>JAQPZY010001682.1:1805000-2448750 GCA_029931535.1 Margaritifera margaritifera
TTCTGTTCACTAGCTGAAGCACGCATATAGCGTCGGCAGTGGGGGCCCGTTATCTCGAGTTCTATGACTGTGGATTTGACCACGAATATATTACTTATAGTGCCAATTCTCTCTGTATCATCACAATACAGATCAGTATTATCAGGAAGCTGTCCTCTTGATGGAAGCAATCTTCAGCCGTAGAGGTATGTAAAATATAATACTTTATTCTTTCTTGCTATCCGTTACATGTGATGAAATTGCTTAATATATGGCATGTTTAAGAATTCATTCTAAATTTCTGCTAAGTCAGACCTATGTCATATAACGCCAAGTTATCGGAATCTAATTTCGTCTGTTCCAAGTTAAAACTGAATTGAATTACATATTTTACGCATTAAATGATGAGAAACGTTCGTATTTTTATAATCCAGTGAGATTATTCTTGTCGGAAACAGATTAATGCATGAACGTGGTTATGATAATAAAAATTTCGCGCAGTCGTTCTTATGAAAGAATTGAATGTGTACTGGAGTCAGTTCGTGTCGACGCATGCGTAATGTATATCACTGTATTCGCACTCAAAATTGTCTCGTGTAGTACACGGCTCAATTATTGTATTTTAGCTGTGTTTTGATCATATCCATATACGAACGATACCATTTTATTATATCCATTGTTGAACTTTGTGCGTATGAGTAGGGTATGGCTTTCAGTTGTTATAGTTGAGTGTAAGAGATGAAAGCAAGTTCGCGAGTTCGCGTGTCAGAGATTCGTTCATAATTAATTTGCGTTTATAAATAAACATCTATCTAATTCACGTATTTGTGTTAAGTGCCTTCGCTAGATCCAATCCAACCCGGTTTCATCCTGTTACAACAGGTAGCTACTGCTTAACATTAAAAAAAAAAGAATTTTAGGAGCAGAAGCACGCATATATTTTAAAATATGCTGCTTGTCAAGGTGTTTTATGTGACAGACCGGATGTGGACGTGAGAAAGTACTACACGCATTCAGGAATGCCACACGAACCGATTTCAGACATTTTGTAACAATGTAATGATTAAAAGGAGTTCTTTGGTGATGTAATTGATAACGAAGGTTAAGCCATGTTAACAGCAGGCAAAATAATGATTACTAATTTAGAGATAAAATAATGTTTTTAGAAAACAGATATAAAGTAATCAACTTTGGACTTTAAGGTCAAATACATTAGGAATGGAGATATTGTTGTGTTTAATGAGTCTATGGCTGAATGAGTACCTGACACGGTCAATGAAAACTCTAAAAATTAAAAATGAATTTTAGTTGTACAGGATACAACATAGAGGATTGTGATGGTACACAAGATTTAAAGAGAAGCATAAAGTGGAGAAAATAAAGTAATGTTTTAGGAATTCATAATATCAGAAAGTCATCTTCAAATGCTTGTGCAACCTTCGAGACCGACAACGCTAGAATTAAAATCTATTTAAAAAAATCTATAAAAAAGTAACATATAATCTAAAATCAACAGGAATGTTTCAAGCTTTTTTTTATTTAAGTCTGTTTCAGAGAGAAGTGGTTACATAACTCATTTGAATAAACTAATGAAAAATGTTGACACGAACAGAAACATTAGAAAAAGCCGATGATTTTTCTAAACTATGACAAGGATTTACTTGAAAATGCAAACCTTTATTACACTCCGGGTTACTTACAGTTTAAGGTTGTATCAAGGGTGTTAAGTAAACTGTTATGCTTCTAAAAGAAGACACTAAACGATACTACTATTGTTGTTACATTGATCTCAATTGTGGAAAGTATACAGGTGACATGAGTAACAAATGTGAATCTAGTAATAACAGTCACTACATATTCATGTCTATGTCTAATCTAATGCCCAATAACATTTGCATGTACAATATGCTAGATAAATGATTAGTTTTGTTGTAAAACGTTAAATTTCTTGATGATACGTATTTACATCGTCTACAAGCTTTTACTTAATATTAAACAATGATATTAAGAAATTTAAATTGAATCTAACAGGGTTCCAAACTAGTTAAAATCGATTTATTCAGACAACCTTTTTGCGAAATGCTAAAATTATATGTAAGGTTAACAAATTTTGATGTTTGTACTAACAAGGAAAGAAAGGAAGCGGAAGAGTTAAAACGGTACGGTGAGTGACTTGAGAGATTTAAACATGTAAAGGATGAAGAGTTAAAAAGGTACGGTAAGTGACTTGAGAGATTTAAACATGTAAAGGATAAAGAGTTAAAACGGTACGGTGAGTGACATGAGCAATTTAAACATGTAAAGAATGAAGAGTTAAAACGCTACGGTGAGTGACTTTAGCGATTTAAACATGTAAAGAATGAAGAGTTAAAACGGTACGGTGAGTGACTTGAGCGATTTAAACATGTAAAGAATGAAGAGTTAAAACGGTACGGTGAGTGACTTGAGAGATTTAAACATGTAAAGGATGAAGAGTTAAAACGGTACGGTGAGTGACTTGAGAGATTTAAACATGTAAAGGATGAAGAGTTAAAACGGTACGGTGAGTGACTTGAGAGATTTAAACATGTAAAGGATGAAGAGTTAAAACGGTACGGTGAGTGACTTGAGAGATTTAAACATGTAAAGGATGAAGAGTTAAAACGGTACGGTGAGTGACTTGAGAGATTTAAACATGTAAAGGATGAAGAGTTAAAACGGTACGGTGAGTGACTTGAGAGATTTAAACATGTAAAGGATGAAGAGTTAAAACGGTACGGTGAGTGACTTGAGAGATTTAAACATGTAAAGGATGAAGAGTTAAAACAGTACGGTGAGTGACTTGAGAGATTTAAACATGTAAAGGATGAAGTGTTAAAACGGTACGGTGAGTGACATGAGCGATTTAAACATGTAAAGGATGAAGAGTTAAAACGGTACGGTGTGTGACATGAGCGATTTAAACATGTAAAGGATGACGAGTAAAAAACGGTACGGTGAGTGACATGAGCGAGTTAAACATGTAAAGAATGAAGAGTTAAAACGGTACGGTGAGTGACTTGAGAGATTTAAACATGTAAAGGATGAAGAGTTAAAACGGTACGGTGAGTGACATGAGCGATTTAAACATGTAAAGGATGAAGAGTTAAAACGGTACGGTGAGTGACATGAGCGATTTAAACATGTAAAGGATGAAGAGTTAAAACGGTACGGTGAGTGACATGAGCGATTTAAACATGTAAAGGATGAAGAGTTAAAACGGTACGGTGAGTGACATGAGCGATTTAAACATGTAAAGGATGAAGATGTAAAACGTAAACTAAATGTATTAAAGCATATAAAGTAAGCTAAGGAGTCAATACCCATGACAAATATTACCGTATCAATGTATTAAAGCATATAAAGTAAGCTAAGGAGTCAATACCCATGACAAATATTACCGTATCAATGTATTAAAACATATAAAGGAAGCTAAGGAGTCAATAACCATGACAAATATTACCGTATCAATGTATTAAAACATATAAAGGAAGCTAAGGAGTCAATAACCATGACAAATATTACCGTATCAATGTATTAAAACATATAAAGGAAGCTAAGGAGTCAATAACCATGACAAACATTACCGTATCAATGTATTAAAACATATAAAGGAAGCTAAGGAGTCAATACCCATGACGAACATTACCGTATAAATGTATCAAACCATATAAAGGAAGCTAAGTAGTCAATACCCATGACATACATGACCGTATAAATGTATTAAAACGTATAAAGGAAGCTAACGAGTCAATAACCATGACAAATATTACCGTATAAATGTATTAAAGCGTACAAAGGAAGCTAACGAGTCAGTCAATACCCATGACAAACAATACCGTATACGAAGTAAGAAATTCAATTTATTTTAAGTTGACAATCTACATAGTGTTATCGCCCTAAGAATGTCGTATAAAATTTTTTTTTTTTTTTTTAAATTAAAAAATAAACAAATTTAACTGCTTCAATTAGATGAATAATCAAGGACTTTGTAACTCAGTACTTGTTAACAAATAGAGTGAATTTTAAAAACGATCTAAATTCGACTTTGAAATCAATTCTTTATTTTACAAAAAGAAATGTTTTCGGATACAATCTAAGACTGTTTTCGCATGAGAGACCCTTTACCAATTGAAAAGTCAGACACTCTGTATATTTACTGTGAGTCGTTTAATGTGGAATCAATAAGTGAACACTTTAAGCAAAAGCAATTCATAAGTCGCTTTACTCCCGTTTTGTTCGAGTGAGGTAGAGTGTGCAACACAAAAATAAAAGATTGTGAATTGTTGCACGACCTAAGTGAATACACATATTCATTTTAAAATCTTCCAAACAATTCTTCAATTTACACTTAAATTAGGGAAACCCTTTTAATAGATACAGAGTTCGAGGGTATGAAGTCATTTTTCTAAATTTAATTTTTTTAGGGTGAGATGGCAAAACTTATGAAAAGAGAATTAAACGGAATGATCCCAAATTTAAAAGAGTTAAAAAGGTTAATGCAAATACACACGTGAAGGAATTAACATTGATATAATGTTTTAATGAGGTAGATGTGTGTGCGGAAATAATTAATAGCAGTTATGAAACAGGTGTTGCAAAAAGAATAAAATATTTCGGATAAAATTATCGTAGTCTCAAGGGGATTGTATCAGCATTAACAAAGAAGGAGAAAAATATGTTGTTTACTCTGTTACAGATTCTAAATTAAAGAAACAATTTATTAACATGAGAAGTGAATGCAAGTATTTTAGACCGGAAGGTTAAACTTATTACATATATTACAAGGACTGGTTTGAAACTTTATTAACTCTAACAATAGCAACAACAACAATAATGACACAGTCTTAGGATGCAAATGGTGATGCAAAATCTGATGCAAATAGTAATGCAAAACTCTACAGATATGCTTTCACTATTATTAGTTGTTTAGCATAATGTTGCCTCACAAAAGGAGTGTATTGTGTTTTGTGTACACGGACGGCTTCGCAGTAAGGCACCTCGCTTTTTCGATAATGACATTAGTGACGTTCAGTTAGTGACATTCTATTACATTCGATTAGCAATAACCAGTTAGTTACATTCAGTAACAATGATTAACATTCTATGACAGTCAGTTTGTGACATTTAGTGACTATCAGTTTGTTGCTTTTTCAGTACCTAAAATGTATACCTAAACAGTGCCACTATTGTTCAAATTAAACACAGGACACGTGGAACGTAACACAGTTTGTAAACAGCAAACACCCTAAAGAGATGGGCAATTTAACACGCTCAAGGCAGTAAGCAATCTCACTAAGGGGAAGCAAAGGAAAGACATAAAGATGATATACAACAGGTGGAACTGGCATACTTTGTGGAAGAAATCACAACAGAGAAAGCATACAATCTACTGACTAACACAGCAAAGAGAATTAATAGGCAGTTTGGTGATAAACTACAAGAGGTTTGAACAGATTTCCTTTTCGTTTTTTTTTTTTTTTTTTTTTTTTTTTTTTGCAAAAGATGGAGCAACAAGAATTGGAAAATAATATAGATACTGACCTCAATAAATGGAGGAGGACAAGGAAAAGAATTTCAAGCAGAGCAAACAGAAGACGACGAGTCTAAAGGCATGACAAATGAGGGTAAGATATTGTTTGGGACACTGTCTGTATCCAAATGTATGCTACTTATAGGTACAGTCCACGTCATTTACTAATATGAGTCATGGCCAAAACCGAATGCTGCAGATATAAAGCAAAGCGAAGACAAATCAAGAAAGTGAAACGTTAGAAACTTTTCAATGTAAACCAGTTGTACAATTTAGCAAGAACTATTACATCCAGCAAATGTAGATATTATGCATGTTAAATGTCTGATACAAAAACCATAGCAAATATAATTTACCACGCATCAGCAGATACGGTTTGAATGGTGTCATTCTGCAGGCTGCTGCAAAAACTACTATGTGATAAAATAGGGCCATCGTCTGAAATGTCTACAGAGGGTATTGCTTGTACATATCGCTGTGTCGGATATCACAAGAGACGATTTCATTGTTTATGGATTGTCGTCAGATAAATGTGTGCCTTAGGTAAAAATACATCTAGCCTCGTACTTTTTCAACCCATTTTTTTGTTTCTTAAACCTTTGTCGCAATGTGTACAATGTTGTATGCCTTGGATAAAGTCTGTATTTCATGTTGCAATTTATCGATGAACGAATTATATTCTTTTAGACCTAATAATGTAAGATGTTGTTTTAATTTTAACTGGTATATTACATCACTGTACTTCTTGATTTAGACCTACGCAACGCGGATTTGCTTACTAATCCATGTACGCTATGTAATATTTATTTACATGTAAAATCCTAGCAGACGACATTTTATCATCTTCATTTATTATTCCAGTACAATTTTAAATAGCACGATAGTAGGGGCTGCACTAGAGTAATGAATATATTGACAAAACTGGAAATGAATTTCAACAAATTTCTCAATGAATTTATTTCTTTACGACATGGGCAAAGCCAAAGCGAAAACAAACAAGATCGTTATATTTTAAATTTCATGATAATCCAGTTCACTAAATATATTCACTACTACCGATATACCGATATACTCTCTTTGACTTACAAACCAGATTGAATATAGCTGGTCTTAACTGCAATAACGGTTTTCTGATTCATTTTACGGTCATCTGAGAGAAAGGAATGTTTCTTTTTAGCCATCAAGACCAATACCACTCGTGACACGTCGTGGAGCATTTATAAACTATTATTTGAGTCAAAGCCTTACATTAAGTACATGAGATACATGTAAGTTTATCAAACAATTTGAATGAAAGAAATGGATATGAATAAAAAATAAATTGTATTCTACGTATTATAATGAAACGGACACGTGTAATATTAGATGACCGCCTGAGATGAAATGGACTTGTCAGTAAATATTGCTTTAATGTAGTTTTATTCTTATGCCATTATGGCATAATTGCTTACTTTTGTTATGTATATTGAATTTATAATATGTGTCCATGAGGTTAGTTGTGCTTTAGTCATTTTGTAAATAACGTGTTTACTGCATTTGAGTTCAAGGTTAGACTTGTTTACCTAGTATTTAGTACTTAGATTGGAATTTTTTCATATCTTGACAAGAGAAAAATCAGGTGCAACAGTAAAATTTCATTTATAGTTACTCATAGTCCAGAATATTCTGTCATGTGACTTGTCTTATATTTATACAGCATTTGGTAAATAAGATTCCATTCCTGTACTAACCTTCATATTATCGAGATCAGTCTGTGAAGGAATTTATTTTAGTAATCAGCTGTTACAGTTGTGAAAATCAGATCAAATTCAGTGAGAGGAATTATTTATTTGAAATATTCATTGGATTTACTAAAAGTGCTCATTCTCATTTTGGATTAATACTTGACTTTGGGATTTATGTGAATTCATTCAAAGATATTCTGGATTGCATCATTCATTCACATCAGAACATTCAAGGCTACTTTCACATCAGGACATTCAAGGCTACTGAAATTCATTCTGAACATTCTATATTTAGGACTTGTGATTAGGACACTTAGGATTGTTTGATTATTTGGATTTTAATTCAGGTTATTGTAAGTGTCTTTTTGAATTTTTATTTTAATTGTCTAGAAATAAATTGCTTGTTGATTTTACTTACAGTGTTGGATTCAATTTCTTTCTGTTACATTATTTTAAGACCTAGAGTCGTAACACTTTAATTTGTAAACACTGGAGAATTATGCTTATCACTGACTTTTTTGGCAGTAACTCTGACCGAAATACGTTAAAAATCGAATTTTTGCAGACATTTTGGCATCCATTACTTTCAAAATCATGCACTATAATTACAAGAATGTCAATCGCCGCAGCTTCGAGTATGGATAAGTAAGCAGTTAAAGGTATACAATGAAAGATGGCAAACTGAATAATCCACCTTTCAATCCATCCACCTATCCATCCGGTCATCCATCCATTCATCCATTCATCCATTCATCCCTACATACATATATACATACATACATACATACATACATACATACATACATACATACATACATACATACATACATACATACATACATACATACATACATGCATGCATGCATGCATACATACATACCCACCTACCTACCTACCTACCTACCTACCTACATACATACATACATACATACATACATACATACATACATACATATACAAGGTACTATTGGCATGTTTATCCACACATCAATCTTTCCATCATCCATCGTGCCTACATACATATATATATATATATATATATATATATATATATATATATATACATACATATGTGTGTGCGTACGTACGTACGTATGTACAAACAAGGTAGGCATGTCAATCCATTCATCCTTCCATGTGTGCGGTCCTCAGACAACTCATTCATGGATCCATACATTCAAAGCAAAACGTCAAATTTGTCTGCTCGTATATTATCTCATTATTCCAAATATTTATATTCCTTTCAGCGTATATTTATTTTCTATACAAATGTTCTTGCCGTTTACGCCGGCCTCCAGAATTCAAAATCTTTTATTCATTTAAAACAAATAGCACTATTCCGCTAATAGATTGAGTTATGTAACCGAGAAGTGCATGTGCCTTTCATTTTCATGTACCTAAAAGAGGCTAACCCGCTCAAAGAGCTAAAGATATTTCCTAGGCAATCATTCGGTTTTCATAGTCTTATGGATTTCGTATTATTTGCAAGGTCATATTTAGTATGCTACTGATCTGTTTCAAATGCGGGTTTTTGTATTTCTGATATGGTAGTATAACGGTCCTCAATGTATTTGCACTGAAATGAAAAGGAATATCGTTTTCAACTAAAGTTCGAATTTGACTAATTTAAGAATATCAAATGAAAAGGTACGCCTTGAAATAATCCCCTAAATTTTATTTGAACGTTGTACTGTTATTTACAGTTTTTAATGTCGGAAAGACAAAAGCCGCCACGAGATGCTCATTTATTTAAAATTCAGCAGCATTGGCATTACGAATATATAAGATGAATTAGAAAGCTTTTATTTCTTTATCACCACTCAGTCATTTGTTTGAATCTCAATATTGCTGACTATGTACTGTTATCATATATTTATACAATAGAAGAACCAACAAAACACGGATTTGTTCAAATTCCAATGCATTTTGGCATTTTTTTCTTCTCTTCTTTCTACCATTATATGATTAACATTAGATGCTTTTATAGAATTAAACTGAATTTATTTTGCATTAGCATTTATTACTTTTTTTACAAGGTCGTCCTTTTAAAGTCGATTCAGGAATTTTGGTGGTAAAAGTATGACGAAAGTAATGTTTATTTTGTAAACGCTGACGACCGGAATTTACTAAATTTGTATATTGTCATTGACGAAGGAGAACACATTCACACCGGGGTATTGAATTTTAAACAAGTAACAAAATATTGTATTAAATAACCGACTGTGTTCCCTCATACCTCATGTTGCGATTCTCATAAACAAAAATCAACTGCTGTTGAATAACAATATATCTGTCAACCGAGGAAGAAAAATGATGATTTTTGAAGTGTAAGTTGATAACTGTAGGATTTCTTGCTTAAATGATTAATGATGATACTAATAGACCATTCGTTGAATCCAGAGTGATAACTTTTGAAATAGATGTTTGTTTTTTTGTTCTTTAAACTGTGTTTTCATCTAGTTGCACTAGCGTCGGAGATCCTTCCGTCTCAAAGTTTGTCGCAATATTTCCCTTTGTATTTTAAGAACTTTACTTTTAATCGACACTATGTATTTAGGATTGTGCTGACGTGCCATTAAATACCATACATACATACATACATACATACATACATGCATACATGCATACATACATACATACATAAATACATAAATACATACATACATACATACATACATACATACATACATACATACATACATACATACATACTGTCTCAAATGGAATGTGATAATGTCAGGATTTAATTTTGTTAGGCCTTTGACGAATCATATTTATAAGCCAAAGTACTCAAGTAAATGCATTTGTCTTAAAGCATAAACTCCAAGCATAAACCATTTTTAGAGGGCACGTATTTTAATTTTGTAAATTTGAAGGTTTGCATCAATTTAATGTCGATTTTTCTCTAAAGATTTAGTATGTGATCCCTGCAGGCGGAAACAGCTATTTCTTTCACATTGTAGCCCATATCAACGATAAAATCGAAAACATTTCCTTTCTGTAAAGTATATCTCTGATATATTGTGTACTATTCCATCTTTTCATTGAAGTACTGCTTTTGTCATCTGGAAGTAAATATCACGAGGTTTCGTATTATGCTGTAGAGTAAAGGAAAATAGTACACAAATGCTTAAATATTGCACAAAACTCAAAGCTACATAAACAAAAGGGTCATGAAAAAGCACAAAGATAGATGTCACTAACACCATTTAACGCTTATCTTTTGATAAAGTATTATGTCCTTTGATTCAGACATTCTGCTTTTGCAGCCACTAAATAATTCTTTACAGAACAAAACGTCTTAGACTTTCCAAAAACAAATTACAATATTTCCGGTTTGAAGTAGTTATCGCTAGATTTTTTTTTATTTGTTTGCATGCCTTAGGCTCTACAACTTTTCTTTCTTATTTTATAGCTGTACTCTGTACTGGTTTTGATACTGTTGCCAATTTGTAATTTGGCATAGCCGATACCAACAGGTAACGGAAATTTTGATATATACAGCATTCAAAACGTTTTGCTTTTCTTGATCGGCTAATTATGTCTGATGATAATAAGTATCGGACACCTATTTATTTTTTACAGTCAGAGAACCAGTCGACTGTAGGGGGTTGGGGGGAATAAAAAATATAAATAGAGTACTAATAATTGTTTATAGATGCCCCCATGGGCTAGTAAATTAATTTTTTCTTCCATTATTAACTTCAGAAACTTCAATCGATGTACTATAGTTCACAACAAAATATTTGCTTTTATTTGATATTCTGTATTTCATTTCCTACTGACAAAGTATCATATGAACTCTTGGTGCGAAGGTATGTTATTAAGTGGAGACCGGGGGGTCACCCTGTTTAACTGCTCGAGGTTAAAGAAAATGCCTCGGAATACCTGTTTTTCAAGGCTGAGAAAGATTTTTCTGACTCTAATAAATGGAAGCATGTGTGGTTTGTATGCCAGTCTAATGGAGAATTATTTTTTTTTAATATATCAGCATCAAATGGTTCAGTTGTGATAACTACAGCACACGTCTTACAAAAACAGGTTAGAGGTTTATGTTTTTTTTTTTTTTTTTTTTTTGTTTTTGTTTAATTCTTGCCTGTATATCAATAACCTTGACAGGACATGTATAAAAAAATATGCAAATGGTTTGATATAAAGGTAAACCGGATTTAAAACATAGCTCATCATTATACAGACCGATGCATGTTCTGGAGTATTCGAAGAAAACGCAAGCCTCTCAAAGCAGATTTGACATTCTTTTTTGAAAAAAAACCCCACACAGCATTAAGTCTGATTTAATACAGTATAGTTTGAAAAATCATAATTGACGCTTCAAACTTAAAGAGGTTCATCGCATTAGTGTGGCGTTGATTATTATTTAATTAAATAGTTTTAGTTATATTTTGCATGTTAAATATCACGATTTACATCGTAATGTCATGTGGTATTAAGACATTAAAAGTAAAACTCATTTCATCAGCATGGAACCTTCTCACGTTGCCTACAAAACAGTAATAATAAACTCACTATTCAAAATAGCTTTTAGGAGGTCTTCCACTCCCACTATGATTAACATTGCACAATATTTCGCTCCTATTATTTTCGAAACAATATCAGTTTTCTCTCATTCTCTAAAATTTAATTATTTTCAGGTAGTTATATGTTCTGATCAATATAAGAGTAATGGATATTACTAGCACAGTTTTGTATCGCAATTTAATCAGATGTGTTGAGACGATTATTATTATTTTTTTAAAAATATTATTATTTTGTATAGAAATCGGTTTTTTTTTGTAATATCCAGTTACAAGAACTATATCAAACTCTACACTCCCCTTATCTCAAGTGATTTATTTTCTTTTCACACCTAATTCTATTTATCAGCGCTAGACTAGTCCATAAATCAAAGTTCTTTGCCTTTTGTATTTCTAGTAGGTTTATGAATTTGTATGAAATTTCAACTGAAATCAAAGTAAAAAATTGATCGTATCTGCTATTTACATGTATAACGATCATGATATACTGTGTGCACTGATTCTTTTATGGATTTCGAAGATATTTTAGAGATTTATTATATTCAAGTCTTATTTTATTAATTGCCGTGCTGCTGTCATTGTGATCTCCCCACACCCACCCACACACTTCCCTGTATCAAAATTCATCCATAGATTGCTCTACTAAAACTAGTTGACTTTTAGGGTACAAAACTGACAATCAGAGACTAGTCCACTTTTAGGAAACAAACTGACAATCAGAGACTAGTCCACTTAGGGTACAAAACTGACAATCGCAGATTGGTCCACTTTCAGGGTACAAAACTGACAATCGGAGACTAGTCCACGTTTAGGGTACAATACTGACAATCAGAGACTAGTACACTTTCAGGGTACAAAACTGACAATCAGAGACTAGTCCACTTTCAGGGTACAAAACTGACAATCGGAGACTAGTCCACGTTTAGGGTACAAAACTGACAATCAGAGATGTGAAGATTTTCAGATCAGATTTATCTCTATTATGAATGGCATTTTAAAGATCTGAGAGAGAATGTTTTAGTGTGTACAATTATAATAACACAGAGAGTGGAATGTCAGCCTCAGTGGTTCATTGGAAATTCACATATAAACGGACTGGACGACTTCAAGACAGAATCTATTTTAGTCCACTTCCAACCAAGCGTGGCAAATTTTCAAAATTCTAAAGCTTTCGATTGCTAACCTCAAGATCATGCAAGAGTTTTGAGAGTTTTAAACAGCCAGCAAACTCTGAAATGTTGCTCTGTACACATATGTCTTTGTCCATCTGTACACATATGTCGTTGTCCAACTTATGTTTCATTCTAAATTTAAGCTTCAGAAATTATGTCCACAGTCTACTTCATGATAGCGGACAGTATTTCGGTATTTCGTTACTTCCATATATATATATATATATATATATATATATATATATATATATATATATATATATATATATATATATATATATATATATAAGACGATTTGAAAGGTGATATAAAACTGCAAGATCCATGTCAAAGTCTATGAACAAGTTTAGTGATTGTGTTTTAAAATGAAGATGGATGTATCTAAGAAGTGCATTAATAAATGCATTGCCTTCTCTTTGACTGTTGATATATTTTGAGGGAATTAAAACTGAATAAAAAAAGTGCAATTTATCGTGTTTGGAGTTGTTTTGTTTTGTTTTTTTATCATTCTCTCGCTCAAATGGGTTATTGTCCTCTGAAACATCTAGCGCCGTTGCTTACCAGCGGAGATACTATAGCGAACGTTTTAGAAGAAATAATGTGATAATTTGCGCTTACCTGGCATGATTATTATAATCAGAAACGATAAACATATATATATATATATCGTTGCTGAACGTAGATTACTCACAAGGATGATAAAGTCATTTAGTGTCATCAAATTTACTCATGTAATACAAGAGTATCTAACATGATTTTCTCACATGGGAAAACTGGCAAACGAATAAATGAATATATAGTATGCTCTTTTTAAAAATATGATCATCGACTGATAGCTTACCGTGTACCTACTCCTTGAGAAACTAAGTCCAGAATCTCCAAACCCCCAGCTCTATTCCCCCTGTGCCTTATCATCTTCAATAGCAGTATATGATAGGATTATAGAAAGGACTGATTCAGGATCTACATTTCAAAGAACAAGACGAATGCTTCATGTAAATTCAAATTAATGAGGCTTGAACAGGTTATGTAATACATTCCACAAGATAATACAACTGTCCTTCAGCTTTATATGCGATCTCTATAGAGGGCATACAGTAGGATACATGATCATTGTATGCAAAAATATTAAATACAGTGGCTAAAATACACTACAGTACACTTCATTGTAAAAGATACACGTAACAGCATTGCACTGCTAGTACACCCGTGTGGTACAGGTTTGATCTTTCTTGCTGTTTTTTCTTCGACTTCCTCCTACCAAAAGCATTTCTAGACCACCGTTTTGAAACACCGAAACAGGTCTACTGACTACACCTCTATGGTGAGCTTTGCTTTTAGCCAAACGTTTGTGCCTAATATTGGTTCAAATTTGTTCGTTAAGTTGATGAATAATGAAAACGTGGCAAAAAGGCGAATAAAAACAACAACAACAACCCATTCCTCTAGATTTTATATTTTGAGACATTAGAAACAATTGAAACCGTTAGCTATTCAAAACCTTGGGTCATAACTATGCTTGCATTTGAACACTTTCATGAGGTCAAATGAGTTATGACCTGAATCCGCCTGTATGACTTCAGTTTATATCATGTTTTCTCCTATAACTTCTGCTTGGTTTAAAATGTTTCGATATTTGCATTCCATTGTAGTCGTAACATTAGATAGCTCCAATCAAATTACACGTGGATCATAGCCTTTAAATTAAGAACTGTCAATAGAGATACCCCTTACTACGCAAGAGTCTTGATTTTTATGATCAATCAGGGAGATTTCATCGAGTTTAATTAGAAGGATTTCAATATAAACAATAAGCCCCTAAATCATAGTTAACAGATTTCGAAACTGGTAAGTTATAATCTTGTTTTTCGGGTCACCGAAAATTAGGCTATTTTATAACAAATGTCAAACTTCCTTAATTGGTAAATCAAACATTTTATAGTATTGTACAAAGGAGTTAAGGACAAACTTTCAAAAGGATTTAAAATATTCACATTTGTATTTTTCACAACTTCATAAATGCAGGATACATTTTTCTGCTGAGAATCTAGATAAGTCTTATGTTAAGTACAATGCAGTTTAAAAGTTTACCGCGGAAAATAATGCATTCAAATTCACAGCTCCCATATGACACCATTTTTTGATATTCAATAATTGTAATACATTTTTAAATTATCTAAGTTCCATTTCAAAAGATAACGTCTGTGCGTATTTTAGTGACTCTACTTATTTGGTTCCCCCATATGAAATTACTGTTATTTATTGTTTCGATATTAACTTCTATCATCAAGTTTGCATTATTCTTTTCTTCAATAATTGTTATAGGTTTTGCAAGCATTATAATATGGGATGGGGGAGAGGATATCCGTACATATCTATGTCGGTGTGTATATTTGTTGGTAGGTAGGTTAATAGGTACGTAGGTATGAGCATATATATACATCAATAACGCATGCAAACAGTCGTTAGGTAGTCGGCAACACATACATACATACATACATACATACATACATACATACATACATACATACATACATACATACATACATACATACATACATACATACATACATACATACATACATACATACATACATACATACATACATACATACATATCCATTTACCAGTCAAATAGCTTTAAACTTGATGTGTGAATTATAATCTCTCTGTTCACCTCTTAACCTTTTATCTTAGAATAGCTCATAGTATATTCAGGTGCTCATAGTAAAAAAATGTCAACATAATTACAGGCTGTATTGTGTAGCATCTTTTTGTTCGTCGTCACGGTGTAATTAGTACTGAATGACTACATTACAACTTTGCTTTAAATTATCCAGTTTGCTTGGGAAATAAAATGTCTTATGATGAGAGTAAAATGAAAGCATTGATAAAGCTTATAATCAACATCAAATCAAACTCACAAAATTAGGATTGAATGGAATATTTGAAATTCCTATTTTATACTCTTCCCTTATTCCCTCTGTTGTTGGTAAGAATATGTAGAATAGAAAAAATTAATCTTTGATAGTAAGCACTTACATATATTCTTAAGCAATTTATGTAAGAATCTTAAGCGCTTTGACCAAATGCAAGCAGCATTGACACAGATAATACATGCTCAAAGTGTCGGTATATCAAAGTTCATTGATACAGACAATACATACTTAAAGTGTCGGTGTATTAAAGTTCATTGACACAGATAATACATGCACAAAGTGTCGGTATATCAAAGTTCATTGACAGACAATACATGCTCAAAGTGTCGGTATATCAAAGTTCATTGACACAGATAATACGTGCTCAAAGTGTCGGTATATCAAAGTTCATTGACACAGACAATACATGCTCAAAGTGTCGGTATATCAAAGTTCATTGACACAGACAATACATGCTCAAAGTGTCGGTATATCAAAGTTCATTGACACAGATAATACGTGCTCAAAGTGTCGGTATATCAAAGTTCATTGATACAGACAATATATACTTAAAATGTCGGTATATCAAAGTTCATCGACACAGACAATACATGCTCAAATTGTCCGTATATCAAAGTTCATTGAACAGACAATTCGTGCTCAAAGTGTCTGTATATCAAAGTTCATACTGACTTTCCAAGGATGATTTTATTTTTTAAAATGTCTTCTTTTTTTTTGCCATTGTTGGTCTTAACGGAACTTTGTATCACATTTAATGGCTATATCATGCCGAGGAAATACATACATACAATACATACATGCCTTTCCCAAGGACACACTGAGGTGGCCATCACGGGCTACCTACCTGGGCGGGTATCAAACCCGCGACCATTGCATTACGAGATTGACGCTATGGAACTGAGCTACCGAGGCTCCCGATTTGATCAAAAATGTTTCTTTCTCTATGCTGATTTGAAAATACATATCTTATTTACCCATTATATACAAACAGTGGCGTAGCAACCTCCTAAGCAACCTCCTCAACTGCGGGTGTGTGTGTGTGTGTGTGGGGGGGGGGAGAGCAGGCCCAGTGGCGGCTCAAAATTCCCATCAAACATGTGAAATTTTATTGGGAGGGGCCCCAGAAATAAGTTTTACCGGGGGAAAAAAAAAAGATAAATCCTGCTCCTTCCAGCTTTTATACTATGACAGTTCTGTCCAACCCTAAGACTTGTCTCTCAACGATAGTCACCAATATCTAAGCCTCAAGTTCATTTGTAATTGCATCCAATCATTTGGTCGATTTTTAATTGCATCCAATTATTTGGTCGATTTTTAATTGCATTCAATCATTTGGTCGATTTTTAACATCAACATTACATTGGACTCCAGCTCTGTAGATTCACTCACACCCTAGCGATGTTTAATATAAAACTTCATTTAGACAATAAAGATATTATTGATTGTATATACCTGGAGGAAAGTGTATACATCAATCTGTAGATTGTATATACCTGGAGGAAAGTGTATACATCAATCTGTAGATTGTATATACCTGGAGGAAAGTGTATACATCAATCTGTAGATTGTATATACCTGGAGGAAACTACACATCTATCTGAGTATAATAATAATGAAAAAGAAAGTTATTAAATTTAAAGCAAAATGTCAATATACCTAAGTATCATTCAATGGATTTAAATGGTTTCAAACATTCAATGGATTTAAATGGTTTCAAACATTCAATGGATTTTAATGGTTTCAAACATTCAATGGATTTAATGGTTTTAAACATTCAATGGATTTTAATGGTTTCAAACATTCAATGGATTTAATGGTTTCAAACATTCAATGGATTTAATGGTTTCAAACATTCAATGGATTTAATGATTTCAAACATTAAATGGATTTAATGATTTCAAACATTCAATGGATTTAATGGTTTCAAACATTCAATGGATTTAAATGGTTTCAAACATTGAATGGATTTTAATGGTTTCAAACATTTAATGGATTCAAATGGTTTCAAACATTTAATGGATTTAATGGTTTCAAACATTAAATGGATTTAAATGGTTTCAAACATTTAATGGATTTAATGGTTTCAAACATTCAATGGATTTAAATGGTTTCAAACATTCAATGGATTTAAATGGTTTCAAACATATAATGGATTTAAATGGTTTCAAACATTCTTATATAAATCTACGAACACAGTGCTCTATATTTAAGACTCTACAAACCCTTACAAAGGCAAAGCACGTGTTAGAAATAGTGATTAGGTGGGAAAATCTCCAGAAGATGTAAAATGTGTCAAATAGGCTATAAGCTAAAAAAAAAAAGAAAAAAAAAAAGAAAGAAAACACGCGTGCTGTATGTAGTCAGTGCACACTAAAAATTACAAACCTGAAGGAAACACTACTCTCCCATCCTTATTTTCGATATGAAGACTCTTCTGAAAATGTACAAACAAATAAAGCAACTGCCTAAATATGTTTGATATCCAGAATGTTCGATACCTGGCTTACATGGTTCTGCTTGACCAGTCGAATTAACATAGCGAGCATTTTTGCCACGGTAATTTTACACACACACACACATTATATATATATATATATATATATATATATATATATATATATATATATATATATATATATATATATATATATATATATATATATATTACATAACAGTTCATTCCCTACTAATCAGACATTTTTTTTTTTCACTAACAGTGCAAAACATGCATACCGGTGCACATGCATAAAAAGTTAAGGTCACGCCAGGTTTGATTTCAGCATAACGGTAATTCTGATAGAGGATGATTTCAGCATAACGGTAATTTTGATAGAGGAAGGTTTGATTTTAGCATAACAGTAATTTTGATAGAGGAAGGTTTGATTTCAGCATAACAGTAATTTTGATAGAGGAATTCTTAAAAATAAATAAAAGTTAAATGTTGACCCTAGTATCGTTCAAAGTGTAAAAGAAAAAAAACACATACAGCGGTGTGATAATCGTCATAAGCCGAATGGCTTCAGTAAATCACCATTGAAAATTTAGATGAAGAGAAACAGCGATGATGCTTGATAACAAAGCTTTATTCATGTCACTTTTTTTTTTTTTTTAATATTTATATTTACTAGTTTAATCTTCGAGACTCAAAGTCTTGAAATATACCTTACAAACCGATACAGGATCTCGTTTCTTGACATGTCTACATAAATATACTCGATACCATCAGCGTATTTGTTTTGATCCGGATTCCATTTCATGGAAATACATGTATAGTGACAGAGAACAAAAATTTACGTACTTTGATTTACACACTGGCTTGGATATGATTAGACATTCTCGAATATAAAAAGGTATTAAATCATCAAAGATAGGAGATGTTTGGACGTTGGCATTATTCTTGTAATTCAATATCGTCATTCAAACCGCCTCGAATAAATACACCTTCGTTCCAACACCCAAGTTACGGCATAAAACAGCTTTTACAACAGTAAGATTCACATGACTGATACAATTACGGTCTGGTACGGGGTAGAAACTATGTAAATTACACCCATCATGGGTGTTGTAGGCCCGCGGATGGGAAAAATATAAGTATACAATCATCATTGCTCTACCAAAATTTGGAAAGCTATACAACAATGCGTTCATTAGATCAGATGACATTCAATCTTAATTTCTTCCGTGTACCTTGTCCTAAAAATTAAAATTTTGACCTAAATCTATCAACATTTTGAAACAAAAAATGTGGACGTTCTTACCTATTGTTATTGTTATTGATGTTGTTGTAGCTGTTATAATTATTATTATTATTATTATTATTATTATTATTATTATTATTATTATTATTCATGAACTTAAAGAAACTCAATCATATATTTTGCAAACCATATCGTTTCATTAAACAGCATTTTCTGTCTAAGTTTCTCTTGTCTGCATGTGTAATTAGTTCAACTGTTTCTCGGAGCACTAAATGCCGTTAAGATACAGTAAATCCAAAGTTACCATACCGTAAACATAGTTGGGGTTCCATCATTACCAAATTGACATTATGTAAGTTTATAAGCTCGCCGAATACAAGCATAATTTTGGCTTATGTCATCACCAGACTTTTAGATTTTGGTGTGAAAATTAAATACTTATTTAATTTATTATACAAGTATATGAACTGTAGCGATAAAGATTTTATTAGACTGATTGCTGACACGCATAACTGGTCCTGTCGTCGCTGTTCGAATCCAGATCCTCCGCGTCAGTCAGATGCAAATATCATCATGCTAAAATTCAGTCAGGCGCACATGTAAGACTCAAAGCAAAAAGATCTATCGTTTAATGGTATGTACGCCTGTCACGCAGAAGACGTGAATTCCAATCTCGAAGGTGGCTATGTTTTCTTTGTACCTGGCATAGAACTAAACAGTAGTTATGACTAAAGACATCTCACGCTTCACACATAATTTTTTTGTCCTTGCCACGCATAGCATTTCCTCTCAATATTGTCTTTGTACATTTTTCAAATCGAAATAGTTCTTTGCAATTTTTTTATGCAATTTTCTTTTAACTAAAATTCACCACATTACTCAAGTTGAGAGAAAGAAAGTTGCTCGTACATACTGTGGGTTGAAATAGAGATTGGGCTTTCAGATTAAAGTTTTGTATAATTTGAGATTGCGCTATGTGAGTAACCTGTGAAATGTGTACGAATATGCGCACTTACTTACTCAGACAAGAAGGTAGATTTTAAAAAAATATCATTTATTTATTTAAACCCAAAGCTGAGGTAATTGACTTTCTGGAGATTACAGTACACATTTCTTAAGCATAAATGAACCTAATAAATAAACTTGTTAAACGTCAGTTAGAATTAGAATCTGTACATATTTCATTTTAAATGAATAGTTATAAAGTTCTTGATAATAATGAAAACATTTATGAAACTCCGTTCGTGTAAACACTTCAAATATTATTTGTGACAGCCTCTTCTTGGTTAGAGGGAATATTCTTAATACTTAGAATGTCCATTTCTTTGCAATATTTGGCAAGCATATGTCTGCCATCTTCACAATTCAAATTTATTTTTTTATTTTTACAAATTGTATCATACGCGTTTCTGTCACGTCTGTTTTCTTCTCTAATTGGATGTATGAACCTTTTGGCAAATAACACTATTTTCAAATGCGTCAAATCTTGTTTGACAAATAACACTATTTTCAAATGCGTCTAATCTTGTTTGACAAATAACACTATTTTCAAATGCGTCTAATCTTGTTTGACAAATAACACTATTTTCAAATGCGTCTAATCTTGTTTGACAAAACACTATTTTCAAATGCGTCTAATCTTGTTTGACAAATAACACTATTTTCAAATGCGTCAAATCTTGTTTGACAAATAACACTATTTTCAAATGCGTCTAATCTTGTTTGACAAATAACACTATTTTCAAATGCGTCAAATCTTGTTTGACAAATAACACTATTTTCAAATGCGTCAAATCTTGTTTGACAAATAACACTATTTTCAAATGCGTCAAATCTTGTTTGACAAATAACACTATTTTCAAATGCGTCTAATCTTGTTTGACAAATAACACTATTTTCAAATGCGTCAAATCTTGTTTGACAAATAACACTATTTTCAAATGCGTCTAATCTTGTTTGACAAATAACACTATTTTCAAATGCGTCTAATCTTGGTTTGCTCCTCGCTCTATTGTATTTTATTAGGACTGGTTAGATTGCGTCTTTACCGATTTCCCATATAGAATATGATTATGGTATGCTGAAGATCAGCGAATACCGGCATTTTTATGCGATAATTATGTATTCGAGCTATTTATTAGTGTGGCGGACTACCCTCGTTACAAGGTGTCCTCTTTATTTGGTTGGTTATCGTTAACTAGAGGATGATCGACCTCGGTGTTATTGCCCGGATCGAGTAAATGATAAAATAAATTATGAAATTTATAGCTGGAATAAATAGAGATCTGAGCAGATATATTGAACAGAATAACACGAGCCCCCGTACATGAAGAATAACAATTTAATCAATTACATAAACAAACTGGGATAATACATTACATTAGGAAGATTCACTTCATTTTGAAATAAATCATTTACTGAATTTCAACACAAATATACTTATGCAAATAGCCGATCTGTTTTAAACGATAGAATTAGTTCATCATAGAATCGAGTGAACAATCGAAGTCATTGCCCTGTACAATGGCATAACCTGCGATAAGCTGGGTCACTCCAACTTTGATGCTGCGCCCCAGTCAAGATTGATGTTCTCCTCTTTTTTCCCTTCTCCTCTCTTTTATCTCGCCTCTTTCCGGCCCTCAAACTTTGTGTGGGTAGGTTGATACGCGGATAGGTAGGTAGGTGGATACGTAGATACGTAGGTACGTGGATGGAGCTATTTCCCCTTTCAAAATAAACAGAGAAGCAACCTAAATCTTCCGTCAAATATCCTACTGGGAATAGAACCTTACTCCACTCTCGTTATGTCAGATATCGTCCTATCGGAATTCAAACAGATACCAAGGGCTATCTGGTCAGGCCAAATTGGACAGACCATAAACAAACCTTGTTTCAGAAGATTAATGTACTTTCTAACGCCTATTTCATCACTAATTCACATTAACATCGCACGAGACATAACAGTTTCAGTTCCCGTCTCAATTATACAAATGAATCAATAAAATTCACTTCATTGCTTAACTACATTAATTTCAGTGAATGCTCAAGTCTTTATCATACACGAAATCATCTAAGACAACTTGTATCAAATAAAGAAATGCATGCAATTCTTAGAATACGTGATTCCTATAGCAATCAAGACGATAAATTCAAGCAATTCGTCAAACTTATATAAAGAAAAATTATTGAACGAATTCAGACAAATGAACTCAAACAAATAGTTATACTCATATCAAGAAAATTGATCTACGAATTTAAACAAATAAATTCAGGCAAATATAAACAAATAAATTCAAGCAAATAATTATATTGGTACCAACGAATTACATGAGATTGATGCAAATACCTCGTGCTTTCAAGCCTTGCTCGCTTCTACCGCCAGAATGAATTGTGTCCGTCAACTTTCCAGACATCTGGCCCTTGAATAATTGTTTTTACGAGAGAAATTCTTCTAAATGAAATCTCGGAGTCACAAATATCTTCCTCTTGCAGGAATTTAGACTGACTAAATTTTGCGAATGGGCATATTAAAAACCATGAAATTTCGTGTGGGAAACACGCCCCTTATTTAGCGTAGACAATCAGATTAAATATATCTACCGCCTTTTATAAATACGCGCCAAAATGCGGTCATCGTGACCCTCTAGATTTTTAAATAACCGATTCTGGAGAATTTCAAGAAGATAATACAATTTTACAAACAATCCCTGCATCCTATCAACGTTGACATTTTCGATACCTAGACCCAAGTTAACCCTTTCCTTCCAATCTGTCTGGCGGTTAAATAAACGAATGCTTAATTAAGAATCAATTTCTCCCACAACAGGAACATTAAAACCATCGCAGTCTAGCGATTTCATACGGTATCTTTCCTCATAAATCTAATTGATTGTTCTCTGTCAAACTAAAATGTACTCTACAGAAATCGACAGAAATTTGCACCATTACAATTAGTAATAAACACAACATACCTGAATAACGTGTTATTACATGTGTTCGCAAATTAATGACTTGGAAAAGCTAAAATTGGTAAGACCACACCACATTTTTGTATAGGCTACAGAAAAACAACGATGACAGATCGTGTCCACGTGGGACTGCAAGGGTGTTCCGTTTCCACAGCATGCGCTCTGACGTGTTATTGGTCTCGTCACCAACTCGGACAATCCCAATCGGAATGCTCTCGGCCTTTTCCGCTAAGCATAGGAAAAAAACTTCGGATGTAATTCGCTGCCATCGAGAACTATATTCGCAACTACTTTTGTTCATATAGAAGAAAATATGGCGGGAGAAGGAGACAATTTCACAATCAGAATATTGTCGGCCTTTTCTGTCGCAGGATATGTGGTGCACTGTGTCCGAGGTGAATCACCCAAACCAATCAAATTTATGTGTATTCCTACAAGTACATCCGAGGTTATTTCTGAACTTGATGAAAAAGGCCGAGCGATGTTCCGATTGGGACATCCCTGCAACTCTCTGAACTGGTCGCCATTTTGGTGCCGTAATTCAAGAGAAACTCTTCTTACACCTTAATCATTTCGTGGAATGGATTTTATTCTATTATGGATACGGTCTCTTATAGCTGTTATTATGTTGGCAAATACTCAGATTTAAGGTTTGTACAATTTGTTTCCAAACTGAAATTATGGTTTTCGATTAAGAAAATAGAAAGAAAAAAAAAAAAAAAAAACAACAACCGGTATTAGCTCATCTTGTGCGAACTTTGTAAGTGCTTAGTAAACGTTGACATTAGAGTATCACTCACAACCTAGAACTAATTTCATCAACCCGTTCTTACCTATTAACTTGTCAGTCGTGGGTGGCTCGATGCTGAGAATTTATAACATTTCATTTACTCAACATTGTATGACATGCGCGCGATAATAGACTTCAAATATGCTCTCTTTTCTCCCCCTAATTAAACGTTATTTCGCTCATAAAATTCCGATAACTTTAAAAGAAATCTTAATGTAGTGACTAAGTGCTAATGGTCATTGTAATGGATCCACACAAAAGGACATTGTAGTAATTTTCGTACCGAAAAGGTCACAGGTATTAGGAAATAGTTTACTCTGACCACTTGCATTATCTATGGGCCATTTTAAGGCCAAGTGTTCAGGAGTAAAGCGTAATTCTGTCATCATTAGTGTATAATCTATCCAATTAGCTGACTGCTAGCTACTTTAGTGTATAATCTATCCAATTAGCTGACTGCTAGCTACAGTTTATACTCGCGTATAAACCGATACCAACCGCAAACTGCATAGACCCAGATCAGTCGTCGCATAATGCGCCGGCAGATCTGGGTCTATGCAGTTTATAAGAACTAATCAGGAGAGCAAACAACATAGACCCTGATCTGCGCAGATCAGGGTATATGTTTGCATTTTGGACCTGGATAATACGCGAGTAAATACGTTAATTACCTACTGCCTTCCTATCTATCGATCTATCAGTGTGTCTGCCTGTCTTTCGATCACTCGATCATTCGAAGATTTATATATGTACATACATATGTATGTATGTATGCATGTATGTATGTATGTATGCATGTATGTATGTATGTATGTATGTATGTATGTATGTATGTATGTATGTATGTATGTATGTATGTATGTAGTAGTAGTAGTTGTAAAGTTTAACAGCACGTCAGCACAATAATGACTACATGGTGCCTGTTAAATGTAAAGTTCTAAAAATGTAAATATAAAAAATTGCCAAATAAAATCTAGGAAGATAAAGCCTTCCAAAACAAACACCATAAACATTAAGTACTAGACGATTAAAGATGTTTCAATTCTGTAAAAGGTATAAAATAAAAGATAAAGGTAAAAGGTGTATAATCCTGAACATTTATGTTCCAAAGTTTTCTTTGTATATAAACCGCATTCGCTCATAAAGTAAAAGATTTTCTTTGGTGGTACATCATAATAATGGAGCCGCGGTAGCTCAGTTGGGAGAGCTCTGGACTCGTAATCCAAGGGTTGCAGGTTCGATACCTTCCCAAGTCAGCCCGGGTCAGCTGCCTTAGTTCCCATTTCCTCGGCATGATAAAACCGTTAATTGTATTAAAAGTGCCATTAAAAATAATAAACAAAAGAAAAACAAAGCAAACAAATAAATATCAGCTTCTTTATTGAGTTCACTTGAAAATACACGTTCTTATGTATCACAGAATGGAAGTTGACACATTTGACAAGAATGAGTTCCACTGTCAGTGGACACTTGCAGGGTATGCACTCTGGTCGATATTCACCCTTCATTTGACAAGAATGAGTTCCACTGTCAGTGGACACTGGCAGGGATATGCACTCTGGTCTAAGTTCACCTTTCAGGAGGTATGCGTGAGTCAAGTATGAGTGTTCGATATGTAATCGGCACCTTACCACCTCATCTCTGCGATTTTTTGTTTGTGGAGTTTTCATTCCACATATTTTACCATATACATTACATTTTTTTTACATATATATATATATATATATATATATATATATATATATATATATATATATATATATATATATATATATATATATATATATATGTATTAAGAACATGCCGATATATATAATATTTCAATTATGTATGTATGTATGTATGTATGTATGTATGTATGTATGTATGTATGTATGTATGTATGTATGTATGTATGTATGTATGTATGTATGTATGTATGTATGTATGTATGTATGTATGTATGTATGTATGTATGCATGCATGCGTGTAGTATGTATGTAGGTATGTCTGTTTGTATGTATCTATGTCTGTCTGTATGTATGTATATATGCATGCATGCGTGTATTAAGTCTGTATGTATGCATGTATGTATGTATGTATGTATGTATGTATGTATGTATGTATGTATGTATGTATGCATGCATGCATGCATGCATGCATGCATGCATGCATGCATGTATGTATGTATGTATGTATGTATGTATGTATGTATGTATGTATGTATGTATGTATGTATGTATGTATGTATGTATGTATGTATGTACAAAGATTACAGTATTTGATCTTTTCTCATTAACTCTTTTGCCACATTAAAATTATAAGATACATACGTTAGTAATTAAGAACGATTGATCTTTGATATCAAATAAATTAATTATCGGTGATCCTACGTAACAAGATTAGATGAACCATATCGTCTAAATCCAATCAACAAGCTGATATTACGTGAATATTGCTTACATCGAATTTTCTGTATTGGCGTGCCAAATCCCTTGTATGCGTCATAATTGACAACAAAGTCCGTTATCTTGCCCAGCTGGGGGTATTTCTGTATTGGCGTGCCAAATCCCTTGTATGCGTCGTAATTGACAACAAAGTCCGTTATCTTGCCCAGCTGGGGGTATTTCTGTATTGGCGTGCCAAATCCCTTGTATGCGTCATAATTGACAACAAAGTCCGTTATCTTGCCCAGCTGGGGGTATTTCTGTATTGGCGTGCCAAATCCCTTGTATGCGTCATAATTGACAACAAAGTCCGTTATCTTGCCCAGCTGGGGGTATTTCTGTATTGGCGTGCCAAATCCCTTGTATGCGTCGTAATTGACAACAAAGTCCGTTATCTTACGCAGCTGGGGGTATTTCTGTATTGGCGTGCCAAATCCCTTGTATGCGTCATAATTGACAACAAAGTCCGTTATCTTGCCCAGCTGGGGGTATTTCTGTATTGGCGTGCCAAATCCCTTGTATGCGTCATAATTGACAACAAAGTCCGTTATCTTGCCCAGCTGGGGGTATTTCTGTATTGGCGTGCCAAATCCCTTGTATGCGTCATAATTGACAACAAAGTCCGTTATCTTGCCCAGCTGGGGGTATTTCTGTATTGGCGTGCCAAATCCCTTGTATGCGTCATAATTGACAACAAAGTCCGTTATCTTGCCCAGCTGGGGGTATTTCTGTATTGGCGTGCCAAATCCCTTGTATGCGTCATAATTGACAACAAAGTCCGTTATCTTGCCCAGCTGGGGGTATTTCTGTATTGGCGTGCCAAATCCCTTGTATGCGTCATAATTGACAACAAAGTCCGTTATCTTGCCCAGCTGGGGGTATTTCTGTATTGGCGTGCCAAATCCCTTGTATGCGTCATAATTGACAACAAAGTCCGTTATCTTGCCCAGCTGGGGGTATTTCTGTATTGGCGTGCCAAATCCCTTGTATGCGTCATAATTGACAACAAAGTCCGTTATCTTACGCAGCTGGGGGTATTTCTGTTAAGCGTAATTTATTTATAGTCCTATAACTATCTCCACGTGTCATTTAAATATTTTTTTATAGCTATAATCGTTATCACGTCAATAAAGTACGAGTATCAGACTAATAATATTACTTACGCATGCGTACAGATTTATGGGGAGCAGCTGTAGCCTTCTCGCCAAACTCAGAACTACACTGAATAGAAAGACCTTTAAATTGCAACAATAGTGTCAAATTCTCAACACAATAGGACAAATAGGTGCTCATTCTTTCGTATATATTTTGAGTTAAATTTTATATTATCTAGTTGAGAACCAAAACGATTTGACACTTAAATTCAATATATAATTTAAATGAAAACATGAATATGAAATATGAATGTAAATAGGATAAGCTTAAAATATACGATCATGATATAATATACACGCGCAGTCCACCCCAACATTTTTGTTTCTCATAAAGATGTGCCAAAATGTCGCTCTGTTCTAATGCTTTGCTGTTTTAAATTTTTATTATAATCCGGATATATTTAGAATATTAGTATTATCCTCGACTTACCCAAGCAACCCCTGCAACTGCGTGGGGACCCAAAATTCCTATCGTTTTTTTTTTTAATAGGGAGGGGGTCCCAGAATTAGGTTTTACGGGGGACCCCAGAATTTCTTGCTACGCTACTGTCTGTAGGTATTCAAATCGAATAAACGCGTGATCTTCACTTATCCTGTTTTGCCACGAAAATATTTAAATATTAAGAATGGTTCTGGGTATTATCAGTTTCCGCTGATCTTTGGTAGGCATTTTAAATGTAAATTATATACTCAGTCAAATTGTATTTTAAACATTATATGCAATAATATGTGAAAAATCTGGAAGCATATAGTTCCTTTTGTCAAAGAACACGAATACCCGTCTCACGAGTTAGTGTGAGAAATAACCACTTTCTTTTGTCAGTTTCTGCAGTAATTTGTATCAGTCATACTATCGATTTGTCACCCTTGTCTAGAACTTTACCTTCAGAGTCCCTCCCCCCCCCCCACACACACACACACAAAACAACGTGCGCAGGTACTCACTATAGATAAGTACACTTCTACATAAATATACTTGATACATTCAATTTATTGTTGTGATTTGGATTAGATTTGATGCAAATACATAAATGATGACAAAGCAAAATATGCTAAAACCTTGAAAGTACACATTGTTAGTGGCGTAGCGAGGGGAGGGGACGAAGGGGGCGGTAGCCTTGGGCGGCACTTTCTAGGGGGTTGCAATTTGGTAAGAGTACCGTATATATCATAAATAATACGAATGGAGTGGGGGGGGGGGGGAGGGTGCGTAATTTTGGTAGTTGGCCCTAGGCGGCACTTTGCCTCGCTACGCCACTGCACTTTGTTGTTGACCTTTCAGACATCATTTGTATCAAAAGCAATTAACGGTATTCGACAGTCAGTTAAATGACTGCATACCGAAAGTTTGCAAAGAATAACTCATAAATTTTTTTTAGACGTTGGCATAGTTCTTGTGATTCGATATCATAATTCAAGCTACCTTTTATGAATACATCTTCGTTCTGACGCCTTATCTGATGTTACAAATAAAAAATAAATTTTTTTAACCCCCCCCCCCAAAAAAAAAAAAAATATAAGTAAAGGTTGAAACACATAAAAAATCTTATGACAGGCATAGTTTTAGCGATTAAGTTTACAGTGATAAAGTTAATCAATGTTGAGCAGGTCCATTTTCCATGCACAGAATTGAAAGCTTATCTCCCCTTTTAGATTCATTTCCGGTGTATACAGATGAACCTCGTTAATCCGGACTCCGTTTTTCCGGAAATCTCGCTATCCGGATATAGTTCAACGGGAACGGAATTACTAAACGTTAATTTGCTCCGTTAATCAAGAAATCCGCGTTCCGGATCCGGAAATCAAAGTCGGGGACCAAAGTGTAAAAGGAACCATTATTTTTATTAGTGTTTATTTCCATTCTGCAATCAAGCCATGGACATGACACAGAGTGCTTTGACTGCGTTCGTTGTCCAGGAAGATACGTCTAATGATTGGTTAATTTAGGTTTGAATAATGATTGGTTAATTTAGGTTTGAATTGAAGCAGATTATTCAAACACTTGATTAGATTATTTCTGTTCCGGCATTCTTATCAAACGATAGTGTAAGTGTAGTTTTCATTCCTTACACTTGGAACTATCTCGTCCTTTAAAAGAACAAACTCAAAGCTCAGGAACAAAGTTGAAACAATATAATTTGTTAAGGTAAACTTCTAACCAGGGCAAGAGAGAACAGATGTGACGTGTTTATATCATGAATGAAAATGTCCTCTCATCAGGAAGTTTTTTTTAAATTACTGGATTTATGACATAATTTACGCGTTCAGAAGTAAAATTTCACCATGTCTTGTTGAGACTTTTGTGGAATATTTCCATGAAAAAAATATTATGTTTCAAGTGCGCTTCCATTCTAAACAGGTCAAAAGCAGGTGTGATTTTTGATGCAGAATTCCCTTAAAATTGGTGCTATGGTTTTTTAGAATATTGTAAGCAACCTTGGAGAGAGAGGAGCAATCTTTTTTGATAAGCGGATGGAAATGACTGATCACTGCGCAATAAATCTGGGGTACGTTTTTTTCATACAGGACTTGCTCAAGGAAGTGGAATTGGAAATGCTCTTGAAGGTAGTATTTACTTTACTGATATTTGTAATTTGACACTCAATCGAAGTCAATATACTGATATTTGTAATTTGGCACTCAATCGAAGTCAATATACTGATATTTGTAATTTGGCACTCAATCGAAGTCAATATACTGATATTTGTAATTCAGCACTCAATCGAGGTCAATATACTGATATTTGTAATTTGGCACTCAATCGAAGTCAATACATTGATACACAATATACGAAAACATTTACAGCATTGAAAAATACCAAAGTGGCCCTGAATGGTTGACTGCCACTAAATTTCCAATACAAATATTGTAAAATCAGGTCAGTTGGTAGAGCACATAAGTTTGAAGCGCAATCCTTGATTATAGATACGTCCGTTCTATCTAATTCTATCTGATGTTTGTCTTAAATATCATACAAATCGAACCCTGTGAAAAATCACTTATCTCTTCTCGCAAATGGGAGAATTATAATAGTCAAGTGCAAATAGGCGAAATGGCAATGAGAACCACATTTCGCTAACAATAATACAAACATTTACCTTCTTTGTTATGTGAATAATCCATGAGCATTACATGCTCGATAAACCATGAACCGTTTTATCTGTCAATTGAAAAACTTTCATTTATCAAAATATGCTATTTTCTTCCTCAAGTGACATACTAAATGATACCGTGAATTTATGGGAAATGTATTGTTAAAAACGTCTATAGGTTTAATATTATGGGCCTGTATGGCGACAAGGGAAAACATAATGTTAATTTTTAACATTAACTTTCCTCTTGTCACTATAAATGCTTTTGGATGCGTCTGTATGGTGACAAGGGAAAACGTAATGTTAAAAGCGTCCATAGGTTTAACATTAGAATGGGCCTGTCTGGCGACAAGGGGAAGTGTAATGTTAGAAACGTCCATAGGTTTAACATTACATTTCCCGTTAGAGGCCATAGAAGACCCCCCCCCCCAAAAAAAAATATAGCCTCAGTTTTAAATTTTCGTTTGAGGCCATAGAGGCCCATTTGAGAATTTCCATAGGTTTAACGTTAGCCATATCGACCCATTATACTACTCACGCCACCTGCTCCATATTTGTATTATCCTAATTTTTCCAACTTGTTCAGATATGAGGTCTTAAAAAATATATGTTTAAAGAATTTTATATTTATTGTCTTTTACAGATAAACAACATTTAAGTTCATTGTGTAATTATGAACCGACATGAAAGGGATTTACTTCTACTGAATCGAGGACGTCCTTAATGCTATTTTCTTAGTATGCCGATTCATCAAGACACTTTACTTCAAGAAACTAAAATATAAAAAGCTCTAGACAATGTTATCTAACCAATTGATTTGTTGATACGGTTCAGTATTTGAATCAATTTGAAAGGACAGTCTTCACAAATTATTCATTGACTAGTGTGCAAGGGAGTAATCGCGTGTTATCAAACATTAAAAAGTGTAATTAGCCCTTATTTTAAACCTTTCGCATCCAGATGTCTGGTCAATTCAATTTAAACGTGGCGTGGAAAGAACAGCCTTATTCATTATATGCCTGTATCTGAAACACCTATTACTTAAAAAGATTAGCTAATTGATCTACACAAGATTATCTAATTGCCCTTCATTGTACAAGTTGTAAAGCTAAACATTTCCGCCTCAAGAAAATAGTTTTATTTCAAAACTAAATTACAGTTCACAGAAGAAATTATTTATTATTGTATATTTTTCCAATAAAGTTTTGTACTGCTCGGAGATGTAGAACAGGCCCGACCCACTCACCTGCATGTAGTAAGATACGACTAATGGAGGCAGACACCGCTGTGGCTCAGTGGTTCGCCTTCCGGACTAACGACCGAAAGGGTGTGGGTTCGAATCCTACCATCATATCAGCCCTGTCGGCTGCCGTGGTGTGTCTTTGGGCAATTCACTTAACTCCAATAGCATCGGCACTAAACAACCTACTTGTGTTGCTTTGCCGTAAAACACCAAACCAGAACCAAAATGTCAAGTTGAGTATGAAGTATTTAATCAAGCATAGTTTGACACAGAGATTGAATTGTTGGAATTAACAGCATATACTGATTTGATATTTCACTAATCAGGCAGTAAGTAGATACGAAAAATACGCACCTAGGTAGGTATTTGTCAATAGTCGCGAATCAATACGAAATCAGCATTCAACTAAAACGTTAGCTTAAGTCTTCCTAACCAGTCTACTCTTTTTCTAATTTTGTGTTATCTGCCTTCATCTTTTTATAATTTTGTGTTATCTGGATTAATCTTTTTTTAAAGTTGGTTTTTATGCCTTCATCTTTTTATAACTATGTTTTATCTGCCTTCATCTTTTTATAATTTTGTGTTATCTGCCTTCATTATTTTTATAACTTTGTGTTACCTGTATTCATCTTTTTATAATTTTGTGTTATCTGCTTTCACCTTTTACAATTTTGTGTTATCTGCCTCATCTTTTTTTAATTCTGTGTTATCTGGATTCATCTTTTTATAATTTTGTGTTATCTGCTTTCATACTTTTTTTAATACTTTTGTGTTATCTGCCTTCATCTATTTATAATTTTGTATTATCTGCCTTCATCTTGTTATAATTTTGTGTTATCTGCCTTCATCTTTTTATAATTTTGTGTTATCTGCCTTCATCATTTATAATTTTGTGTTATCTGCCTTCATTTTTTAAAAATAATTTTGTGTTACCTGGATTCATCACTTCATAATTTTGTGTTATCTGCCTTCACCTTGTATAGTTTTGCGTTATCTGCATCATCTCTTTATAATTTTGTGTTATCTGAATTCATTTTGTTATAATTGTGTGTTATCTGCTTTCATCTTTTTCTAATTTTGTGTTACCTGCCTTCACTTTTTATAATTTTGTGTTATCTGCCTTCACCTTTTACAATTTTGTGTTATCTGCCTTCACCTTTTACAATTTTGTGTTATCTGCCTCATCTTTTTTTAATTCTGTTATCTGGATTCATCTTTTTATAATTTTGTGTTATCTGCTTTCATATTTTTTTTATACTTTTGTGTTATCTGCCTTCATCTTTTTATAATTTTGTGTTATTTGTTTTAATCTTGTTATAATTTTGTGTTATCTGCCTTCATCTTTTATAATTTTGTGTTATCTGCCTTCATTTTTGTCAAATAATTTTGTGTTGCCTGGATTCATCTCTTCATAATTTTGTGTTATTTGCCTTCACCTTGTATAGTTTTGCGTTATCTGCCTCATCTTTTATAATTTTGTGTTTTTTGAATTCATTTTGTTATAATTGTGTGTTATCTGCTTTCACCTTTTTCTAATTTTGTGTTATCTGCCTTCACTTTTTATAATTTTGTGTTATCTGCCTCATCTTTTATAATTTTGTGTTATCTGGATTCCTTTTTTATATAATTTTGTGTTATTTGCCTTCATCTTTTTATAATTTTGTGTTATCTGCCTTCACCTTTTATAATTTTGTGTTATCTACCTTCATCGTTTTATAATTTTGTGCTATCTGCCTTCTTCTTTTTATAATTGTGTTATCTTCCTTTATCTGTTTATAATTCTGTATTATCTGGATTCATCATTTTATAATTTTGTGTTATCTACCTTCATCTTTTTTAAAAAAAATTTTTTATCTGCCTTCATCATTTTATAGTTTTGCGTTATTTGCCTTCACCTTTTTATATTTTTGTTTTATCTGCCTTCACCAGGCATTCATTCCACATTTCCAACAACAGTTTTGCCATTACATACCTTTTTTTTTTTCGAAGCAGAGTCATTTACTGGTGATGACGTCATGACAAAAGGACTGTGACGGCTCTGAATAAAGGAGGAATGCTATGTCGAAAAATGTATCCATACAAGTGGAATAAATACCCGATGAAGGAGGAAACTTCAAAAGAGGGAGAACACAATTGGAAAGGATGAGCTTAAAATTTACTTTTCCCCCGGGTGAAAATGTATCCATGACATATCAGGCGATTGGCGTTCAAGAGATTGCAATGTGTATTTCTAACTATGAACGCATCAAACGTAATTAAGAACGAAACGTTGTGCAAAGTACAGTCGACTTATTACTCCACAAGCCTTAGACAAGATTGTAAATACATATGAAAGCCAGTTTGAGTAAGCAGTTTGAATATCGTAACACTAAAGGAATGTAACAGTATAGCAAATTATTTATGTCGGCATCATCTAGGCCAGAGAAAATGCGACTAAGTCAATAATCGCTTTTTTTTCTTTCTTACAAAACACTAAGTACATATGCTTGCCTTCATCATGTTCATTTTTAAGTTTGTCATAGACTGTCATGTCACAACTGTTCATTTTTATTCCAAGTTCGTCATAGACTGTCATGTCACATCTGTCAATTTTTATTCCAAGTTTGTCATAAACTGTCATGTCACATCTGTTCATTTTAATTCCAAGTTCGTCATAGACTGTCATGTCACATCTGTTCATTTTTATTCCAAGTTCGTCATAGACTGTCATGTCACATCTGTTCATTTTTATTCCAAATTCGTCATTGACTGTCATGTCACATCTGTTCATTTTAATTCCAAGTTTGTCATAAACTGTCATGTCACATCTGTTCATTTTAATTCCAAGTTCGTCATAGACTGTCATGTCACATCTGTTCATTTTTATTCCAAGTTCGTCATAAACTGTCATGTCACATCTGTTCATTTTTATTCCAAGTTCGTCATAGACTGTCATGTCACATCTGTTCATTTTTATTCCAAGTTTGTCATAGACTGTCATGTCACATCTGTTCATTTTTATTCCAGGTTCGTCATAGACTGTCATGTCACATCTGTTCATTTTTATTCCAAGTTCGTCATAGACTGTCATGTCACATCTGTTCATTTTAATTCCAAGTTCGTCATAGACAGTCATGTCACATCTGTCAATTTTTATTCCAAGTTCGTCATAGACTGTCATGTCACATTTGTTCATTTTAATTCCAAGTTTGTCATAGACTGTCATGTCACATCTGTTCATTTTTATTCCAAGTTCGTCATAGACTGTCATGTCACATCTGTTCATTTTTATTCCAAGTTCGTCATAGACTGTCATGTCACATCTGTTCATTTTAATTCCAAGTTTGTCATAGACTGTCATGTCACATCTGTTCATTTTGATTCCAAGTTCGTCATAGACTGTCATGTCACATCTGTTCATTTTGATTCCAAGTTCGTCATAGACTGTCATGTCACATCTGTTCATTTTTATTCCAAGTTTGTCATAGACTGTCATGTCACATCTGTTCATTTGTACTCCAAGTTCGTCATAGACTGTCATGTCACATCTGTTCATTTTTATTCCAAGTTCGTCATAGACTGTCATGTCACATCTGTTCATTTTAATTCCAAGTTCGTCATAGACTGTCATGTCACATCTGTTCATTTTTATTCCAAGTTCGTCATAGACTGTCATGTCACATCTGTTCATTTTGATTCCAAGTTTGTCATAGACTGTCATGTCACATCTGTTCATTTTTATTCCAAGTTCGTCATAGACTGTCATGTCACATCTGTTCATTTTTATTCCAAGTTCGTCATAGACTGTCATGTCACATCTGTTCATTTTAATTCCAAGTTTGTCATAGACTGTCATGTCACATCTGTTCATTTTGATTCCAAGTTCGTCATAGACTGTCATGTCACATCTGTTCATTTTGATTCCAAGTTCGTCATAGACTGTCATGTCACATCTGTTCATTTTTATTCCAAGTTTGTCATAGACTGTCATGTCACATCTGTTCATTTGTACTCCAAGTTCGTCATAGACTGTCATGTCACATCTGTTCATTTTTATTCCAAGTTCGTCATAGACTGTCATGTCACATCTGTTCATTTTAATTCCAAGTTCGTCATAGACTGTCATGTCACATCTGTTCATTTTTATTCCAAGTTCGTCATAGACTGTCATGTCACATCTGTTCATTTTGATTCCAAGTTTGTCATAGACTGTCATGTCACATCTGTTCATTTTTATTCCAAGTTCGTCATAGACTGTCATGTCACATCTGTTCATTTTTATTCCAAGTTCGTCATAGACTGTCATGTCACATCTGTTCATTTTTATTCCAAGTTCGTCATAGACTGTCATGTCACATCTGTTCATTTTTATTCCAAGTTCGTCATAGACTGTCATGTCACATCTGTTCATTTTTATTCCAAGTTCGTCATAGACTGTCATGTCACATCTGTTCATTTTAATTCCAAGTTTGTCATAGACTGTCATGTCACATCTGTTCATTTTGATTCTAAGTTTGTCATAGACTGTCATGTCACATCTGTTCATTTTTATTCCAAGTTTGTCATAGACTGTCATGTCACATCTGTTCATTTTTATTCCAAGTTTGTCATAGACTGTCATGTCACATCTGTTCATTTTGATTCCAAGTTTGTCATAGACTCTCATGTCACATCTGTTTATTTTTATTCCAAGTTTGTCATAGACTCTCATGTCACATCTGTTTATATCTCTAGCAGAGGATACTAAAACTTTTTATCGTAAATCAACCTTTAAATAAATCTAAACTTTGCTTTTAGTATCTATTATTTGCTGTATATATTCTCCTCACATTTTTGTATATATAACTTTATTTTGTAATAAACGGGTTTTTTAAAGTGTTTGTAATAAACGCGCTTTTAAAGTGTTTGTAATAAATGGTCTTTTTTAAGTGTTTGTAATAAACGGGCTTTTTAAAGTGTATACGTCAATAACAGGTACAACGGAAGTTGAGTTGTCTGCAATAAGATAAATGGCAGTTTTGCCTCGCAGTCACCGGAAGTAATAATAAAGACATTGTTACAAAAGTACCCAGTGTATATGTTTTTGTTGTTTTTTTTTTTTTTTTTTTTTTTTTTTTTTTTTTTTTTTTTTGGCTCCAAGAAGTGCCGAAAACGTTACGATGATGAAAGCTACTAATTTTTTCACTAGTGAATTTCTTTGTTGGGTATGATATGATATTTTAAACACCAAGAACATTTAAGATTATGATATGATATTTTAAACACCAAGAACATTTAAGATTATGATGTGATGTTTTGAACACCAAGAACATTTAAGATTATGATATGGTATTTTAAACACAAAGAACATTAAAGATTGATACATTTCTATGACAGTCTTTTGTAACAGATGATGTTGGCTAACATTTTGATGGCGAATAATTTGCTCTTGGACAAACGCCCATGATTTAGCCATTACATCTCATTATTCCTAAAAGCTGGTGTTTTAAAATTATCACCCGATCGTATTTCCATTTTTAACCAATACGACCTTTAAAAACACAATATACACGAAAGAGAATACAAAAAACAACAATATCAAGAAGAATGATAATACTACTATCCAGTGTTGATGCAGCCATGCGTTTGTACTATATCGATTATTTAACATTATGTTCCATAAAACTGTTATCAACATCAATATTAAACGGTTATCTCGCCTAAGATAATCATTTTATGAAACTTGTTTATAACTAACTCGATTTAACGATTTTTTTTATACATCGATGTAATTATTGAAGTCGATCCATTATATATACCATGTAATTTTTCAGCGTTATAACGGAATTTGTTTCTAACAAGTATTGCATGCATGCACTGAATAACGATCCAAAAATTGTTTAAGCAAAATGTTGTACAAACAGACGTAAACATTGTACTGCATTTCCCGTATTTATATACCACATATTCTTCAATGAAATGTATAGTGTAAAAAAAAGTTATTAATGTTGATTAAAAAGTCTTAAAATTTTTAATTTACTGTGAAAATGTTTTATGTACTTCGCTATTGATACCATGATTATTTTCCAACGATTTTGAATGCAGGAATCGTAATTATGATATTTTGTTAAAGTGATGAGTGATCTTGAATGCAATCAATTTATGTGCACAGAGGTCAGATCTCCCATCAATTATTGATGACTAATGGTTGATATATTAATCACCTTATATTCTATTCACCTACATGCACATGAACTTGTATTAAACATCGATTTACTCCAAATGACGCGTCTCTCAGATACTGTAAACAAGAACTTCATTTCTTGTCAGAACTTACAGTTAATGTAGTTCAGTCTATAGAATGAATTATTATATTGTATGTATTGATGGGATTGACATTTAATAAACTGATTTAATTTAGCAGCTAATGAGTATTTGCTGATATTTATACATTACATGTCGACAATCAAGATGATGTAGACCACAGAACGGTACCTGTCAAGGGTTTATTCTTTGGTCCCCTACTTTAAGGATGTCTGCTTTTGTAAAATCAAAGTTAACTGCATCGTCGCAAGCCATGTGCGAAAATCCGGTACGCTCTCATTATAAGAGCGTGTCGGATTTTCGCACGTGGCGTGCGATGATGAGTTTACTGCGGAGCTTGAAATGATGTGATTATAATATTATTACGTCATCTATTTGATGTCACTTTTTACCTCAGTGTATCGTAGCGCCCAATCTGAACACGCTCGGGCCTTTCCGCCAATGGTCGGAAAAGCACATTTGAAGTACTACAGTAGATGCCATTATACGTACATGTACCTTGTTTACCAAATTATGTATATAATTCCATAAGGGTATCATAGTGCTTTTAACATTGTTCTATTCTGCATAGCGTACTACTTTAGAGTGTAACTGAGTTGTCCGCTATTTTCCGGCAATTTTCCCCTTTTTACTCCGTATCATTCCATATAATTATATCTGAGATATAATTTTCTAGAAAAGTCATGAGATGTTCCGATTGTCGTAGCGCCATGAACTCTGAAAGAGGTTGAACGTAAGATGACCATTCGCAACTTCGAGGCCATTCGTTGAGATCATACCTCGAATGTATGTCGGACTACTTCGGCTATTTACTAAACAAGGATTGACGGAGAAGTTACGAATGATCTAACTATTTTGTTCATTCGAGACCCTCGTTTAATCCTATAGTCAATCCAACTGTAGCAATAGCAGAGGTGATCAGAATAGTTTGGGTTTCTTTTCCTGCGGAGAAATTTCGGGCGAATAAAATGTATGATTTTTCTGTAAATTACTGCGCCGACATACATCCGAGGCATAATTTTGTCTCGCAGAAATATCCGATGTAGTTCCGAATGGTAAGATGACGTGATTGCAACTTTTTGCATCATATTAAATAATAAAACAATAAAAAAAATTTTATATTATTTTAATAATTGGAAGGAAATAACCGTGAAAAGCGGCCTGACGGGAATTCTGTGTCGGAATTCCGATATGGACTCAATTATTGTCACAGTGAAAAAAATCCACTCAGCAACAGACACTTTTCTCGATGTATCTAATACAAGAGGAATCCGTTATCTTTAACGTGTACCAGTGAGAGTTGTTGACAATACACGGATCCCTTTATTTTACTATGTAATGAACCTTACATGGATATAGATATGTGTAGCCAAGGCCGGTTTAAAGACGGAGCAAATGGAGGCCCAGCACGCAGTGAAAATGGTATTTTTTAAAATATTATTGTTTAAATTGCTCCAGGGCCACCTACCACCTTAATCCGGCTTTGAGTGTAGCGCTTGAAAACGCACAACAACCTATGCATTTTTCGTGGTTTTGGATTGTTTGGACCCCGAACTATGTTAAATTAACCATCTTTCAAAATGTTAAATACTCCAACATTTTATCAGCTATCGTCCTTAATGAGGTTTTTTCTTTGAAGAAGAAAACGATTTCTGCCATATTTAAAAGTAAAGTAGTCGAGCTAGCTTTGATGTACAAAGTATATGTAATATTCCGTATTTGTTTGAATATATCTATGTCTTTCCATATAAATTTCTTTCATAAAATCATGTACCAATGTGGAATCCATGGTTGAGTGCTCTGTTTGGTATATAGATGTCCACTGATAATTATATTGTCATGTCATGTGAATGGATTTATTTTCGTGGTTTTGTCAAAAATTAGATTTTTTTCGGTACCGAAGTACCTAAAGTAGTAGACTGTGGAAGGAGAACCTATTTTTCAATAGAAGGATCATTGTTTGTTGGGTTTTTTAATTCGTGCTTGTACACAAATTAGTGCCCAACGAAAAATAGTGAATCCGCATTACAGACTACTTTGCATTTCTAAGTAAAAAATCGGGGGCGGGTGAAAGGGTGTGTGTGCACGTAAACGAGTGTTAATTTCCGCTTGGCTAACGGGGCGGTTACCCTGTACCCTGGGCCCTGTCTTTGACCTTGTTGAATCTTTTTCTTTTTTTAAGATAAGAGGATGGCTAAATGGGTTAGGGCGCATGTGCATAGGAGCTAGGCGATAGATGCTGTTTCTGACGGCACAGGTTTATAAAGAAAGAAAGATAGATAGATAGATATTATGCCAGCTAAAAAAAACAAGAATATATTTCGTGATGTATTCAGTGCACTCGTTTCAGCGCTAAATAAAGAGATCAATTTTGCAGGCTATTTTTTAAAAATCGTTATGATTCTATTGTTACGGAATTATGTATCGTCTTTAAATTGTAATATAGTTTTCATTTAGGTTTATAACCATTGTATTATAATTCCTTAATTCAGTAGCCTACGCTATTGTAAAGTACACATGCACATCAACAATGAGTCAGTGTTTATGTCCATGGAAAATCAATAATTATGTCGGTCAGTTCATCATAACATTGTGATCACGCGATCGACTCATTGGTATCATGCGTGACCTGGTTTCTGATTGGTTAGAATAACTTGTTTACTGGATAGTGCTAGAACGTAGTTACCGAGTCGAGGGTTATTCTCTCATACGCAGTAACATGCTATATAATGCCATGTAGCCAAATTGAACGCTCATTCTTATACAGTTACATCAGATAGAAAGAGATAGGAGAATTATTTATTGTTTGAGGAAGATCGTTTATTGTTTGTAAAATCAGCTGGTGGAAAATCTAGTCTCTACATAGTACATTTTGAATGTAAGTACTATTGTTCAAGGAACTTAATAATATTCTACATTCACAGGAGTTTACCTGGGATTATTAATATTTTGGATTTAGAACTGAAAAGCATTGGTATATCATAACATTACAAACTTATTAATTCGGAACAATCTTTCATTCAGAACATTCATTCATTCGGAATACTTTAGATTAACTTCTGGGTTATTGAAGTGTTTAGGACAATTTAGGACTAATTAAGGAAATTCTAAACTTTAAGTTATTTTTAATTCTTTCACTTTGTTTGTTTAAAATATTATATATTTTAGGAAATTAAATTTGTATTTTAGAAATTGTGAAAGCTTGTTTGAGTCGTTCTTTCTTTTGTTACATTTACCCCTAGTCGTAACACTATGCATATTTAAGACGAACTCTGTAGCTAACCTATATACACAATATATACTGATTCTCAGGTAAAGTTTCTCTCTGACAGTAATCATAATGTTCTCGGAAAGTGACAATCGTTTATTAAAAATAACTCCTTTTGTCTCCCTCAATCAGAGGGGTAAGAATCCCTAGGAGTCAGAACTCTCAATATCACTTGTGCAGTCCTTATAAATTTTATCTCCAAATTTTATCTCCAGAAAGAACTTACGAGGGAGGGTGCAAATATACCCCTTTATAGAAGGCGCACTCACCAACCTTACAGGGCCCCTTTTTCACCCCTAAAAGAGGCTCACATTCTGTTAGATAACGGTAGTGCCCCCCCCCAAAAAAAAGCGATCCCTCTCAACCCTCCATTCGAAGGCTCCGCACCCCCAGGCAATCGCGCAGAAAAGAAACCAGCTCAAAGAGCGGGAGAGCGCAATGGGACGGCCCACCCCCATCCCAGGCAGGGGCTCTGCTCGAATAGATGTAAACTGCTGCTGGCTGAACAGGGCCGGATTAAGTCCTTCAGAGGCCCTAAGCTCTGAAAAGATTATGGTGCCCCTCGATATGTAATTTTAAAAAAAATTCAATATTCATCGGCTGTGACATCACTGTAATGCTGTGCGTTCTGCAAATTCTGCACTGGAGTCTCAAACCTATTCCTAGCGTTCCGCAGAGCTGGAACTGGTCGTGTGGTTAAACCAGGAGGCTCAACCTTGCAGAGTTGTAACTGGCTGTTGGACCGAAACTGTCTGCTCGACATTGCGCCTCGCGTTCCGAGTAGTTGAAACTGGTTGATAAGCCCTACTCACCATTAGTGCGTCCAGCGCATCATCATATTTGCTTTGGGTTCATTCTGCAACATCGCCGCTTAGTAAGCGCCTCTGCCATCTGGCGATTTACTATCCAATTTTGGATAGTATCCCTACGCCGACCAACTCGTCGGACACGTCTGTGTGTTAAGAGTTACAAAAAATAGATCCTTTTTCACCCCTAAGAGTAACAAAATAGATCCAAACACTTGGCCCCGTTACTTTGTTTATTTTCATAACTTGCTATAGTCAGTCTAAAATATATTTTGATTATAATTGAAACTAAGATAAATTCTTCGTAAAAAAATGTGTTAGCATGTGTTTTTGCCAAACGTAAAATAGCCCATGCGTATTGGAGCACTTCAGTTGTCAAATTTTCAGTTTCGAAGGAGCGTAGTTATGCACGTTGTCCAGCTCTTCAATTTCGGAGGGAAGTTAATCTTGCATGTAGTCCGCAATCCCACAATGCATAAATAGAGTGATCGGTTTTGAAAAACACCGGAACTTATGAAGTTTGGCTTTGGGTTATGTACCCTCTGCGAAGCAACCCATTCAAACGTGTTAAAATAGATATGACGTTCTTAAACTTTACAGTCAATTACAATATATATCTATTTGAAAGATAAAGGTTTTATAAACTTTACAGTCAATTACAATATATATCTATTTGAAAGATAAAGGTTTTATAAACTTTACAGTCAATTACAATATATATCTATTTGAAAGAAAAAGGCCTTTATAAACTTTACAGTCAATTACAATATATATCTATTTGAAAGATAAAGGTTTTATAAACTTTACAGTCAATTACAATATATATCTATTTGAAAGATAAAGGTTTTATAAACTTTACAGTCAATTACAATATATATCTATTTGAAAGACAAAGGCCTTTATAAACTTTACAGTCAATTACAATATATATCTATTTGAAAGATAAAGGTTTTATAAACTTTACAGTCAATTACAATATATATTTATTTGAAAGATAAAAGGCCTTTATAAACTTTACAGTCAATTACAATATATATTTATTTGAAAGAAAAAGGCCTTTATAAACTTTACAGTCAATTACAATATATATTTATTTGAAAGAAAAAGGCCTTTATAAACTTTACAGTCAGTTACAATATATATCTATTTGAAAGATAAAAGGCCTTTATAAACTTTACAGTCAATTACAATATATATCTATTTGAAAGATAAAAGGCCTTTATAAACTTTACAGTCAATTACAATATATATCTATTTGAAAGATAAAGGCTTTTTAGTCGATTAATCACAAGCTAAAACCGCTTCTTCACATAATTTATAAACTTTACAATAAATGACATACTTGTCTAATTTAAAAAATTAAACCCTTTCAGTTTAATCATTACAAGCTCAAACTGCTTCCTCATTCGTCTCTCTGTTGTCAGGCTGTACATGTAAAAGTAAACATAACGTTCTTAAATTTTAAAACAAGTTACAATATATGTCTGATTGAAAAATATAAACCTTTTAGTTAGATAATCACAAGATAAAACTGTTTCCCCACACACATTTATAAACTTTAGCTCAAATTATACACTTTAATAATTTGAAAGATAGATAAAAACATGTTAGTTTAATCATCACAAGCTCAAACTGATTCCTCGCTCGTGTCACTGCTATCTGACCACGCATTGCCAGGGCATTTCCACCGCGTTGCGTGCATAGAGGCCTAGCTCTGCACTCCATCCCACAGATCCGGCATTGTTTTGTCCCTTTTGTCAGAGCTGCTGCATGCTTGCTACAAACGTTTGCAACATATAGGCTGCCGCAAAAATCCATCCTTCCATTCATTAACTTAGAACACTTATTTTTTGCCACTAGCATTTTCACCACGCTAAGAATTAACTTATACCAAATACTACAATATCTCTAAATGTAAAAAAATAGTACTTATTCAATCAATGCTATTTCCAACCGTTTTTGCTCCTGGATGGGGGGGGGGGGGGAGGTGGCCGTCCTAACAACACCTGTTTTTCCCGCGAAAGACAGCCGTTTGCTTAACGTGGTCCGCTACATCTTCTGATCGTACAGGCCACCAGCCGATCTAGGCTCTGCTGGTCCCGACACGGCTTACCACCAATCACGGCCCATATGAAAACAAGCGCCGTTGACTTGCCGGGACCACACGCGCCATCCAATCCGCTTACTCCAGGACAGTTGGTCCAAAGTTCCCAATTTGCATCTACCACTAGTAATACAGTCTTTTTGGAAAGGTCCGACGGACGCTTATGTTCGTGTGCTCTCTCGATAGAGATAGCTAGCGACAAGCCCATTGCAATCCGATGACAAACCAGTCGTGCAAACACCCAGTTGGAAAAAGAAACAAAACAAGCCTAGACTTGGGAAAACTACGGAAAATTTGGACCATTTCGGTCGCGGAGGCGGGTGCACATTTTTGGTAGATGGTATCGAAAGCGGGTGGAAAAGTACCTTTAAAGAGGCCTCGCGGGAGTTTCGAGCGAGAAAACAGCGGCGCAAGTTGCTTTCCCTATTACCAGACCAGAACCAATCGTTTTTGCCGGCAGTTATCGAGGTCATTAGCTTTCAAAACATTCCCGAATTGGGAATCGGGGACTTTGGTAGTACAATTCTCGCAGTTCGGGTTTCGACCCTCGATGGTGGCGAGCATCCGTGATGGCCGAAGACAGAAATGCTGTGTTGGGTCCCGAGTGGACTATTCCATAGGGTTCGCAACTTACTACTGCAACAATCTCTATGCGATCCTGTCCTTCGTGGTGGACGGCAGGCTTCGACAAAATGCTTGGTCGCCATAGAAACAGGCACCCAAATTTGTCGAAAGTTCGCGCCCCAAAGTGCGTTGCAGAGCAAATTGTCAATGTAGAGGAAGAGATAGCAAAAGCTGAAAAAGCAGCCCGGGGACAACTTCGAAAAACGGAGGCCCTACTTTACGAGTCGTGGAAAAGGCACCAAGCTTAGACGGAAAGGGGCAGACCACCCAAAGATCAAAGATTGTTCCAAATTCGACAACCTATCCTTGGACAGGAAGTTTTTGGTGCAAGGGAATCCCACCTTTGATACCGTAACAAGCCCCCCCATTACATTCGACATCATGGGCAAGCTTGGCGCATACAACGAGTTTGCAGAGGCCCAGATCGAAGTCAACACACACTGCTCGGGGCCCCGATTCTACTTCGAACATTGTACAAAAGCAAAAAACGAGGCAATACGAGTTACCCTCGAAAGTGCCCCAATGTCCACACCATAATTTGTACTTGCACAAATGTAGGCACTTCACTTGCAGCACGTGTCTAGATTTCTAAGCACTCGTGCGCCAAGGTCTTTGCAACATCTTCCACTGTGGTTGCCTCAAGTTGAAGCTCCCGACAAACCTTTTTGTGCGTTCCAGTAGCATACAACCCAGTGTGTACCATTGTTCCGAAGACACCACCTCAGCCGTTGTACAAAGTATATGTTCGGGGCTTAGCTTGTGAGGACTTGTAAACATTTTTGTCTTTCTTGGTGATGTGTTGGTTCGAAAAGCCAAAGGCGATTTTTGCGCACAAAGACGAGCAGCTTTTATGTGGACATTTTTCTGGCTATAACCAAGCAGTACATATTTCTATATAGGTAGTACATATTTACGCGCGCAAAGCTATTGTGGAGCGAAAACCTAGGCATCTTGGGAATCTATTGGACAAGTGGTAGGAATAGTCGAAATTATAGAAAGAAAAGATGTCGTATCGACGATATCTATCACGGAACAAATTCTATAAATCCGATCCATCCGCGATAAGATTGGTGTACAAAAAGAAAAAGGAAAGTACGGCACTGGTGCGAATGGTCTTTACAAAATTTGGAGTAGAGTGCACCGGCGACATGCACAGTAGTCAGGACGACAACAGCAACCCTCAAAACGACAGCCAGCGCGAGTGTCCGCCAGCTCCAGCGTACGGCGACCATCACCGCAAGTGCGATCGCAAGTGCCAGAGCAAGAGCGGAATATGGTACTTGCAATACTATGAACAGGGCCTGATAGTATTCACTGATCCAACCGCACCAAACTTCTATGGCGATTGGTCAACCCTAAATGGAAATGCGGGAACAAACAAAACACTCCTTTGTAGCTGGTATACTCGAAGATATACGCAAAGCGGACCTCGACACAACGAACTTAAAGTAGAGCAAGTGCGCAAACAACCAACAGCTATCTCGAAAGAGGCGCAAGCACGGAAACAATAGACGGCGACAGTCGGAACGACAGCGACAACGTGGAGCGTGCTTGTGTATCAGACGAGCTTCAAGCAAACGAGAAAACCAACTAAAAAAAAAATATTATGTGAATTAGTCGAAAAGGCCCAATACTGGACATACCTAGTATTTGCCGTAGTTCTTGTTTGGAAAGTTGCCTAGAAAACATGGAATGCCTGCACTAGCACTAGTGCGAGCGCAAGCATAGGTGCTTGTACATGTGCCAGTCCAAGCAAAGTGCAAATAGATGCACACTACATGCAATAGGCCCGTTGTTGCGCTTGCCGATACTGCTGCACTCGCACATGTGCTGCACTTGTGTGGGTTCAAGCGCTTGCGCGAGTGAAAGCACGAACCACCGTATGTCGATCGCATTCGTTTCGACTGTCGCTGTTGGGCACCTTTTATATCGTATGCCAGCACTTGTGCAGTTGTACAACTTGCAAAACAGCACCAAAAAATTGCCGTGCTACATAGTTCGCCGTCATTTCGACTGTCGCTGTCGTCGTTGCTTTCGTCGCTAGTGGTATCACATGGCCGCGCCCCATATGGTTAGACATCGGATGGCAATGCGCTTGTCGCTTGCTATCTCTGTCGATAGAGCACACAAATATAGGTTTCCCTCAGACCGCTCCAAAAAATGGTTGTTCAAAAAAGGTTGGAAAAAAGGTAGTTGAAATGTGAAGTAGTATGGGGACTAATTTTACACCAGTGGAGCGCGGGCCAGCGAGGGGAGTGGGCCGTTCCTCTGCGTTCTCCCGCTGTTTGAAGTGGTTTCTTTTCTGGACGTTTGCTTTGGGACGCGGGACCATCAGCTGGAGGTTTGAGAGGGACCGGTTTATTTATTTATTTATTATTATTGTTATTATTATTATTATTATAGTATATTTTTCGGAGGGGGGAGGGGGCGGAAAATGGTGTGGTGGACGATGGAGGCTCCTTCCATAATGTGGTCTAATCGTCCCCCCCCCCCCCCTCCGTTCCAAACTGGAAAAATATCATGGCTGAAGATGATAGAAGCGCAATGAAAAGTTGTCAACGACTACTTAACGGACTAACATATAGAATGCGTCGTGTTTAAATGCTTTGGAGTACTGTAAATAATATAACTTTATCAATGAAATATTTCGCAACTCAAAATTACCCAATGGGTGTGAGTGTAAGAGCGAAAATGGAAAATTATTTGTCATTTGTACCGTGAGATATGATGAAATACCTGACAACAACTCCAATCCATTGTAACAATGTAACAAACTTTGGATGTGCTTTTTGTGTTTACGTCTCTTTTGATAGATTTGATACATTTTATTGGTTAATTGTTTGAAAATATTAGTAGGTACAGTCGTTATCACTTTATGGTAGCATAGATTAATTTCGTAAATTTGCCTCATAAAAATACCTAATATAAGGATAACTTGGGATATTTTCAGCTAAACTGTTTAATAATTAGAGATAGCAATAATTATGTGCGTCCTTCAGTCCTATTTTATGGTACGTGGTACGAAATACTAATTTACGGCTTAGAATTGCGTTCGTATAAATCATATCAATGTGAAGCAAGAAAACGATACAAGTCAGAATTTGGACCTGTGAATGTGTGGTCCTTGGTTTAATTAGTGGAAAATGATTTGTGGTATTAGCGCGTTTTATAGAAGCTTTCAGTGAAAACGACTGTTGCTTTTGTGGTCCTTGGTATTATAGGGGACACAACCTCAAGTCAAACTCACGTAATGTGTTCCACATTGCTTTTTTTTTTCGCCCGGTCTTAATATGATTTTATAAACTAGCTGCTTTTAAACTTCTGGCTTGCTACAACATTAATGAGTTACGTGCATATTTTTAACGAAAATGACTATAAACCAGATATAATTAGCCTTTAAATTGCAGCTTTTGAATAAAAAGTATTGAAGGGGGAGTAAGAAATTATTCAGTCTAGTCAAGAGTCATTGATGCGTTTATTGTATACGTTTCATTATTCAAATTGCCCATAAGAAATATATATAACTTTTGATAACCTTGTTAAGGGACGACGGCTAGACGTAAATGATTTTTTTTTTTACAATTTTTAAACAAATTTACTATTTTTAGGTGGAATTCTGGGATATTTTCGTAATTGTCTTTTAGCATAGATAAATAAATAGGTTACTGTGCTCTTGGTAGAATTCATTTTTGCTTAAAACCATTGCAATATCTTAAGTACGTTTTACAACACAGTTCGCTTTTGTTGATTGCGTCTTTATTCTAAACTATTAGATCTTGTTGGGACTTGCATATATTAAGTGTTGCTCAAAAAAGTGCAATATGACGTGATATTTGTCCTATTCACAAAATGTATTACTAAAGTATTAGCATCGGAATCCACTCAAAAGAAGACAGAAAAAAAGACAATTTAGATTACATTAAACTTCATTATCGATTTTTGCAACTGGAGTGGCCTCTCCGGTCCTCTAAGAGTATATGTCAGTCACATATGTACTTAAACAAATACTCAGTTAAATATTATCACTAGTTTTGTTTATATGTGAAGTATGCTTTTCGTCACGGACGCTTCCGACCTCCACTTATTTTTTGTATGTGTTCAGTGTGTGCGGCTCTTTAAGAGCCGCTAATGTACAAAGCGCCTTTGCAACGTCTTTTGGCTTTCGTTTAAAAAAAGGAAATCCCTATAGCGGCAGCAAACGTTCAACAATCAACATAAACAGCATGAGCCTTATAAACGTTCAAAAACGTCACATGCTTCAAAAAAATAAAGAAAAGTACAATTTATAAATCATTCCATCAAATATATGTCATCAGTGTTAATAGCGATCTCCACAAAAATTATTGGGAAACTACTTCCGGTCTTTGTAATGTTTTGTGATCAAATTATTTTAACAGTTGAAGTTTATTGCATAAAAGCATAGAGTGACGTCACGTGACACATATTCATACTGCCTGTCTTATGCTTTCGCCATCAAATATTTCTTGAATTTGTTCGAAAACAGGGACTTTGAAAATGAAAGCACCTTTGACAAAGTATGTAATTATGGTCTTCTAAATGTTAATGTTTATTGTGTGATTGGGGCGGAGGGGGTGGGGGATGGTGGTGGAGTCACTTACCATCCATCAAGAGTCATCTGTGTAGAGTTTTGTTCACCACTCAATAGCACAATAAAGAAAGAACTTAAAATAGAAGTTAAATAATAACTTAGACATTAAGAGCTTTTGTGACCTAAGCTATATCTCCTAAGTTATTCTTTGGTACAATGATCATAAAATCTATTCAATTCATCTTTTCGCATGTGAAATGTTCGTGTAAGCTATCTAATGACACCTGTGCAAGAGAGACACTTGCTTGATCTCAGATAACAGATAATGAAATATTATACCTTACATTCATCTTTTCTGTACTGAAATTAAAAGATGCAATACAGTTGAAATAGCTTGAAATTAATAACCTTATTCTAGCAATTACATTATAATAACTATTTGTACAATTACGGGGTACCATATAATTGTAATCGATTCTCGGGCTTGTGGTTGAGATCAAAGTGTAGGATCTGTTAAACTGAATATTTCATCCTGAGGATATTTCTTTACTATATAAAACTAAAAATGTACCCATTAAATTAGTCCTTGCAAACTTTACTAATTTAAACTTTGTACATTAATATACTTGAACCCACACTTTATTTTATGGAAAAAATGGTAAACTGAGATAGGGTTAAGGGAGAATAAACACACTTCAGGATAGTTGGATGTCTTGCTGTTAAGGTAATTGTACAGTTAAGAAGGTAACAAGTATGCAAGTACGGAAGTATCTACCTTGAAAAGTATCCTCGAACCTAATAGTGTATGCTTATCTAAGAACCCAAATCTCAGGTGATTGACCAAACATATATCCACTAAGAAATGCAATGCTAAAACATTGCTTGCTATTAGAACTGGAAAAAATGTAAGACTGATATTTATATTTCATCAATATATTGTAATGAGAATGATATTTGTTAAACCTGGTTCAAGGAAATAATTTGATGATTATGAAATTAAAATGAAGTAATATTACACCCATTCATTTCTGACATCATCAATTCAATTTGAGGGAATTGTGGGTAAAATGACATATTATCCATTTTATTACAATATCCTGCGTGTATATGCTTGTCTTCTTTATGTTTACATTTAATTGCATAATATGTATACAATTTCATATTTCATATTTCCGTCAATCATTTTATGACATGGATACAGTACAAATTTTGCTATATGATACTTAGGCATAATATATCTCATGCAATACTTTTGTTATGATTGTATATATGATATGCTTTTATATCCTTTTGGAGGTAGTTCTTCATATGTCTTGTTATTATAGAGGACACTGTATAATAATAATAATAATAATAATAATAATAATAATAATAATAATAGTAGTAGTAGGAGTAGTAATAGTAGTAGGAGTAGTAGGAGTAGTAGTAGTAGTTGGAGTAGTAGTAGTAGTAGGAGAAGTAGTAGTAGTAGCTGTAGTAGTAGAAGTAGTGGTAGTAGTAGGAGTAGTAGTAGTAGTGGACACTGTATAATAATAATAATAATAATAATAATAATAATAATAATAATAATAATAATAATAATAATAATAATAATAATAATAATAGTAGTAGTAGGAGTAGTAATAGTAGTAGGAGTAGTAGTGGTAGTAGTAGTGGTAGTAGTAGGAGTAGTAGTAGTAGGAGTAGTAGTAGTAGTAGGAGTAGTAGTAGTAGGAGTAGTAGTAGTGGTAGTAGTAGTAGTAGTAGTAGTAGTAGTAGTAGTAGGAGTAGGAGTAGTAGGAGTAGTAGTAGTGGTAGTAGTAGTAGGAGTAGTAGTAGTAGTAGTAGTAGTAGGAGTAGTAGTAGTAGTAGCTGTAGTAGTAGAAGTAGTGGTAGTAGTAGGAGTAGTAGTAGTAGTGGACACTGTATAATAATAATAATAATAATAATAATAATAATAATAATAATAATAGTAGTAGGAGTAGTAATAGTAGTAGGAGTAGTAGTGGTAGTAGTAGTGGTAGTAGTAGGAGTAGTAGTAGTAGAAGTAGTAGTAGTAGTAGGGGTAGTAGTAGTAGTAGTAGTCGGAGTAGTAGTAGTAGTAGTGGTAGTAGTAGGAGTAGTAGTAGCTGTAGTAGTAGAAGTAGTGGTAGTAGTAGGAGTAGTAGTAGTAGTGGTAGTAGTAGGAGTAGTAGTAGTAGTAGTATGAGTAGTAGTAGTAGTAGTCGGAGTAGTAGTAGTAGTAGTGGTCGGAGTAGTAGTAGTAGTAGTGGTAGTAGTAGTAGTAGTAGCTGTAGTAGTAGTAGTAGTAGGAGTAGTAGCTGTAGTAGTAGTAGTAGGAGTAGTAGCGTTAGTAGTAGTAGGAGTAGTAGTAGTAGTAGCTGTAGTAGTAGTAGGAGTAGTAGTAGTAGCTGTAGTAGTAGTAGGAGTAGTAGTAGGAGTAGTAGTAGTAGGAGTAGTAGTAGGAGTAGTAGTAGTAGGAGTAGTAGTAGAAGGAGGAGGAGGAGGAGGAGTAGTAGTAGCAGTAGTAGTCGTAGTAGTAGGAGTAGGAGAAGGAGTAGTAGTAGTAGTAGCAGTAGCAGTAGTAGTAGTAGTAGAAGTTTAATACTGTATGTTTGTAAGAAAAGGCTTAACTTTCACAATATTCATTTACCAGTTGTTGTTTATAATTGGTACCAAAATCAATGCCATTGTAAATCATTTGAGTGCGAACATTTCATTTCAATGTATATGCATGTATTTTACTCCAATATGGCACCAATTTGCAATAATGTAACTCATCTATAAATCTATTCATCATCTAGTAAAAATTGAATTCGAAAACAACCATAATGTTTGTAGAAAGTGACAATAGCTTATTACCATCCGTATGTCTAGAAAGTGACAATAGCTTATTACCATCCGTATGTCTAGAAAGTGACAATAGCTTATTACCATCCGTATGTCTAGAAAGTGACAATAGCTTATTACCATCCGTATGTCTAGAAAGTGACAATAGCTTATTACCATCCGTATGTCTAGAAAGTGACAATAGCTTATTACAATCCGTATGTCTAGAAAGTGGCAATAGCTTATTACCATCCGTATGTCTAGAAAGTGACAATAGCTTATTACCATCCGTATATCTTTTCTGCGTATCGAACAGACGGGATGTTTTACGAGCCAAAATCTTATGGCATGTGTAGATTTGTTTTATTTACATTTCCGGAAATACTTCCACTGCTTTCCTGATGTCTTGATTGGTCAGAGCCGGAACATTTTCGGGAATGTAAGTAAATGGAACATTTTTGAAAGGATCAAGAAGAAAAAAAACAACGTATAATGCATCATAGTGCAACGTCTTTGAAAGTAACAACTGTGATAACGTCATCTAAGTCCTTTTTTGCAATCTTTCTATCAAGCCGTGGAGTGAGATCGAAAGGGAGAAAACGTCAGATTATTTATAAATCAAGCCGTGGAGTGAGACTGAAAGGGAGAAACCGTCAGATTATTCATAAATCAAGCCGTGGGGTGAAAATGAAAGGGAGAAAACGTCAGATTATTTATAAATCAAGCCATAGAGTGAGACTGAAAGAGAGAAAACGTCATATCAAGCCATGGAGCGAGAATGAAAGAGAGACACCGTCAGATTATTTATAAATCAAGCTGTGGAGTGAGACTGAAAGGGAGAAACCGTCAGATTATTCATAAATCAAGCCGTAGGGTGAAAATGAAAGGGACAAAACGTCAGCTCAAGCCGTGGAGCGAGAATTATAGGGAGAAACCGTGAGATTATTTATAAATCAAGCCGTGGAGTGAGAATGAAAGGGAGAAAACGTCAGAATATTTATAAATCAAGCCGTGGGGTGAGACTGAAAAGGAGAAAACGTCAGATCAAGCCGTGGAGTGAGAATGAAAGGGAGAAAACGTCATATTATTCATAAATCAAGCCGTGGGGTGAGACTGAAAAGGAGAAAACGTCAGATCAAGCCGTGGAGTGAGACTAAAAGGGAGAAACCGTCAGATTATTCATAAATCAAACCGTGGGGTGAAAAGAAAGGGAGAAACCGTCAGGTTATTTATAAATCAAGCCATGGAGTGATACTCAAAGGGACAAAACGTCAGATTATTTATAAATCAAGCCGTGGGGTTTGAATGAAAGGGAGAAACCGTCAGATTGTTTATAAATTACATCTTATGAGTAGAATAACGGAAGAAGGGCGACTGACGACTTCCAATTATTTGTTACAACACGGATAGTAATTTAAATGTAGCTTGTCGTTTCTTTATAATAATGATAATTATCATTCAGCGGAAGGTTATAGAAAGGAGGAAGTAAAATACAGGTACCTTATTCAATGGGCGACAACTCTTCGTCCTTCTTATTTTAGTGTTTTTGTTATCAACTTGCACACAGTGGCGGCGCGAGAGTTCGAGGCGACCGGGGGCAATGTTCTTTAGTGGCGCCCCTACTTTGCTACAGAAAACAGTTTTTATGTCAGTTGCCAACATCCACCACCACCCCCCCACCCCATCTACGCCCCGGTTACAGCTAAAAAAAAAAAAAGAAAAAAAAAAAAGAAACTCCCGATGGTGCCCCCTCGCCCGGCGCCTGGGGGCAATTGCCCCCTCGACCCATCCCCGTGGCGCCTCCACTGCTTACACATTATGTAAAGTAATCCTGTCTTCACCATGCTTTTAAGGAAACAAGATAGAAAAAGAAAAAGGCAAGCATGTAATTTGACTGATTTGTTTCTAAGAATGCGAGGGACGAGGGACAGTCAACAACCTTGGTAAATGGAAGACAAATAGACATACATTTATAAATCATTTTTTATCTTAGTTTTAACGTGAAGCTCAGTAATGCGCCTTGATGAAAACGGATTGAAACACCATTGACAATCTGTTTCTGGTTGTAGCCTCCTGGTACATACGATATGATACGATTTACAGTATGCATATTTAGGTATAAGAAAGAAAGAGAGAGAAAGTTTACATTGTGCTTGTTTATACAAACATTTTGTCCTCTGTCTTGAAACTGGCGATGTATCCATCATCATCACGACACAAGTCATTGTCACAAATAGTTAAACTCAATACAATTGCCCTGCAAATCATAGTGCAATTGTCATTATATGCAAGTTATCTTTGTAATTATTGATGCATCGGTACATGCACACTTTATTTGAAATCGCGTAATCTTGGAATCAGTGCTTCGTTCATTCCCTCAATTCACAGATTATGCATCAATGAGTCCAGAAAAGTATGTATACTGTGCTAAATCATTGAATAAATGCTTCAATTAAGATGAACTTCCGTGCTGCCCATGGACCATTCGATCTCATCAGAATATGTTTATTGTGCTGACCTTCAAACACTCAGGTGATCAGAATATATTTCCCGTGCTGACCTTTATACATTCGGCTCACAGCTGTTATGATAATTTAGGTTAATTTCCCACAAAGGACACTGAATGGTTGTATTGTTTCAGCCCCTCACACAATAGAAAAAAAAGAAAGAAAAAAACATCTAGGTACTTTCAGCTCGATTTATTCGGTTCTTCGGTACCCAACAATAAAAGTCCTTCATCTTTCATGTTGATTCCTCCTGAATGGAAAATTTTTTCTTTAAGTATAACGCTTGTGATATTTTTGACGATTACCGACTAAACTCTACGACAATTTATCACCAATATATCCTACATAAATGTTCAATTATGCAGTAAGGATTTAAGTGATAAATAATTGGGTTTTTTGTGTTTGTTTTTATTTAACCATTGTACGTCTATATTTTAATAGCAAACAAATATCAACATTTAAATAGGTTCGCACAGCAGAACTATTTAAAATCCATCGCGTATTTATTGATACTATACCACAAATTCTGAACTTACGACTGCTGTGCGGAATCCTTCTGCAGGAACTGCTGACTGAGATCGGTGCGTCACATTCGGCTCTTATCGCCACTCTTCGTCTTGCAGTGTTGGATCCAAACAACAATGTAGGCACCCTCATCTATGTTCATGATCAAGCTACATCTGTCTTAGGTGAATGGGTTTCTTCACTCGTTGAATACTCACTGTACTCCCCCTAATATATTTAACGATTTGTTCGAAATACATGATTTATCATTGCACGCTTTCTAACTTCTGTTTACGATGCCATCCTTTCTTATCTGCTAAAACTTTAGCTGTTTAGTAAGAACAATTCAATGGATTATTGAAAGGCTGTGTTTATACCATCAACGACTCTTTCCTTTTTTAGATTTATACGTGATGACAACATTTGATAAAACTAAAAAATGAATATATATATATATATATATATATATATATGTGTGTGTGTGTGTGTGTGTGTGTGTGTGTGTGTGTGTGTGAACATTTTATTCCTTTTTCCTGTCAATAATCTTTACTGAACAATGATGTTCTTTAAACGTGCGAAACAGTTTTCACTGGTACAACGGGCAAACACAGTTTTTACTGGTACAACTGGAAGATTTAGATCACTAAGTAAAAATTTATAAACTTAAATGCTTCAGACATGACTATTGAAACTTATTTATAAATACACTTCAAACGTTTAGAACGATCATGGCAAAAATGAACCCTACTTTTTTATATTTATAAAATGATTTCAAATATATTTTCTGAACAGGTCGACTTCTGTTAAAAGGCTAATTTTTGGCAGAAGAGTCCATGGGGGAAACTTAATTAAATCTCTGTCGTGGAACAGTTAATTTGTGCAAAGACAGCTCTGATAAAAGGCACATAATGTCTGTCTGTCTGTCTGTCCTTCTCTCTCTCTCTCATTCTGAATCTGAAATACCCATTGAAAGAAAACTGCAAAATGTCCAGATGTTCAGTCTTCATTCTTTCCTTTGGAACTGGAGAGTTTGTAAACTATGACAATAAAATGTCAAATGTCATTATTGTCAGTAAATTTACAAGTAGGTGAAAGATCTGCCGTTAGCAGCAAATAATAAAAATTCCAGCAGGAATGCAAGGACTCAAAGTATAGATGAAGTGAATTCTTCTTAATTACTATGTTGCTTAGAAGCACATTCATCCATTTTTTTTCTCAACTAAGTGTTTATTCCACTTCCTACTTAACGCGTTTAATGTGCAATTATTCTCCATCATAATACAAGCATGCTTCTATTCAAATTTATCACTTTATGCCAGAAATCAATTGGCAATTATAACAATCGCAACTCTGAGACTAGAGGGGACAATGGTTATGTCCCAGTTTACTTTTGAACATTTTGATAATAATCTGTTGTTTTTTTTTATACACGTGACCTGATAGAGATAACAAAACCAGTGAATAATATATATATATATATATATATATATATATATATATATATATATATATATATATATATATATATATATATATATATATATACATTGTGTAACTGCGTAGAGACGAAGGGGGGATATTGTGTTTCTTATTCCTTATGACACCTTTATTAATCTGTATAATCCATTCTCGACTTGCAACGAGCAATTCAATCTTGATCAAGTTTAAAAAGATGCTTTTGTGAGTCGATCTATCAGTCTGAATTAAGTAACTAGCACAAGGATATTAACTAATCTCTGAATTGTGCGATACTTTCAACAGAAAAGTTGTCAAACATAATTTAAAATATACTATTGCTTGGATACTAACCATTGAAGAATATTTAAAGATCTCAGTCATTAAAACCCATATTTGACAATAAGAAATCCTTTTGATACGACAATAAATGATTTCGTGTCTTTAATTATGTCTTAATTAACTACATAGACAAGAAGGAAAAAAAAGAACATATTTTAAAATAAATTGTCTCAAATATGCTACAATAAAGAAGGAATGTCAAGATTTCAGACTTACAATACCATGGAAACAAAAATATAACAAAGCCTTGGGATACACCAAGAAATTAATTATTATCTTTAATTTTCTTATACCAGGGTATAGACTCCAATCTATTTGAAGCATAATGGTAATAAATTAAAGGTTACATGTTGCTCAAAATTTTAAACTTACATACATAGATATCTTAACTTTAAAACTGTGTAGATACATTTTAAGTCAAATGTGTTTATTTTCTTGTACGATTTTCTATTGTATAATTTAAAAACTCTGAACTGCATTGATTATTTCACAAAAATGAAGTTTACAACTTTCGTCTGCTGATTTAAAGTGTGAGAACAATGTTATCGAACCGATGACTGGAATGAAAATTAAAATTGATGATTATTTAATAATGTAGTTCTGCAATAGTTGTACGTTTTACTTGAGATAAGTATGTGAGTGGGTGTATTTTTAAACATAGATGGAAGAATCAATGGATTTACTTACTTTCTTTTGAATTCTGAAAAGACGTGTTTATTGGCCTAAAAACCATACCCGGATGAAAGAACTGTAATTGATTACAGTGTTTACTCTGGACGAGAACTGAATTTGTGGAATGTCACTTTGAACCAGATTTTAGTAAATATCGGGTCAGGTGGAACAATTCGCGAGTGACTGACAAGAATTCTACTATTTACACAATTTAGTTCGAGTAAACACATAAAACAGTTTAACATCAGAATAAAGAGACGATCTTGTAATAATCGTTGACATTTTCTACTGAGAAGAAAAATAGCAATTGCTATGATGATACGCGTGACAAAATATATCAAATTTCCCACCTGCATATACTTTTTGTTTTCGTATTTATATTTCATATTCAAATTTGGATACAAAACAGTTGTCTGGCAGAAAATATGGATTGTGACTTATATATTATCTATAAAATAGCATTAAAATGCTGAGAGAGTTCATCATTTTTAAATAATTGCAATATTCAAGACCTTAATATGTAAAGAACGTTCTCCTTAATCCAGTGCTACGGCAAGATGAAACGCTCCTGAGGAACCGACGGCAAACGATGACTTTCTTCCGAAGCCATATTGCATTTGGAAAAGAAAGAGAATTCGTTTGAGAAATAAAATTGGAAAAACTAGTAAAAAAAATATCATAAGCACTTTCGGGACCTTCGTCAAAAGCAGACACTCATAAAAGACACAAACATAAGATACAAACAAAGAAAACAAACAATTAACAAATAAAAAACATGATAATAATAAGTCCTACATGACGCTGCTTGTTTTTTCAAATATATACAAAACGAAATTCTTATATTTATCGGAAGACCAAAGCTCTTTTGTATAACGTTCAATATATCTTGACTGATTGATTGATCGAACTGTAAGAAAGGACCTAGAACAAAGAAAAGCGTTCCAAGCATATCGTCACACTGTTGTGCTATCTATGGTGACCATAGAGCAGTCGTTTTGGACATTTTATTCCGGATGTGTTATTTGCATAATATTTATTTATCAATGTAAATTTATTTGTGAATAATAATAATAATAATAATAATAATAACTAACATGTGTATGCGTGAGGATGCCGTTTTGATTCATCCTTGTTAAAGCCGTATGTCTTCTTAATCAGCTGATCCAGTTTGGTTTCTTTTTCTTTCCAAGTTCCTGGATTCCAGGCCCGTGTTCTCGAAACTTTAATAGTTCCTGGACTCCAGGCCCCGTGTTCTCGAAACTTTCCTAGTTCTGGAATCCAGGCCCCGTGTTCTCAAAACCTTCCTAGTTCCTGGACTCCAGGCCCCGTGTTCTCGAAACTTTCCTTGCTCCTGGACTCCAGGCCCCGTGTTCTCGAAACTTTCTGAGCAAGAAACTCAATCTCAAACTGAAAGTCCCAAAACTCTGACGGTCTATACTCTAATTAGAATAAAGTTAAGGACGACAATAGGAAAAACGATGGAAGAATACGGTTTTAACTCATCCGTTTTGAGAACATCCTCCAGGCCTGTCTGCAATGGTCCCACAGTGCCATGGGAAAAGAATGAACATCAAACTCGCAAATAGCAAAATGGGATAAAAACTAAGTAAATCATTTCAAATTGTTCAAGTGAATCCAAGGTTGGTTGATTACTGGTTGTGACGTGGTGGCAAAATTACTGATACATATGAACATGGAATTAGTGTCCTTATTTAGTTCCATATAATTATTCCTGCAATAATAATAATAATAATAATAATAATAATAATAATAATAATAATAATAATAATAATAATAATAATATATTATAATAATAATTATAATATTATAATATAATATTATATTATAATAATAATTATAATTATAATAATTATTATTATTATTATTATTATTATACAAGTACAATAATATTAATAATATTCACTCGGTTTATTCACGCATGCATTTAGTCTCAATTATGTCAATTATGACAAGAATCGCAATAATTGGATGTAACAGATAACTGGTTCATGTTTCTTTAGTTTTGGTTACTACACTCTGTCTAAATATCTAACAATGATATATGTGCTCTATTTTTGTTTTATCAAGCCATATAACATCGCATTATGGAGGTGGCCTTGAATAAAAGTATCTTCACTCTCTCTCTCTCTCTCTCTCTGCCTCTCAAAATACTCAAGGGTACCTCGCAAAACAGAAAAGCGCATGATCTTAGATATCAAAAAGTATATAAAGAAAATATGCAAGGCTTTTGGATACACTGAGAAATTAGTTCTTGCCTTTATTATCTTACACTTAAGTCTGTATTAGATAATGTTTTTCCCAATAATTTTGTAAATACAAAGATATAGACAAATATTGTGCACTTCGAAACTAATGGTAGGATCAGAATAGAACTGATTATGAAATCTGAGTAGATCCAAATACAAGATATTTTCCCTCCAAAGTTTCTACACACACACAGATATATATATATATATATATATATATATATATATATATATATATATATATATATATATATATATATATATATACTGACACAAAAGTTGGAAAACGGCGCGGGGAAAATAACAAAGTGTCCCTACGTTTCGATCTAAAATAAGGTCTTCCTCAGTGGACAATGAAATACACACACAGAGACAAACACACACAAAAAGTGACACGCGTAGAGCAATAAATATTTACATTTTTGGCATAGAGAAGAAAGAAAAAATATCCAAGATAATGTAAAAGGTCTAAGATGAAGGAAAAGAACGAAATAACAAGAAAATAAATACATTTCTATGAGGGAATCTTTTATCTATTATAAAGCATATATATATATATATATATATCTGCACCATACAATTACAAATCTAGACCTCCCTTCTTTTCTTTACTTTCCAGTACAAACTGTAATTAAACGTTCGGTGTATTGACTCGTTGAACCTTTATAATTTAATTACACATATACCGTCGAAAACATTAAAGTTTCAACAGGTGTCATCATTTGACCCTACAACAGTTTCATGCTTTGCTTTGAATTATTTATTGAATTAATACCTGTGCTGATAGATGGATGAATGGGCGGACGGATGGATGGATGGGCGGACGGATGGATGGATTAGCTGGTAAATGGAGCTACTCATTTAAAATTGAAATAGTGTTTTATTTATTGGAATATAAAGCCCAGAGTGTTTTAACGTTCATTGTTTACATACCCCACGATGGATGAGAAATGAATGGATTAAACGCCGTTGTGTATTGGATTTTGGTACAAGTTGGAGACGTTGAATTGTTTTCGAGTTATTGATAAAATAATGCTTTATACGTATTTGAGTTCGAGTAAACACCTGAAACAGTCTAACATCAAAATAAAGTGACATTCTAGCAAATCTTTCTTTACAGCTCAATTTAAGTAGATTAACTTTGTTATTACATTACAATTGCCTCTTACATAACAACAACCTACGTGATATTTCTCAATCTGACATTTTCATTCACAGCATTTTATACACTTGCTTGTCAAATCATTTCGGTTCTCAATTAGAATTTGACAGATATTATCAAAATGAGCACGGATGTGTCCTACTGAGTTAATCATTTTACACCATGTTTGATGTTTGGACTTAAGTATGTTGAGTACAGGTTTTCGTTGATTACAACAGTATAGTAGACAATTGCACGTGACGGAAGAGCTACAGTTGGTAGATTTATTCACGTGCCATTTGGGATTCATGACGAAAAGAAAACTCACGTGTGTAAAAGAAAGATGTGTTAGGGTGAGAATATTTAAGACATAATATCAATACCAGGGGGAGGTCATGATTGTGACAAATACAGGGTTTGCTAGAAATGTTAAAGGAGCATGGTTGCCAACTGTCAATCAACTATGGTATAATAGCGTTCCCAGTGGATTTGATTGCCAGCTACCCGTGAAGCCTTGCGTAATTGTCTGTCTATATGTTGTTTGTCTAAGATCGAGAACGGTCAAAACAGAGAAAACTTGAACACCCTTGTAGATTTTACTATATAATATGTACCACTTGATATCTTCACAGTGGTCACTATTTATCACTCGAATTCGGCGAAATTATTACTTCGGACATACAACTGTTAGGTATGTTTGGAAATTTTGAGAAGAAAATCTTCAATTTTGTAGAAGCTGATATCCTAATGATTGGGATAAACGCGGTCGATAGGTTAATTTAGCCCAACATGGAGAGAATACAAATTGGGTGCATTATATGCCATCGGAAATTAATGTATGAAAATGTGTCAAAATTGTCTCGAAAACTTTGTATAGGAATATTACATTAATATTCAAATGAATATCAAATGTCAATTTATCCCGTCTTTCAAACTGTTGACACATTGTCAGCTTACAATATTGACACATTCTCAATTGTCTCGTATCAATGTGACGTTCTGATCATTACAAAAGAGGCAAGCTTATCATCAGGAGACAAAGCCTTAAATGTCGGCTATTATAACACTCTGTATTGTAGCGTATCTTTAAGCATTAAATAGTTCAGTGTTACATCCTGCTACAAGGCTAAGATTAATGAATCATTGAGATAAAATCCTCGAAAAAAGTGACAGAGTAATCAAGTTCTCGACAATTTTGCCATTTCTTCGAAGGGAGAAATGCACATTGTTATTTATCAACTTCATTTCTGCAGAAACTCCTGGCACCTGCAGCTTGATGTTCCCAAATTGAAGGTCATAAAGTTTTGTATGATATTTGGCATCAACTGGAGAATATAGTCTCGTTGAACCAGACTCTGGCGAAAAGTCAAACATATCTAAGCCATACGCGACGAAGAGTTATTAAAGTCACGCTAGAGTGGTTGAGCCAGTCTTACAGAGAATTGGCTATACTTACCGTCTGCATAGGAGGGCAGTATGAATTGATCTCAGCACTAACTTGATGCACTTTTGGTGGAAATTAACCAACCGTGATTAGATCTCAGTAACTTATTATCGATGAAAGCTTTAATATACTTAGGCTAAATCTGTCATATTGTTTAATCCCAGTAAGTGACTGTAGAGATATTTTGAGTAAAAGGACCTGCGGATAAAATACTCCCTTACATCGAAAGTAACTATTTTCTTAACTGTGGTACCATAGTTAAGGATACATTGTACCTTTATTAACACTCTTTTGTTTAAATTATGGGATTATTTGTCTATTTTTCATTGCAGTCTAATAGATTTAGCTGTTTTTGAAAAGGAGAAGTTGGGGTTGGGAGTTAGGGTAATCGCATTCTCGAAGATATTGATTCATACAAATTTGACTTCATTGCATTATACCTGTAATACATTTCAATTTGCCATAAACTTGTATCAATAGAATAAAAAAGAGGAACCACTATCAACATCCTAGAGATCCCTTGGGGTATTTCTAGGGTGGTACTTCAGTCTCCTCCACTCGTAACCTGTATGGATCAAACCTTCGACAGTTCTCCTGATCATATCATAAATGCATTTGCATAGCCTTAACAAAATGCATCGAACCCAAGCTATTTTCCAGAAAGTTCGTGAAAAAATCCTGAAAGAAAGTGAATGATTACTTGTCACCGCTGCGTTAATCTGATTGAATGTATTGCTACACTAATTCAGTTCCGTACACGTTTCCTTCATTTTCTACATTTTTGGTGAAATCCAGTGCCTTAGTTAAAAGTTCAGATGCACCAAGACTATCTTACTTATGTTAGGTACTAAACTGGATACACCATATAAAAACTAGGTACTAAACTGGATACACTATATAAAAACTAGGTACTAAACTGGATACACTATATAAAAACTAGGTACTAAACTGGATACACTATATAAAAACTAGGTACTAAACTGGATACACTATATAAAAACTAGGTACTAAACTGGATACACTATATAAAAACTAGGTACTAAACTGGATACACTATATAAAAACTAGGTACTAAACTGGATACACTATATAAAAACTAGATACTAAACTATATACACCATATAAAAACTAGGTACTAAACTGGATACACTATATAAAAACTAGGTACTAAACTGGATACACTATATAAAAACTAGGTACTAAACTGGATACACTATATAAAAACTAGGTACTAAACTGGATACACCATATAAAAACTAAATACTAAACTGGATACACCATATAAAAACTAGGTACTAAACTGGATACACCACATAAAAACTAGGTACTAAACTGGATACACCATATAAAAACTAGGTACTAAACTGGATACACTATATAAAAACTAGATACTAAACTGGATACACCATATAAAAACTAGGTACTAAACTGGATACACCATATAAAAACTAGGTACTAAACTGGATACACCATATAAAAACTAAGTACTAAACTGGATACACTATATAAAAACTAGGTACTAAACTGGATACACTATATAAAAACTAGGTACTAAACTGGATACACCATATAAAAACTAGATACTAAACTGGATACACCATATAAAAACTTGGTACTAAACTGGATACACTATATAAAAACTAGGTACTAAACTGGATACACTATATAAAAACTAGATACTAAACTGGATACACCATATAAAAACTAGGTACTAAACTGGATACACTATATAAAAACTAGATACTAAACTGGATACACCATATAAAAACTAGGTACAAAACTGGATACACCATATAAAAACTAAATACTAAACTGGATACACCATATAAAACTATCAACCTAGGTTATGTTGCATTTTCTAAAAATAGTTGCATTTTAATCAACCGACTGGAAATATTAGTGCAAGTGGTCTTTCTGGAATAGGGAGAATCACACCTGTTTTATTTATCATCCTACGCAAAAGTGAAAAGGTTTAACTCAATAAACATATTATTTTCTCTTTGAACTTTAATGCTGGTTTCTTTTTAACGCAAGTAACATTCTTTACTTGCCATCAAATCTCCAGGAGGAATCAGAGAGAATAATATTGATGATTTTCTTGTTGACTTCAATCGGATGCAATAACAGCCCCATTAATGTAGTGATACCTAGAAGAGATAAAAAATAATTTAAAAAAATAAATAAAAATAACATTAAATCCAAAACAAAATTTCAAGCCATTCAAGGAAAGCATTTGATAAGTAATGTCAGTAAGTACCTATAGTCTATAATATATATATATATATATATATATATATATATATATATATATATATATATATATATATATGGAGTGTATACTGATTTCTTAATTCTATTGAACGAGTGCTTTTATAATCTAGTTGACTTGCCAATGGAGGAAATCATTAGAAATTGATATGAAGTTGCCTGCTGGATGGACTAACTCCTTCATAACCTCATGAAATTATCCTACTGGATGGACTAACTCCTTCATTACCTCATGAAATTATCCTAGTGGATGGACTAACTCCTTCATTACCTCATGAAATTATCCTACTGGATGGACTAACTCCTTCATTACCTCATGAAATTATCCTAGTGAATGGACTAACTCCTTCATTACCTCATGAAATTATCCTACTGGATGGACTAACTCCTTCATTACCTCATGAAATTATCCTAGTGAATGGACTAACTCCTTCATTACCTCATGAAATTATCCTAGTGAATGGACTAACTCCTTCATTACCTCATGAAATTATCCTAGTGGATGGACTAACTCCTTCATTACCTCATGAAATTATCCTAGTGGATGGACTAACTCCTTCATTACCTCATGAAATTATCCTAGTGGATGGACTAACTCCTTCATTACCTCATGAAATTATCCTAGTGAATGGACTAACTCCTTCATTACCTCATGAAATTATCCTACTGGATGGACTAACTCCTTCATCACCTCATGAAATTATCCTAGTGAATGGACTAACTCCTTCATTACCTCATGAAATTATCCTAGTGAATGGACTAACTCCTTCTTTACCTCACGAAATTATCCTAGTGGATGGACTAACTCCTTCATTACCTCACGAATTATCCTAGTGGATGGACTAACTCCTTCATTACCTCACGAATTATCTATATTGTTCATTGACTTTAAGATTAATATGCTAATTGATATTCTACAGCTCGACGATTTAAGATAACTGTAATACAGTTTTCAGTCGTTTGTAATTAATCAAACAAATTGAATACGTTATGAATGATTGATAAATAGAGAATTTAAAAAAAAAAATTTTTTGGTGGTTGTTGATATCTGATTCAATATTAGCTAAGTGCAGTTTTTCCAAATACAGATTGGAAACAGAAATATTGTTGGCCAGAGATATACCTACTCTTGAAGGTCCTACAAGATACACAAAGAATCAAACCAATGGTATTTCCAAACTATACATCCATTTATCACCAATATTTGCCTTTCAGATCAAGTCGCCCTGTTGTATTTGGTAATGCCACGTGATTTATCATTCTCATTGCGTCGCACGGTTAAAATAGTGTATATGCTTGTGTCTATACAACAAAGTCAGAAGAAACAAAATTATATTTTGATACCAGAAATATTGGTATTGAGTAGTAAGCATATACAGCATTCAATCGGATGACTTCATTAGCAATCCATGCATTCATCAAAGATCGCAACCAAATACTCTCAGCACATATATTAACCATATTGATAAGATGAGAAGATTGTGTCATGCTTTGGAGAGTAGTTGATACTATAACAAAAACCAAAACTCTGCGACAAATACCTTATTTATAGCTTTACTAAAAGAGTCACTGACAATTTCGCAGAGAATGCCGATCAGTTAAGCATGTTGGACCTACTTTTAATACCTGATCTTTGAATACATACCGTATATACTCGAGTAAAAACAGATACCAACTGCAAACTGCATAGACCCAGATCGGCCGTCACATAATGCGACGGCAGATCTGGGTCTATGCAGTTTATAAGGGCTAATCAGTACAACAAACAACATAGACCCTGATGTGCCGGCGCATTATGCGACGGCAGACCAGGGTCTATGTTGTTTGTATTTTGATCCGGTTTATACGCGAGATATAAGGTAATACTAAGTTAGCAATATTTTACTCTACAATGAAATTTTTATAAAATATCTAAAAATATACAATTTCTATTTATGACACTAACTTGTCACGCTCTTCTTTCATTTTTTAAGTTGACAAATTGTGGAGATACCATGAATTGCAATAATAACCAGATAAGGCCTAGGCACACTTTACTGTCTCTTTCATTGGACAAAGGTAGATAATTTTTTAAAGATTGATTAAAATTTACTTCATTTACGCATCAGCTACTGGTAGGTTTAATGAGGAGTTCGATAAAATGTACCTTATGGAGTTTATTTATATATGACTTTAAGAACACCTGAGAAGTAGTCTTGTTCTACCAGACTCTTGCGTGGCTTTGAGAGATTGTACCGGGTTTGCTGTAAATCTCTCGAAGACGCCCAATGTCTGATGGAAACACATACTGTGGCAGGGAAACACGTACCCTCGGTACATGTTGTCAACGTAAAGTGATTACACATTTGCAAACCGAATGCGGTAGCAAATGTTTTCCGTCTTTTATGCGAATTAATCTATCGATAAAAATTTTATGTACGAAGGTTGATTTGGCCATTCGCTATTTACCAAGAACTAAAAAAATCTGCATTCTATTTTTTTCTTGTAATTATCTGTGTCCACAATATGAAAAAAGAATGGCTATATATACCAAATTAGACTATCATCTTTAAAATCTCAAAATATTGCAAGAGTGTCATTCCAGTACAAACTTGTAACGTTTGTAATTCAGACATGCATTAACTTTGACGGTTATTCTGATGATCGCATTAATACATGTGCAAAATGCTCTGAACCACAACCCTGTCACCAGAAGTTACCGTATATACTCGCGTATAAATCATTACTAACTGCAAACTGCATAGACCCAGATCTGCAGTTGCATAATGCGCCGGCAGATCTGGGTCTATGCAGTTTATAAGGACTAATCAGTAGAACAAACAACACAGATCCTGATCTGCTGGCGCATTATGCGACGGCAGATCAGGGTCTATGTTGTTTGCATTTGGACTGGAATTTATACGCGAGTAATACGGTAGTAGGGTGATTACTGTCGCATGGCCAGTAACTGGCTCCATATCAGGCGCCGTTCAAGGGGCAAAAAAGCGAAGAAAATATATGCGCTTGTTAATTAGAGAAAATAAAAGCGAATGGAGAGGAAAACTTTTCAGAAGAAATTTTTAATCTACAAGTTCAAAAGTATATTATATGCATAGCAGCTCGCTGAAATTTACTGATATATAGTTTATATGAACAGCATCTCGCTGAAATGTACCGTTAGATAGTTTATATGAACAGCATCTCGCTGAAATGTACCGCTATATATTTTATGTGAACAGCAGCTCACTGAAATGTACCGCTCTTTGCTCGAGGCTAAAGTTTTACATAATCTCAAAATACGTGAAAAGTAGCAGGTATAATTAGGAACTTGATAATCTACAACAAAGCAGATTTTCTAATTTAATCCTGCTTCTCTTACATTTTATTCTTCCCTTCTGATTCCAATTTTCCTCTATACCGGTATATCTTGCTCCCAGAAGTTCACAGACAATTGTGCATATATAGATATATATCCCTAGTGAGTGTGTGCCAAGATGCATTCATGCACACATTACTGGATCACGTGTAATCTTGCCGTTAGTTAATAATAATAATAATAATAATAATAATAATAATAATAATAATAATATTATTATTATTATTATTATTATTATTATTATTATTATTTACAATGAAGAATTTAAACCTACTGATACTACACAATGTCATATGTATAAAGGTAACGGCAAATTGATTGTTCCACTATTTTATTTAACCTTTGCTCACCCTTATTTGCATATCACAATCCTAGCTGCACAAAAAATGTAAAGCTTTACAGACTTATTTCTTAAATAAAAATAATTTTATTTCAAAATTGGAGCTAAATCTAATTAATATATGTATAGTTGTTAAATTTCAAAGTTACTATACTTATTTTATACAATGTACTCAACTTTATTTGAACTATTCAGTTTGTGCTCCCACTAGCTAACTTGTCTTACGTAACACTCTGTAATCACTCATGCCAGGCAACAACTTGTGGACATGTTACTACGTGAGGGTGATTGCCATGGACATTGTTGGGAACTATTCATTTTACTAAGGAGTATCAGAAATAGACATGGTGCAATTTTGTCAGACTGATTCTATATTCAGTTGTGTCAGACTGATACTATATTCAATTTTGTCAGACTGATACTTTATTCAATTTTGTCAGACTGATACTATATTCAGTTTTGTCAGACTGATACTATATTCAATTTTGTATCATAGCCGAAAAGGAATTGCGGAGCTGCTATGGGGAATTAAACCCATGATTGCAGCAGTACTCTGTTTCTAATACTGCATATGAGCAGATTGCCTTTTATGAAAAGGCACAAAATTCAAATACTGGGGATGTTTGGAATTATGGAATTATATATCTTTAGATGTGAAAAAGATTTGGGGAGTTTTGATCTATTCCCTTTGGAGAAAACACTATCTAGTGTGATTAGTGGGGGCAGATGTTTGAAAATGGAAGAAAGAGAAAATTACAGGGATATTAATGATTTGTCTATTGTCTATAATTTATTTATTAGTTTTCGTAGATTTATAATACAATATCCTCACAACTAGAATTCTATATTTGTAAAACACGTATCTCCGCGCTTCACCGCTTTGACCTCCACACCGAAGTTTGAGCCTCTTGGGTAGGTCCCTATGGGTAGGGATTGCACCAGTGCAAATATCAGCTGGTTATGGACATGTGTCTTTTCATGTCCAGTAAGTATGTACATGATTATAGGGTGGGAATCTCCACAGGTTTCAAGCCAGGGGACAAGACGCCTGTGATGTAAGGATGGATCCCAAGGTCAATATCAGTTGCATGTATAAATTTGTCTTTTCATTCCTTGTAAGTGTATACATGGCTATAAGGTGGGGATCTCAATAGTTTCCAAGTTATCACCCAGAGGATAAGTCCCTGTGATTACTAATGGACCCCAGGGTCCATGTCAGTTACATGCATAAATTTGTCTTTTCATGCCCAGTAATTGTATAAATTTTTGTTTATGTAGGGATATCAATAGTTTTTATGTTATAACCCAGGTAAAACATTCCTTGGGGATTAGGAAATACCCCGGGGCATCATTCGGGGTCCCAGTCTGACATACGATTATACTTGGGTAATTGATCACAAATGCCTATTGTCAGACATGTGAGAGATACAACTCAGGAGCTATTTCAAATTTATGAAACTCACCCCAAATAATCAAGCGCCATCCCCAGGGGCGTGATCAAAATTACATAAGTGATGGCACAGTCTACACATATTGTACTATCATTGACTCAGTTTGAATGAGTGTAGCTTTATCGATGTAAGAAGAGTCCAAGGACATTACACACGTAAATACGTATGTACAACAGTATGGACATACGGACGGACTGTATCGAAATATCCCAGTGCTTCGTTGAAATAAGATGAATTTACTTATTTAATTTTACAGGGCTTGTGGAGGGTTTTAGCACAGTGCCAATAATCACCAGTCCATGAGTGCTAATAACCAACGCATGAAAGTAATTTTGTTTTGTACAAATATATTAATTAAATTCATAAAAAATTTAAATGTAATAGTATATGACAAAATGATTGTATTTATTTAAGATGAATAAACAAATACATAATTACTTGTATTATTAGTTTTTATTTATTTCAATAGGGTACTCTCCAGAATGAAATTCTCCTTATTTTTGTTATTTTTATTTCATGGGTCTATTTGGTTTGAAAGAAACTTCATGAGGATCATATACATATATTTGAATTTTATTGTAGGGTACTGGATCGCGGGTAAAGTTAGGAACAATATATTAATTTGGATATACTTTATCATTCTTAAATACTATCCAATGAATCATGTTGTGAGGTTTTAGCTTCAATTTTAGAATATGGTTTACTTATTGTACCAGAAAAGCTTCCATGCTCCAATCTCTCTCTCTCTCTCTCTCTCCATACACACATTTACGTACAAATATATATATATATACACACACACACATCTTAAAGGTTCTCGTCGGTGACATAGTAGCCCTTATCAGTTTAATCACAAGTGATATACCTTTAAAACTGACAAATCCTAAAGATCCATAAAATGCAATCAGACTATATTTGCTATATTTCGAATATATTACTTGCATGTTGAAAATCCATGCAATTATTTAATTTTATGATAAATTTAATGGATCAAAAACAACTTATGATATATTGTTTCAATTTAGATAATATATTTCACTATTAGTATTGCTATTAATTTCCTAATCGTATTATCACAAATAAAAGTTGTACTAAAATAATTTCTGGATAATAACCAGTGTGAATAGTTTTGTGCTTTTTTAAGACAATAAAAAGAATCAAATTGTAAACTAAAATAGTGATAAAATAAACAAATATTAGAGATTAAAGAGTACAAAAGATGACAAACGTTGTATTAAAATATAATAATTGAAAACTTTATTTTTAAATGATTGATTTATTTTGTACTCAAGAAAGTATACGAATTTTGTTTGAATCATACAAACTGTGTCTTGAAAAAGATAAAAAATATACAAAACAAAATTTGCATATTGTTTTTTTTTTTAATTTTTGGTATTTTAGTATATTTTGTAACCGATTATTTCAGCTCTCTCTCTCTCTCTCTCTCCGACCACGACCATAATATATATTTTCACTCCAATTTATGAATCTGCCTATATCGGATGGGATCTTATTTTTCTTTATTAGTTACTTGTATAACTTCCTTAAATAAAAATTTGAGTCCATTTTTGTAAATTAAAATTTTTTAAGTAATAGAAGAAATTTTTATTTGTTTATTGGTGTTTTAAGAGAAGTATTCACATATGCATTTAAAGTAATTTTAGTTTTGTTTTCTTTGATGATATTCAAAAAGTTTTTATTAATTTAATATAATCGGATGACTTTATAAAAGGTTGACTTTTAGTCAAACATTAGATATATTCGAACGGTTGGCATTTAAAGCGAGAAACATTTATTTTAGCTCCAATATCTTATTATTTTTATCTACCGAGCTATTAAATTATTTTTATCTACCGAGCTATTAAATTATTTTTCTGTATCTCTTTTAATTGTTTTCAAACTTTGTACTATTATTGTTCATTTTTGTTTAGCAGACTCTAAACGGCGAAGTTTCTCTGAAGGAGAACTGTTGTTTACGTTTGGAGTTGTGCTTCGCATTGGTTCCAAAGTTACAGATATTGTGACTTCCGAAGGTACATGACTATTATCAGTGCCTAGTACTTCATCAGTTTTACTTTGAAAGGCCATGTATAACTCGCATTCGCCTCTTTCACTATCTACCAATAAAGGTCCCCTAACCTTTTAGCTCTTTTTACGAGTATTGCAGTTTTTAATACACATCTTCATTTAAAAATAAATTTGTTTTTCCTTTTTTCTGGTTCTATTTTACAGGTCAGATTATATTCTCTACCTTGCTTTGCAGATACTACGCCATTCTCGGTATTTAGTTTTTTAACCTTTCAACTGCTAGAATATTATATCCTTCATTATTTCATAATACATTGTACTTGAAACATACGCCTTTTACAAATCGTCTTGATATTTTTCTTTTCCTAATTCTTCAAACACATCGATTACTAATAATAAGTAGTTTACATTTTCCAATTGCTCCAGAAATTTGATATTGACATTTATTATTAAACATGTTTTTCGCAATTTACGTTTACATGTACCTTCAGTACTGAATTTTGTTTATGTCTTCCGAATGACAGTCGTCATGCGCTACCCACATGATTTGCCGTGACCATACGGTAATTTTTCAACTGTATTCACTAGATATCTTTTATCATCAAAAGGGCTCATTGTTAACTTATTTATCTCAACATTGTACATATCATGTTTGTACGGTCTAATAACACTGGTCTACAGCCAAAATGCTTCCGAAATAAATGTTGTCAAACTTAACTAATTCTGGGTCACTGGGAACGAAAATGATGCTGTTGATTGGGTCTAGTTTTAAAGATATTATACTGGGCCAGTATATACGACCCTTGACTTGGGTATGGCGGAGGATAAGTGAGTTATAAAGGGAAGGGATCTCAATTTAAACCAGAAATGACTAACATACATCTTTGACTGGATCTATGAATAAATCTATGACTGGGTTTGGACAGTACTTGCTTTTTAGGCAAAACAATGAATGATGCAATCTGAAGCTGGTATTGCGTCATACATGATATGAATTGCATCATAGTATTCCTAGAAGTCATGGATGATGCAATCATAACTAAGCTTACATCACTCTGCTGAAGAAATTGCCCTATATCAGCTCTACAAATCATACAGTGTCGTGCTCTCTTATTTGTCAGTGTTTGATTTTGCAAAGGGCCACATTTCTGTTTAGCCAAAGTGAGCAGAGATGCCTCGTACTTGTGTGAACAATGCAGATAACTTCTGCTTTGTTTGTGGTGAAGTGAATTTTGCATCACAAAAGCGCAGTATAACCACTATGGTTAAAAAAGCCTATCACCTTTATTTTGGCTGCAAAATTGGAGAAATGGACAAGATGTGGGCCACACACATATGCTGCAACACTTGTGCAACAAATCTTCGCCAGTGGTTGAACAGGAAAAGGAAATCTATGCCTTTTGCAGTGCCAATGATTTGGAGAGAGCCAACAGATCATATCAGCAATTGTTACTTCTGCATGGTGCCTCCAGTTGGGAAAGGTGTGTCAAAGAAGAAAATGTGGACTGTGCATTATCCCAACATTCCGTCAGCTATACGCCCAGTACCCCACGGAGAAGAACTGCCGGTTCCTGATGCACCAGAATCATTCTCACTTGAGTCAGACAAGGAAGAGGATGAAACTTCTCGTCCTGAACCATCAATGTCACATGACCCATATTTTCTCCCATCCTCCTCCTCTGAACAACACCTCATAACACAAGGTGAACTGAATGACCTTGTCAGGGATTTGGAACTATCTAAGAGTAAGGCAGAGCTGTTGGGCTCCAGACTACAGCAGTGGAATCTCCTGGCAGGTGATTTTAGGGTTTCCATGATCCGTGACCGTCAAAAGGATCTTGTCCCATTCTTCTTCATGGAAGGTTATCTTGTAGCCTGCAACAACATCGATGGTGTGATGGCAGCCCTCAACATCGTTCATGATCCAGATGAGTGGAGACTGTTCATTGATTCATCGAAGACGAGTCTTAAAGCGGTTTTGCTGCATAATGGCATTGTTTTGCCATCAATTCCAGTTGGTCATGCAGTCCATATGAAGGAAACCTATGAAAACATGAAACAACTTTTGAGGTGCATAAACTATAACCAACATCAGTGGCAGCTTTGTGGCGATTTCAAGGTTCTTGCTCTCTTGCTTGATCTGCAGACTGGATACACAAAGTATTGCTGTTTTCTCTGTGAATGGGATAGTCGTGCGAGAGATTCCCACTACAACAAGAGAGATTGGCCACTCCGACAGTCATTGGAACCTGGGATGAAAAGTGTTCAGCATCCACCACTTGTTGAATCCAGGAAGATTTTGTTACAACCCTTGCACATCAAGCTGGATCTCATGAAGAACTTTGTCAAGGCCATGGACAAAACACAAGCAGCTTTCAAGTACCTCCGTGGAAAATTTCCAATGTTAAGTGAAGTTAAGATAAAGGAAGGTGTCTTTGTTGATCCTCGGATTCGTGAACTTCTTCGAGATGATGCATTTAACGTGGACTGCGTGGCTCGGAAAAGACGGCAGTTAGTGGCAACAAATTTTCTCGGAAACAACAAGGCAGACAACTACACTGAGTTGGTGGAAAACCTCCTCAAGGCATACAAAAGCCTTGGTTGCAACATGTCACTAAAGATACATTTTTTGCACTCTCATCTAGATTTGTTTCCACCGAACTGCGGAGCAGTGAGCGACGAGTACGGCGAGCGATTTCACCAGGACATTGCAACAATGGAGAAACGCTATCAGGGCAAATGGACCCCATCAATGCCTGCAGACTATTGCTGGACAGTGACAAGAGATGCTCCATTTAATGAATACAAGAGACAAGCCAAGAAGCGCCGAGTAGACACTTAATAAGGACTAAACTATGTACTTATATATACATAATAGTTTTTTGAGTTTTGTTTCAATATGTTTTTAATTTATATAACCCTTTTGCTGTTTTTTAAAGTGTTACATAAACAGGGCAGGTGAAATATTATCATGTAAAGCAACATAAAAAGACCTAGGTTAACAATTTATGATTAAAAGTCTACTATGTACACAATATACATAGGCGTAAAATGTAAAAACTTAAATATCTTGGAAACAGTATTCAATCAGTTGTTTTAATTGTCATATTTGACTTCAGCACATCAATATCCCTAATAAATAGCACATTTTATCTCTGAAGCAGATGACTTCGAAAAAATTGTAGACCTTTGTAACTAGACAATTTGCATATCTCTTTTCTAAATTAAGTTGGCAATTTATGTAGTCTTCAAAATTAAGCAGGCAATTTCTATAGTCTTCAAAATTAAGCAGACAATTTCCATAGTCTTCAAAATTTAAATCATGAACCTCTGTCTTTTTCTACACTTTATTACATTTTGTCTTAATTTATTTTCCATGACCTGTACCAGACGTATGCGTGTTTGTAAAGCTTCGCACATTACATCTTAATCCGATAAATTCCTCAATTATAGATTCTTTTTATATCATCCTTAAACTTTCATATCTCTTTCTTATTCACTAAAGGTAAATCGTTCTTTTTGTTTTAGGATTGTCGGAAGTATAAAAATGTTCCAACATACCCTTCATATGCTCATAACAAAATTATTTTAATATTTAATACAAGCGAGTCTGTATCCGTATAATAAATTTAATATTTTTATTATATTTAGGTTCTAGTACTCCATAATAAAATTTGTGCATCAGAATTATCCTTAGCTTGAGACATTGTGAAACCTATAAAGACCAACTTACATAGAACTATTGTTTTTTGGATTTATTTGTACAAAAACAATAATTTAACTAATGCACGTAACAATCTAAACAGCAGAGTTTCTTTCCAATCTCTTGAAAAAAAATCAAAAAACTTAACAACCCGAACTTTGGTTCTTTTTCTGATATTCTACATGGTTTTACCAAACAGAGCATTATTCATCAGTTTGAGAAGGTTTTTTCAAAGTCATTTGCTGACATCTTGTCTGACTGATATTGAACGATAGATATTTTTCCATCTAAGGTTGTTAGGAAGAATAATATTGGTCTATTATTATTTTATATATTGTTGTTGTTGTTGGGGGTTGGTGGGGATTAGGGTGGGGGTGTTATACGTAAACTAAGATATTATTCAACATTCCTATAGTGAATCACGTAATTATATTTGTCATATAATGTACACATCAACGTTTTTTAATTTTGTGTATTTTCCTTTTCCTTGAATTATTTTTCATTTGCATTTTCTTACATTTCTGGTTTTGCTTCAGGCGGTATTATCCATTCTGGAACAAATCGATACTCTTTCAAATATTCACGCAATTCTTTTGGTATTTCTATATCAACATTTAAGATAAACCCCTTCCACAATTGTGATGCCGTTTTCTTACATTTGGTTGAACGTGTTTTTTTTCCTCTTTCTTCAATTTCATCATCATTTGACTATCTAAAATCTCCATAAGGCAAGTATTGCGACATAGCCTGAATATATAGATTATTCTTTTTAAGTACACAATAAACGATTCTTCTTTTTTCGGGTCATAATTTTCCATATATTTGTTATTAACCTGTGTATATCTTAAGAAAGTCATGTTTGTATACTACGTATTCCCACTTTCAATCTCTAACTTTAATAGTTTCTAACTCTGTGTTCCATTTATCTTTAGACACGCCTCATATGTATAACCTGGAACTGTGTACTACTACTACTAGTACTAATACTATAAGTACTACTACTATTACTACTACTACTAATTATTATTATTATTATTGTTATTATTATTATTATTATTATTCATTGAGACGAACTAAACTCATTTATTATTATTATTATTATTATTATTATTCATTGCAGACGCACGAAACTCTCTCTCTCTCTCTCTATATATATATATATATATATTATATATATATATATATATATATATATATATGTGTATATATATATATATATATATATATATATATATATAGTTTGTTCTTGATTTTGAAACATTACACCATTTGTTAACTTTTTAGTCTCATTGCTATATGATCATCTTCCTTACACTTCTCTTCTAGTCATTTGTATTTGTATAAAGCCAACAATATTTGGCATTAATCACGTAATGAAACTTCACTATTGAGTCTATTTTTATATGATCAAATTTCATCCTCTTCTATTCTAATCATTACATATTTAGACAAAACAATATTCTACACAAATGAAGTCTTCAAATTTGTTAATCTTCGAGCTCCTCTTGTAATCAATTATATTAGTCAACCTCTAATTTTGTCAAAACTAAGTTTATATCTGATTCACGAGCGTTTGCAGAAATTATATACTTATAAATTCTGCCATCATATTTATCAGTTATAACTTCTACTGTATCTTTTAACAATCGTCTTTTCTTTTTTTCTTTTTTTTTGTCGTTTTTTTTTATTTTTATTTTACGGTTCAATCCTTTATACTTGTGAAAATTCTCCAAATACTCTTTTTTCATCATTAGAGATAAAGTGACTGAGTAATTTTTTGAAAACTTCTTTTAACATGTAATATTTGTGTTGTAGTTGTCGCTAAGTCTGTAGTCAATGTTAATTAACACGCATACAGATGATTTATTTTAATGTTTCTGCTGTACGTTTTAAATAATTCATCTAACAGTCTTTTATGTATTTGATATTGATTTTCATTTAATTCCGTTACATCTTTCAGATAGGTTTCCCTTCTATTCCTACTTTAGATTTTATCATCTACTTCAGTGTGCACGGCACTCATATTTGGTTTAACGTCCCCTTTAATTTGCATAGCACGTGTATTTCGTGCAACATCTGTTACGGTAGAGCGACTAGTATCAACATCACTGTCACATATCATATTGTCTTAAATAATGTTAGTGGTGATGTTATTCAAACATAGATGGTACTTTAAGATTTATCGATTTATTAGGTACAAAAATAAATATTGATATGAAAAACTCATTGGTACGTTAGAACTCATCAGTTTGTTAGTCAAAATATCACTTTCAATATAGGTACGTTAAAACTGATAAGCACTTTATAGCTAATAGGCATTCTAGAACTCATGGATACATTCGGTAACAAATCTTGTATCATCAGCATGTTAGAACTCATTGATTTATTAGGTAAAACAAAATCTTTAAATATCGGTATGTTAGAACTCATAGGCACGTTAGAACTGATTGTACTGATATTTGCGAAGCTCTCAGACGTTCTTGTATTATGAATTGTTTTTATTGCAAAATGAAACTGCATCGAATGAAATTGTAATTTGTACCACATTCACACCCAGCAATGTGTTTACCACTTCGTATTCTAGCTCTCCTTTCCAATTCAGCCTGTGATTTATTTTACACATTCAGTACATCTAAGATAACCATCGTTTCTTGTCTCAAATACGTTTGAGACTTTTTTATTATGACACTTTATACAAGTTAATTTAATCATTTCACACAATGGGTTTTCTTCAGAAAAGTTATGTTGTTTTTGCTACAGTATCTTCTACCACTTTTATTGCTTGTAGATTGATTAAATTTATCTTGGTAAATTTTCCTTAAGTAAAAGTTTTATATTACTATAGTAAATGTAGTTTGTTTTCCATTCAGTAACAATCAGATAGTGGCATTCAGTAACATCCAGTGATATTCATTAATAATGTCTTACAATTAGTGATATTTAGTTAGCAACAATTAGTGACATGCTGTTACATTTTGTCACTACTTATTAGTATGCCTAACCAGTACCCCGATTCCCCTTACTGAAAGTAAGACTTGTGGAATTAAACACAGCACGCTAAAGGGAAACATCTTGATATAGATGAATTTAACACACTCAAAGCAATAATCAATCTCACGAATCTGTAAGCACGTTTAAAACACAAACACAAAGGGGATCTAAAACGGTTTGAATTTAAAACCTTGTCAAAGAATGTTGGTCTAGAACAGATCAAAGAATATAAACGGAGGAAGCAATCAATTTTCTATTAAACAAAGTATCACTGCAAAGGGAAAAATTAGTTTGTTTATAAACAAAAACAATACAAAAACTACAGGGCGCAGAAGGAAGTTTGAACAGATTTCTTATTTTGCAAAAGATAAAGGAAATGGAATGAGAAGAAATAGGTGAGGGTAGCACTAAAAGCAACGCGTGCCTCAATTCTAAATTTCTTTTTCTTTGATCACTTTTTATTTTAAAATTCTGTTCTTATATTCTATTTTTGTACTATTCAATCATTATAATTTTTCATTTTATTCCTATTTTATTTTTAAAAATTCGTTCTTTTATTATCCATAATGTATTTTAGTGCAACTTTTCTTTTAACAATGTATTCCTTTTATTGTCTAAAGGGTATGAAAAATTTAGCAGAACTTTTATTGTAAAACTCGATACTTTTGATTGTCTCAAATAGTATGAAAACTAGATTCTGGTTCAGTCTGGTTGTAATTGAGTTTTTGTTGCCATTTTTCCGAAATTATCATTCCCATACTACTTTTTCTCACATTTCTCATTTCTCTGTGGTTTGTATCTTAATGAGATTGAACGACAAATATGGATACGGAGAAGTAGTATCTACTTATTTTCGTTATGTTTTCCTGAAGCAAACATGAATTTCGGATAAAAGGTTACTACATTTTTTAAACTGTCCTTTAATGTTCTATTTGTTTAAATTGTATATTGACTGCAACTGGATTTCTCTGGTACAAAAATGTATTTGGAGTTAGGGTGATTTTGTCTATGTAAACTTTATTTACATTGTGTTTTAAAAGGAGGTCTTTTCAAACCAGTCACCATATCTCTATTTTTAGTACCTATTGGTTAATAAAGTATTTTACTTTGTCCTTCGATGTAGATTGCTTAAACATGGAACTTTTTGTGTTACCCCTGACCGATGAAATTGACGCACCTGCTGAAAAAGTTCTCAATACGAAATCGTGCATTAAAATTCGTTTCGACAATTTATTTTACATCTTAGAATTGGTTTTGAGAGTATAAATGAAGTAAATTCATTTGTCAAAATGCTTGATTGCTTACATCGAAATGTCAAAGAAAGTAATTAAATGAAATCTAAATGGGTGAAGTTGGTGAATTTGAAATATCGAAATGTTATTATAGTAATTATCAGGACGTAGTATTAGCTGGATCAGAAAATTTCAGTTATATCCCACCTCCTTTTCTTAAAATGTTTCTCACTATTGTAAATTGTAGTGGAATTGATTAATACCAAGTTCGAAGTGTCGGTGTTAATAGGTTTAAATCATATCCTGTGTAAGTGTAATACTTTTGCATTATATCCTGTGTAAGTGTAATACTTTTTACATCATATCCTGTGTAAGTGCAATACTTTTTACATCATATCCTGTGTAAATGTAATACTATTTACATAATTATCCTGTGTAAGTGTAATACATTTGCATATCTACCATTTAGAGTTTTAGAGTATTGTCTGATCTGATCCAAATTTTAGGCAAGTCGGCATCTCGAGTTCTAAGTGTATTAAATGTTTCAAGTTTATATATATATATATAAAATAGTTGCCTAGTTTATGTTTGAAAAGTATTGAAAATAAATTCTTGTGATTCTTAATAAAAATGGATTTGTACATCGCATATATAGTACATCCAGTTGTACGTGACGTTTTATATAAATATGTGTATTGCTGAAACTATACATTTAAATCTATTAAAACCTGCTACAACGGACTGGTGGCGCTTATCTAAAAAAAGTCACAAAAAATGTAAGTGCTAATATAAAAATAAAATCGGTAATCGAAGAATATTGATGCACGGAGGTCAATGAAAACACCTAAATAGTTCCAATCTGGAAGTGCGATACGGAAATACGAATCAAACGTCATATCATTACTATTAGATTAAATTGGTATGTAATAAACTAAAATAAAATTAAATGCAAATAAATAATGCAAAGAGTTTGATGATTAATGTTATTAGTACTCTAGAATTTATTCTTCCTATCCTTATCCTGAAAAAGAGACGTGGGTCTTATGATGAATGCTATTAAAAAAAATACTCGTTATATTCTATTAAACGAGTGCTTAGATATTCATTTTCAAATTGACATTGCATCAGTAGGCTCGGGGATTATTGGAACTCATTAGAAATTTACATAAGGCTTCCTAATGGGTTGATGAACTCATTTGATTCTATATAAAGACTTCCTCGTGATCTCACGAATTCTCCATATTCTTAATTCCCTTCACGATCACTATTATGATTGATATTCTGTTAATCAGTCAAATCCCTTGACTTTAAACTCGATGATTTAAGATAACCCAAAAAGAATAGTTATTTAATAATATATTCATCATTTGTAATCAATCATACGAATTGAATAATTTATCAATGGTTAAAAAGTCGAGACTTTTTCATTTTGATTAACGATTGATGGTGCATGCGATCTTGAATTGATTGATTACTGGACATTCAAATGATTTTTTTTTATGCAAAACCTATTGGGTTATTTTTCACATCTAAATCGTCAACGGGAATATTGTTGGTCAGAAAAAAAGTGTGTTACCGAATATCCTAATACCTACAATCGTAAATAAAACCAATCATAAATTTGAGAAAACATTGGCATGTTGTCATTCCATTACGCTTTCTTAAATCAAACTTTTATGTTACATGTTTAGAAAGCGTAACGTTCAGTTCTGGTCCTGGTTTTTTGTTTCAGCGAGTACAGAAAAAACAAATTAGATAGCAAAATGGTCATGGATTTGAAATTTCATTAGACTTTGTTTGCCGATCTACAGACTTTCTAAAATAAGTTTTGCATTGATTGATTTAAATGCATTCGCATCAAAACTGAAAGCTTGAAGGAGCTTTCTGGTTTGATGTTCCGACATCTTGGCTACATTCACTATATAGTATGTACAATTCAAATCATCATAATTTTAGCGATTTTTATTCATTAATATTTCAGTACCTATTCAAGAATTATTTTATGTACAAGGGAAATCACTCTCGCAAAAAAACCTTTAAATATCTATATAATGTTGTGCAGATTAGTAGAAGGAACTATAAGACCAGTGGTGTACTGGCCATTGGGCATACCGGGACAAATCCCAGTGGGCCGCAGCAGAAAAATCCGTTTTTACCATCGGTGGGCCGGTGGGCCGTCAACAAAATCCGTTTTTACGGGTGTTTTACTGGTGTGAGCAAAACCCCGGGCCTGTCCCGGCAGATAAGTCCAGGGCCGAGTTGCTTACCCAGTACACTCCTGTATAAGACTCATTTTATCATAGCCTTTGGATTTATTCTTCTTGACTACTTCGATAGAATTTCTATTCCACTTGTGGTTTTTCTATATGTTAGAGCAGGTTTCTATGAGACTAGTGTTATGTCTTTTAAAGAACTAATAAAATTAGGGACAAGTAGTATGATTCAACCAACTTGGAACATGGTCGGTTTGTTCAAAAGGAACACGTTCGGGCCTTTCCACCAATGATAGAATAGCCACGAGGTGTTCCGATTGCGATTCGTTACGCGTATATTGGTCTCTCATCGGAATGTGATGAGGATGTTTCAAATGCATTGAGCCCGTATAATGCGATGACTCCCAGACAGACGTTGTCGTGCAATACTCATTGTAATGGGGTACCTCTCTAATCCGTTCGTTACCTTATTATTTCAGTTTCTGTGTTGCATATGTTAAAGAACATCATTATTTGTATGTTGTTCCAGTCTGTATATCTAATATGCTATATCAATTATTCCGTTATTTATTGAAATCCCACCCCAAGCAAGCCCTTTTTCCGTTTTATAAATGGTTCCATACACGATACTATTAGTCAAGAAACGGCAGTTTTCTATCAGATTTAAAGTTCTACGATCACATTTGTATGAAACTATCGATTTGATGATCTGTATCTTGTTTCCTTTAGTCTGATACTGTGTCTTGTTTCCTTTTGTCTGATACTGTCTTGTTTCCTTTAGTCCGATGCTGTGTCTTGTTTCTTTTAGTCTGATACCGTGTCTTGTTTCCTTTAGTCTGATACCGTGTCTTGTTTCCTTTAGTCTGATACTGTGTCTTGTTTCTTTTAGTCTGATACCGCTTCTTGTTTCCTTTAGTCTGCTCCTGTATCTTGTTTCCTTTAGTCTGATACTGTGCCTTGTTTCCTTTAGTCTGATACAGTGTCTTATTTCCTTTAGTCTGATACTGTCTTGTTTCCTTTAGTCTGAGACCGTCTTGTTTCCTTTAGTCTGATACCGTGTCTTGTTTCCTTTAGTTTGATACCGTCTCTTGTTTCCTTTAGTCAGATACCGTGTCTTGTTTCATTTAGTCTGATACTGTGTCTTCTTACCTTTTGTCTGATACAGTGGGTGTCCTTAACTTATCCTTCCTATTCTGCATTTCAATTTCAATGAATTCTACGACACTGTGGTAGGCAATAATATATTTGCTATTCGTATTTACACATTTGTCATGGCCATATGCCTCCAGCAAGTCCTTCCCAACCCACTTCTGTGCCATCACACACAGGCGAAGTTTGCTTAAACATATTTTTATTGCAAATAATGCAATTATGATCTGCTAACAAAAGTTATACGAACTTATTTTTGCCTTTCCCATACAAAGAATACATTCTAATATAAAACGTTTAAGATGGCTGGCATATATATATATATATATATATATATATATATACATAATTTCATAAATAAATTTTATAATAGCAATATTAAAAGGAGATTATTGGGAAAAATGTATAAAAAAGAAGAATCTAGATCCTATGTAATAGATACAATAAAAAATTAAAGCATTGGTGAGAGCGAACCGTTTCGTAGTTTTATGTTATTTCTATACTTTTTTTATTTTGCTCTTTGCTTAGTTTGGGATTTCCTCTCCATATTTAATTCAAATTTTAATTAAATTGGTTTTCATCAAGTAATAATATACGGCTTTGATAGATATAAATGAAAAGAAATAAAATTCAATAGTTTCGGCACTTTCGCTACACACATGTAGAGATGCTGCGGTATGGAGCTGCAGTTATTCCTCAGCTTTGCATGTATAATCGATAATTTTCTATCACCATGCCAAAAATGTTTGAAAGTATTAGATTCTGGAAACAGGGATTATTTGAACACGCCTAGCGACGTAATCTGAAGTACATCATCTGAAAGATTATTCCACAAATTGACACTGGATGATATAAATGATTTTATATAACGAGCATACCTGCATGAGACTGAAACAATGGTTGTCGTTGGGCGACCAGTTCTGGGATTTCGCCCAAACACGAAGAACACGTATGTTCGCGATTGTTCCTGAGTGTGCTCGTGCTAACAACTCGAGTTGATGTCGGAACAAAAAAAGTGGGGGATCAATGCTTGGCATGTTCCGCCATCTTTGTTCCTGTCTTCTCCCGCCTCAGAGGTGGTGTGGGTTCTCAACCCGAGAACGAGGTTCTTGACGGTTCTTTACCAAGGTGTTAGGGTGGCAAGAACCACAAAAACATTGTATTAGGGTCAAGAACCTTGTTCTCGTGGCTGACCCAAGGATCCAAATGTCAGACGTATTCCACAATGTATGTCTGCTTATCTCACTTACATAAGGGGGAATTATTCTTGTAAAAATATGGAATAAAACCTGTTAATAAATATACCATACAATAAGTTATTATCTACCTACAATCCACCTACCAGAAAACCTTCTGTTAATGCGCCCTAATTTCATTTCAACATTTCCCTTCTTCCTGACTACCTATCCACGCAACAAATTACCCACCTACCAACCTACAATATTTGGTCCGTGTAGCCTATTTGATATCTTTTCGGTGGGAAATTATTTCATTTGAAAGCTGCAATACACGTTAGGATTTTCGTGCTTCTTATAATTACCAGCATTTATTAAAATAGATTCCGTCTTTCCACCGCGTCAGATTAAATTGCTAATCATGTCTTCATCGCAGAGACAAAACGTCTGGAAACCGTCATCTTTACCAAAGGAACCTTATCACACTTTTCAACAACTTGCAGGAACAAACCTTGAACATTTGTACAATGTCTCTTACATCTAAAAGTACTATATCTGAAAAGTGTCCAGACTGCGAATAGCCTATTAAATGTTTGTGGAATGAAGGACCAGCGCAACGGCATGTTTAGTTACAGTGTTACATTTTTTCAAAGTACTCCTAAATTCAGCAACTTGTAACTTAGAGAACACCAAGTTGAAAACTGACGGTAGTTGCTTTGCAAATGAAATAAATTTTATAGAATGTGCATCTATGCTCTTCATCTTCGCAAAGTTGAATATGAAAAATAAACTGTTCTTCAAAATCCACTATACAGCCAACTCGAAGTTGTCGGTGGATCTACGTTTGCAAAGATAGCATCAAAATCTCGTAAACAAGTCAAGAATTGTAATTATATAAATATTTAGAGAAATTATCTTCTACGCAGTGAAAGGATTTTGAAAATGTTATTGTTGAAATAATAAAGCACATTTTAAGATAGAAAACACACCTTTCGTATCTTGTGTCAAATCACAATCAGTAAATTAAATACGCTCAGTGGTGTATGACAAGCATAGTGCGCAAATTTCATCCAGATATTGTAATACGTACACGCCTTAGCAGTGATAATTATACTTCATATCTAAACTTTTGAATCCAATACCAAAATATTAGCCATTCATCATTTATAATATTATGAGAATCATATGAATGATGTATCTCTGATATTGCATACACTATGATCTCTGAAAATAATACACAATATCGGTAACTATCGCCTACACCTTCCTGTAAAAGAAAGAAAAGCAGAAAGAGTGCTCTTAAAGAAGAATGAAAGATGTGTAGATTATTTGACTGATTGTTCGTCAGAAAAAAGGTATGGTATGTTTAAATTTATTATGATGTATTATGACTTTGCAATAACAAGATAAGTTAATTGATTATTATAAGTACCAGTTTCCGAGTTAAGTTCATGGACAATGAAATTACTTCTTTTTAAAAACCAAGCATGATTATAGTGCTCAAAATAAAGTAGCAAGCTCTATATGTTGAAGTGACTATGAATCATATATTTACAAAAAACAAAAACCTTGAGAACATATAGAGATTAGGAAGCATCATAATCCTGTTGGAACCCATTGCCCATAATTTCTGTATCACTATTTTTACTGAACAAAGCGTTTATAAAATATGTCTATGGTCCTATTCACTTTTTTTGGTTTTTTGTTTTTGTTTTTACCTCTAACTGTTTGCACTTGTAATTCTTAATACTAAGGTATCCATGGGTCTAGTGATCGAAGGTCAGACCCATCAAAAAGTGATAAAAAACATACTATCTTATCCATAACTGGTATTATTTTTCCTCTTACATCTGTAACTAGGGCAAAATCGTTTTGCCCACCTCATATCTATGGAGTGGACATAGAGTGTTACCCATGTCCATCCGTCCGTCCGTTCACGTCACTTCTGTCGCGAATTTCGTTCCTGTTGAAGGATTTTATGAATCGGAAGAACATTTTGTATAGGTCTTTAAGTTACAAAGACATAGGTCATGTTCGATTTTCACCATTTACCGATAAAATTAAAGATAGTTATGACCCCTGTGTAACTTAGAACTTTGAACTTCAAACTTACTCATAACTTAGAACTTTGCCCTTCAAACTGCATCATATTTGCATGGCCCACTTGTCGTATTGACATATATAGTTTTATCTCGACTACATGCTCAGTGTTAAATGTTGAATAGCTAAAAATGCAACGGTAATTTTGGCTTTGATGCGATGGGCTACGCAAAACAGTTTCAAATATTCACATTTTTAATGTACAGGTCATGACCCTGTATCCTGTAGGTGAAAATATTCGGTTTGCTCACATCTTATCCCCAATTACATGTCAATATCTCAACTTGAGTTATGTCGAAATTCAGCTTTCAAAAATCGGGAAACAAAGTGCTATAAATGTTTTTCATGATATAAATTTCTATAAAAACTACAATCAATGAGAATTTTAGGATTGTATTTATCATGGAACTTACAGGAGTTATAGGGATAACAACCAAGTAAATCACACATTAAAATGAACAAATATCGACTTCTAATTTGTTCTTGACAGGGATGGCTTGGGTTAAACAATTATAGATTACTCCTTCGGATAAATACAGTGGGTTGTCTCTACCTTTGGACCCTGAGAATGTAAGTTTACCTTTGTTAATTATTATTGCAGTAATAAGTAAATTTTAAATTACTACCGTGAAACACAGTGGCGGCGCTAGGGTTCGAGGCGCCCGGGGGCAATGTGTTCTTTAGTGGCGTCTCTATACAGGCGCCTTAAGGCAATTTTCTTTAGTGGCGCCCCTTCTTTGCCACAGAGAACAGTTTTTATATCAGTTGCCAACCTCCACCGCCTACCCATCTAAGCTCCGGTTACAGCTGCAAAAAGAAAAGCTCCCGACGGCGCCCCCCCCCCCCACAGCCTAGTGCCTGGGGTCAGTTGCCCCCCTCTCCGACCCCCCTCGCGCCGCTACTAGTGAAATAGCATACAAGCTTTCTAAAATTGAAGCAAATATTCTTTATGTTAAGGCAAATTTAAAAGTAAGAAACGAGATACTTGTGTAAAACAGACTCCTATATTCTTGTAAGTAGCACTTGAGTAAAACATTTGAGGTAACCTCGATTTAGTTTTACTCGTCTGATTTCTAAAGGGGAAAAAATTATGTGCATTTGGTTACAATTTGATAGTGATAACAGATACGTGTACAATTAAGTCATTCTATAAAGTAAAGAGCGTTGCATGTGCTTGAAATCTGGACTTAAGGGACAACACTGTTCGAATGGTGTTTCACACAAACCACACTGATCTACTGCTGCCGCAACAAATACGGCTGGTAGTTTTGCATACAAATATTATCTTTGTCTGGAAGCTTTTGACAATCAGAGATTCATCCTTGATGCACAATTTATTATAACAAAGCGCGTGAATAAAAATTCTATTTTTGTACAAAAGCAAATTTTCGCAAACTCAAAATCGTTGCAAATTCAGCGAGGAAACTGAATTTACATTAACTAGATCATCTTTTCGTAAAATTCCATGTCGTTGCTAAAATACCGGATATAAATTTACCAAAAATTTAATGACACACAATTTTTGGTCTTTAGTAATTTTTTTGATTTATTATGTACCAACTACCGTCAGCAATAACTATGAGCATTTCTCATCAACAATTTGTTTCTTTTTTTTTTTATTTGTTATTTTTTTTAGAATTGATTTTGTTACATGATAGTTATACTGCTCAAAGGTTACAGGTTTTGTTCATGACAATTGCTGCAAACTGATAAAACAAAATGTGGTTTCTAAATTATTTGTCTTTGTGAATTTTTCACAAAGTCGGAATGCTTTACTACTTTTAAGCTCTGAAAATACGAAATCTAATTTAGCAAATAGTAGTATTCCTCATAAATACCCAAACACATAAAAATCCAATTTATATTTTGGTTTTCAAATGAAAAACTTATTGTCGAAAAATACCAAACAAGTTATGTGATGACAAAAGGATTGCTGTAGTAGTTTGTCAAGTAGGTCAATAGGCAGATGGTTGGTAGGTAGTTTTGCAAGCAGGCAGGCAAGCGGATATGTAGAAAAATTAAAAGCCAGTAAGGAGTATTGTTTGAAGCTTTTCTATGGGTTGTAATATTGGAATATTGGTTACAATGAAAGAAGGTGTGTACACACTGCAGATACCTAGGCAGGTAGATAGATAAATACGTAGGTAAGAATATAATAAGTAAACATCTATAGTTCTACCATAGCAAGAAGTAGAACACATGTCACCGACACCAGTGAATATTTTCCCAAATTCCAGTCTAAAAACAATACATTAACAGTGTATATGAAGAAATACTTTTGCAGATTTTGTTAATGAGACAAATAAACATAAGAAACAGTAATAGGATTTCCTGTTTGACACTATAATCTACAGACCTTTTTAACATAGGATTCCCGTTTGGGTCTCAAGTGGCATCTTATACTACTAACAGTAATGACATTTCCTATCATTTTTTCAAAGCATAATAAGTGAATAAAATCCGCAGTGTGAGATATGTTAACCACAGAGCATAACGTTTACCCAGATCTTGTCATATGTTGACACCTTAGACGTCATAATAATACTGTAAAATCTCAGCTTTTGTATAAAGCACTAAAATATACCTTTCTATGAACTATAACAACTATTCATCAAATAGGAACATAATCTGAACGTTCCATCTTTGATATTGCATACGCCCTATTCTCTAAGAAACAAAATCCACTTTATCAATAACCATCGATCGTCTACACCTTGTTATAAAAGAAAGAAAAGCGGAAAGTGGTTTTTTAAACAACCAAAGATATGAAGATCATTAGACTGATCTGTTTGTCCGAAAAATTTTAAATTTTATTACGATAATTTTAAGTTGTACTGTGACTCTGTATACACATAATAATGACAATAATTATTATTAGTGTCACAGTTTCGAGGTGTGGTTATGGACAAAAGAATTACATCTTTTAAACCGTGAATGGTTAGCTATACCGCTCATAACAAAGTATCATGCTTTCGATCTTAAGTTTATTTTGAGGGGACTGAGTACACAGTATTTAATAGCAAAACTATTGCTTCCCAAACCCTTTGTGAATGGAATGCATCATTATCCTCTTTTACTTTATTGCTCATAATCGTTGTAGAAGAGCTGCAAAAAGCGCACACAATTTGCATGTATAATCAATATTTTCATTGAATTAAAAAACCTTCATAAAATCTTACTTTTGTCTCATTCACCTCAATGAGTAATGCATAACATTCGGCTCTTTAATTTATATTAATTTTCCCATTACATATTTACAGAGAGCAAAATTGTTTTCTTCATTACAAACACTACAACATTCTTGGAACAATATGTTTAATAGATATAATCTCAGCGTTCATTTTTGCTTTGTTAGAAATGGACTATACCAAACAGAATTTATTACTCTGTCGGCTAATTAAAATCGACTGATTTTCTGGGTTGTTATACGATCGGACTTTCAAGAGTACAAGCTTACCTTACCTTCATACTAATCAATTAACAAGAAAATCAGAGACTACTTATGTGAAGCAGCAGAACAGGTTTCTTAAATTTTAACATATTATTTACTTTGAAATAACTGTAAAATCCAAAAACAGGATACTTCATGTGTACAACAAAATGCCAACATACTCTTAAGTATCACACATGAGAAAATTGATTTGAGGAAACATCGATTTAGCTTTACATATACGTTTGAATGCAACAGAAGTACATGCAATTGGTCGAACTTTAATGATGATTACTAATTGGCGAACTATTAAAACCCTGTAAACTCTATAAGCGAACGATGAATTTGCTCTCTGGACTTAATAAGTCAAATATTTACACTTATTATCTTCGTATTGTGATATAGTACATGTATAAGAACTGCTCATCGTTTAAACTTTTGCATACAATCTGTATTTGTAAATGAACGGACGCTAATCTTATTGACTATGAATCATACAATTTTCGTGAATATAGCACTTTTGTAAACTTAGCAATGGCATGAATTTATGAAAATATGCGTAATGTAAAAACTATGTCAAATATTATACTTTTAGCACAGCATATATTCACAAAAATGTCATGTCGCTGATATGCCTCATGTATTACATTCTCGACATTTTTATGACTCAAAACTATTGTGGTTTTCAGTAATTAACTTATTTAAAGTAACAACCAGCTGCTGCAAGCTGCTGGTGCTTTAAAAGGCACAGGTCATGAAATTAATGATACTTTCGGATTTAAAAGGCACGGATCATGAAATTAATGATACTTTCGGATTTAAAAGGCACGGGTCATGAAATTAATGATACTTTCGGATTTAAAAGGCACGGATCATGAAATGAATGATACTTTCAGATAATCTGAGTTTTACAACGCTAACAATTTAATACACGCATCGTCTAATTCTTAATTTTTTAAAATGTAATCGGCTCTTTACTGCATGAAGGGTTTTCCAATGTACATTTTTTCCTGTAGTGAAAAAAATAAAAAATAAAAAATAAAAATAACAAGAAGTTTTTTCCAATAGTTCTGTCAGGTAGGTAAGTTGGCACCCAGCAATGTTGAAAAAAAATATTATTTAAACTGGCAGGTTTGTTGGTTGGTAGAAAGGCATGTGAACATGTAAAATGGTAGGTAGCCACTGTAGACATGTGGGCAAGTATCTAGGTATATACGTAAGAAAATACTTATACTAAATGAGAATTAAAAACTATGCAATGCAAAGGTACCAGTGAATCATGTGGCAAGATAACGTCAGAATATTGTAAATATATCAAGCATTTTGGTGAAATGAATATTGACAAATATTCTGTGTGACGCGGAGAAAAAGTTTCAGAGATTTTACCGATATAAAATGGCATATATAATAAGTTAGTAAATAACTGTGTTATCTTTTGTCAGAGTACAATCAGTCAATGAAAACTCAATCAGTGAGATTTATTAGACATAGTGTACAACTTTTGACCTTATATTGTGATATATTCACACCTTAACAACTACAATTATACTCCAAATCTTAGCTTTTGAATTATATACTAAAGTATAGCTTTCCATGAGCAATAATAAATATTTATGATTTATTATTCTTTATTATACTCTTAATCAGAATGAGACATCTGTTTTTACATACGCCCTTTCCTCTGACACACACACACACATACACAGAGTAATAAGTATTCCCTACACCATGTAGTAATATGATTAAAAACTATAAGTGCGCTCTTCTTTCATAAAAGTATATGTGGAGTTCATTTTTGTTTATCAGAGAAGGCATGATGCGTTAGTATGTAATAGATTTTTTTTAAATCTTGTACTTTGCAATAACGAAATAATTTATGTATTATTAATACAGTGGAGTTCATGGTCAAATGGACTGCACTTCTTGGTTCAGCGTGAATTGTTATAAGGATCATCGTTAAGTATCAATCGGGTAAATCATTTTGAAGGGACTGTGTACCAATATTTGACAACAAAGAACTGCTTTGTGAAAGCTTGAGAATGGGATGCATCATGATCGTCTTCGAACCCATTTTCAAATGTTCTGTAGGACGATTGTAAGAAGATTCCATTCTCTGTCAGTCTATTCAATAATTTAACTGAATAAATATGCCTTTTGTTTAAATCACTGTAGGACCAATACTAGTCGGTGCAACTTTAAACTGTTTACACCTGTAATTCTGAACAACTGTGTATTGATGGGACTAGTGCTCAAAGGGCCAGACCCATCAACAGATGATATGAAAAATATTTACTCCTTTATCCTTAATTCATATTTTATATAGCCTTAATTCATATTTTATATAGTTCAAAATGCAAGGTAATTTTTGGCTTCTCGAGAGATTGTGGTGGATTGTCCCTATTCTTGCACTCTGACTATAAGGTGCATTTCTTATTAATGAAGTAATAAGTAAATTGGAGATTACTATCGCGATACAGCATTAAAACGTTTAAAACTGAAGCAAATATTATTTATTTTATTGTAAATGTTAAATTTAAAACAATATACTTTCTTGTGGACACAAATGTCTACATCATATTAAAAATGTCTTATAAAGATCCATTTGAGCTAAGCTTGATTTAAAGTCTATTTATAAGCTAGTTTCACAAACAAATATTTTTCCGAATTCAGCGAGGAAACTGAATTTGTGACAGACTATGATCAAAGATGGTATACATTAAGCAGATCAGAAACAGTGCCCAAAGAATAAATGTTTGTTAGTGACTATTGCTGAAGATTGATAAAGTCCCTTTTCTACCTGTAGAGACAAACCAGATCAAGATGGGATTACCGAATTCTTTGTCTATGTGAATTTTGCAAAATGTCGAAATGATTATCTAATTTTATGATCTCGAAAAACGAGATCTACTTTAGCGAACAGCCATAAACATGTTAACAAATCATAAAGCCACATTTGTACGTTTATATTTTAATTTGAAAGTTAAAAACTTATCGTGAAAAATATTATGCGATGATAAAGGGTCTGTAGGAAGTAGCTTGTCAAGTATGTGGGTAGGTAGTTGGTATTTATGTAGGTAGGTTGGAAGGCAGGCAGGAAGGTAGAAAAGTTCAAAGACATGTATATCAGACTTATTTGTAGGTAGTTGGTATTTATGTAGGTAGGTTGGAAGGCAGGCAGGAAGGTAGAAAAGTTCAAAGATAATGTATATCAGACTTATTTGTGGGTAGTAAGTTTTGTTAGAATATTGAAAGGTACGCATATTTGCAAGTATGTGGTCAGGTTGTAGATAAGTAAGAAGGTAAATACATATATAAAGTTCTACCATAGCAAGAAGTAGAACATATGTCAAATATACCTGTGAATATTTTCCATATAATTTCATTCTAAACAACACATTTACAACTGTAGTAAAATTAATATTTAGAGATATTCAATACAAAAAAGAAAAATAGGTACATTTTCTTCATGAAATAATAGAAGACATGATGAAGCAGTAAACACCTTTCTTATAATATTTTCAAACACAACAGGTGTATCAACTCCACTTGGTGATATGTATTACCGTCTATACTCGTGTATAAACCGGTTAGAGAATGCAAACAACATAGACCCTGATCTGCCGTTGCATAATGCGCCAGCACATCAGGGTCTATGTTGTATGTTTTATTGATTATTCCTAACAAACCGCATAGACCCAGATCTGCCAGCACATTATGCGATGGCAGATCTGGGTCTATGCAGTTTGCAGTTGTTAACGGTTTATACACGAGTGTATATGGTTAGCTCATAGTATGACTGTGGTCAGATATAGACATATGTTTACACCTTAGCATTGATCATTTTACTCCAAATCTAAGCTTTTGGAGAAAGTATTCAAATGTCCCTTTAAATAAACCATAATAACAGCCCATTACATATTATTCATGAGGATAATCTCGGTGTTGCGTCTCTGATATTGCATACGTCCTTTTCTGATAAAACCGTACATTTTATCTATAGCCATTTATCACCTACACCATGTTATAAAAGAGAGAAAAGCAGAAAGTGCGTTCTTTTAAAGAAGAACGAACGATGTGCAGATCATTTGACTGGTTTGTTTGTAAGAAAAGATAAATTGTGATTATTTACCAGGACTCAAAATAATTGGATTGATTATTATTATTATTAAAATAACTTTCCTATCATTTGTTGAATCTCTGTCTATGAAATACGCTCAGTGGGATGTAAAAAGCATAGTGCATAACGTTTGCCCAGATATTGTAATATATTGAAGATGTATCAGTGATAATTGTAGTCTAAATCTAAGATTTGGACTCAAATACTAAAATATGCCTGTCAATATAAGCCATAAACTATGTATAATTTATTATTCATGGGAGCTATAATTGATGATAGCACTTAGGGCTACTTAGCCCGAAACAAAACACTTTTATCTAATATGTTTTGAACACCGATCTTGCAGTTGTCGGCAGTGGATATATTACACACAAAAAAAACCCCGACTAGTTTACATCATAATTGTGTTCCAACTCATGACACATAATTGCTGTAGGAATATTCCAAACTGCCCCCACATTGCTATTCGTATCAATATTTTTTACTGAAAAAAAGCTATTAAAATCTGAATTTGATGGGGATGACTAATATGTGTGTAATTAAACTGGAGTCGATAAGTGTTTTGTTTGTTTTTTGTTTGAATGTTTACTTTTATACAGTATTTACTTTTTGTGCACAAAACACTGGAGCCATTTAAGTTTCACTGTTTACTTTTGTACATAATTCCCAATAGTCGATCCATGGGCCTATTGATTGAAGGTTAGACCCATCAACAAATCATACGAAACATATCCGCTTCTTTTTCATTACCCATTATTCCCTTTAAGTATGCACCAAGGACAAATTGTATTATCTCTATTACAAATAATAATAAATACTTAAGATGATATGTTGAATAGTTCAAAATACATCGATAAATTTGACTTTGTTAGAGATGGGCTGTGCCAAACGGCTTCAAATAATCCATTATTTTAACATGCGGGGCAAGACTACGTTTTTCCTTTAAACATTCGGTTTACTCGGACCTTATGCACAATCACGAGTGAATATGTCATCTTGAGTTACGTCCAGATTAGTTTCAATGCAGCTTAAAAATTGGAAATATAAGTGCTGTAATGCCTTTCATGACATGACTTTCTGTAAAAGGTAAGAGCGAAAAGGTGTAACAGAATTGTATTTATCAATGAAGCTGCATGAGCAATAGAGATAAGTACCGAATAAACCACCTGTTCAAATGAACGAATGTAAACGAATATCAGCTACTTAATGGCTTTTGACAGGAATGACGTCGACGATACAATTTATGAATAAAAGTCAGATTGAAATGGACGAATCCCTAAGCTCTACCTACCTACCATGATCTGTCAGTCAAACGTTGTTTATTCAATATTCCAATGGACCTACGCCCACTTTCAAGCTGAGCTCTGTGGTGCTAAGGTTACGCTCCACAGTTTCAGACAATGTCATATTTTTTTTTTACCTATAACGCCTGCGTGAGGTTCAGTCTTTGCAGTGAAAACTGTCAAAAATTGGGACTTTTTCATCTCAAACGATCGAAAATCAAATTATATACCAATGTAACTGGTGATTTTATCTTATTTTTAAGTCAGACTTATTCTGCATTCATTTAAATCCAGCTTGTGAACTAACAAGAGTAATCCATAAATAGCCGAAATTAGGTATTTTTGCCATGTCCCTTTTATGACAAACGAATTTTCTTACATTTACACTCATAACTGAAAACTGTCCACTAAACATGGTATATATAAAGATAGGTCACATGACAAAATGTTCTAGAAAATTATATGGTGTATGTGACTTCTAACACATAATTATAAAGGAAATTCTAGTTTTATATGTAAACAAAATCAACCCTGACCTCAAATTGAATCAACAACTTGTTTACCAAAACCGTCCTTGAACTCAAATACTAAGCAAACAACCTAATTCAAGGACAATAGCTAAACATGTAAACCTGATATATAACATTAAGGTCTGAGTAAATATTAAAGTCAAGAAACATTTATAATTTCCTGAAATATTTATAATATTATATAAACATCATACATAATATTATCTTTCAGTAATGAGTTATTATACTTCTAAAATGTTGTGCGCCTTTCGTTTTTTTTTAAAGTCATATTAGTTCATACAAGGGAGTGGTCTGTTCTATATCCAGGCTCAATCACAGATTCACTGACAATTAGAAATGAATTTTCAGATATAAGAAAAAAAAATCCAGAATTGCCTGTTTTAGTTTTCCTCCATGTGTATCTTTGAGTACAAATGTTACACATTTCTTCCAAATTGTACTTGGCACGTAAATCCAATAGGTTTTCTCTAGCCGATGGATTATTAACAGAATAGTAATTGTATGTATCTGCATCTATATCCATGACCAAGTTAAAATCATCGTCAATAATTACATAATCAATTTTTTTAACTCAATGTCATCCCTTATTTCTGAGTAAAATACTGAATTATCTCAATTAGGTCCTTAGATGTTGATCAGTGTACTGTGCAATTTGAGTTAAAATATCAAGGTTTACTTAGTTTCCCAAACTATCACCTTTTGTCTTATGAGTTAGTATTCAAAACAATAGCCACCTCCGTTGCATTAGACGAAAAAGACCTAAAGTAACATTCATACCCCCCATTCAGACCTTACAAAAAAGTCTCCCATTATTTTTTGTATACACAAAATAATTTTTTTTTTTTTTTTTTTTGGGGGGGGGGGAGGGAGTTAAGAAAATTGAAAACATCTCTTACTTTGCCCAGATCCCCTAAACTCCGACAATTCATAGTCACTATACTAATCTTCCTATCCATATTCTACAAAATGTATTGGAAATCCTACACTAAAGCTACCGTCTATACTCGCGTAAATCCATATCCAAATGCAAACAACATAGACCCTGATCTGCCATCGTATAATGCTCCAACAGATCACGGTGTATGTTGTTTGTTCTACTGATTAGTACTTACAAACTGCATAGACCCAGATCTGCCAGCGCATTATGCGACGGCAGATCTGGGTCTATACAGTTTGCAGTTGGTGTCGAGTTATAAGCGAGTATGTACGGTAGATGACAGGATCATGAACACCTTATATTGTTTAGTATTTTAAACAGTGAGTTTGCAAAACATTTTAATTTGTAATCAAACTGAAATACAAGAACTGATTTGTTTGGAGCATATTTCCATGAATCGATATGAATATTAATGTTATCATCATACAGACAGACAAGGAGGCCATTTTGATATAGAAGAAGAAATAAAAGAGGAAGAAAAACAAAAAAAAATAATAAAAAAATTAATAAATAAATGTTGACGCAAACTGTATAAAGACTAGTGGTGACATTAAAATACATAACATGCAGCAATAACAAAGAAAAGAAACAAATAAATATGAAATAAAGCATAAGAAACTGAGGATGATGCCAACTTTGGTACATCTACAACAAAAGTACCGTAAACGGAACATTATACTCCCGCCCTGTGTTTATTAGTCCTCTCTGTAAATGACTGACATTTGTGTGCAGAAACAATTTTTCTTCTTTGTCACAGTGTCTTTGACCTTTGACATTTTGAACCCAAAATAATAGGGTTCATCCTTTCCCAAAGTGCAAGCCATCCATAAAGTTTGCTAAAGGGTCTATGATGTAGAACTAATGTTATTGTGTGGAAAACATTTTTTCTTCTTCAGTCAACAGTGACCTTGACCATTGACCTTTTGACATCAAAATCAATAGGCTTCAACCTTACCCCAAGTATAAGCAGTTCACAAAGTTTGGTTTAGGTATGTGACGCAAAACTAATGTTTACTACTGTATAATGTATTACGTTAATACATAACTGGTTTCCGTTTCATACATTATAAAAAAGAAAGTTAAAAATTCACGCCATGTGTGGAATCAGGGCCACACTACAATGAAACCTAAATTCTTAAGGACAGGTCATTCACACATAAGTATATATATTTATATATGTAGTTATTGAATATTGGATAATGTACTCAAGCAAATGAATATAGTGAGACAGGCCTAACTTGTAGCTGCAACACAAGCTGTTTTCCTGCAACACAAGCTGTTTTACTGAAACACAAGCTGTTTTACTGCAATACATGCTGTTTTTATGGACCCAAAACCTACAATTCTTTGGCTGAAACATGAACCGTTTTCCTGAAACACAAGCTGTTTTCCTGAAACACAAGCTGTTTTTATGGACCCAAAACCTACAATTCTTTGGCTGAAACATGAACTGTTTTCCTGAAACAAAAGCTGTTTTTATGGACCCAAAACCTACAATTCCCTGACTGAAACATGAACTGTTTTCCTGCAACACAAGCTGTTTTCCTGCAACGCAAGCTGTTTTTATGGACCCAAAACCTACAATTCCCTGGCTGAAACATGAACTGTTTTCCTGAAACACAAGCTGTTTTCCTGCAATACAAGCTGTTTTACTGCAACACAAGCTGTTTTTATGGACCCAAAACCTACAATACATCTATAAGTTAAGTAGTTCGTATTATCTGCATATACAAATGAAGTGAAACTGTATAGCTGGGAATACATTACATATTAAAGTTTCATAGAAATTGAATGGAAAGAGAAAATGTAAACCAGACTTGGGGTATCCAGTATGTGTTAGTTTTAGATTGTCCGTGAAAAACCTTAGTTATTTTAGCTATAGAGCATAGTCTAAATACCGTGTATACTCGCGTATAAGTTCGGTCCAAATGCAAACAACATAGACCCTGATCTGCTGTCACATAATGCGCCGGCAGATCAGGGTCTACGTTCTTTGTTCTACTGACTAGTCCTTACAAACTGCATAGTCCCAGATCTGCCGGCGTATTATGCGACGGCAGATCTGGGTCTATGCAGTTTGCAGTTGGTATTGCATTATACATGAGTATATACGGTACTTTCCCTTTGATAAACAATAAAAAATATCATCAATATTTGTGGCTCAAAATCAAAAGATCAAAATATTGGTATCGATTCTCGTGTGACGAAAGTATGTTCATTATAAGAATTTAGATAAAATTAAGCAAAAACTAATTTTATCTAGAACTAATTTCCAAACCATGTCCATTAATTTAATCAGATCATCAGTGAACCAAATTTGTTTGCTTCTGTCATTAGTAAGTTTGGTAAACAGTTTGCAATCAAATATCCAGGCATCCTTCACACATTCACGGTCTTTTGTTTCTTCTAGGAAGTCCATTGTTGGTTTTGTGATATTTTCCCCGATCGCATATGTAAAACCTTTGAGATTTTTGTAGTTGCAAATTTGAAAATGACTGTTCTATTTCCCCTATGTCAAATCTCCCTAGATGGTGCGTATTGCTGATGTCATTTTTGGTGACATCCATTCCAATTTTATTTTTCAGAAAAGTGACAACCGTCATCAATTGCTGTAGATTTTGCTATTATCACCTTGTGTGTATTACTCCAAGTCAATCATCCTTCATCAGCTTGTGTGTATTGCTCCAAGTCAATCATCCTTCTTTGTAAATTCCTATGTACGACACCAATATTTAGGATGGATTCGTTCTGAACCGAGTTCTCTGCCTCCAGTTTCTGCATCTTTCCTCCTAACCTCTCATTTTCTGCCAGGGAGTCGAGGAGTTCCCCTCTTATTTGTTGATTTCTGTTCTTATTTTCTTTCTTAACTCTTTCTGTAGGGCATTTTTTACTCTCTCTCTCTCTCTCTCGTGCATATTCAAGTACTTTTTTTGTTACAATTTCATTTAATTTTTCTCCAATATACTCTTATGTCGCCATTCTTTCCATAACCTTAGTGAGTGCATCCAGCTTTTCCTCGATGATATATTTTTTTCCCTCTCTCCCTTGTCATCTGACTGGAACCGACTCATTGTAAATTGCCTTATTGATGTCTGTTGTACAGGGAGTGGGGGTGGGGGTCGGGTTAAATCCACAACCCATGATGGGGTACTCTGCTTTCTCCCTTTTTGCATTTTGGCTTATGATTTGCCACTAGAAATGTTAACATCCAAAGCCTCAGAAAGCCCTCTCTCCTTGGCATTTTCGCTGATTGTGTTACCGCTAATGACAATTCAATGGAATTACACACTCATGCACATGTACATATAGGTTCAAAGAAATATATATTATCTTCTACTAAAATACACTGGCACCATATCTTGTCCATGGAGGTAAGGCATTCTAGATTATCATTGATGAGAATTATTAATGGTAGCTATGCATGCATAGTCTTTGCATAAACAACTTCACAACAATGGCATGTATACCAACGTGTGCCTCCATTATTCACATATATACTTTTAAAAAAACAACTAATAACACTTTATTAACTTTATGCTGGAAATTGGGTAAGACCATTGCTGTATTGGCCATACTGCTGGCGATGGCATTGGGAATGTGAGAGATGCATAAGCATTCCCTCAATTTCATTTTTTTTTTAAAAATTGTTTCCTCAATGACTAAGGTTTTACCTGTGTAAGTAGTCATTTTTCTAAATTATTCGCTATAAAAATGTTCAATTTTCAAAAAAAAAAACTGAGACACTTTCTTTTTTACAGGAAACCTCCTCTATTTTATGTTTTCATCCATATCTGACAAGATCATGTCTTTATCCAAATTTCAACAGGGTCCCACTCTGTCCCTGCCGCCCCTTTTTGTAATTTGTTCAATATTTTAATTTGTTCAATATCATTGCCTACCTCTAATAACGAGTGTGTGCTTTCCCATAATAGGATTATTAATTACACATCAACTGCCCATAAATCAGTTTCTCTTTCCAAAGTTCCTATAAGTTCAACTTAATCCTGATAATTAAATGTAACAACAAATATCTTTAATATAAATTTAGGATCAGATCATTTGCTTACTCAAACAGGATGATCATACAGAATTTCCAACTACCTAAGTTACATATCTACATGAGTAAATTTTTAAATAAACATTACTATTTTAAACATTTGCAGCTTTCTGTAACTTTGTCATTCTTTTTTTATTTTTTGGAGGGGGGGGGTCATATATTAATAAATATGGCTGTAGAATGGTTTGTTTACAGAAAACTAGAATCTTAGCCATAATGTAAAGAGACATTACATACTACATGTATAAGCATAAGTTAATTAAAACTATATCTATTCTGGTCAACAACAGAGAAGTGGCAAAACCAGTACCACAAATGTCACATAATATGTCCATCTTATGACCTTTTCTCAACTACTGACCTGGGACTTAACTAATGTAGGTGTGGACCTGTGTAAAGTTTCATAAAAATATCTGTTGGGTTAAAAAAGTGACAACTTTGCTATGGAAACATGGCACTGACTTTATCCTTGTTGTGACCTTGACATAAAGACATTGCCAAGTCAAGATATCTAAAAGGCTAATGTTTCATTAACATATATTCATTGGTTTAAAAGTAATACCTGTTCAAGGACAGAGGTCACTCATGACCTTGACCTTGACACAGGGGACATGGCTATGTAATGTGACAATAGTCATGATATATAATTGGTTCAAGTTTCATTAAAATATATTCATTGGTTTAAAAGTTATACCTGTTCAAGTACAGAGATCACTCATGACCTTGACCTTGACACAGGGGGCATAGCTATGTAATGTGACAATAGTCATGATATATAACTGGTTAAAGTTTGATTAAAGTATCTTCATTGGTTCAAAAGTTATACTCCAGAGAAGGATACAAGTCAGAATTACATTTCCCCTTGCTGTGACCTTCACCTTGAGGCAGCAGGAATGGCTATCACATGTGACACTCTGTCTGTACATAGTACGTAACTTGCTAAAGTTTCATTAAAATATTTTCAAAGGTTTAAAATTTATACTCCAGAAAAGGATAAAAGTCACAGAATTAGATTTTCCCTTGCTGTGACCATGACCTTGAGGCAGGTGGCCTGGCTATAGTATGACACACACCATCTAGTCACGATATATACTTACTGTATATACTCGCGCATAATCCGGGTCCAAATGCAAACAACATAGACCCTGATCTGCCAATGCATAATGTGCCGGCAGATCAGGGTCTAAGTTGTTTGTTCTACCGAATAGTCCTTACAAACTGCACAGACCCGGATCTGGTGGCGCATTATGCAACAGCAGATCTGGGTCTATGCAGTTTGGAGCAGGTATTGGATTATATGCGAGTATATACAGTAGGCCAAGTTTATGGGCCAGACAAACAAATGTTAACAGATGGACACATAGATGGACTTAGTCATAATATAATATGCCCGACTTGAGACTGGCATATAAAACATCTGTGCTATAGATGTTACTAAATTAATTTAGTATGAATGTTTAATATAACAGAAGAAACGCTACCTTTAATGAATTAATATTAATTTTATTGTGTATTATGTGTACTGCAAACACATCAAATTCCATAATCATTATACAAACATATTGTAAATGGGCAAGTCTTTCCATACCTATCAGTGTCAGGATGAATTATTTCCCAGCTGCATACATGGCAACTGCCTGCATCTCAGAAGACAAAAAGCAAAGAATTACCCTTTTGGTAGAAATACTTCTTCATGCGAATATAATGCCAAAAACATAACAAAGAAAAAACAATACATTAATAATTAAAAACAACCTTAGTTATTAGCTACATGAGAGAAAAAAACAACATCTACTATTAATATGCAATAACAACTATATATGGAATGAACTACCTGATATGGTTAACAGTTAAACTGACTTCTATTCATGATTTTGTCTTTTATTTCATTTCATTATTTTTAAAAATTTTTTTACCACAGTTGAAAATTTTTATGGTGCAACATTCGCCTAGCAAGGATAAATTGAAAATCACTTTACTGAATATCATATTGTCTGTTATATTTCTCTGATAAAAGCACTGCTTATATGCAAGGTTACTTTCTTAATAATAGGTTTTGTTGTGAAAGATAGGTAGGCCATGGAACTATAATTACCTATGTACATGCTGTGATTTTTACATTGAAATAATAATACTTGTACAGAAATTGTAAAATTTTAAACCAAAACATAAATGTACAAACTCTGTAATCACATGAAATACATTCTAAAAACTCTGCCCAAAATTTACTCACATATAAGAAAATCTATACATCTGCTAACTTTTGGAAAAGTATTTCCTTCTTCAACAACACTTGAGCATGTCAGTTCAGCAATACAATTATCTAATTCATGCTCCATGAAAAGTGGTACACATTTTGAAGACCTATTTGAGAGAATGACTTCCCCAATGACACACCATGGCAACCAATCCAGAATGATCCAATGATGCGAATCTAACCTGGACCCTTCTGGTCATGAGTCAAACGCCTTAAGCATTGAGCCATTGTAGCTCCAATAAGAGAATGACAACCAGTCTATGTGTGGAAAACTAGATATGTTCAGAACTCATATCACGTCTGCACTTGAAAGACAACTATAAAAAAATAGAAGTACCATGCAAATAAGTTAATCATCATTCAACTTTGGTTTCACTGTAGATATTTCAAACTTTTTGAGAATGGCAACTTCAATACATAATGAAAATACTGGCAATATGACACAGATTCAGAAAAAAAATCTTCTCGAGAAATTTAAGGGGTGATGGCCACTCTGATTTGTAAGTATAGCCTTATGTGTAGTAACAAAAGTTATAACGAGTACTGTGAATCCATATTTGACAATATATCAGCATCATTTGTCCAATACTGAAATGCCCCTATGCCAGGATGTTTTGTATCGAAGTTGGTCAAATTCTAATCTTTTTGATAAAGTTGTGTAAACATTTTCTACTTTTAGTAACAGCAATAACACTGAATGGCACCTTTTGTGTAAATCTGATAGGCATTCATGCTAAGACACTTTCTGTCAAATTTGGTTGAATTCTGTTAAATGGTTATTTGGAAAAATTTATGAAGATTTTTCTATTTTTAGTAACAGCAGCCATATTTGATAGCAGATTGGTATAAATATGAAAAGTATTCATTCCAGAATGCTTTTAACCAAGTTTGGTCAAAGTCATTCAAGGATGCTTTTTGTAAAGTTTGGTCAAAGTCATTCAAGGATGCTTTTTGTCAAGTTTGGTCAATTTTGATTCAGTGGTTTTGGAGAATACATCGTTTAAAGTTTTTATTTTTATTTTTTAGTAAGTGGCCATATTTGAAGGCAGATCATCATTATTTGTAAACACTTGAAAGGTCTTCATGCCAGGATATTTCCTGTGAAGTTTGCCCAAACTGGAGAACAAGTCGTTTGAATGTTTGTCTATTTTTAGTAATGGTGACCATATTAGATGAAAGGTCTTCATGCCAGGATGCTTTCTGTTAATTTGTGTAAAATTTAATTCAGTAGTTTTGGAGAGGAAGATTTTTAAGGTTTCTCTATTTTTAGTAATAGCAGCCATATTTGATGGCAAATCATCATTTTTGGTACAAATTTTGCAAGATCTTCATGCATGGATGTTTTCTGTCAATTTCTGATCAAATTCTGTTTGGTAACAATGGTCACATTTGATGGCTGATCGGCATCATTGACTTGAAAGACCTTGATGCCAGGATACTCCTGGCAGAGTTTGGTTAAAATTGGTCAGGAGGCTTTTTACAAGAAGTTGAAAATAGCAACTGTTGATAGATGACGGATGAGTTTTTCTATTTTTGGTAATGGTGACCATATTTGATGGGGGACAAGCATCATTTGTATAAACTTATTAAGAGGTCTTCATGCATGGGTACTTTGTGTCAAACTAGATCAAAATCTGTTCAATTTCTTTTGGAGTTATAGTAATTTAAAACATTTTGTATTTTAAGTAATGGTGGCCATATTTGATAGTAAATTGGTATAATTTGTACAAACTTTAAATGCCAGGATGCCCTGTACCAAGTCTGATTGAAATTGGTCTGTTGGTTTTTGAGAAGTTGAAGATAGCAATTGTTGACAGACGCCAGATGGTGCATACCATATGAAGGGCCTTAAGGCGAGGTAATCTGAAAACTAAATTTTTAAATATAATGAAAATGAGACTAGGGACTAATTAATTTCACCGGATTTATGATTCACTTCAATTATGCAATAGGAAGTCAAGAAAATTTTACACTTACACAAAATTCTACTCTCTAGAATTCTGAAAATGCAAACTTACACCTATTGATAAAAACAGGATACTGTTACATGATTATGTGATATAAAATTAAATATAAATAAAGCAGAAACAATTTATAACATATCTGATGACCAGTAACACTCATTTGTTGAACTAAATTCTGTTAAAAATCAAAGAAAGAAATACAAAAATACTATTTACAGTCAGATTTGAATCAACTTGTCATTAAATCTAGAATTTTTTAAAAACCATTGTTTGTCATAACAGGCTTCACTACACTTAGTAAGACAGCTTTAAAATCTTGCTTTTTAACCGGCTTAACTGAAAAACAATATGACTTCTGAAAGGATGATAGTGAGTTGTGTAATTAACAATTTTCTTTATTTTGGTGTCTTCCAAAATTAACTCTTAAAATTTTACAATTCTGCAGCAAAACAGTACATATATACTCACTTATAAGTCAAGTCCAACTGCAAACAACATAGGCCCTGATCTGCCATCTCATAATGTGCCAGCAGATCATGGTCCATGTTGTTTGTTCTACTGATTAATTCTAACAAACCGCAAAGACCCAGATCTGCTAATGCATTATGCAATGGCAGATCGGGGTCTGTGCAGTCTGCAGTTGGACTTGACTTATAAGTGAGTATATACAGCAATTTTGGGAATGATAATGGATACTACAATTAATTATGGTAAGAATATTATACATGTCCATCACATAATAAACATGTTGGACTTAATTTGTTTCTGTATACTGAATATGTCCAACTTTCTTTATTCATAAACTGTATGTTATTAACATCAATAGAACAAAAAGAATGTGCTTTCTTCTATAGCCTCCTACAAGTTGCTGAAGTAATAATTTTGTTCTGAAGTCCTAGTTCTTTGCATGGGATGTAATTAGATAATATGATCATTCTCAAGAAAGAGTGATCCCCTTTCATATACACATGAGAAACACAAAATTGACACTCCTGAAAAAATATAGCTGCAAATAATTTTTTTAATTTCTTTTCCCTTTGCAGATGTTTCATCATGAAACTATAAACAAAAGGTATTGAATGAACAAGCTATAAATTAAAGATCCTTCAAGAGGCAAATAATTCATGCTTGGCCAAAACAAACAAATATATTAATCACTGGACAAGTTGTCATAAACAGAGCAATATATATAATATTCAATATTCTGGTTAAACATTTTCATTTAATATAGCTCCAGCAGTTAGGGGTTAACTTGAGTCAAGATATACTTACATTTTTCATAATTACTAAGTTCCAGGTTAACACATATTACTTTAAATGAAAAATCCCTGATTCAAAATATAAATCCCACTATCAAGTATCCGGACTTCCTGGAAGACATAAATATCGCCTGGATAAATGGCCATTTGTATAACTGATAATACTTTTTTTTAAAAATAATACTTTAAGGTCCAGAGCACATGCCATTTGGAGTACTTATAAGGAAAATGTGTGTGTAGAAACGTAACACTTGCAGTTTATTGTTTGGAATGTTTTGGAGAATATGATTTTTTCCAAAACTTTCTACCACATTATTGATATCTCGGAGATACATATACACACATACATACATAGTCGAGTGTTGAATATATTGAAGGAATCTGTTACAGCTTAGATCATGATACTGAACAATACCAGCATGGAATACAACAAGAACATGGTGAAATAATATTTGAAAAAAAATAAAACAACTTCAGGATACAAGTATTAATCTTGCAGGTTTAACTGCTTCATATTTGTTTTGTTGCACAGAGTTTCTGAAACTTCAAGTTTATGACAGTTTTTTCATAAATAGGAAACTGTTGGAATATTAAAACATAATGAATACAAAAGTCAGTAATACAGGAAAGTACATACATAAGAAAAAAAAAAAAAATCCTTGTTTTACAAAATACAGTGTACACTGATTTTTGATAAATCTTACAAATTGGTCACATATGTGAAGGCAAGTAAATTCTTATTAACACCAAGTACGCATTTTATGGCAACATCTGTAAATTTTGTTCTTTCATTTTTGTATCAGTTTATATATATATATATATATATGAAGTCTATGTAAATATCACACACTAATGCATATCAGATTACACAATATCAACATTTTTTAAAATCATATGTGATACAGACCCTAAAATGGGCAATGTTACCAGTGAAAGATATGCAAATAAATGAAGAATGAACACAAACAAAATACATAATAAATGCAAATGAAATGAAATTCAAACTGAGTGAAAATGAAATGATGAAAGCAATATAAAGGAAATGGAGAATGCAAATGCAACACATAGAACCATGAATGATAAACCAAAACAAAATCATATGTGAATGCATTTTTCATGAATGGATTTGAAAATCTACTTATCTGTATTTCAGGCTGCCCCCAATTTCCATAATCAAAAGCCCTTTTGCATGATAAATGGGGATCAGATTCTTTATTCTTTGCACTGACAGACAATTTTGCACAACTTACAAGTTGTGAAATTGTTCTAACAACAGCCACTGATGTGATGACATCATCACTGGTAGTTGTATCTGTACAGTTTTTATTTGAACAAAACAAAATAAGTAAAATTTTCTGACAAACATTCTATGATTATATTTTCACATTTATTGCAGTTTCAGTTATATTTTTATTTATTGTAAATTAAATGCTGTCTTTTTTAATTGTATGCATTTTCTATTTTATTAAGATGCACATTTAATAAGACAAGATAATGAAAGCAAAAACGAAAGGAAACAATGAATGGAAGTGATGAATGCACATTTTTAAAAAAAATCTGAATGCATTTCTAAGACCATGAATGAAAAACAGGATGGTAGCTGAAATGTAAATGTGAATGGAATACAAATGGATTGCAAGCAAAATGTAAAATGATACAAATGAAATGCAAATTTGGTAATATTACCCTTTTAAGGGTCAGTAAATATACATAAAAATTTAATACATATTGATACATAACAAATTAAAAACAATTATAATAAATATGCACTCCAACTTGTACTTCAATAAGGCAATATATGTATGTAACAATTTGGTATATACCATATAAATACTCCAAAAATATGGCAAGTAAATACAGATAATCAAGTAGTAAAATCTTGATCATTTAAACTAGCAGCAATTAATACATTAAATTGTTCACTCTGCATGGATGGAAATTCATTTTCTAATTTCAATTACAGCAATGACTCATATTTGTACAAAAAATACCAATCAGCTTACTAGGAAATAATCTGCTTAAAGACAATTACTGCTAAAATTTATAAAACAATTCATTTAATAAGTACCTGTAAAAATCAATGCTACAGCTTGGTGTTTGACTTGTGTAGATATTTATGGAAACAAAAAAAAAACAAAAAAATTCTGTTGCAAATTGAAAAGAAAAAGAAAAAAAAACTTATTGTAACATCATTTTGTTATCTTGATAATAGCATACACTTTTTTTTCAACCTTATTATGATATTATGCTGATAAATTAATTTTAGCTGAAATTCAAAATATGCATTGGCGATGGTGATGGTGGGGCACTTTGGGCATCTTCAAGAAAATCCATCTTCAACAGTAATTTAATATAATTTTAGACCCACTCTAATGTATGACTAAACTAGTTTAAACCTGAATTAATATTCTTTTCTGCTGCAGTAAGAGATGTACAAAATTCTGACATGTATCATACATGTAAGTTGTTCAAAGATTTACAGAAATCATCAACAATTTCATGCAAAAATTGATCTCTTCAGGAATGATAATCTTTGATCCAGTACACAATACTCCTTCACACATGCACACTCATAAAAATTTCATAAATTGATAATTGTGACAGTGCTCCACCTAGATAGAAAAAAGTCATTTGGAAAACAATTTTGCAATCTAAATGCCTGGAATAAAGATTTTCTTGAACTATTAAAAAAAGATGAATTTTTCTGCTTATTCGTAATGTAAATAAAATTTGGGGCAAGTGACACAAAATTTTACTTCCCTAATAAATTTTTAAACTTGTCCCAGGCTGTCAGAAAAATAACTTTCCCAGCCATGTTTCTACCCCCTGATGCCCTGCCCTTTGCCCATTTCCATACTACTTAAGCAATTCTTTACAACTTTGTTACATTCTGTCTAGTACTTTTTTCTGTTTCTTTTATTAATGATACAAAGGAAAAGTTAACAGAAAGATAATATCCTCACACATGTCATCAGCTTCACATCCTTTTGTTGCCTAAAAATGTTCCTGCATCACAAAAAATATTCCTATGGTAAAAGTTTCCCCCATCCCAACCTGAAAAGAAAATATATATGTGGAGCACTGTATAAAAAGACTACATGGATGAAAGAATCAAAAATAAATTACACACAAGGCTTGAAAGATTTAAATAGATACATAGGATACAAGAAAAAAGATATATTACCATACCCATACACAGAATGTTATGAACCCATCACCACTATTAGAATAATACAAAACACTCCACTATAAGTACTATATTTTAAAAACATTATTTTTTAAAATTTATCTACATTTACTTCTAGGTTTACTGAAATTCAAAGAAAACTACAAAAAGTATGGGTGTTCCAGAATTAAAGATATGGTGGATTTGGGTAGGTCCATTTAACCTTGTTTGAACTCTGATATCTGAGGAAAAATTTGGTGGGAACCATTCCTAATAAAAATATGAGGTAGGTGTAATTGAGCCTTTCTTTAATTGTGTGGTTGGACCTGCTAATATATACAGCTTCAATGAACAGCTGGGTCTTGAACAACTTGAAAACCAACTTCATTCTATTCTTAGATCTGGAACATCCTTCTGATGCAGAGATCTTCTGTGTACTCACAAAAATGTCTCATGTAATGTGACTGCACTTAAGATCTATCCCAGAAATAATGACATTCTAACGTTAAAAGGGAAATAATTTTAATAAAATATTGTTAATGGTGCAACCAACCTAGGTTTTGCATTAAGTGTTTTAAAGTCCAAAATGTACACAATTTCAAAAAGGTGAGATTTTTGATATTTCCATTCAAATCTCCAACCTTCAATTCTGGACTACCTCAAATGACCTCTCGTCCTAGTGCCATGACTATCAACCAACTAGTGCATAGAACAAACTCCAATGTCAGTCATCTATATGGGTCAGTCAAAAGGTCTGTAAATAGCCTGGTCAGTCACCTATGTGGGTATCACAATTGGTCTGTCAGGAGTCCAATGGGTCACCTAGTATGTGGGTTGGTCAAGCGGTCGGTCAGGAGTCCAGTGGGTCACCTATGTGGGTCAGTAAAGCAGTCTGTCAGGAGTCCAGTGGGTCACCTTTGCAGTTGTATTATAGAACAAGTACAATTTCACATCTTTATAATTTCAACATCTCTCATCCAATTTTCATTAAATTCTCACCACTTACTTGATACTTTTCTGTCAATTGCCCGGATTTTTTGAAGGAGAAAATTTTCAATTTAAAGAAATATCTACCATATATACTCACCTATAAGCTGGGTCCAAGTGCAAACAACATAGACCCTGATCTGCCATTGCATTATGCGCCAGCAGATCAGGGTCTATATTGTTTGTTCTACTGATTAGTCCTTACAAACTACATAGACCCAGATCTGCCGGTGCATTATGCACCTGCAGATCTGGGTCTATGCAGTTTGCAGTTGGTATTGGTTTATATGCGAGTACAGACGGTATGCTAATTGCAGAGCATTTTGCTAAAATCTGAGAGGTCAATGAGCTGAATGTAAGGCAAAATTATTCTAAACTAGTGTTCAATATTGCTTTTTTTGCATTCATCATTTATTGCATTTCCTAGAAATCCCAGACAAGTAATGAATGGCTTTGTTGTCCAACAATTCCATGGTTTGATTACTAGGTGTTACAACATTATTGACTATAGCCTTTACCATCACATCCATAGGTGTTGTAATAGCAGTGGGGAAAACTTTTGCGATAGGTATGAGAAAAAATCTTGCCATGGATTCCAAAGGCCTGCTTTCCTCTCTATTTACCATCAGGACCCTGAAAACACAAGACAGGATTTGATCACATAATGTTACAACCATTAGCATAATGTCATTTCATAATAAGGACATAGCCAATATTATCATAATGTCATATATCATAACAGGAAGGCCATAACATGTAAATCAAGCCAATATTAGCACAATGTCATATCATAACAAGAAGGACATAACCTGTATTTTAACCCTGGTAGTGCCAAAGACATAATTCTATATTTTACATTACCTCAATTTAAATGTGATAACCATATTTATATGGTTAAAATACACAGTTTTCTGCATAAATATATGTTTTGCTACACTGAAGCAAACGGATTGAATTTCACCTATCATTTAGCGTGTACTCAAAATATTATCGAGATTATCACAGAAGATTGTCCAATAATTATCATGCTTACATATGAAGGATGCATCACCAACAAAATAAAGCAGAAACATTAACAAATCTGCTCGGAGATCTGATTGTCAACAAACAACACTGATGTAAACAATATGGTGGTTGTGTTCAGTGATGAGGAAACATTTTTGCACCAGCTGGGATAGTGAGAGTGAGTTTCAGGACTTTGATGAGGCAGATAATGGTGAGGAAGACAGGAGAGATGTTCAAGAGAGACAGAATGATATTTTGGAAGAGTGGGAAGTTGGTGATGTGACAGAAAACTGAACACAGTTTCATGTCTCTACCTGGATTACAGGCATCTGTTGAGCAACTTCAAGAGCCTCTCAACAATTTGAATCTCTTTATAAAAGCTTATGACTATGATGAAATTCCCACAGAAACAAATAGGTGAGTTAATCATTCATAAATATATTTAAAAAATTATATATGAACAATAGCATGGCTCAAATAGCAACCAGTGGAATTTTTTTATTTGATAATTATCAATTATTAAATCCATGTAATTTAATAAATCATATGCATATAGTTAAGTTGAAGATTTTTTTGTGTTATCAGTAACAAAGAAATTTAAAAAATTTTGTAGGGGGTGGGGGTAGACTATAGATCCATCCATCTATCAACTACTACAGAGATTTTTCAAAATATAATTTCAACACCTCATTATGCATTTTAATCACAGATGTAACCTTCACAAATGTAGTGTTATGACTGAGGAAAAATACAGATTTACGCATGTTGGTAAACAATAATATCTTTTCTTTAAAAAAAACATTTTCTAAAAAAATAATAACTATTTCAATGTCAATACAATGATTTTCTTTTTGTCTTTTTGTCCTATGATAGCTTAATTAGTTTCTGAGTGTGTTTTTTTTAAATACACATTTCTTTTACATTTTTATTTCATCCTCATAAGTATTTGCAGTCAAATCATGAGTCCTTGAAACCAAATCATGAGTCCTTGAAACCAAATCATGAGTCTTGAAACCAAATCATGAGTCCTTGAAACCAAAATCCAGGTTTTGGCACTGGTGTGATACCAATGGAAAGGAGATGAAAGTTTTACTTGCCCTGACTATTGCTATGGAACAGATCATGCTGCAAGATATCCAGGTGTGTGTGTGTTTATGTTTTTGTTGATATATACACACAGTAAAGATTGTTAATAACGTTTCATAGTTGAACTGGGATTTTAGAACGTTATAACCGAGAAATGTTATATCCAATGAAAGTGTCAACACAGATGCACATGTACCAGCCAGTGAATCATAAAAATCACTTTTATATAAAATTGTCTTTGTTCAATACCTTGGTTGCTTCCTGGTGATCACTAATTTCACAAACAAGGATGGTAATGTAGTATGCAAGATGTGAGCGATGGACCAATTATGTCCACAATAACAAGATGTGAAATATACTTGATTTGCATGAAAAATGTAAATAGCTTCTTTTAATCAGTTGTTGTGATATTTATACTGACGCATCAATATACAGTTTTCCAAGTGTGGATTTAAAAGTGTGAAAGATAGTAGCTGAGTGTATTCAAACAAAGGAAGGAATGAACATAAACAACGTTTTCCATTCCCATGCCAAATTAGCATATCAAATTGGAGATTCATGGGCAGCCAAACCCCTAATATTGATTAATATTATAGTGCAGTGCTGCTCCTTGGTGTTATCTAGAATAGTGAAGTCTACCAAACAGATCAATAGATAAGTACCAGGGTCCATGCTGGACTCTATTACTTGGGTGAATTGACTTTCTCTCTAAAGCCAGATTTGGGTGAAGTTGTTGAATAGAGAGAAGCAAGTGTAGAAAGTTCATTATTTATAAATTCAGAATAGCCACTTTAAACTTCTGTTTTGCTTATTTTCATGTCGTATGATTTTTAAACAAAATGATGAAATACTATTAAAACTTTACAAAAATATTAAAACTTTTCTTATTTTGCTTCAGTACAGTTGTTGTATAGCACAGTTATTGTTTAAGATGGCAACCTCGAAAACAGGTTACAGTCGAAAATCAGCATATGTTTCCATAGTAGCATTCCTCTTTTCATGTTTATAGGATGAAATATTGGATAAAATGATTAATTCTGTTAGTAATGGACCTGGATACGTCCACTGAGTCATATTTCACTTCCAACTGGGCTAAAGAAAATCTCAATTTTTCACTCACTTTTTCAAGAGTCACGTGCGAGTTTTCAGCAGAATTCAATAGATTGAAAATTATGTAATTATTTGCAACAAAACTGATTACAGAGCACAAAACTTCTGCTTCTTATGTTTCACCCCCTCTCTGATGGGAATATTGACACAAAGAGTGTCACTTTCCTTTGATTAATAATGCATTCAACTGGAACAAATGGGGGTGGTGGGAATGTCATGAAGTCAAGGCAAAGCGATGTAAACTTCACCTTTTGGATGTGTTTAGGCGAAATGACCTAAGTGAGGGTGACTATTTCGCCTGAATGGCCCCCAGTGTGGACTCCTAAGTACCTGTATTTACACTGGCCTGTATACAGAAGTTAACTACAGTTTTGAAATCTACCCAATATCCTCCAGAAACAGATCAAGAGACAAGTACTTATGCCGGCCTGTATATAGAAGTTATATATGGTCATGAAGTCTACTCAATATCCTACAGAAACAAATCAAGAGACAAGTACTCACACTGGCCTGTATATAGAAGTTATATACAGTCATGAAGTCTACTCAATATCCTACAGAAACAAATCAAGAGACAAGTACTTACACTGGCCTGAATATAGAAGTTATCCACAGTTGTGAAGTCTACCCAATATCCTGCAGAAACAGATCAAGAGACAAGTACTTATGCTGGCCTGTATATAGAAGTTATATATGGTCATGAAGTCTACTCAATATCCTACAGAAACAAATCAAGACACAAGTACTCACACTGGCCTGAATATAGAAGTTATCCACAGTTGTGAAGTCTACCCAATATCCTCCAGAAACAGATCAAGAGACAAGTACTTATGCTGGCCTGTATATAGAAGTTATATATGGTCATGAAGTCTACTCAATATCCTACAGAAACAAATCAAGAGACAAGTACTCACACTGGCCTGTATATAGAAGTTATCCACAGTTGTGAAGTCTACTCAATATCCTACATAAACAGATCAAGAGACAAGTACTTACGCTGGCCTGTATATAGAAAGCCTTGGAAAATGGATCACTTTTAAGGCCTCTTCCATTTGTCCCTGCCATTAAAAGGAAAGTCATGTATTAGTATGGTTACAGTGCAAGAAATATTGTGAATGGATGATGGGAAAAGGTTCTCCAGGAACAAAAAGGTAACAAAAAAATACAGAATTTTCCAAAAACTACATCAAAATACACAGAAACCAGTCTTTAATTGAACTGAATTTAGTGAATTTTCAGATACAGCAAACACAGTAAATTCTCTTTACGATGACACAGTCTATTCAAGATGATCATCTTGTCATTGTAATGAATATGTTATACTGAATTCTATCTTGCCTGCCTTCAAAACTAACAGTTGTAATGATTTTTAGGTATACTTATACTACTCCTCCTACTACTACTACAATAATAATTACTTTATTTAAAGAGGGTGACACAATTAGTTGCACGGAACTAATCCTCCATGTGGCCGCCCTCTATTGTTTGCATATTTATATACATGTTACATAGTTGTACACACAATAAATAAAAGCACATATACAACTCTTAAATCTTTCTTGTGGAATTTTTAAAAAAAAAATTAAAATATTTAAAAATACACAAGTTCATACTGATCCCCCTTCCTCCAAAGAAAGTAATAATAAGCTAAATTTAGATATATGAACTTAGTAAACAGAAAATATTATAAATAAGAACTTGTTCCAACTAGGTATACATTGTATACAAATAGTGAGGAAATAAAGTGGAAGGTTTGAGAATTGATATTTTAAAGCTGTAGTGTATTTGTTAAATCAAACAGGTTCCATTTTTCATTCAGTGAATTAGATTATAATGAAATGTATTTATATTTGCAACTTTCTCTTATTTCCTTTGAGATTCCATTCCAAATTAGTGGCCCCGAATACTGAAAACTTTCCTTAAAGAGTTTTTTATTTGGTTTTGGAATGGAAAGATGGTTAGCTGAAATAGATCTTAAATTGAGAGTGTTGTTTTCTTGCATGAAATAGCTCTTGAGATATAATGGGGACATACTGTTTGCAACTTTGTGCATAAGTTTAGCCATTCTCAAAAATATTAATTCACTTACTATTAACATTTTAATATCATTCATTGCATTGGGGATGTTTTCAACATTATCAAGATGAGTTTACAAGCTCTTTTTGCAAGTACAAAAATCTGCAAATATTCTAGTTAGAAGTGTTGCCCCAAATAACATTACAATGGTCTACGTATGGTTGTATATAGCTTTTTAAAAAATATATGAACCTGGGGTCAAGCTAGACTTGAAATTTAGGGAGAAGTGACTTCTCCTTTTGGACAGAATAGGGAGAAGTGAGAGCAGAACAGGGAGAAGTGGCAGCGATGCAAAAAATGCAATATATATATATATATATATATATATATGTGTGTGTGTGTGTGTGTGTGTGTGTGCTATGGTTCTCTTATTTGAACTGTGTCCTGTATTTCTCATTATGCATATTTGCATTTAACATTAGTTTTAAGCAATATTTTATCTTCAAGTAGAAAATTCTCTATGTTGTATGTATATTATAAACACATTTTGTAAGTGTATGAATGTATTATACTCATATGCAGTGTATTCATACTTAAAAGTGTATGTTTAGATGGAGAGAAATATGCAATGTATTTTGGCCATATGACTTCAAAAATGCAGAGCAGAAAGTAAACATTGTAATTAATTTTAACTGACAGGAGTACCTAGATTACAGTATTGTAATTACAAATAGGTAAAAATACTTAAGCAACTGCCAGTTAACGAACAAATTTTATTTTTTGTAAGTTTCTTCACTAGAAAATGTCAGTTGAAAACATTTCCAAATTAGTTTGAAACAACCCCTATATTAGGCTATAACACGCACATGAGAGCACATGTAAATGTGTCTTCAACATCGTAGTGTTCATCCATTCAGACCACAGTGGTCACTGATGAGTAATCTCATCTTTACAACTGCATTTTGAGGGAATTGATTCTGAATTAAATGTAAATCTTTTGACTGTCATTTTTTGGTGACGTTTTTAAAAGTAGATGCATCTATTTTTTTAAACGGGGATTTTCTTCATATGACCACTCACATTCTAGCTTCGTTGCAACAATCCCAATATAGGATTGAAAATTTATGGTTTTAATATTTGTCTACATGCTCGTAATAATGTGTATTGGTTGGATATTTTTTTCTTTGCTACTCTTTCTTGTATTTGCAGAAATATGTGTGATGTAAGCTATCAACCTTGACCTTAAGTTACAGTGCTTATCAATTTGACAACATAGAATTGTCCCATATGTTTCTGACCAACAAAGTTTACTTTTTAGGCTAAATCTTTTATCACATAATAGTTACATTTTGCCTTCCTTGAATTGTATAAATTTCTTGATGTATGTGCGCCCAATGAATTACGAAAACAGACAGTCTAATGAACACATACTTCCAAGACACAGCGATGTCCACCATGATTACCCCATAGCAGGTTCACTTATGGTTTCAAACTGATTTTATGAAGAAAATAATGCAAGCACGGCTGTTAACATTTTCAAAAGATATATTTAGAAAGTGCTTTCACCGATTGTATTCTTAAAACACAAATTGTTATTTACATATAGATGATTTAGTTTCAAAACACAAGTTATTAAGTTTTCATCAACAAATGATAACTTGCGGAAATCAGGCAGCAATATCTTGGGCGGGGGGGGGGGGGGTTCATTGGTCGATCAGCTATTAAAACACATGCCTGTGAATGTATAAGAGTTTGTTTTGACGGCGCAATTGATATGAACACATGCTAAGGCAACATGCCATCCATTTCGCCTATGGCTTAACACTACATGGCTGGGTTGAGGGAGCATCTCAAAAGCCATAAACTACAAGCACTCGTGTAGATCTAAAAAAAAAAAAAAAAAAAAAAAAGACAGGGCAAAGTCTACATTTTTTTTGGCAACTTAGTAGCCCACTTCGCCTGGTAGCGTGACCCCTGTTAACCTATTTTTGGCTTGGACTCAATTGTTGTCAATACATGTACATTTTCAAATAAATTGCATTTTAACTACTGTTTTAACTACTGTAAGTATCTAAAATTATTCTTGTACCATTGATCTGAGTACTGAAGTAGACAGATCTATATTGGAAAGATTACCTAAGACAATTAACATATCGCTGTATACCAATCAAACCCTATAATGTACCAATACTAATGGACCACGACCAATACTATTGCTGACAAAGGTGTGCAGCATCATGCAATTTACAGATGCACTGGAAGCCTACTGGACATTCAGGCCTAATGTCCATCGCCCGAATAACTGCCACTATATATCATATACAAATTCCAATCACCATAACTTCAAAGATTCGTCAACCATTTTTTCAAGATTTTGCATTATGTGCTGTGCTAATGAGTAGGCGTGGTTATTTCTGCTCTGGCAACAAGTCAATTATCACACCACCAACAGGTTTTATAATCAAAGTATTCATGATACTGATGTACCCATCAAAACAAAGTGGTAGAAAGAAGGGAGAAGAGTAATGTTCAATATTGATAAGAATTTTGAACTCAATGAGTCAAATGTAAACTCAATTAAATCTACACTGAGGAGTAAATACATAATTATTAATATAATAATCAAAAATTAAAAGACAATGAGTACATCTGTCCCTTGTTATTATGTAATAGTTAGGGTCCATACCTATCTATCAAGTTATATACTGAATGCATATAACACGAAAGGTCATGGATGAATATGTACACATATTGTATGTGCTGGGTGGGAGGGGAGATGATGGAAGGTATGGGTACAGAAAATTTCATTCCAAAAGAAAATTAATGTTATTTATCTATTTTATGTACATGAAATATATGTACCTTCCACTTCATAGTAAATGAATATTCAAGCATGTCAGATAGTTACACTATTGAAATAAAGATATCCTTCAGAAAATCAACATGTTTTCTTTGAATCCATATATCTGCATTTGATGGGTACAATATCTTGGTAACTATTTGTGATAACAAATGATGTCATCTTTAAATATTTATAACACTGTCATGGGAAGTGATACTAGTTACAGTGAAACCTGTCTACAAAGGACACAAGGAAACACTTAGATGTCGTTTATTAACAGGTGCAGTTTATATAGAGGTTTTTAAAGATCATAGATACAAGTGAAGGGATAATAGGACCAACTGTCTTTTATATAGAGAATTATCTGCTAAGGCAGGTTTCAATGTAATTAGGTGAAAGAATTGAGACTACTATACTAAGCAGACCTTCACCCACCCGCTGCATACAGAATCCTAAACCAAAAAGCAAAATAAACCAACAACAACAACAAAAAACCAAACCACTAACTAAATTTGTGTTTGTAAGGAACATACTGTATGCACCCAATGAAGACCAAAAAAATGTAAGTCCACAAATTCAAAAATATTTTAAAAATTTAAACTTTGTGATAATGGAATGAAAATCGAATGAAGTTATATACTGTACTCACATATAATCCGGGTCCAAATGCAAACAATATAGACCATGATCTGCTGTCGCATAATGCGCTGGCAGATCAGGGTCTATGTTGTTTGCTTTACTGATTAGTCCTTACAAACTGCATAGACCCAGATTTGCCAGCACATTATGCGACGGCAGATCTGGGTTTATGCACTTTGCAGTTGGTATCAGTTTATATGCGAGTATAGATGGTGCATATGCACACAAACATATGCACACAAACTGAATTTTGTTTGTCAACCTCAAGTGTTTTATTTTTATCAATTGTGCTAATGAAGTTTTTGTCAAAAAAGTCTGCCGTCATTGACCCAAATATTCGGTTATTTAAAAAATAATAATTTTTCTCTCTATGTCTTGATGAGTAAAATATTGCTCTGATGGTCTAAAAAAATTGATACAAATGACTACAAATATACATACAAAATTTCATTTGTACAACTCAAGTGGTTTTTACTTAATTGCGAAAACAAGGTTTTTGTCAAAAAAGTCCAAAAAGTTCCACAATGTGTAAAAAACTGAATAAGAGTACTATGGACAGCACATGAATGCCCATCTCATAACCTTTTCCATACTAATGACTTTGACCTTTGAACTAGGGACTTGACTACTGTATGATAAGGTGCGGACCTGGATAAAGTTTGATAAAAATATGTCAGAGATAAAAAGTGGTAGACTGGATAAGGAAAAAGGCCACTGCCTTACATTATCCATTGTTAAGACCTTGACCCTGAGGCAGGGGGTATGACTGTGAATCCACAAGATGCTCTTAAATCAAGATATATAAAAGGCTCAAGTTTCATTAAAATATCTTGTGTTCAAAAGTTGTACCATAACACGGATAGAGTTCATGTATTGATATTTTATCTTGCAATGACCTTGATCTTGAGGCAGGGGCATGGCTATGGTATGTGACACACTGTTTAGTCATTATATATGTTGTCGGAGGAGACCATCACGCAGACACCTCTTATTTGGTGGACACTCTCCTGAAGGGCTAAGAACACTGCCCTCATTTCCAAATTGTTGATGTGGAGGGTAGATTCTTCCCAGGACCATGAACCCTAAAGAATCAGTGCTTCCAGCTCTAGATGAGCGCTCCAACCTGAATCTGATGCATCTGCGAACAGGTAGGAGTGGGGTTCAAAAGGGTGCATGGGGACTCCGGCCAGAAACTGGTCTCGGTTTGTATACCAAATCAAATGATGGTGGAAATCCCGACCTAGAGGAATTGGAGCATTCAAAAAGGGTCCCTGTGTAATTTCCACACCAGCAAAAGGAGAAACTGGAGGATGCAAGTGCAATCTGTGTAGGGGAACCAAGTCTGCTGCGGAATTCAAGGTCCCCAGCAGAGAGAGAAAAAGATGAACTGACAACGTGGTCTTTACTCTCAGTGCCTCCAACAGGGACATGATCCTGTCTACTCTGCCCCAAGGGACACAGACTAATCCTCTGTTTGTGAGGGAATTCATCCACATATAGACAAAATCTTGAGATGGAGTGTGTTTTGATTTCTCAAGGTTTGGCAGAAGGCCCAGCCTGTTCACTAGGGACCAAAAGTGAGACAGATCTAGTATGAAGGACTCCAGCCACCCAATGTGGATCATCCAATTGTCGAAATATTGGAGGATTGGGATACCTAGTGACCTTAAATGGGCTGCAACTACTCCAATGACCCTGGAAAAAGCTCTGGGTGTGGAGGCTAGACTGAACAGCAGAGCTCAAAATTGGAAGACCTCCCTGCCCAAGCAAACCTGGAGATACTTCCTGTGGAGATACTTCCTGTCTGGAGATACTTCCTGTCTAGAGATACTTCCTGTGGAGATACTTCCTGTCTGGAGATACTTCCTGTCTGGAGGAAAGATAGGGATGTGAAGGTACGCATCCTGAAGATCAACGGAGACCGCCCAATCACCAGGTCTTACGGCATTCCTGACTGAGGCTGTGATCTCCATCTTGAATGGTTCATCCAGCAGAAATACATTTAGGGAGGAAAGGTCAATAATTAGACAAAACTTTCCATCTTTCATGGGAACTGGGAAAATCTGGAAGTAGAGGGTCGGAGATTGGTCACATAGCACCCTCTCTACTGCACCCTTCTGAAGAAAGGAGTAAACCTCTTCCTTTAAGTGCACCAGATTTAACTGATGGAAGAAAATCGGGAACCTTACTAGAGAAGGCAGATCCCGAAACTGAAGCCAATAGTAATTTTATGATAGAAAGGACCCAGCCATCGACCGTCATGCCAGACCAAGCCTCTGAAAGAATTTTAGTCTGGCATCAACGGGAAGCAACAGAAGAGGTACACTCTGCAGGAGAGGGAGTGAGTCCCTACAGCTGTCCACTCTTGTCCTTAGGAAAGGGGAAGGGTCCGCGAACTTCCTCCCTGGGCCTTTGTCCGTAGACTGCAATTGATGCAAGGATAGGGAAAATGTAACAAAATACCTACCCTAGCTAGAAAAATGTACAACCAAATTAGAATCACTAAAGCCCTGTGATGGGAGAAAAACGTGGAATAAAATGCAAAGCCATACACGTTGTGTATGGAACAAATGCTAATAACTCTCAAGAGAGCTTAAATTATCAGAGAAAAAACCCAAGCAGGGGTATAATTCAAATGTTTACAAAGAATATGCATGGAAGAGATATAGTATATTTGCTTGTTAACTGATGAAGTGACAGCAAATCTTCATTGACGTAAACAATGCAGACATTACAGCCATGTGACCGTGAAAAGAATGAAGGGTAGTAAAGCATATGGGCAGCATGTGTGGGGTGTCCCAGGGGCTGTCCAGTGTTCTGGAATCTTCTGGTTCACCCTCTTTGGAGGGCAAATTCTCGTCATACAGTCGGGTTATTTTCCACCCTTAAAAGTACCAGCTATGCAATAGCAAGAGGTATGGTATTACTGATATTAAAACGACATTTCATTCTAAAACTTTAGCTTCTGCCTACAGGAATAAATGAAAGACTGGTTATAAGCTTAAATGAACGTTAAGCATACTGAAATTAGAACCAATCTATCATTGATCCCTGTATGCCAAGGCCAATGTATCCGAATGTTTTTTTGATAATTGTTTCTATTTTGATACCAGCACTACTTTCAAATATCATAAGTTCACATACTGATAAACCAACATGTTCAATATCATAGGAGAGTAATGCTTTCTTAGCCTGCATAGACAATTATTACCGATACTTCATATGGCATCTATTTTTGAACATACTGATCAATGTTGATGAAAACTGTTAACCAAAGAGCCCCTTTCTCCAATCACCAGTTGTCAGACCATTCTGTAGAAGTCATGAATTTAGCTTCTGGAGTTGAATTCTTAAGTCTGTCGCCAACACCATAGTTATGTGGTCTGTTAGCATTATGCTGACAGCTATGAAAATCAATGGAGTGAACACTTTATGACTAACCATAAATTAAATTTTTGCAAATCCAGTCTCCTCAGCGCTGTTCCATTTAAACATACATGGTACCCAGCGAAGGCAGTTTTTTTTAAAAACAGATGCCAGGGTATTCAGATTACTTGATGAATTCGTATGAAAATAATACAGACTTCTAAATTGTGTCTGTAGGTGATTACTCCACATTCAAAATACCTTCCCTGGGTCCAAAGTATATTTTATTGGAACAGCCCTCACTAATTTTGTTAATTTTTTTATGGTTATAAAAGCTGAAATTTACAGAGTACCTGACTGACTGTGGAATTCAATGTCCTTAGTCATGAGTAAGTTTTCCATTACAGAGAATGAAATATTACTTGGGAACATCTGTTGCCAGCATTCCTTGTCATAATGTTCAATTCAATCAAATGGTCATTGTTCTTGTTGAAGTCTTGATTATATGTCATTTTTTTCCTGTAATTTTTAAATGCTCTTCTTTTTCAATGAACAAATTTCAAAGATTCCACTGTATGCATGAAAGGATTTCAAAGTTTGACTTTACAGGGTAGGATAAAGTCTGATCTAGGTAAAAGATGTAGGAGTTATTCTTGCACCAAATACTTGGAAAATTAATTTAAGCAAATTGATTTTAATTTTAATAAATATAATAGTGGAAAAACTATTGCTATCAGTAATCATATACACACCAATAATTCTAAAATTACTGATTCAAGCACAACTTGCTGCACATCGCCACCAAAATACTTTGTAAACAGATATTACAGGAAATGACAATCCACAGTGGTACTTGTTAAAATATTAAATTCTTTTGTACCACATGATGAAATATATCTGGTATTTAGGCAGGAAAAGAACATTTTCTTTTTATTAGATACCAAATTAGCTTTGCTCTTGAATCAAAACTTAGAAGATTAAATTCATTCTTCAGCACACCATCCCACCACCACCATTTTCAAAATGTCACCTCACTCTCAACTGTATTTATACAATTCATAAAAATATCAGTGATTTAAGAGAGTGGTAGCTTTGGGATGATCTAATCTATTGCAATAAATTTTTTATGTTGACAATTTGCAAACTACTTTACTCATTCTGACCACAAAGCAAGTCCAATTCCGCAAATGCATCACACCAGGTTTTTAACATTATTGTCATGGTAGAACAGGGGAAATAACTCTGTAGAGATGCAAATGGCATAAAGTCAGATTTCTTCCGCAAAAAAATAATTTCCATGCCTAAAAGGTAATGCAGTTTCCATTTATTTGTTCTAGCTCACAAAGTGCTTATTTTTCTTGCTGCAAGTATAACTTCTGTAGGCACACACAATCATGTGTCACATATGGCATTATGGGAAATCTTATATTTTCACATGTGAAAATATAGGAATGAAAAAAAAAATTGGAAAAATATTTTGCCAATTATTTTCTATCAATGACACTTATAATAGTGGATTAACTATGGCAATGGGTAAACCTAACCCTTTCAAACTGGTAATTTGGGATTCTAAAGTTTCAACAAATGTATGTCAGATTAGCTGTATTTATTTCCTCTGCTTTTACTGTGGGAATTGCTTCCTGTGATATGTAATACAGTACCATGATAAGATAAGATATACAATACTCCCTCATTATAACACTGTCCATGGGAGCCATATAATAATAATAATAATAATAAAGACTTTATTTTCAGAGGGTGACTCAATTAGTTACAAATGAGAACTATTCTACCTTGAGGACCTCTATTATGTACATATATAATACAAGCTAATAATAAAATACACCACCTTATAGTAAGACTGCCTTGTAATGAAGTACATGATATATATAATTTTACTACCACTTCATGAAATGGGATGCATGACCATACTTGCCTTATAACAGGAACCATGTTATAATATAGGGTCTTATAGTGAGGGTGTGCTGTACTGTCAATTTTATTTGGCAGAATATCAGACAACCACAAAATGTACTCCTTTTACAGTAGTAAATAACAAAGCTCTTGTCAGTGACAGTCCCTACCTACACGACTTCCACTTTCTGGCCATGGACTTTCGGTTTTCATAATGAGATCTTTGTATGTATCTTGGACTTTCTGTTTTTATGGAACTGTGGACTTGGACTTTCATACTCAAATCCTAATGAAAGCTTTGGAATATCTTCAAAAGCATGAGAAAACCACAAACTACATCTTGTTTTATACATCATCACTTTTAACTGGTTTGAAAAATAAATAAGTCCAGTCTTGCAAGTTTACAAGACTATCATTATAAACAACTAGAAATGTATTCTTATAATATAGCTGCCCCACTGTAGTGCCTGAAAACTGACCTGACCTGAACATAAAAGTTAACCAACCCATTGTAGTGCCCAAAAACTGACCTGAACATAAAAGTTAACCAACCCATTGTAGTGCCTGAAAACTGACATGAACATAAAAGTTAACCAACCCATTGTAGTGCGTGAAAACTGGCCTGAACATAAAAGTTAACCAACCCATTGTAGTGCCTGAAAACTGGCCTGAAAATAATAGTTAATCAACCCATTGTAGTGCCTGAAAACTGGCCTGAACATAAAAGTTAATCAACCCACTGTAGTGCCTGAAAACTGACATGAATATAAAAGTTTATCAACTCACTGTAGTGCCTGTGGCCTGAACATAAAAGTTAATCAACCCATTGTAGTGCCTGAAAACTGACCTGAACATAAAAGTTAACCAACCCATTGTAGTGCCTGATAACTGACATGAACATAAAAGTTAATCAACTCACTGTAGTGCCTGTGGCCTGAACATAAAAGTTAATCAACCCATTGTAGTGCCTGAAAACTGACCTGAACATAAAAGTTAACCAACCCATTGTAGTGCCTGAAAACTGACATGAACATAAAAGTTAACCAACCCATTGTAGTGCCTGAAAACTGACATGAACATAAAAGTTAACCAACCCATTGTAGTGCCTGAAAACTGGCCTGAACATAAAAGTTAATCAACCCATTGTAGTGCCTGAAAACTGACATGAACATAAAAGTTAATCAACTCACTGTAGTGCCTGTGGCCTGAACATAAAAGTTAATCAACCCATTGTAGTGCCTGAAAACTGACATGAACATAAAAGTTAACCAACCCATTGAAGTGCCTGATAACTGACATGAACATAAAAGTTAATCAATTCATTGTAGTGCCTGAAAACTGACATGAACATAAAAGTTAACCAACCCATTGTAGTTCCCGAAAACTGACATGAACATAAAGTTAACCAACCCATTGTAATCCCTGAAAACTGACATGAACATAAAAGTTAATCAACTCACTGTAGTGCCTGAAAACTGACATCAACATAAAAGTTAATCAACCCACTGTAGTGTCTGAAAACTGGCCTGAACATAAAAGTTAACCATGGTGTGAGGGCTGGATGGACAAGGGTAATACTATATGCCTAACCAATGTTGTGGTGGGGAATAAAAACAATATATCAACTGAAAACTATATCTACACTTTGAACCACACAAAGATAAATGACTTTTAAAACACTTTAAACACAACATCTGAAAAACTGTTGAGGACAACATCTCTGCCGCTGTTACCTGTGTCTTGCTTATGCTTCACAAGCAAGAGAAAATCACTTTAATTTTTCCAGAAATTACCTTTGTTTTGGTGTAGAGCATCATGCTGTCTTTATCTGCCCCTTGTGAAGACAATGCATGGAACTGTTTACATCCACCTGCCTTTGCAAGTTCAGCAGATTTCAGAACATAATCAAAGTCTACTTTAACAAAGCCAGCCTGCAATAAAGCAAAATACATGTCTGTATTGTCTAAACATGAAGCACATGGATATGAACAGATATTTCTGAAAAAAGAGTGTAAAGGTTGGGGATAAAAGGGGCTGCTCAAGCCCCTTTTGGGTCCAGGGCAGCACACTGGTGGGGGATTAGGTGGCAAAGCACTCAGTCCAAAAATGATTTACAGCATTTTACAAGTGTGAAGAAAGCCTCTTCTGGACTTCTTTTTCACTATTTTAAAAAAAAAAAAAAAAAAATCTTAATAAAACTAGTTACTCTAAGCTACCAGCTTCTTAAAAAGTTTAAATGGATACTGGCTTTAAATTGGACACGTGTTTTGTTGATTGTATGTGATCCTCCAATGGAACTGGTGCTCTGTAGTTAATGTTTGCCACAAAGGCTGCACAGAGCTTGTACCTGTCAAGTTTTACATTCAATGTTTCCTTCTTGCTAAGTGAATGTCAATACACCAATCAAGTCAGCAACACAAAAACCTACACAACACTCAAGTCAGCAACACAAAAACCAACACAACAATCAAGTCAGCAACACTAAAAACCAACACAACAATCAAGTCAACAACACAAAAACCTACGGCGTATATCCTTGTCAATCTCTTTGATTCAAATTTCATCTTCTTCATTAATAACTCTGCCATTTTTCTCGGGAGATTCCAACATTTTATGCATCTCATACAAACAAGCCAAAAGAAGTGTCTTGAGAGCTAACATTACGATGACAACCAAATGCCCTATTAATAAGCCAATGAAAATGTCGTCTTGAATGAAGTAGGTACTGGACTAATGATAACCTATTGTGACACATCCTGTGATTGGTTCGAATCTCTGGAAATAAAAAGTGAAAATAGCCCATTTTCTCCTTGCAGTTCACATAACACTGACTCTTCCCATCATGTTCCATTACTAACTTCGAGAAATAAACTTGATTGGACACCCAGTTACATATAGGAGCAGTAAAATAGCTCACTGATGCTAACTTGTCTGTTTTTCATACAGAGACATTTAATAATTTTATATAATTTTTGACTTGGTAACTTATCCCTCACCATCATCTCCCAACTTTCTTCTCAGATTTACACTGATGTAAAAAATTACCCAAGCTCCATCCAAAATTGCAGAGGTCCACAAATCTCACCCCTGGTATTGATGTCAAAATTTTAAATGCTAAGACATGTCTGTATTGTCTAAAAATGTATTGATTTCAAAATTTTAAATGCTGACATGCATGTATTGTCTAAACATGTATTGATGTCTAGATTTTAAATGCTGACATATCTGTATTGTCTAAACATGTATTGATGTCAAAATTGTAAATGCTGACATGTCTGTATTGCCTAAACATGTACTAATGTCAAAATTGTATATGCTGACATGTCTGTATTGTCTAAACATGTACTGATGTGTAGATTTTAAATGCTGACATGTCTGTATTGTCTAAACATGTACTGATATTAAAATTTTTAATGCTGTCATGTCTGTATTGTCTAAACATGTATTGATGTCAAAATTTTAAATGCTGGAATATCTGTATTGTCTAGACATGTATTGATTTCAAAATTTTAATTTTAAGACATGTCTGTTTTGTCTAAACATGTATTGATGTCTAGATTTTAAATGCTGGCATGTCTGCATTGTCTAAATGTGTATTGATGTCAACATTTTAAATGCTGACATGTCTGTATTGTCTAAACATGTACTGATGTCAAAATTTAAATGTCAATACATGTCTGTATTGTCTAAATATGTATTGATGTCTAGATTTTAAATGCTGGCATGTCTGTATTGTCTAAACGTGTATTGATGTCAACATTTTAAATGCTAAGACATGTCTGTATTGTCTAAACATGTACTGATGTCTAGATTTTAAATGCTGGCTTGTCTGTATTGTCTAAACATGTAACTGATGTCAAAATTTTAAATGCAGACATGTCTGTATTGTCTAAATATGTATTGATGTCTAGATTTTAAATGCTGGCATGTCTGTATCGTCTAAACATGTATTGATGTCAACATTTTAAATGCTAAGACATGTCTGTATTGTCTAAACATGTATTGATGTATAGATTTTAAATGCTGGCATGTCTGTATTGTCTAAACATGTAATAGATGTCTAGATTTGAAATGCGGACATGTCTGTATTGTCTAAACATGTATTGATGTCAAAATTATAAATGCTGACATGCCTGTATTTTCTAAACATGTAACTGATGTCTAGATTTCAAATGTTATGTTCAATAAAGATTGTAATTGGTTTTCTTTATCACACACACACATACACACACACAGATTTTGTAATGAAACAAAGTGAGGGATTCTTAATCTGGCCACAAAGTGATAAATAATTTTCAAATTCCAAGTTTGAATTGAAGCAGAAAAAACTGCATATTTACAGTGTAAAAAATGAAGGAAAATTGTCTTTAACCTTTGAAAACTTGAGTTATAATTGTAGCAAATTAGTAAAAGCTTAGAAAGTTCTGATCTAGAGAGGGACAAAACTCACTGCTCCAGCTTTCCCTCTAGTTGTTCCAAGGCAGCAAAATCCCACATCAATACCCTTAAACACATCTGCATATTTGTCAAGGTTGTCAAAGTCAACCTGTTTTTGTTCCTAAAAAAAGGCAAAAAATAGTATGTATTGTTAAATATTTTGTACTGATTAAACAAATTATCAAGCATAATATCTTTTGAAACAATGCATATATGTATGTAAGGATTTATGAAAGATTAGAAAGGAGTCGAAATAGATTATAAACATAAAGAGTAGCTGACACAAAGGTCACATTTCAGAGGTAAATTTCTCAACTCAAATAATTTAAGTTTTGAGAATCTTCACAGAAATTTTTCAATAAAAACTGAATAGTATACATGCATTAATAGTTAAGTGCAAGGTTTGAAATGAGGAAAAATATAAATTAAGAAGGAAAAATTTGTCAGAAATAAAAAATTTAACATTTTTTTTATTAATATAAACTATACACTTTGAGTCAATGGAATTGTTTGAAAAATCATTTAATCCAAGTTGAGATTTATGACCCGGACCACAACTACAGTACTCGTGTACTGTTCGTGGGAGACATAAAAGTGTACCATGTTATATTTAAGGTAAACTTACACTGGGGTATATTATACATAGTATTACTATTACATAAAGTAATGAGATCCATGATTATAAAAAGGACCATGATATACTAAAGCACCTTACAGTAACAAGAGTCCCTTGAAGGGACTGACAGTGTGTTGAAACCATCTGATAGTCCTCAGTGATAACAAGGTTTTAAAATTAACTGCTGTGGTGGACATATTGGACGTCATATTGGCACCATTTTCATATAGAACCAAGTAGACATCATTATAAGTCTTTTGGTGACAACCTCATGTCAATATGTCCATCCATTCTGGGGGAGTAGTGACAGCAAGATTTTCAAGAAAGATGTGACAGCCATGTTGGATGTACAAATTGGCACTTTTCATTCAGGACCAACTAGGTATCATAAAAAGTCTATCGGTGAAAAAACCATGTTGATACAGCCATCCATTTGGGAGGAATACAAGATAACATTATTTTCAAGATGACCAACTAGATACCATAAGATGACCAACTAGATACCATAAGAATTCTTCTGATGAAAACCCTCTCTCATAATGACTTTCCATTTAAGAGGAGTAGTGACAACAGGAATTTCAAGATGGTGGCCATACTGGACTTCAGATCAGCACCATTTTAATTTACGACCAACAAGATTTTATAAAAAGTCTTCTGGTGAAAACCCCATGTTGATATGACTTTCCATCTTGAAGAAGTAACAATAACAAGATTTTCAAGATGGTGGTCATACTGGATATCAGATTCGCACCATTTTCATTTAGGACGAACTAGACATCATAAGAATTCTTCTTGTGTTACGACTCTATGGTCTAAGAAAAATGTAACAGAAAGAAAGTGAAACCAACAAATCAAGTAAAAAATCAACAAGCAATTTATTACTAGATAATTAAAATGAAAAATCAAAAAGTCACTTACAGTAATGTGTTTTGAAATCCTAATAATCCAATAAGAATGATTGTTCTAATCACAAGTCCTAAATATAGAATGTTCCAAATTCACGGCTGTGTCCTTGAATGTTATGATGTGCTAATGGTCTCCAAAGTCCTGATGTACTAGAAATCTTTGATGTGCTGATGTCAAAATGAAGTATTCCAAAATATCTGAATAAGTTCACCTAAATTCCAAAATCATCAATTAAAAATCCAAAATCCAAAAGTTTATGAGCACTGTTATAATCCAATGAATATTTAAAATAATTCCTCTCTTAGAATTTGGAATGAATTTTCACAACTGTAATAGCTCTTTACAAGACTGATGGTAATGTCAAAACTGAATAAATGTCCACCAAACATGGTATATATAAAGATTGGTCACATGACAGAATGTTCTAGAATATGAGTCATCTTAATGGAATTCTAACTGTAAACAAAAATCAACCTTGACCTTCAAATTGAGAAAACATTATATTGATCAAAACAACCTAATTCAAGGACACTAGTTAAACATGTTTTTCCTGATAACATTAAGATTTAAGCAAATATTAAAGTGAAGAAACATTTACAATTTCCTAAAATATTTATAATATTATATAAACATCATACATAACACCTCCCCTCATAAAGAAAAAGAAAGATTTATATAATAAAGCTTTCTTTTGAATATACATCTAATACTACAATAACCAAAATTACATAAGAACATGTTTTATGATACTGGACTTAATTACATCAAGCAATATTACATTTCTAGGCACGTGAGAGTGCATCTGCAATCACATTGTCTTTTCCCCTGATGTGTTTGATGTCAATGTTATATTCCTGCAATATCAAACTCCATCTCAACAATCTCCGATTTTTATCTTTCATTTTGTTGATGAAAGTAAGGGGATTGTGATCACTGTACACAATAATTGGAGAAAGAGCTGAGGTGACATACACTTCAAAATGCTGTAAAGCCAATATCAAAGCCAAACATTCCTTCTCAATTGTGGAATAATTTTTCTGGTGCTTGTTTAGTTTTTTAGAAAAATAACACACAGGGTGATTCACACCACTTTTGTCTTCCTGAATCAAATACTCCACCAACCCCTACATCACTTGCATCAACAGATAATTTAAATGATTGGCTAAAATTTGGTGCAGAAAGAACTGGTGCATTCTTAAGCATGGCCTTTAACTTGTCAAAAGATTCATGACACTTGTCAGACCAATAAAATTTGGCTTTCTTACTCAATAAACTTGTCAAAGGTTCAGCAATTTTGGAAAAATTGGAACAAAATTTCCGATAATATCCAGCCATACCTAGAAATCGCATCAGTTGCTTTTTACAAATTGGAACTTGAAATTCAGAGATAGCTTTGACCTTAGCTTCTATAGGTTTAACTTGACCTTGTCCCACAATATGTCCTAAAAATGTGACACAAGCATGGCAAAACTCACTTTTGCTCAAATTAATTGTCAGATTCGCATCACTGAGTCGATCGAAGAATTTTCGAATGGTTTCCAAATGATCTTCCCAGGTGTTGTTGTAGATAATGACGTCATCGATATAAGCGTCACAATTATCAAGACCAAATGTTATTATGTTCATCAGACGTTGAAACATTGCAGGCGAATTTTTCATTCCAAACGGCATGACTTTATATTGATAAAGTCCATCTGGAGTTGCAAATGCTGAAATTTCTTTTGCCCTTTCCGTCAGCGGAATTTGCCAGAATCCTTTTAAAAGGTCAAACTTGGTGACATATTCCACATTTCCAATTTTATCAATGCAATCGTCCATTCTTGGGATTGGAAATGAATCAGTTTTGGTGACACTGTTGACTTTTCTATAGTCAGTACACATACGGAATGTATTATCTGGCTTGGGAACAAGAATACATGGTGAACTCCAGTTACTTTTACTTGGTTCTATGAAATCATTCTCCAGTAAATACTGAATTTCTTTCTTCAGATAGTTCTGTTTGAGAGGATTCATCCTATAAGGATGCTGTTTCACAGGCGCAGAATCTACAATGTCAACGTCATGATAAATTTTACTTGTTCGTGTTGGAGCATCAGGAAACAAGTGCTCATAGTCATGTAATAGCTGTTTTAGTTCATTTCTTTCCTGTTGTTGTAGATGTGAAAGTTTCTGGTCTAGGTTGTTCAATATTTCTGAATTCCGAAGATTGGTTATACCAGAGTCACTATAGTCTGATTGTACTCCATCGTTGATATCTTCACTGTGTGGGACAGGTACAACTAAATTAACTGAATAATTAGCTGAGCTATCTCTGTCAAAATATTCCTTTAACATATTTATATGACAAAGTTGTTTCTGTTTCCATCTCCCAGGAGTGTTAATGATATAATTTAAGTCATTTACTTTCTTTTCAACGGTATAAGGACCAAAAAATTTAGCCTGAAGAGGATTCTGAGGTATGGGAAAATAGCCAGAACTTTGTCACCAGGTTTAAAACTCCTTTCCTGTGAATTTCTGTCATACCTTAATTTCATTTTTGACTGGGTATTGTGAAGATTAGTTCTTGCTACTTCACAGGCCTTTGACAACTTGTATTTGAAATCAGAAACATAATCAAGAAGATTAATCTTTGAATCTTCATTTGAAAGAAGTTTCTCTTTCAATAATTTCAATGGTCCACGGACAGTATGACCAAAAACTAGTTCAAAGGGACTAAAACCCAACGACTCTTGAACTGATTCCCTAACAGCAAACAACAACAAATGAACACCCTCATCCCAATCCTTTTCTGTATCAAAGCAATAGGATCGAATCATATTCTTCAAAGTTTGATGAAATCTTTCCAAAGCACCTTGAGTTTCAGGGTGATAGGCAGAAGATTTAAACTGTTGGATGCCTAATTCATGCATAACTTGTTGGAAAATTCCAGACATAAAATTTGACCCTTGATCCGACTGGACAGATTTGGGAAGGCCAACAAGTGTAAAAAACTTCACCAAAGCTTTCACAATAGTTTTAGTTTTTATATTTCTCAGAGGAATTGCCTCTGGAAATCTTGTAGATGCACACATGATGGTCAACAAGTATTGGTTGCCTGACTTGGTTTTAGGTAAAGGACCAACACAGTCTAACATTATTCTACTAAATGGTTCATCAAATGCAGGAATAGGTTGCAGATGAGCCTTAGGTATCTTCTGATTGGGTTTTCCTACCATTTGACAAGTGTGACAAGATCTGCAGTATTTAGAAACATCACTTTTGAGTTTCGGCCAATAAAAATGATTCAAGATCTTGTGATAAGTCTTACGGACTCCTAAATGACCAGCCAAAGGAGTTTCATGGGCTAAATTAAGAATTTCCTGTCGATATGACTTAGGAACAACAATTTGATAGCTCACTGACCACTCGTCACCAGCGGGTACATCAGGTGGTCTCCATTTCCTCATAAGGACCCCATTTTTCACAAAGTAACACACTGGAACTTGTGTGGCTTCAGTTTCACTAATAGCCCTCTGAAACAAACAAGATATCTCGGGATCTTGCTCCTGTTCAACGACAAGGGATTGTCGTTTGTCATCCTGATTAGAACAAAGAGAATGAGTTGCCAAAAGAGGATCACTGTGATCAATACCATTTGATTGATCAATACCTGAGGAAAAAGTGACCTCATCAAAAGACTGACAAATACATGTGTCAGCTAAAGGAATGATATCCTGATCAACATCACTCTCAAGAGCTCTTTTTGCCATAGCTCTAGTAACTGCACAAGCAGGGTACAAATCAGGGATTTCAGTTTCGACAGGATCAATTTTCTGATCCAAACAAGGCTTGTCAGTTACAAGTGGATTAACCACAACCTTATCTCCAGCTAGGTCATTGCCTAGTAATAAATGAACACCCTCTATGGGTAAAGAAGTCACTGCCCCAACAGTCACAGGTCCAGAAACTAAGTCTGATGCCAAATTTACACAATGGAGAGGAACATTTACAAAGCCGCACTCTACTCCCTGAACAAGAACACTTTCACTTGAAGAAGACTCCTCAGACAAAGGCAAAGTACCTGATAATAAAAGACTCTGAGAAGCTCCAGTGTCCCTTAATATTTTAATTGGGATAGGCTTGGCAGAATCACCAATAAGTGATATAGAACCTTCTGACATGAATGGTTCATAAGCCTCTAAAATAGAATCAGACTGGGGTTTGTTTGACCCAACAAATGTATTGCTTTCAATATAAGACCGTGACCTTGACCTCGTAGAAATAAGAGCATTTGGAAAAGCTCTGTCTTTACTCTGTTGCTTATTTTTCAACTTGAAGCAATCAGAAATAACGTGCCCTTTCGTTTTACAATAAGTGCACGTAGGAAGAGATAAGGATTTCTGATCAGTCTTATCAGATGTTTGATTCCTAACAGTTGTGCTGTTGTGAAATTTGGAAGTACTCGAATGAGATTGAAATGGTTTTTTACCAGAAAACTGCTGAGAGGACGACTTATTGCCAAATGAAATTTTGTGAGTCAAGGAATAATCATCAGCCATACGAGCAGCATTTTCCAAAGTTTCCACTTTCTGCTCGTCAAGATAGGTTTTAACATCACTATGGATGCACCTCTTGAACTCTTCAATTAATACGAGCTGTCTGAGGTTATCATAACCTTGATCAACTTTCTTGGCTGAGCACCACCTATCAAATAGTTGTTCTTTATCCCTTGCAAATTCGACATGAGTTTGTCCAGTTTCTTTTCTACAATTCCTAAACCTTTGTCGATATGCCTCTGGTACCAACTCATAAGCTTTCAAGATGTACTCCTTAACCACATCATAATCAGTGCTTTGTTGTACTGACAGTGAAGTGTAGACTTCACGAGCTTTGCCAATAAGTACACTTTGTAATAACAAAGTCCAATGCTCTCTGGGCCATTTCAAGTTTTCAGCTATTTTCTTGAAATGAAGAAAGTATTTATCTACTTCTTTTTCCTGAAAAGGGGGTACTAACCTAATATATCTAGTAACATCAAAACCTGAACTTGTGATTAAAGGAGTGGAGTGTGCTCTGTTTGCCAGTTCTAATTCTCTTAATTTAAATTGCATTTCCCTTTCTTCTCTTTGCATCTGCATTTGTATTTGTCTATCTTCTTTCTCTTTCTCTCTCTCCATCTGCATTTGCCTCTCTTCTTTCTCTCTCTCCATCTGCATTTGCCTCTCTTCTTTCTCTCTCTCCATCTGCCTCTCTTCTTTTTCTCTCTCCATCTGTATCTGCCTCTCTTCTTTCTGCATTTGTATCTGCCTCTCTTCCTTCTGCATTTGTATCTGCCTCTCTTCCTTCTGCATTTGTATCTGCCTCTCTTCCTTCTCTCTCTCCATCTGTATCTGCCTCTCTTCTTTCTCTCTCTCTCTCTGAATCTGAAGCTTTGCCAATTCTAAATCAATCTGGTTCTTTAACTCTAATTCCCTTAATTTCCTGTCAGAACCAGATACAGGCTTTCTCTTCAAACTTAAAGCACTGCTATCAAAAATTCCCTTTCCTACTAAATACTGAATCAAAATAATCTTTATCTCCTGTTTTGTCAATGATACTTTTGCCTCAGATAGACTGTATTTTCTGGCAAGCTCGAGCAACTCATCCTTTCTCATGCACTCTAACCCCTCCTGGGTAGGTTTTGAAATGAAATTCTGAACATTAGATGCCATAGTAAATGCTTGTTGGTTTCACACAAAAGAAATTTCTCTATTTAAAAATCTTTGCCAAAGACAAAAAAAAAATTCCAAGACAAAATCAATATGAATTTCAAAGATAACTTTAATATCTCTAATATGCTTTAATGAAATTCAGATCCCGGACGAGCCCCCAATTTCTGTTACGACTCTATGGTCTAAGAAAAATGTAACAGAAAGAAAGTGAAACCAACAAATCAAGTAAAAAATCAACAAGCAATTTATTACTAGATAATTAAAATGAAAAATCAAAAAGTCACTTACAGTAATGTGTTTTGAAATCCTAATAATCCAATAAGAATGATTGTTCTAATCACAAGTCCTAAATACAGAATGTTCCAAATTCACGGCTGTGTCCTTGAATGTTATGATGTGCTAATGGTCTCCAAAGTCCTGATGTACTAGAAATCTTTGATGTGCTGATGTCAAAATGAAGTATTCCAAAATATCTGAATAAGTTCACCTAAATTCCAAAATCATCAATTAAAAATCCAAAATCCAAAAGTTTATGAGCACTGTTATAATCCAATGAATATTTAAAATAATTCCTCTCTTAGAATTTGGAATGAATTTTCACAACTGTAATAGCTCTTTACAAGACTGATGGTAATGTCAAAACTGAATAAATGTCCACCAAACATGGTATATATAAAGATTGGTCACATGACAGAATGTTCTAGAATATGAGTCATCTTAATGGAATTCTAACTGTAAACAAAAATCAACCTTGACCTTCAAATTGAGAAAACATTATATTGATCAAAACAACCTAATTCAAGGACACTAGTTAAACATGTTTTTCCTGATAACATTAAGATTTAAGCAAATATTAAAGTGAAGAAACATTTACAATTTCCTAAAATATTTATAATATTATATAAACATCATACATAACACTTGTGAAAGCACAATGTCAATATGACCAGCCATCTAGGAGAAGTAGATATACAATTTTCAAGATGACCATTGTGGCAGTCATATTGGGGATCAGATTGGTACTATTTTCCTTTATGATCAACTAGACATCATAAGAAGCCTTTCAGTCAAAAGCCCATGCTGATATAGCCATTCATTCAGGATAAGTAGTGACAACAAGATTCTCAAGATGGCCACTGTGGCGGCCATACTGGATATCTGAGTGGCACCATTTTCATTTAGGACCAACCAGATATCATAAGAAGTCTTCAGGTGAAAACCCCATGTCAATACGACTTTTTATTGAGGAGGAGTAACGATAACAAAATTTTCCAGATGGCTGCTTTTGCAGCCATATTGAACCTCAGATCAGAACCATATTCATTTAGGAATCATAAGAAGTCTTTTAGTGAAAACCCGATGTTGATATGACTGTCCATTCAGGAGGACTAGTGATAACAAGGTGGCCACTGTGATGGCCATATTGGATGTCCAAGCGGCACCATTTTAATTTAGGACAAAGTAGACCATGGGATGAATATGTGTATAAAGTTTCATGGCAATCCTCCAAGTAGTTTAGGAGGAGTAGTGATAACAAGTTTGTGGTAACAGATGGATGAATGACAGATGGACGACAGACCATCCCATAAGCTCTTCTGGTCTATGAACAGTGAAGCTAGTAAGACACTATGTTACTACAGTAAAACATCAATTTTCCCGACAAAAGTCATCTGGACTATTCATTTATAAAGCATGGTTTGTACAGCTCCAGAGAGTTTGTTTCTCAAGAACTTTTAAGAAGTTTTCAAGGACTTCAAAAAGTTTAATAATTAATATTGTTGAAGCCATGTAAAATAATATTGCTATGAGGTAATGTAAAAAATTAATATTGTTTAGGTCCTGTGAAATAATATTTTCATGAGGTCCTGTAAAATTTATATTGTTGATGCCATGTAAAATAATACTGCTAAAAGGTAATGTAAAATTAACATTGTTATGAGGTCCTGTAAAATAATATTTTCATGAGGTAATGTAAAATTAATATTGCTTTTGAGGTCATATAAAATTCAGATGCAGCATGGTTTTAAAAAAGAAGGAAAGGAAATCAAATTTGAAAAAATATTATAGATGGCAGTAAAAATCAACTGTACACGAAATATTGATAGCAAAGTTTAATTGCAATGACTGGCAAAATTATAAAACTAAAAGCAGTGTTTGGTATTTACAAATTACATAGGATTAGAGTTAATCAGAATAATATGGACAAGAATTTCCTGTTGTACCATCTAATCCAGAATAGCTGACCAATGAAAGCCATTCAGAGGAAGGCCTGGCATTGTTACAAAATAAGCCACAGATTTTCCCAAACTGATTATATTTTTGCCATCTGGAATATTTTCTTTTGCCACAATCCGGTTCACTGTACTCATACATTCCGTTTCCTATTCGATCCTTCACAAATTGGACATTTAAAAGGCAAAATACTTACAAATTCTGGCCCAACCTCAGGTGGTAGTTCAACCTCTCTTCTACCAATGAGAACAACCTTCTTGAAAATCTTGTCCTTGGCTAGTTGATTTACCAAGGCACGGCCTGTTTCACCAGTGTACCCTAGAATAAATGCCATGTTGTTCTCCTTCCTGAATTTTTCCAAATTGTCATCAGCTGCTGCAGCCATACTGGAAAAGACAGTGTCAGATAATTAGTAGACCATCAATTGTGTATTATTTCTACAGGGGGAGTTTCCAAGGTATCTAAATCTGCCATCTGTTTTATAATTTTACATATATAATATCTGGTATGATATCATAAATCAAACAAACATGACTACCGTAAATGGTATACAATACTCCTGCCTTGTGTTTTATAGTCCTCTATGTAGGCACAATTAGGGCATGGTTGACTCGGGAGATTATTGACCGATGGGTATCAATGACATCAACTTTGGTCAAGGTATGCAATCTTGAACAAAACTTGAGAAATCATTATTTTCTTATCACACTTACCATGACCTCTGACCTTTAGACCCCAGAATCTATATTACCCGAAGTGCAAGCCATTCACAAAGTTTGGTCAAAGAACTTACTTGAGAAGAAAAGTAATTGTGCAAAGCCCATTTTTTTGGGAGTCACAATTACCTGGTCTTTTGACCCCCAAATCAAAAGATTTCTTCCTTATATGTTCAAGCCCTCCACAAACTTTGGCCAATATATGGTCAAGAACTAAAGTTATAATGCAAACACCAGTTTTTTCTTTCAGTCATATTGATCATGACCTTTGACCCCAAAATCAAAAGGCATCTTTCTTACCCAAAGTGTAAGCAATCTATAAACTTTGGTGAAGGTACATGGTTGAGAATTGAAATTATTGTGCAGAAACCATTTTCATTTTTAAGTGACCTTGACCTTTGATCTATTGATCCTAAAATCGATCGGTGCCTTTCTTCTCTCAAATATGCAAGCCATTCATAAAGTTTGGTCTTGGTTTGTGACATAGGAATCAAGTTATTCTGTGGAAACCATTACACTTCTTGAAGTCTCTCTGACCTTGAACTTTTATCTTTTAACCTGAAAATCAACAGGTATCTTCCTTGTCTCAAATCCAAACCATCTACAAAGTTTGGTCAAGGCATGGGAAGAAGATTTTTTTTAAAAAGCATTGTTGCTTTTTATAGTCCTGTAACCTTGATCTTTGACCCCAAAATGAATAGAGGTTGTCCTTATCTCAAATGCAAGCCAGTCACAAAGTGATGTCTTATAGAAACGGTCAAATGCTATTTAATAATACTGAGTCATGCATCTGGAAGTTGTTACTTCTAGAACCAAAAAAAAAAAAAGATAACCCAAATACTTAAGGTGTGCTTTGTTTACTATTCAAACATAACCATATAAACATCATGTGGCAACTGTTCCATTCTGCAGACTCTTGCATACATATCAGGGAAATATTCACTGCACTAAAATGGACCAAACTAAACTACCCAAATAAAATGTAAAAATTTAAAAAATTCCACCTGCCCTTTGCATATTACTACTCTTGTGTTACTTACTGTATTGCTGTGATATTCAAAATTGTAGGATTCTTTGGAAAACAAGGGCTGTTGCACGTAGTCTTTTATTATTATATTCAGTGGTTTTATCTTTATATTCAATGGTTTCTTCATTATCTGCTGAAGTCTGATCATTATATGTTGGTGATTTGTCATTATATGTGGTGCTTTTCCTATTATATATTGTGATTTTGTAATTGTATGTGGTAGTTTAGACAGACTTGGTGCTTTTGACATTATTTTCGGTGGTTTCATCATTATATGCAGTGGTTTTATCTTTATATGCAATGGTTTTATCATTATATGTGGTGCTTTTGGCATTATATATTGTGATTTTGTCATTGTATGTGGTAGTTTAGACAGACTTGGTGCTTTTGACATTATATTCAGTGGTTGCATCATTATATGCAGTGGTTTTATCATTATATTTGGTTCTTCACTCCTTTTTCTTTGTATTCAGTGTTTATATCTTTATATGTGGCAGTTACATCTTTATATTCAGTGTTTATATCTTTATATGTGGCAGTTACATCTTTATATTCAGCGTTTGTATCTTTATATGTGGCAGTTACATCTTTATATTGTGTTTATATCTTTATATGTTGCAGTTACATCTTTATATTCAGCGTTTATATCTTTATATGTGGCAGTTACATCTTTATATTCAGCGTTTATATCTTTATATGTGGCAGTTACATCTTTATATTCAGTGTTTATATCTTTATATGTGGCAGTTACATCTTTATATTCAGTGTTTATATCTTTATATGTGGCAGTTACGTCTTTATATGTGGCAGTTACATCTTTATCTTTATATGTGGCAGTTACATCTTTATATTCAGCGTTTGTATCTTTATATGTGGCAGTTACATCTTTATATTGTGTTTATATCTTTATATGTTGCAGTTACATCTTTATATTCAGCGTTTATATCTTTATATGTGGCAGTTACATCTTTATATTCAGCGTTTATATCTTTATATGTGGCAGTTACATCTTTATATTCAGTGTTTATATCTTTATATGTGGCAGTTACATCTTTATATTCAGTGTTTATATCTTTATATGTGGCAGTTACGTCTTTATATGTGGCAGTTACATCTTTATCTTTATATGTGGCAGTTACATCTTTATATTCTGTGTTTATATCTTTATATGTGGCAGTTACATCTTTATATTCAGCATTTATATCTTTATATGTGGCAGTTACATCTTTATATTCAGTGTTTATATCTTTATATGTGGCAGTTACATCTTTATATTCAGTGTTTATATCTTTATATGTGGCAGTTACATCTTTATATTCAGTGTTTATATCTTTATATGTGGCAGTTACATCTTTACATATGGCAGTTACATCTTTATAATCAGTGTTTATATCTTTATATGTGGCAGTTGCATCTGTATATTTGGTTCTTATTTCATTATATGCTGTGTTTTCATTATAATTTGATGAGGCAACTTGCATATATCTGGGACTCAACACAATGCCACCAAAATCTGATGTTTTCCATCACCTGTTCATTTTCCCTCTATAACTTTAGAGTCATTTGAGATGAAACTCAGTATATTTATACCTCAGAAATGGTTTCTCAAACAACATTTAACCCTTCGTTGTTAACAATGAGACCTACACCACTCAATCATAAAATACTATCTGGCCCCCTCTGTGTATAACTACCTTGCATCAGAATTCATTTCTGCCTTCTACAATTCAACTGTGGAACATGTTTGCAACAGAAATAATAAATAACCCATCTATTTGAAATTTGAAAACATACCTAAATCAGGATAAACACAGAACTCCATTGTATTATTATGTTGGTGATCAGGTGGTTCAAGCCCTGCATATGCAACTGAGAGTTAAATGCAATAGTTTCAATACAATTCATTCTTAGAACATGTCTCCAACAAAAAGCACTATACATGTAGACATATCAAACAGCTGAACACTTCCTAATAAAATGACAAAAATATACAGCTCTAAGACACCATGTTTTTTTTCACATTACCATATCAACTTACCTACAATTAAGACATTATTATCCTGCAAATCTATACACTATAATAAAATGAATACACATATATTTATGACAGTGCAAATCCATACACTATAATAAAATGAATACACATATATTTATGACAGTGCAAATCTATACACTATAATAAAATGAATATACATATATTTATGACAGTGCAAATCCATATACTATAATAAAATGAATACACATATATTTATGACAGTGCAAATCTTCATAAAATTATCAAAACACTTTTCAGATTAATACATGGATCACAACCACACCTATCTATTCCATCTTTTCTTACTATTATATGATCTCTGCAATAAATACATTTTACTAGAATTGATCATATATATATTTTATATTTCTATATGATCTATTTACTTTATGTCTGATGCATATAGATTGTCAGAATTTCTTTGTAACAGGGGAGTTTTTAAAAAGCTTCCTGCTTTCTACTGAATCCCCAGATATTGCACAGTTTTGAATTATATATGAAGAGATGTTTTCTTGAATAAATATTGTTTAAACTAAACAACACTGGAGTCCCATCTTCAAGGTCAAGGTCAAGGGTCAATATTTTAAGCTTTCCTTGACACTTCCCTTTCTGTTCAAAAGCTTTCAAGGCCTTTGTGCATATTTATAATCATTAGAATGTGAGTTGCATATCAAACTTGGGCTCCTATCTTCAACATCAAGGGTCAATATTTTAGATTTTGATTTTGGTCACATTTTGCATTTTTTGCTCTACAACTTAAGATCTTTCTAAGATAAATGGGTGAAATGTGGTATATGTATCTACTATCACTAGAAGATATGTTGCATTCCACATTTGGGGTCCAATCTCCACAGTCAAAAGTCAACATTTTCAGGTTTCTTCATTCCTGTTTTATATCTTAAAAGTTGTATGATGAACAGGAATGAACCATGGTACATCAGGGCAGATAAAAACTTTCTTTTCATCCGCTTATCCAGGACAAGTAGTTTCATAAAATTCACTTGTCCCACAATTTAAATCACTTGCCGGGAGCCATGATAGCTCAGTTGGCAGAGCAAGGGTCGCAGGTTCGATACCCGCCAAGGCCAGCCCAAGTTGGCTGCATCAGTGTGTCCTTGGGAAAGGCACTTAGCCCCCATTTCCTAGGCATGATATAGCCAATAATGTGCTAAAGTGCTGCTAAACCAACAAAAACAAGACTCCCTTGAAGGGACTGATGCTCTACTGGGAGAAAAGAATTCCCAGTAATTCAAGATAAGACCATTTCTTCCTTTTAACTGCCGAGTGTTGAAACCATTTATTATATTCTTCAGCAACAACAATTTTCCAATTAGCTGCTGTGGTGGACATATTGGATGTCAGATTGGCACCATTTTTATTTAGGACAAAGTATACATCATTTGAATTCTTTTGGTCAGAACCCCACGTCATAATGATCATCCATTCCGAGGGAGTAGAGACAGGAAGATTTTCATGACAACATCATTGCAGCCATACTGGATGTACGACTTGCACCATTTTAATTTAGGTCCAACTAGGTATCATAAGAAGTCCATTGGTGAAAACCACATGTTGATATACCATCCATTTGGGAGGAGTAAAGACAGCAAGATTTTCAAGATAGCCACCATGGTGGCCATATTGAGGGTTAGTCGTTTTCATTTAGGACCAAGTAGACACCATAAGAATTCTTCTGATGAAAATCCCATGTCAAAATGACTTTCCCTTTAAGACAAGTAACAAAAACAAGATTTTCAAGATGGCCACATATTTGGCTGTCAGATGTGCACCATTTTAATTTAGGATCAACAAAACAGGATAAGAAGTCTTTTAGTGAAAACCCCATGATGATATGACCATCCTTCAGGAGTAGTAGCAATAACAAGATTTTCAAGGTGGCCACCAGTGGCAGCCATATTTGACATCAGATCATTACCATTTTAATTTAAGACCAACTGGACATCCTAAGAAGTCATTCAGAGAAAACCCAATGTTGATAAGACCATCCATTTAGGATGAGTAGCAATACCAAGATTTTCGACAATGGATGATGATGGCTGCTGTGGCAGCTATATTGGATGTCAGATTTTTATTTAGGACCAATCCGACAGCATAAGAAGTATTTTAGTGAACCACAATGTTGATATGCCCATCCATTCAAGAGTAATAGTGATAACAAGATTTTCAAGATGGCTGCCATGGTGTCCATACTGGACGTCAGATCAGCACCATTTTCATTTAGGACCAATCAGACATCATAAGAAGTATTTTAGTGAACCGCCATGTTGATATACCCATCCATTCAGTAGTAGTAGCAATAACAAGATTTTCAAGATGGCTGCAGTGGCAGCCACATTGAATGTGCACACAGTACCATTTTCATCTATAACCAACTAGATGCACCAACCAAGGGAGAATTACTCGTGCTGTTTAACCTTTTCATAACTTGAATGTCATCTAAATTTTTGTTTCTACAATATGTTATCCCCAAGTTTATGCACAAAAATTTTTGGAAAATTTTACTGAATTTTTGTGTAGCCATCTGTAACAAATTTAGCTTCTCGAGTTGCTTTTGTGTTACAGGTAATAATGAAATGGAGAATTTTAAACAATTTTTAAAATAAGACCAAAAGTTATTATTGTCTGCAACTTTTTAATCCAATAATGTTTCATATCTGTGAGTTGTTTTTAGTCCTTTAAAGATGCAATCTAAAAGTTAGAAGAATAGTTTAAAAAATGACCTGTACTATTAAAATGACTGGAAACTAGTTTGTTTGCATTACGACTTATATCCAGTTTGTGTCTTATAAATTTGACCTGAAGTTTAAGACTTGTGTGCCCAACATATCATTTTACACACTTTTGACAAGCAATGAAGCTACCATAAATAATTTTTTTTTAGAATCACACAGAAGATATTGCTTTGTATATTAGAATCTTTGATTGGTTAACTTGTGAATGAATTTGTTTCACTGAAAAATGAACATGAATCGAAGCGAATCCCATTGTTGGGTTTAGGAACACCAGAAATTTGTATGGATGGAAATGCAGATGATGCTTATTTGACACTGAATTGCAGTCTCAGTGTAGGAATAATCAGCAAGAGAACAACTGCAAGAAAGACTAAGCTGTTTCTGAAGAAAGATAAACTTCACACAAAAGCAACATGGCGGCATGAGAATTTGAGGCACTCAGGGGCAATGTTCTTTAGTGGCACCCCGACTTTGCCACAGAGAACAGCTTTTATGTCACTTGCCAACCTCCAACTCCCCCAACCACTATGTCCCGATTACAGCTGCAAAAAAAGCTCCTGACGGTGCCCTGGGCTATTGCCCCCGACACCCCTAGCACCGCCACTAGTGTCGCTGCTGGTGTAATCAGCAACAACTTTATAAAAACAAGGAAAAGGGGTTAAGAAGTTAATCATGATTCTGTGTACGTTCAAGGATATTTTTAAATAAATCTTGTAATGTAATTCTATTGCCAATTATTCCTACATCAAGACTTTGACGTTCAGTGTCTTAAAAGAATAAAACTGTGTTGCCATCTATTATTTAATCTATAACTCCTGAAAGAGGATGCCTATTTCTTCCAGGGCATGTTTTAGTCTCACAGACATTTTTATCCAGGAGCACACAAATCAACATCATTGAAAGGTTATCGATACAGTGCAAAATAAACTTCCATAATACACTGATGCAGTGTCTAGCCACCTTACATGTGATTTGTCTATTTCCTGAAGTATGTCTATGGTTTGTGCCCCTGAAATAAAGGCCATGTGACATAAAATTGGATTGGCATTAAACAAATAGGACATGGTGTAGATTTCAATTCTTTGTGATGTCCGTGTATTATTAATGTTTGGATCTGATATATATTTCACTTCTTTCAAAGGCATTTTGACTGCAATAAAACACATATAAATAATGATGACAAAAATATCTACAAAAACAAAATGAATTTTTCAATTTTGTTTTTTCAAGTTTTTTGATAAAATTATCATATTTAAAGACGTAGTTAATTTTTAAAAGATTTTTCTTCATGCTATTTCATAACAAAGATTTTTTAAAAATTATATTAAAATATTTCAATTAAAAATGTTATACTGTATTGTTTTCCATTAGATTTATTTCTTCTAACATGATATAAGAAGTGCATGTTATAGTTACTAAATTTTTACATTGCCATGGACATCTAAAAAAATCTGTCATGGGTTTCCTGCTAACAAAAAGGTGAAGAAAACAAACATGTGAGCAGCGGCCCTGACCTGAGCAGCTAACACTCACTCCAGGGCTACATACTTGTGCCAAATATGGCATTATTTAAATTGGACGTTTTCATTGTGTTTTCTTTTATTTGAATTGTGGTACGTATTTAAATCTTATTTCGTCGAATATGTCTTAATCAGTACTTAATATCACTGTCAACGAATGGTATTGACCCAGTTGATGACATCAGGATCTCAAAACAAGCGCGAGGTCGAGAGAGATATAGCACACGAATCAAGGATGATCTTGAAATATGGACGGTTGACGATGCTATAGTGCATTATGTACTATTATTTCCCTATGTCCCTCTAAAATGTTGTGTCCCCAAAGTCTGGAGAGTGGGAGACATTGTCCCCTGCATTTGGGATCCTATTTGCAACACTGATATATAAAGACAACTTCCAGTTGCATAAATAATTCATGACCACTATTAACAAGAAGGCGATTTAGCCCCAAAATTTGTCCTTCGTATAATTTATAAACACCTGCACAGATCATCGGCGTTGTCAACAGGTGTGAGTTCGTGAGAAACAAAGTATCCACCCAAAAGTATTGCTAAACATAGCACAGCAAGCGAGAAGCCACCAAGTATTTCGTCGCACTTAAACCACAACATAGCGAGAAGGTCACATCCGTGGGTACAACGTCATTAAATCTTGTGTATGGATAGTTGGTAGACCTAATATCCGTAACTAACCGAACCGAAACCGGAACGAACTCAACTAAGTATAATGTGATATTCCGACACGTTTTACGTGAACTTTAGGAGGATTTTTGCTTGATTTGGTGTTTTACGGCACAGAAACTACTCTTTATACGGACAACTGATCAAACCCAGTACGTCCGTTATGAATGGACATAACCGCTGCTCTGATTGGATCCATGCAATTTTTTTTATAGTTTGTTACGTCAAAATGATTACCCATGTGTCTTAGATTGAGCTTTAAACTGGCCTGGTCTAGCTTTTAAAAGCAACACCAGTAGTGCCAATGAGTACCTTGTCCAATGACACACCACGGTACTCGACCCTGGCTACTCCTAAGTGGAGAGTATGCTACATTAGTGTATTTTTTGTGTGTAATTATGCTAACATATTTTCCTAAAATTTAAATATGTGACCTTGAATGGAAACGAGTGAGGGAGAAGTAAATTACATATAAAATAGATTATAAAAACCCTAATAAGAACAATAACGATAAAAAGAATGAAAGAAAGCAGACTTCAACATAACCACTTCAGAGACCAGTCCTACAATGTCAGACGTCTACCATGATAGTTATGACCCCACATCATAATTATCAGAATGGACGGCTTAAATTTTCGGTTTATTCAGAGTCTATCTGGAAATAATTCTACGATTCCTGATGTGGTGAATGCTGCTACTCCCTTCCCTAAACCTATTATTGTTGCAACTTATGCCTGCCAGGCATTATAGTTGTTTGTTGGCATAACTGCCCTGACAATGTCCTTTTTCTGTATAAGGACTTAAAAGTGAAGAGTGTTCTTCGAATTTTTAAGAAGTATTTTTTCATGCCGATTCTCGAAAAGTGGACTCGTTGGCGATAGTTATTAGTGAGGAATTTTACATTGGAAATTCATCCTCAGCACCAGGTGGATGCTTTTCAAACGTTTTTAATGTCAGTTCATATTCACCTTAGACGCCGCGATACACGGACCTCAAGCCAATTACTTGTATTATTCACGTTATCAAAACTTTTAAACTGATGTTCCAGATAAAAATAGATAAAGGAATGTTTAAATTATGATTTTGAAAGAAAAGATAATTTAACTTTTGGGTCGTTCTGATTCGTTTTGGTTCGTTATGGTTTGTTTTGGTTCCATTCCGGTAATTTGACCTATGGGAAGTAGTATATGATACCACTTAGCCTCTAACAGGACTACCATGTTAAATTGGGTAACAAATGTATAGCTTCTAACAGGAATTTAACATTAGGAAGCCATCTTGAAATGTATAGGAAAAAATGTATTGTCTAAAAATGGTTCATAGGTTTTTCACACGAGGAGTCTGTCTGTTTGTAACCGTGTAGAATGTTAAAGTGTATTTCAGCGTAGTCAAGTAGGTGCATTTACTCATTTTAAATTAAATATTAATTGCTGTACTAAAACTAATATAGTTTAACCAAAGTCTATGCAATCCTAACTATTGAATGCTCTGCGCCTTTACTGTCATCAATAAACTTTCAGCGAAAAGTATTCATAGCTATGAACTTTTACAATGGCGACCAGGTGCTAAACTGGGTCAAAAACGAGGACGTCGGGTCTAATCATAACAAATAACAGGGTACTACGATTTTTTTCAAGACGCGCAGCTTTCATTGTGACATCATAGCGCGCAACATTCAATCTGGTTTGGACTGGATTATACCGCTACTTTAACATTTATTTTGCCGTGTGAATTTCTCGAGGCGTGTATTCTAAGGAATATGGATGGATGCATGAGGATAGAAATAAAGTGAATAATTGCCATTTTATGTATGTGTAATCAAATTCAAAAAAGTTACACCCATTACTGAAGTAGTCGGTACTGAACGCCTACATGACCTGTATAACTTGTACTTTAGATGTTTTTGGCGGGAAATGTGAGTTTGTCTGCCCTCTGACTTAAATGAATTTGACCTCATAGGATTCACATGAAGAGTCCACCTGGCTGAGTAACCGTGTAGAATGTTAGATGTGTTTGGTGGGAAATGTAGTTTGTTTGCGCTCTAACTGAACTAAATATAGGTTTATAATGAGTGCTATTCTCTGGCCTATAACAAGATATATAATAATTAAACTCCATTTAAGATGTCTTTTTGGAATGACCAGCATTTACCCGTTTACTTACCACACATGGTAGGATGTAAAAGGAGGTGTATAAAATAGAACTTACATCCCTTATAAACGAAACTAACTTCCCTATCTCCCATAACACCTTATAATTCCCCTTATAACTAAAGTATAAACCTCTATCCCCTCTATAATATCCCTACCCTCTTCATCTCTGCTATTTTAAACAAAACTACCAATCCATTCACACAGGGTGGGATGTAAAAGACGCGGTATCAAAATGGAATTTAAATCCCTTGCAAATAAAAATATCTTCCATACCCCGCCCCCAATAAAATCTCTACCCCGTCTATAATATCCCTTGCCTCCACTTCCCTCCTTTTTCCAACAAAACTCCCACCCCATTTACTACTCTCAAAATGCATATAATTTTACAAGTGAAGTGAAAAAAAATAAAAGTAGGTCGCCATTTTTTTAAATTTTTATGCGGACAGGGACAAATTAACATGAGGTTACCACGAACTTCTGTACCCGAGTAAGAGGAAGAAATTCGTCGCACTTTATCTACTCTTCATACTTACCAAGAAGTGTGCATAGCTGGAGAAGTCTTGAATTCGAGACTTGGAAACAAGAGGTGACTGATTATGACAAAGACATTGTGTGAAAGAAAAAAAACCCATTAACTGTGTGTTTTAAAATGTGAATTTGTTGTATTATGAAGAAAAAAAAAGAACTTGGAATGTTAAACCTATGGATTAACTGCGTAATGTTAAATTTGTGTTAGACCCCATACAAGCCCACAAATGTTAATCCTATGGACTAACGACAGAATGTTAAATCTCCGTTAGACCCCATACAGGCCCATACATATATTTTTATTATTTTTTTTATTATTATTATTTTTTTTTCTGTAACAGCCAGGTCCAGCCGCTTTAAGATGTTTATATTGTACTCATGAGAGGTGGGGGTGGGGGTGTGTGCTAAAATTGTAAATTCAAACAGCAGTAAAGAAAATAGCAGGTGAGTTAGAATTATCCATGTATATCTCCTTTTACTGGCTTGATGACCGAAACAATGGTGTTGAATGAGGGCTTTTTGGTGCAAGTTTTACTCTCTCTCTCTCTCTCTCTCTCTCTCTCTCTGTTCATCAAAGCATAGGGATCATAGGGTGGTTCATAAAAGGATAGGGATCATAGAGTGGTAGAGGGTTAGGTAATGTAGTCTGAGTTATAAGGGATTTAGATTGTATTTATTTTTTTAAAATTTGTATACCCTTCTTTTATCTCGTACCCTGTGGGGTCAGTATATGAGTAGGTGATGGTCACTCCTAATGGTGTGTTGAATAGTAGGTATAATTTTAACATTACGTTTCCCGTTATCTACAGAGACCCAAACATGTTAAACCTTAGGCGTAATATTAATTCCTGTTAAAGGTCATAGGGTCCCATTTGAGGTCAACCACCTCTAACAATGATGTGCTCTCGCCGGTATATATGTCAACAAGAGACCCATCATGCTAAACCTATGAAAATGTTTCAACATAGAATTTCACCTTGTTACTAAAAATCTTCAAAATGGTGGCCTATTGCAGATACACTATCTAAAAGAGGCAGGTTGTGAAAAGGGTCATTTGGGTCTTGAAACAATTATGGATTTGATCTCTCTCTCTCTCTCTCTCTCTCTCTCTCTCTCTCTCTCTCTCTCTCTCTCTCTCTCTCTCTCTCTCTCTCTCTCTTCCCAATGATTACGTGCAATAGAATGCTATGTTACTTCGGTATTGTCGTGTTCAAAAATGTGCACAGCAAAAAATGTAGAACCGTTGTGTGTTTCTTCATAGAGTACATTTTACTCATCATATGAAATCTAGAGTCTAGTTTGAAAAAAAACTGGAACTGATAAATGTTACAGTACCAGAAATCTTAACTTGGGTATTGGCAGTAATATTTTGCGCTGCGTGGCTTTAAAATCTAAGCAAACCCCGATTTTGTAACAATTGACCTGACTTTGGAAAAAAGTTGGTCAGAATATGAGCACCTATTGGTTATACAATTATTTGTAACAATTTATGACATGTATATAGCTCATTTGCTATTAAACCATCGACAGAGAGAGTCGCAATTATTGTTTTGCGTAAAACCAAAATGTACAGTTCATGGTAGGGATTGTAACATTGTTATGTTTTGACACAAGCCTTTGCCAGTCTAGGTTATAGGTAATGCAGGCTGACAGAATAACTGTGTTCATTAGACAATGTTTCAGTGTAAGCTGATAAATGAAAAATATGCCAGCCTTATGCAAAAATACAACTGGCTGACAGTGAGAATTGTAAAATTTAGGATTGCTAAAATTTCTACCCCCCCCCCTCTTGAACCTCATATAGGATTTATTAAAGATACAACCTATGAACATTTCTAATATAGGATTTACCCTTGTCACTATAAACTCATAAAAATGGTAACTTAATAATAATTTCTCATTATCCTCTAATGCCGCAAACTAATAAAACGAATGGCGGTATGCTTTTATTTCTTCTTTGATTCCACTGGTAAAATTATAGGGATTATGAGAATAGTAAAGGGGGTGGTACTTTTGTGTAAAAAGGAAAGTGGATGAAGATAGGGACATTATAGAGGGGGTAGAGGTTGTTTATGGTGGTAGGGGAGATAAAGAAGTTAGTTTTGTTTATAATGGATTTAAAATTTATTTGATACCCCTTTTTTACACCCTAACTTTTGTGGCCAGTACATGAGTAAATATCAGCTCCTCCAAAAGGAGGTATTGAAATTATAGGAGAATAGGAGTTTTACTTTGTTTGTAAGGGATCATAGGGTGGTAGAGGAGATTGGGAAGTTAGTTTTGTTTATAAGGGTTTCGAATTCTATTTTTATACTCCTTCTTTTACATCCTACCATCCGTGGTCAGAAAATGAGTGAATGTTGGTCATTCCAAAAATTCATGTTAAATAGTAGGTGGACTTTTATCAATACATTTATTGTTATAAGCCGGAGAACCACACATATAACAAACATATATTCATTTCATTTAGAGTGCAGACAAACTCTAACAGATTATATTTCACTCCAAACACATCTAACATGCTACACTGTTACTTTTTCAACCAGGACAGACTCCACATTTGAAACCTATGACATAATATTGATTTCAGTTAGAGGGCAGACAAACTCACAATACCCGCCAAACACATATAGCATGCTGCACTGTTACAAAAAGACAGACTCCTCGTGTGAAAAACCTACGAACCAATTTTAAGCATTAATTGTTTTCCCTTTATATTTCAAGATGGCTTCCTTATGTTAAATTCCCGTGAGACTAAAGTGTCTATATGATAATCTTGTTTAATGAGAATTTAATTCGAAGGAAATATATGCCGATGATAGAGATTTTCCTTCAAATGCAATATATTTCAATGGTTTGTTGGACATAACAGACCGTTACGTGTAGTCTACTGAGATAGGGAGAGAAAGAGGGAGAGAGAGAGGGAGAGAGAGAGGGAGAGAGAGAGGGAGAGAGAGAGGATTACTATGCATTAATTATTTTAGAGAATGGAGAAATAAAAGAAGGTGCATGAAAAAATATATCAGAGGAGAATTCTCTACCTTCTTTATCTACTTTTCCAGGTATGACTAAGGCCAGATTAAGGTGGTAGGAGGCCCTGGAACAATTTCAAAATGCGCCCCCCCCACTCCCTCTCCCAAACACCATTTCACTGCTTTGGGGGTCCCCGCCAGCCCTTGAGGAACTGCTCAGCCCCTAATCCGGCCTTGGGTATGACTCGCTAGAATGTACATGATAAAGATAAATGCGAGAATTCAGTCCGACTTTATGGTTTGTCCTGTACCTACATTAAACAAATAATGACTAAAAACAGTTGATAATACAAAACAAAAAAAATTCTTTCACCGAGATTTCTTGCTATACTGAGTTGAAAACTTTTTCAGGATCACTTTCTTCGCTCATTTTACACAGTATCAAAACACCCTTTAAACTCGTCCTGAAAGAATTAATTGTGAAGTTCGTTATGCCGATGATTGCCGCCATATAGTGACGTAGTCGTCGATTAAAGCAGTTCTATTTCCGTACTTATCATTAACCTATTACACAATTGATTCAGATGTAATTGCATCGTACAGGTGCAAAATGTGTCCCAGTTCGAAGTCTTGGTTTCAGCCATCTATCACATCGGAGGCTTTTGCAAGTGTAATGTTTAAGTCTGAAATCCCGAAGAAGAGCATTAGGATACATTGGACAATGTTCTGTTAGTATCTGGAAATCAAGTGGTATTCGAAACCTTATTCCATACACCACAAACTGTACAGCTTCAGTAACGATACTTTATTGCATTACCTGCCCCTGATCTCAACTTTCACATTTTATCATTTATGATGCATTGTTCAATCCTGTTTGTCCTAACCCATACTGGTAATCACATATATCTGTATTTCGTGAAATGTTGTAGTCATCTAACTTGAAAAGAGCATCGCTTCCGTCTGATATGGTATACTCAGATTTGTTTGTTGCTGCATTGTTAGCCTATAGTTTCACTTTCATATCAAACGACACGAAGAAACTACTAGGTACATTCAACATAGTTAGAGTTAGCACTGGTGTTGATACCTGTAATGTTTGTTTGTGTTTAATACTTTTTTATGGATATATGTGATACAGTGATGTCTTGGATTGATGTATTAAACTTCTTGCGGTATCTTTCACTGCTTGTTTTTATGTTTTGTATTTACCGTATGTCAACATCTTTTGCTATTTATTTACTACAAAACAACTGTGAATACGGTTTTTATTTTCAAAACACTTGTAAGCAATATACACAACAACAACCAACATCTTTTCGCATTTTACTTGATCATCAAAAGATTGATAGAAAATCATTCAGTTTTGGTTGCATCTTATTTTCAAGTTTTCACCATCATCTGGGTGAGCAGATGCATATAGAAAAAGCATCGTCCAGGTTGTTTAAGTACTGAGTCACCAACACTTGTTCTCTCAATCAAGTAGTCAAGTGTCTGTAATCAGTTTTCATTGAACTATTTCCTTTATTTAACACTCTATTCTTAACAGCATCGATTGTATCTTCAGAAACTGCTAGATTAATAGTACGTTTAATCTTATAGGTCTGTGTTCATTTTTTTTCTTCTTTTCTTTTCATTTCCGGAACTGTTCTTTGGATAGGTGTTATCTTTTATGTCTGAATCTCTGAAGCAGTTATCGGAAAAACTAACTCATTAGGTGCTGTAAGAGATATCTCTCTAATCATTATATGCATGATCTACACTGTTTATGAAAAATACATGTTAGAGGGAGATGGTCAAAATCACTTTTTCATCTTCATAGTTGATGCTGATATTCAATCTGTTAATAGTACCCCTCTTTAATTCCTTGTAATAAGCATTGACATTGTATGAAACAAAGTCTCCGTAACAAACATTTTTAACAGGCAAGACTCTAGTAAACACGAATATTAACCATTAGAGTAATTATTTTGTTATTGGTTTGGTCAGGAAAAATAAATAAATATTTTGGTTTAATAAATCCGCAAGCTGTATTAGATTCAGTAGATGCCTGTATACATCTTTGAATCCTAACAATTCTTCGTTGTAGTTGGTGATATGCACTGTGTAATTGTTACCCGGAGTGATTTTAACTGTTGAGTTGTGTTTCAAACATTCTATATCAATGCTTTCGAACCTGTTACCATTTGCCGTCATTCCCTCTTTGACATTTCATATACATTTCAAGGTTTTAATAACCACCAGGAAGTGAAACAGTCCTTATTTTATTCTTGTCACTGATGTAAATGTATATGTTGTTCATCGGAAATATTGTAGTACCCAACAACAAAATCTATTTTCTATATTGAAAACAATAGTTTGCCATTTCTGTTATCAGTTGGATTTGTAAAATAGATCGGGGTGTCCGTCGGTTGCAATACAGATCTCCTCTTGTATAGGAAAAAGAGTGCAGTCAAAACCTTAACATACTATATTTAAAGTTTTTCTTTCTAACTTGTTTTATGCGTTCCTGTAAGTTTCTCCAATATCGTTTTCTCTTTCATTTTCTTCCCGTTCTCTTTGTCTTTTGTTTCTATGTTCATTTTTTTTTCTTGATTGCTTTTTATCTCTTTGTATTCGTTGTTCTCGATGATGATCAAAAGGAACTCTTCATGGTTTATTTCATTTTTACTTTGCTTATAATGTCATCGGTACTGTTCAACTTGCTGAAGGTAGATGTTACTGTTTCATCGCGTTTTAAATTATCTTATAATTCAGTGCTTTTGAAACAATCGCTAAAGCAAGTGAAAGTTAGTGGAACAAGTATACCTATGGCTATTCCTGATAAAGACAATCAGTTGCCGAAACACCAATACCAGCTGAAACTGTTTCCAAACTAGTCTCTAACTCATTAAGAACATAATATACTTCTCTATGTGTTATAGTGTTAAATATCCATGACCATATATAACTTTTTGAAGACGTCGTTGCGTAGCAGGAAATGTACGATGTCATTGAGTTGTTGTACACTCCGCCAATGGTAGCTAACTTTATGGTTTTTCACTCATTTATCTAGCAACACAGAATACGATATCTACTGAGTATCCTTTTTGTCAGTAAATAGCCCATTTGCTATCAGGTAGTCGATTGTGAACTGGCTAAAAGAAACCGAAATGATCAGTTTTATAACTTGTTCAGTATCCGTTGTTGATGGTAAACCTATTCTAAACCGCAATAGCTTTTGATCAAAAGCATGCTTAAAGCAACAGTAAGAGCAGAGTTTAATGTTGCTCGGTAAATTGTACTGATAATTTTATTTGTTTCACTCAACATCTTATTATTTATTTAGCTACATAGTGGGATTTTGTTATTTTCCTTTTGTTGATTGTTTAATGTTATATCCCAAATCCTCCTCAACAGTATATTGAAGACTCTGTGAATAAACAGCATTACTTTTTAACCAAAACAACCAATTTACCTAAAACATCTTCAACACTACCTATCAAATAATAGATTATACTGGTTGACCCTGTTTCATTTTGTTCACGTAGTGTGATTTCAGCAAGTTGCGATTTTGTATAATCTTGTTCTTCTTTAAACGTTCGGTGTTTTTAAATTCCTGTGAACATTTTCCAAGTTGTCTAAGTTCACATCTACGTGACTCTTTTTGCATCTGTGAAGTAACTTTTTCAGATTTCATTTAATTTACAAAAACATTAATACGATAAATGAACATAAACTTGCATCTGAACAAAGGTTAATTACAGCATGACTTACAAGGGTACTTACATGTAATGAAAAACAAATTTGAAATGAATTTGGTAAATAAAAAGATGGATTCCAAAATATATGCAAAATGTGGAGAAGAGAAAGATATAACTGTGTTTTACAGAACTAGCAGCTATTGAAAACCTTGATACATACTAGTAGATACGTGATAACCTTGATACATACTAATAGATACGTGATAACCTTGAAAAATACTAATAGATACGTGATAACCAGTAAAAATCGGTCTAATAATACACAATGCCATCAACGAAAGAGGTGGAAGATAACAGGAAATAAGTTTAATCATTCAGTATGGCTAACTTCATCATTGAGGAAACCTTAAACAGTATTGTCTATTCTATTTTCCACGTAAGACTTTATTTCTCAGTAGAAATAGACTCCTGTAATAATAACTATTGTAACAAGTATGGTTAAAGCACAACTACATCAAAAACAAAGCAATCGGTATACATTTTATTTATCAAGCATTTTTTCAACATTTCTTAATTTCTTCATTATTCTCTTAAAATCAATATGTATGAAAGTTATCAAACAATAAATACATGTAGAGGCAAACCTGACTTAAATGACAAAAATCAGGTGAATTATCTAATTGCTTTTGATGTTATGTAGTCATTTTTCATTTCATTTTGTAAACTGTCTAAATTGTCGATCTGAAGAAATGTGCTAATTGATGATGTCACAGTGTCAGTTACTACATAAGACAATGAATTGCAAATTTTAGCACCGCTAGCATTTACAAAGATTTCATACGTCTTCTTGATTAGTTTCTCGTCGATTGTTCTAACTCTATTTGAGTCAAGTTTTGCCGGTTATCTCTTTGTGTGTTCTATTTACTACAGCTGTGTCAAAAAATCTGGAGAAATGTTTTTACAGATATTTTTGTCTTCTATAAATCTCAATTCTTTTTCTAGCTTTGACTTATCCATTTCAACCCCCCCCCCCCCCCCCAGGGAAAAAAAATATACATTTTTGTTTTTAAAAAATGGCTGCGGCTGGTGGAGGTTTCGAAAAGAAAGAGCTTGAAAATCCTGTTTACGATGACGATGATAATAAAAGAATAATAATAGGACAAATTCCAGCTGATGATATTTCGCTAGTAGTTTTAATGATGTGACAAGTACAGTAACTCAGTACAATCATAACGACATTGGAGGAAGTAATTCAGAAATTCTAGATATAAAGTATCCTCGGGCCTTGTAAAACAACAGTTTGCAAAACTGATTTATACAGACAATGATGATGAAAAACATATAAAAATCAAACGAAGATACGGTACTTTAGTTTATTTGAGAATCACCCAAAATTGTACTTCAAAATTTGTATCGCCTAGTTCAATAGAGAAAAAGCCCAGAGAATCTATATTTATGAAAGAATTAAATTCTGAGGATTTAGCAAATCCACAAAATGTTCCAACTTCCACAACACCAGATGGATTTCACGATAAATTAAATAAATCTTGAGACACAGAGTAAATGCAGCTTAAATATCCGCTTGAACCTGCTGTTGTACAAAGCAACCAATACAAGTACCTGAGAAAATATAGATGCAAGTTTTTAGTCGTACAAATCCACAGCTTAGAAATTTAATAGACAAATTCTTTAATGAAATTTAAAGAGGATAACATTCACCTGCAGATAAAGAACAGATTTACTTAAGATATAAAGATGGGAAGATATGAACAAGCTGTTGAAGCTAAAACTGCTGCATCAAAAATAGAACATTTTAAATTAAAATTCGGACATCTTGATGAACAGTTAAAAAAAATTGAAGAAACAATTAGCAAAGAAAAAAATTATAGCGAAATAAAAAACTATTACAAAATGAACTAGACAAAGCTAAAATTAAGAAGTCAGAACTTATTGGAAATTACGAATAATTTGAAATACAAGTTCAGCATGGAAATAATTAAAGAAATGACACAAAGTAAACATTCTCTAGGCGAGAGACACAAATTGTAACTCAAAGCATATTTACACCAACAAGTTCTGCTATAGATATAGCAAAATCAATGACAATATCAACAGTTTCGCTGTGTAGAGCTAATTCTGTGAAAAGTGTTGCTTTTCCTATTCACGCCTTCTACTCCACATCCTCAGCGTCCTACTCCAAATTAATCATTGTCAGCATTGTCTGGAATCATTGGTAGTATGATAGGTTGGTTGCTGAGAAGTGCTGGACAAATAGATCCTTACCTTGGTGATTGTGTTATTCTGCTTGTTGTCACATTAGTAGGTTTGTTATTTGCATTTGTGATCAGAAGTGTAAACAAAACATCTAGATGAGTAAGAGGTACGTAAACTATTTCAAAAAGTAAACTATAGCAGCTAATGTAACCGTTAGTATCAAAGTACATGACTGATTGTTTATTTCGTGATCAGAGACCTGCGCTGCACTCCGTGATCAATATGATGTTTGGCGTTTCTAAATTGTCATGTATCATCGTGTTTGATACAGACGTGACAGTAGAAACATCATTGCCGGGGGCCACATGTTCCGGGGGAACATTGGCATTATAATTCTTTTTGACTAAGTAAATGTTACCCACTTTGAGGTATTATTTTTTTACTCTACAATTTATTGTCGTACTGTTACAGATTGTTTATCAGCCTTTTGGAATACCGATCTGTGTTATCTCGGTATTGATAACCTACGATTTAAACGAATCACTGGATTTTTGTAAAGGAGTCACTGTATTTTGTAAACTTTTGTTGTATCCAACGATACTACCCAATTTCATCACCATGTCACTCGATAACAAAGATACCGTCACCACCAACATCATAATCCACTTTCAATTTTGAATCTGTTATGTATTGTTGAAATTTTACCACGTTTTTATCTGTGTCGTAACCTTGCTGTCCTAAAATTAATACTTCCATCAGCCTTTTAAAGTGTTTGATACCGTTGAAACAGACTGTGTACTATACCTGCTCCAAAGTTATATTTACGATTGTAAGAAGCTTTTACAAGAACATGTCTAGGCTCTTCAAAGCCTTGTTGTATAGTTTTATATTCTTCTGGTCAATTACCAATCAAGTATATGTTGTTTTTCTTTTCCCGTGAGGTATCTTCAGTCATACTGTTGTGGAGTTTTGAAGTTATTGCTGATCAAAGTAAAATTGTTTCATGTCAATGCTATTGTTATTTTATTTAAATGCATCGTCATAGAGTAAATATATTTTACACTCAGACAAAAGTTTTCGCACCTGAAAATAAGCATGGTATTTGTGTACCGATTTGACTCATTCTTGCACATTTGTGTTTATCAAATGCATTAACTAATCATACAACCAGATGTTGAAATCCACATTGCCCAGATTAGTTGATTCTGCCAAAATTTCACATCACACTGCGATCTGTATCTTTTCATATAATCATCACTGTCAAGTCTTCAAGTGCTGATATCAAAAATGTTTAATGATTTGCATGTGACAAATTTAGTTTCAGTATAGTAAATTTTTCTCTCCTTTAATGCATTTGCTGTGTTAACTTGGTTAAGGTGAGTTATTAATGCATCAAACTGAGTTGCAGGAGAAGGGTAAAGTGATGCACCTATTAGTTTTTTTTTATTTTTAAAGAATTTTGCATGGCGTGCATGTCTTAACATTCATTTTCTAATGCGCTCTTTTTTCCCACATCCATCACTTTTTAAAAAATGCATTATCTTTCAAAAACTCAAAGTCTTCACGATCATTAATAAAGCTATCTATTAATTGCACTTCCGTCGTTTCTGAAGGAGAGCCGTGTCGTCGATATATCATTTATTTTAATATAATAATGTTTTCTGCTGGTTCCCAACTCTTAAAATATTGATCGTATCCTCTCCATTTCACCTTTTACCATGCACTCTTATAGTCTTCAAATTTTTTTCAACTTTTAATATGTCATCTTGTTTTTTGCATAGAGATAAATCTTCTTCGTGAACCATGCCCTATATATCCTTAAACTGTAAGTCTTCCAGTCTGTAAAGAACCTATCACTTAAACTTTTTTGCCTGATTTTTAATATTTTCTCAGTAAAGTAATAAAGGTAGTAAATGTCAAATATTGTTTTATATTTTGAAATATTGACTGTTACACCAATTGTAAATCTAGAAGTTCCAAATGTATTAGTTGTCAAATAACCGAACATAGTTTTGATCTGTTTTCTCCCTTGCTTTTTTAATTGGAGTCATGCATATTAATGTGAGATGGGTGTTATTTTATCTATAATGAAATCTGGTAAAACGTCAGACCATTTTCTGTTTTTATGTTGACTGAAATATTTTTACATTCCAGTGTCTAGGATTTCGCTAAACCTTTCCACGAAGGTTTTTTTTCGGGGTAAGTTGTCCTCGGGTATTTTTCTTTTTCAACAAATCCTTAACTTTTTATTGTAAAACATTTCTCTTCATCAATATATTTCAGTCTTTTGCTCTTGAAAGATTTATCTGAAAGCATCATACATGTCATGTCCATATTTCGTTTTTACTTTCTTAGTTCATTCGTATTTAGAGAAAACATATAGTACTGTCATTATGTATTTTTATTCATCGTTCTATTTTTCATGTTTGCATGTCAGCAATGTCTGCTGCCACTGGTCATCCACGTGACTAACATTTGCACTTGTGCAGGGAAATCTTTTTCTCGTTTTTTTGTGTAATGTGTAGGTAGATTGTTCAGTTAACTATTTTTTTCAGTTCTGTGTATTTGATTTTATTTTTGTCCCGTTTATTTGTTCCAACGATTAATTGATATTTGTCTTATCAACTGGAGTTTCCGGATCGTAGTAAAGATGTCTTAAATACTATTCGTTATCAACCACTTAAAACGGCATAAAACATCGAGAGAATACTTTACGCTTGATAAATTGTCTTCAGGCGTTATCAACAAGCCAACAGGACATCGATCTACAACGGGGACTGTTATTTTCAGCATTTTGCAGCGTTTCTTTGATCCTTTCAGACGTATAAATGATTTCAGAATTATGCCAGATTTTTGCCATTCCAATGGTTGATTCAAAAACAGATACCTTCATGTACTGAGTTGTCATATGCTGTTTCAAATTACACTTTTTGTCGAATCGTTGATAGAGTGACTTTGTAAAGTTTACGAGGTCTTTGAAATGTACTGTAACTTTAGCCGTATACATATTCATATATTTATCCACATCAAAATACGTAATTTATTCCTACTTCATACTGTACTGTTCCAACAATCTTGCTACCAGGATTGATAATGCTTATTGAATTGTTATCAACACTGAATGTAATATCTAAGTCTTCATTTTATCTGAAACATTGCAGGATATCTTTTTGATATTTGAAATCGACAAATCAACACTTTTATTCTCCTAAATGTTTATTATTTGTTATTATTGTTATTATTATTATTATTATTATTATTATTATTATTGGTAACAAAACTAGCTTTGAGCACACTTATATCCAATCCAAATCTGTAAAAAAAAAAAAAAAATAATAATAAAAAATACGCGTTATCTCTTGTTACCGAAATTCTTTCTGATATCTTAAACTCATGAAATAATTATATCACCTCTCTGAAAACTGCTAATATATCACGATATAGCTTTGTACCTATATTTATATTGTGTAAAATTTAATGCATTTTTTTTTTCCTAGCACGAAATGTACAATCAAGAAATTAGAATTTGGTCTAGGGAGCTTTGAGTGTTTTTGTTTTACAAAAATGGGCGGTCAAGGGACTTGGTGATATCTTTTTAGTAGTGAATAAATTAACAGTGCTGGTATTTTATTTCTGGACAAAAAGATCGAACTATTTTTAATTTTACGAGTAGTTCAGGATTGTCAATTTATTCATTCACTACTATTATTCGCCTCTCCATTGTAATTTGCAGGTCCATTAAGATGTATGTGTGCTGTTTATGAATCCGTGACCGAATCGGGTATATCATGACAAAGCTATATATCTAAAACTGTCCACAACTTTAGGTAGAACTTATACATAGGAAGTGGTCCCACCCGCTCCTTTGCCCCATCAACACCCACACAATTTACGTTTCTGTTGATATGAAACCCAAAGTTCAGTGTTTTTGTACTTTTTGTATATGGTTGCCTTAGTTTTGTATTCTTACAATTCTTGCGACATGGATGTTGATTGGTACAAAAAATATATTTTTTTTTATCCTTCTTTTAAGCTCATCTTTGCGCATAGTATACATGTACATTCGCCGAAAATTGCGTTATAGTTTTAGAAACCTTCATTAATAGGCCATTTCTTAAAGATATTAATTTGCAGCACAATTTGCCAAGATCCCTCCTGCGTAAAGTCTAAGACCATCTGTATCAAATACCGTATAGTTATTACACAACTCCTGCGACTGAACTCCCAAGATATTCGTTTTTCCTTCTTTATAAATTTGCTATTTACTTTGTTTTAAGGCTGTAAGCAGCATTCATTCAAAATGAAATGCATGTCAGTGGAAACTCGATGTACATGACTTCTAAAAAAAAAGAAAGGAAGGATGGAAGGAAAGATAGAAAGAAGAAAAGAAAACATGAATTTTCGAGTCTTATTACGCGTATTCTCCTCTATTGTAATTGTTACGTTTGCTTTGGTAAATAATGAAGTGAAATGTCTAGCTAAATAAGGGGAACAACTCTTCAAGTAGTAAATTCCTTTAAAGGGAAATAACTTAATGGCACATATTTGGAGAAAATTTCTAATGTATCATTTTTCATCATCACTGACGTCTGTTAATTAGCATGTGTGCCTGTATGGCAACATATCATTTTATCATCATAAATGAATTTCACTTTCCTGTGGTCCTTGAAATCAGTGCAGCGGCGTCAGTTACGTCTACATGTACTAGTATATGTCGTACTGTGAAAAATAGTATACTGAAGGTGAATTATAGAACACACCTTTACGAGAGAGAGACAGACAGAGACAGAGAGAGACCGGGGGTGGGGTGGGGGTCTTTATATATGAACATGCGATAAACGTCGTTCATGAAAATCTTTTACAACTAGAATTGTAGACAACAAGCTCACATATATCCCCATCTCTGTTGTATGACTCAGTATCTTTCAATGTTTTCATTAAACCCTAGAAATTAAGTCACAACGAACCGGTTTTAGTGTGCGACACTCGTTTATCCTAAGTTCGGTGGCAATTGGTAGAAAATTTAAAGAGCCCGGACACGAGTTTTAAGCAATGATGAATGAAACTTAGGTGATCTTGTAGGTCACTGAGAACCAGTTTTGCTGCTCGACACACCTTTATCCAAAGACACGCCCTTAATACCAGCTGGGTGACAGTAGTTGATAAGATATTAGAATTTGAGCCCGGACATAATGTTAAGACAATTTTGAATAAATTCTATAAAGAAAATCACAGCGACCAACCACAGTCCCAAGATGCATCCACATTTTGATGCCAATAAGGACGTATATGCCCGACAGGGAGCATGGACATGATTTTTAAGCACTTTTAAATTAACTCTGGAAAGAAAGTGACACTAACCCAATACATGTCATCAATACACTTTCATTCCAGATTCTTCCTCGGTGAACGTTTGGTTTCAGGTGAAAAGGTACTGGAATTAGAGCCCGAAGATAATTTGTCAAAAAAATGAACGAATCCTTTAAACATAAAAAGCTGAGAGCAGCCCAGATTTTCTGCGCGATACATTCAGAACAATTTTTGATGTTAATAGAAATTACTGCACATACAGGGTGGTAAGAGACAACTATAAACAATTTGAAATAAATCCTGGAAAAAACATCACAGTGACCACTAGTTAGTGCGCGACAAATTGTTATTCCAAGATGGCCCTTATTGTGAAGTTGATAGAAATTTATTAAATGTATTGGAGTTCGGATTCGGATTTTTAAGCATAAGAAAATCAAATCCTAGAAAGTATGTCGGAGCAACCCAGTGTTGATACGAAACACACGTTTATCCCTAGCGTCGCAAGCCACTGGCCAAAATCCGCTAAGTACCGGATTCTCGCTTGTGGCTTCCGCATTAAAATCTCCTCAGGAATGTGATTGTTATAAATGAATAATTTCTAAGCTTGTACTAAACGAATCTAAACGGATACATGTCGAACAATACCTTTGATGATGATCTGTCGAAGGGGTGAGCAAAATGATACTGGTTCTAGGATATTTCGTCTCTGGAAATTCTGTCATCGGCATTTCGTTTGTGAACAGCTCGCACTGCTCACTCCGGAAAACTCGTCCTCTTGCACAAATTCGTTCCATGAACAACTTGCCTATTTAGACATTTTTTTTTTCTCCTTTAGTTTAGGGTTGTGTTCCCCAAAAACAAATTGCCTATATACCAACAATTACTAACAATGGTTCTATCCTCACCTCCTTGGCATTCGAATGGCTTTTCTTCTTGCATCTACATGTATTTGTCTCTTATTATCCTAATAGTGATACCCTCCGTCAGTCTGCCCGTTCATCTGTCTGTCCGTTACTTTATATCCTCCTAAACCGTTGGATGGAAATCCACAAAAACTGGCAATGCTCTTATTCATATTGTAACCATGTGTAAACAGGCATATTATACTTGGTTCCCTCCCCCTGGGTACCTGGTAGGGTTCAAAGGTCAAATAAACAGCAAAAAATATATAAAGACAATTTCACATATTTTTTACCATTCGTTATATGTGCAGCCACAGCATTAAGTACATCATTTATGTGACGGATTTTGAGCAATAAACCCTAGTCACAAACTTGAGCACCTCGAGGTTTTCTACCAAAAATTCGATCACTGGTGGAAAGACTCAAGTGTTCCAGTTGCGCTGGTCACTTTTATTTTAGGTGGGTGTATGTTGAGGGCTGAGTGAGGGAAGGAATGTAGGTGGGTGTATGTTGAGGGTTGAGTGAGGGAAGGAATGTAGGTGGGTGTATGTTGATGGTTGAGTGAGGGAAGGAATGTAGGTGGGTGTATGTTGATGGTTAAGAAGGGGGAGGAAAGTAGGTGGGCGTATGTTAAGGGTTGAGTAGGGGGAGGAACGCAGGTGCGTGTATATTGATGGTTTAGTGGAGGGAGGAATGTAGGTGGGTGTATGTTGAAGGGTGAGTGGGAGGAGGAATGTGTAATGATGAGCGTGGTGATTTGCGATCGCAAGCTACCGAAGTTGCTCTAGGTATATTTGTTTTGTTTATTATCCCTCCTTATACACATTTCCACACATACTCATGTATATTGTAAGACAGATTTGACATTATTTACATAACATTGTTGCTATTTTTAAAAAAAAAATATATGTTCTATTCTAAAGTGGTTCTTTCTATCTATTCCTTTATTACTAGACATCTACAGAATGAAACAGAATGAATCTTTGACTTTGGAATCATTGCCGATACTATTTTCAATAAAATCGTATCAAAATGGTTGAATGAATATTTTCTATTAGGATCCTTATCGTTACGGAATTGTGTGCATGAAAATATCTTTGTATTATATATGAACATAAATGAAGATGGATTTTGTTGCTGCGTTACCCGCGATGTGTTTCTTTAGCCTTGGCGATTTCGAAATAGTGACTTATGTTCACTCATTGAAGCACACACAAAGCGCCGGCAGTTAGGGGCCCGTTTACTCCGAGTTCTCTGGCCATGGATTTGACCACGTTTATGGTACTTATAGTGCTATTTTTCTCTATATCGTCACAATGCAGACGAGCATTGTCAAGAAGCTATCCACTTTGTGCGAGCAATCTTCGCTGTAGAGCTGTCACGATAAGTCGTCGAACTCCGTCGGGCTGTTAAACCCGGATGCTAGGGTCAGTCGTGACGTTGGCTTGAGGAACAATACTGATTAACTCGGTGTGAGTGGCCAAAGCTTCTGGACTAACGGGTCTGCGGGGTAGTGAGGTTCCCAATGAATCCTTCAGCAGGCAGGGAGGAGTGGACTACATGAGACCATTCCTGGACCATTCCTCGGCAACAGTTGATCGGAAGTATTTATGATCATCGCCTGGATGCCACTACAGAGCAGCATCATATATGTTGATGGAATATATATTAGGGTTTGAACCTAAAATTCATCGTCATTATATGTGTGACGATCTAATACACCATCATACTTGTTGAAAAACAATACATTGATCATATCTGTTGATAACTCTATACATTGGTCTTATTTGTTGACAAATCCATATTTTGACTATATTTGTTAATAGATCCATACATTGATCATACCTATTGGCATATCCATATATATATACATATATCAGTCATATCTATTGATACAATCCGTGTATTGATCATATCCGTTGACAGACGACATCATTTGTGATTATTTTTTCTTGATAATCCATGCTTTGATACTATCCGTTGAGGAACGATACCATTTTGTTATATCCGTTGTTGAACTTTGTGTGCATGCGTAGGGTCGGGTTTTTGTTGATTTAGTTTAGTCTGTGATAGACGAAAGAAAAGGGTGTGAGCTAGGGTGTCAGAGGTTAATTTACCATTAATTTGCATTATAAAGAAAAATCTCATTTACGTACCTGTGTTATGCGTCTTCGCTAGGTCCAATTCCACCCGGTTTCATCCTGTTACACTTGTCTTTGTCGTGGTCAAACAACAAAGATTATAAATTGTCAGACAGAAGAGACCAATTGTTTAAATGTTAAGCTCCTTTGATTTCATGGGGTGTTTTCATTGTCATTTCTAACGAATTTCTAGTAGTTTTTGAATTCACAAAATGCGTAATGCCTTTAAAACAGTACTTACAGTACCAATATGTGTATCCATGCTAGTACGATAGTATTAATTCACATCATAGGAATTTGGGTTGAGGAAAAGTGTTTTGTTTAGTATTCCAATATATAGTTCCTCAGGTGTATGGCATTTCAATACTGCATGGCGAAACGGTAGGAACGAGATGGCTTCTTAGAGATGAGATATGCCATTTTTTCAATGTTATACTATTTAAAAACATTTTTAGTACATTGTATTAGAGGGCAACATTTCTAGTGACAGGACTGATTTTTCAGTTAGGTTAAAATTAATGGAGCGTTTTCTGTTGACTTTGTTGTGGTTACAGTTGTAATACGTAGCTTCGACCCTCTTTCTTGCTCTCTGTTTTGTACTCGCTGCTTAATTGTACCATATTTTACGCATTTCGTTCTTCCCAAGGGGGAAAAAAAACAACCCAAAAAACAATGCACACCCACGTTTATATATATAATTATACGGGGGATTTTTGGTCCCTTCATCCACCATACAAATTTTTGAAAAAAAAAGATTGTATATATGCATGTATGTATCAATTACTGAATACTCTTTATTTCCTCCAAATAATGAAGAGTTATAGAATGCAAGTTACTACTAAGCAACTATCATGACAACCACATACATAAATCCCATCCGAACACTTGTAACAGAGCAATATCAAACAAGCGTTATCATAACAACCACATACATAAATCCCATCGGAACACTTGTAACAGAGCAATATCAAGCAAGCGTTATCATAACAACCACATACATAAATCCCATCGGAACACTTGTAACAGAGCAATATCAAGCAAGCGTTATCATAACAACCACATACATAAATCCCATCCGAACACTTGTAACAGAGCAATATCAAACAAGCGTTATCATAACAACCACATACATAAATCCCATCGGAACACTTGTAACAGAGCAATATCAAGCAAGCGTTATCATAACAACCACATACATAAATCCCATCCGAACACTTGTAACAGAGCAATATCAAACAAGCGTTATCATAACAACCACATACATAAATCCCATCCGAACACTTGTAACAGAGCAATATCAATCGTGTTTCAGTCCGAATTATAAACAGTCCTCTCTGTAGCTTTAAAGTGTCTGAACTTAGGGAGAGGATAATAGCTTAACAGGAATCCCAGAATTATTATTAAGATTTACAATACTGCAAATTTTTTTTTATTAAAGTAAATGTTGGGCAGTCAATCGATTTAGGAAAGATAATCTATATTTATTATAAGTGACTCTAGATTTTTGTTTGTTTCAAAAGTCCACTGAGAAAACGTTATGATACGAAATATTAAACAATGATTGCTACTTTAAAATACAAAACATAGTACATGTTTTCTTTGTTGAAATCTACTTTTGTTACAGTAATTTTCAAATGGTTCAGTATTTAAGACAACGTTTTCTGTATGATTAAAACGTATCGATACGACTTTCATTTCAATATGTTTTTGAACCAAATAAATACACCGAAGATTATTTTACTAGGTCCACGTGGTCCAGATTAGATTGAATTATGGCACTTTCACTCTGAAGGAATACATTAAATAGAGTTTCATCATAAAGATAGAAAATTGCTTACATTACATCGCAACTAAATAAATCTTTGATTCTGTCCACACAAAAAAAGACATTTCATTTACCGTACAATTCTGTGCAGGACATTACGTGTAGCACACGCAGTAGGATGCAGTTTATTTGTTTTCCTCATAATTTACATATGTGCTCCAAATGCTTCTCTAGAATAAGTTTCGATAGAAAATGAATCTCTTGATGCAATTTCTGAGCGAATCGCAAAATGATCCAGATGATGCTTTCCGACACGTTTGGATGAACATATGCGACACAGTCTCGGTTTCTTCTCTTATCAGAGTTCAACGTAACACTTTTGTTCTTTTCTCTGATATACCTCCTTCTCAAACACGCTCCAATTTCTTTTGTCAGCTAAGGTTGCAAAAGTGACATATTGAAGAAAAAGGTTATTGAGATCATATTTATATGCGATTATAATCAAATCAGAAGTTAGGGATGTAGGTAAAGGACTGTAAATTACAATGGCTTTCTTGAGTCAGTTATGTCCTTACCAGATGGCACCACAGGAAAATCCGTTACATATCATTCGGATTAAGTCTAATCCTGCTCCAAAACAATTTTAAAGTATCAAACACCGCTTTTATTTTCATAACTGTTCGAATTTTTGGAAATTTTTGCTGTCAGTATTCGGAGTAAAGTTGATTTTTGATGCTATCAATAATGTTTTTGTTTGTTTGGTTTTGAAATTTGTTTTCATTTCCTTCTGTATTACAACCGCGTTGCATCTGAATTCTACATTACCGCATAGCGATACCTCTAATGATTTCCAATCATTCTCAAGACAAGATCTATGTATTTCAGAAACAGTAATGGCCAGTATCTTCTCATAAACGTTGGGATAATTTTCATATAAACATTTTTATTTTTATTTTTTTTGTGAGAAGGTTCAAATTTACACAGGAAAATATTTAAATATAAATGAATGGATACATACTTTAAAAATAAAATATTTTAAATCATATGCTTATTGACTTTTCATATTAGTTGTGTGATGTACTCTGGCAGATTCATATCTTTCCTTCGTTTTCAAACGACTTTTCTATTAATTAATAAATTATATAAAATATTTGTTTCATAAATACTTCGCTTCAAATTTCATTTTAGGATACAAACCATTCAATAGCATACTCTTCGAATATTTGTGTGAACAAAAAATATTTTAACTTATTCATTTTTATATGAAATTATTTATTTATTTATTTATTTATTATTATTATTATTATTATTATTATTATTATTATTATTATTATTATTATTATCTCATAGTTCTACAGATAGTGAGTCTGTTTAACCTGTGGCTTAACAATGAAAATTAATCTGGCAAAAATACGAAAGTCTCGAAATCAGTACAGTACTCCGATAGAATGATAACTTTTTTCCTCTGTCTGTCCAAAAAAGAAAACCCGCCTAATACTGCTTGACTGAAAACCATTTTTGTTCTCGTAACTATCGAATAATTTGATACAATGCATAGTAATTAGAATTTGGATTAAGAACTTTTAACATCTTGAGTTAACAATAACAGCAACAACATGATTAAATTGAATAATGACTATTACAATTCAAATAACAATTACCAAAATTAATATTAGATAACAAAATAAATAAAATGTTCCACGAAACACGGAGTATCACAGAATGAAACAAATTAATGAACAATTTAGTTATTTATTTATTTAGTTTGTTATTGTACGTAAGTAGTCTAAATATGCAGTGGTTTTACCCAAAATGATAACATTAAGTTGTTTTGAAGAACTTGTTGCCCTGAAATTCTACAAATTAGCCATAGGTTAAGTTATTAAAACTACCACTAATAAAAGGATAGATGTTATTGCGGCAAATAATTTTCTTGGGTAGGAACACATAACTGAAACAAAGACAGACACGTACTTAAACGCAGGACAAGAGATATGTTGGACTGGGTTTTCTGGTGGAGCTACCTATTCGATTCAGGGGAGTAAATGACTTCGATCCTCGATTTGCAATCGACGAAAGACACATATTTTTTATATGAATGACACTTTCTTGAACGGGAAGACTTTGAATGTATCCATTTGTCCTTCCGTAGTCCAAAGTTAGAGCATTTAATTCTTTAGTAAACTTTTATGTAGATCATAAATATTGTCGATTTTACGTTTTGACATTGTTTCGCGCCATTGATCCTCACCTTGTTATACTCCCATCTCTATGTAGTAATCATTGTGTCCGTCCGGCACTCATTAGCGCAACTAGTCTCGCAATTTTTGATCGATTGCCATAAAAATTGGTAATAATGTAGTCATCATCTAAAGATGCGCATTTCGACAAACCACTTTGCTCCTGTGAATTTTGTTAGAGGTAATTGTCTTGTAGCATGTTATATAATACAATCTCGTTAGCGCAATTAGTCCACAGTTTTTAATGGATTACCATGAAATTTTATAAATATTATGGTCATGACCTGAAGATGCACATATCGAAAAATCACTTTGCTCCTGCAATTTGTGTCTGAGTTGTTGCCCTTTTATGACGTATGGCAATTATGGTCATGACATGAAGATGCGCATATCGACAAATAACTTTGCTCCCTCAGTTTATTTTAGAGTTATTGCTATTTTTGTCTTGTAGCTTCATGCAGTGCCAAAAGATTTATGAAGAGCGTCTTACTAATGATAACTCCTCCTTCTCTTGGATTTGCCTAAACTGTAAACATACGAATTACTCCAAAGTCCAAACTCATCATTTCCCTCCATAACAACTTACAACAGTTTCAGTCTCCGGAGTGATTAAATAATAACCTCACAACAACAATCCATTCCAAGCAGGCCTCAAACAAAGAAAAACTTAAATCCGATAACCCTAAATATACATTTTCAGTCTAGAAACAACGAAAAAGCTGATTTTGTTTAGCCATTCTGGATTAGTACCACACAGACATAGTTGTTAAAACCGAACCTTGGTTAAAATCAAACTATCTTGACAGTGAGTTTTTCCCCAAATCATCTGGACATACAGCCTTTAGAGAGGATAGACCCACTGAGACATCAGGAGGTGGAGTCTCTTTATACTTGTCAAAGACACAATTATTACAACTGAAGAGAAGCAATTTAAAACATATGTGACATGGATGAAAACAGTAACGGCTCCATGCAAACCACTATAAATTGCCCCTGATTACAAGCGAAAAGAAACTGATGCACATAGTGCTGAAGATTTTGGGAATCGTTGCATATGGTAGGTCAAATGAAAAGAAACACCTGTATCTTAGGTTATCTAAATTATCCCAAACTTTCATGGGGCAATGATTATATTCCTACAATAGACCAGAATTGTAGTTGTCCTCAAATACTAGTGTATGCGAATTTTATCAGTTTCCTAGATCATTTCAATCGGGTCCAAAAAGATTTCGCATGAAAGCTTACATAAAACCACAGTACTATTGGCCTCTTTAGAACCACAATCACATTCTTGCCACGAAGGTGGCAGCCTACCCGGGCATTTCTGATCATAATATTGTTTATTGTGAAGTTGATATCAAGCCAGTCAGAAATAAACAGGCACCCCACTCGTACAGGAATCAGACCGGCATAATTTCAAACAGTCGAAAACTAGAGATAAACTTCTAGAAAATCATTAAAATTTAGCTTATTCTTTTTTTAGGTGCATTATCAGGGATAACAAACAGATCTGAAAATGTAACCAACAGTGCTCTTTGTATACATAAACACCAGACCTAAGACAACAATACCACCACTTATCCTGTAACAAATTTTGTTTGTGCAACGTGAACTTGTATAATTTCTTTCATCTTGTGACATTACATTATTTTCTTGCTCCTATTTAATCTATTTTCTTTTAAATTTTTGCATTCTTGTGAGCGTTGCTAGAGCTTTCCACCAAGTTCAGCTTTATGGGGATCTATCTTCTTTTGTGATGTTATCCTATCTAATGGTTTCTCAATCTTATCTCCATCATGTTTTTCTTATAATTATTTGCAATTAATTTGCAACGGAATTATAAGATAAAAGCAAACATAATTTCAAGGTTATCTTGAAATTAATCTACACCTTTTTTTTAAATAACCCTTACCTAAACTACTCTTACAATTATGCTGTCAGTAACAACAGTAAAATTTGAGTTGTTAAACCTTAAAACGAAAATGAAACAGTAAAATATAAATGATGGATACTAAAATGTGTCATAGATGCAAATGCAAGAAAGAAACAAAAAATGTTGAGCTTATAAAAAAACACAACAACAACAACAAAAAAAGGTTTTTGCAAACCTTGTTTTAAGACGTGCATGAAAAATTTGATAGATAAAATTAAGACTATTTCAAAAACTGTAGAGAAGAAAACAGACAACAATGGAATAAATACCACATAAATACATTAAAAAGATACTACAATGATGACAATTTCAGATTAATCCACGATACAAGAAGTAATATTTTTAATGACTTGAAACGAAACATCAAATCAAATGCAATGTTAAAAATATTTGATGTACCATATATTGGTCTCGACCGTAGATGGCGGAATCTTACTGAACCGGAAGGTGTTAGTGATAATGATGACGACGATATAGATCATTTCATTCCTTGTGCTTGTTTCGACATTTCAGATCCAAAACAAAATAAAGAATGTTTTTACCGGTCGAAAACAGTATGTATGGTAGCCGTTCATAACAGATCTAAAGGTCTTAACATGCCACCTAAAAGGGAGATACGAGAACACAAGAGAAAAGCCAAAGCTTTTAAAACTGTAAACTTAATCATTTACAGGATTTTAGACAACTTATTTTAGTCTGTTTGTTTTGTCTGTTCTCGTGTCTCTCTGAAAGATTTAGCTAATACGATTTGCAATAAGCAGAAACTCTAGTAATAATAACAGTTATTACAGTTGTTTTCAAAGGTACATCCAGCACACATTTTTATATAGCAGTGTTTCCTGTGTTTTGTTTTTCCTCTCTTGGGTTTTTTAATTGATGTTTAAATTGAGGTGTTTGAATGCTATCAAACTAGCGCTTAATGCTGGTAGAAATAATCAAAACTTTGAATGATGAAAACCCAGTTAAGTATCTAACACTATTTGATGTCAGTTAATCTTCTTTCAACTCTGAAGTTATTCAAAATTATCAATGGGTAGACGTTAACGCATGACATATGCTTCTCCTAGGATAACGACATCTGACAATGACTAAGATATTTCAACTGATCTTTGCATTGACAAAGAATTCATAGATTTTCTTGATTTTGGTTTTCGTCCATTTCTTCCTTGTCAGTTAATAATTTTCAGCTGTTGCTTATATTCTTAAATTTGCAGAGAAATAAATCAACTGCTATTTTTCTCCTCTGTGAAACCTAATTCTTTTTCGAGCTGTTTTTTTATCCATTTAAATCGCGTGAAAATGGCAAAAGGTGTTGGAAACGAATTTGATCGACATTTAAAAATCCTGGACATGAAAATGATTATGATGTACAGCAAACGCCGATACAAATTAGCACAGATATACATTTGTCTAATGAGGCATTAAAAACCTTTAGTGGATGAATGCAAAGAGTTCATTAAGCACGCTTTGAACATAAGGTGAAATATAATATAAAATAATTAGGCATCATTTAAAATTGGATGCAATAACATTGCATTACCACGAAGTAGGCGGTGAATCAATACTTAATTCTAAAAAAGCAGCCAAAATAAAATGCTAGCACCTAACTCTATAGTTACAAGTAAAAGGGGAAGTAACTTCTTTAAGTCATTAGGCTGGACGAATGAAGTAAACAATGGATACCACCAATGGCAAAAATCTAGACAGACATTTATAGCAACCTTTATATCTTGGACAGCAAATACAATTCCCAGAGGAAATAGAAATGCAAACAATATTACCACGAAACAATTCAAAGTGGAAAACATCCACCCCCAAAGAACAGATCATTTACTCTACAAGAAAAAAGAGACATAAGAGGTTATGAAAATGCTGTGTAAGTGGTTGAATAAAAAATAGAAGCGATTAAATCAGACATAGAAAATTATGATAAAAGCATATTTGGGACATACATAAAGATACCAATAAAGAAAACAATGCAACAAAAACTGAATTAAATTGTATGATTAGTTGGGAAGTGTTCACACAATTAATTAGACATTTATCTGAGTTGGAGAGCAATTTTAGAGACATCATTGATAACATTAATACAAGAGTCAGAGAAACTTACCATTAGGTGAAAGACTTGCAGGATTGTTCAGAGAAAAAGGTGTAACAATTCTTACTTTATCACATCAATAGATAGGACAATATCAACTGTTGCTCTGTCGATAACAAATATGATCAATGCGTTTGAAGGGAGTTGTGTTATTGGTAGTACTTCTGGTAGTAAACAAGACAGCACATAGTTATTCGTGGACAAAGCCAAACAATGCATGACAAATATTGCTGAATATTAGTACCAGATATGGAACAAAGGCAGCAGAAGCACTGCCTGGTATCATTGACAGTGTAATAAGCTGGTTGCTTAGGACTGCTGGATAGGTTGTGTTCAGTACTAGGTCACAGCAGTGTTGAGTACTAGTTTAAAGCTATTGGATGACTTTTTAAAGTGTTTGATGTAACCAACAATGCGACCAGTATTCATCATCATAACATTCCGCAATAAAAAAAATACACACTAACAGCAAGGAATTGTCTAACTTTTAAAATCTGACATATTTTGCTGAAATCTTCTCGTAATGTTTTCATCTGGGTCATGATTTGTTTGTCTAAAATAAATTTCTCAAATAATCTTTAAAAAGTGTCTTCAATAGTTGAAACTGAACGTGTAACAGCTGTTTTGTTATGACCGTGAGCGCCTAAAATACATTTCACATAAGACCTAATACTCTGTGTTATCTTGCAGAACGAAATAAGTCCATCCTGTTTTTTTACATCTGTTGCCACTGGGTAAATTTCATCAGCCGATAATTTTCTCCAGTATTCAACAGTACCTGCACTATAGTTGCAGTCACGTTTGTAAGTTTTTAACACATACGCATGTGTAGGCTCTCCAAATCAGATTTTAAAGTGACACCATCAAAAATGTTTAATGGTTTGTATTTGAAATAGTTGTTTTCGGTGCAACAGTTTTTCATCTCTTAAATAGTTGTGCAATGTTTCGAATAATTGGAGCGTTCAACTGAGTTGCAATTCATAAGGATAAGGAGCACTGCTTGTTATACTTTTTCAATCTGAAGTCCATTATTGGATTGTCATACATTTTTAGATATCAACTAAATCATGAATTATAACACATTTACCATCACATTCCGACATTTTTCTGCTTGTTTTATTTTGAATTTCTCATCTAATCGGACTCTGCTTTCCGGTATGGCGTGTGCCACAAATTGTTAAAGATCATAAAATAATTTTTCTAAACGCTTACATCAGAGTAAATGTACATTAACCGAAAATTTAAATGGCCGGGAAATGTTTCCATTATCGCAGTTTCCATTTATTTATCAGACTAGGATAATAAGTAGTAAGATGGAGAACTAGTCCCGACAACACACTTCAAATTTAGTACTTAAGACTGTTTTTAGTTGCATAGCAACCAAAATAAATAGTTTTCTGACAGTTAAAGGGGTTGGTTTGGGTCATCATCATTTTACTACTAATTTTGTAATTTGTCTGTGTAAACTAGAAATATCCAGGCTGACATTACTTTCGCTGGTCCAACGTCTTGGTTGTTGTATACTACTGACTTGTGGATATACTGTAAAACAAAAGAATAACAGCTTTTGTACAAATTAGGAACAAGTCTTAAACACACGCCCTTGATGTCAAGATTAAGCAATTTATTACAAATGACACATTTTATCAAATAATTTTTCCCTATCTAAAATGCCCCAAATTCGGATACTTTTTTCCGACGAAGAATCAAGTACATTCATCAAGGATGTACAAATCATGTATCGCTCCAGAATCATTGTAATATGTGTGGCAATGCGATGACACGCCTTGAGTACAGTCTTCCACGCGATGCAAAGTTATCTATTCAAATAATTGTATTCCTCCATAGTTCTTTGAGTCTCTCTTCTTTTTATTTTTGCCTTTGTAAATTGATATCACCGATCCAATTTTAAATTTTTTCTGTATAGTTACAGTGGTAACAATTTGTTTGTAAAGAGCACAAGATGCGTAATTAAGGTTTAATGCAGCGTGTAATTTTCATACATAATCCAATATAGTTTATGTGAACTTTTGGTCTTGGCTTTTTTTAGGCATTCAACTATTTTGTCACATGATATTGCTGAGACCTGGTATGGTAATCAGTTAAAATGGCTGATTCCACACGACACTTTTCAAAGTTCAGTCAGTTGCCACCAGTCTGATGTTACACATGTAGCTGATTAACTTAATAATGAGAATAAAGTATAATCTTGGGACGGCATTCTATGCCCCTTTTTGAATGAGGGCCCTGTACGTCTCAATACTCATTCAATAACTTTTTTTTATGACATACTTCAGAACGAGCTTGTAAATTGATGCTTTATTTATAGGATAACAAATTAGTGTTATATTGTATAGCATTGTAAATGTCTTTTTATGAATGAAACCATATCACAGCATGATACTTTGCATTGTTGATTTTACCGTTATATGTAAATGAGCGTTAATCGTGTTACTAGAAACTCAACGTCACATTTCTACTGCACGACATTGTCTCCGTATGCCCTTACAGGCAAAAAATCATGAACGGTAAGCTGTGATTTGTTGAATAAATAAACAAAAGATAGTTGTTTAAAATAGAAGATATTCAATTTCAAACTTTAAAGCTTTAAATGCTTTGAAGATTGATTAGCAAATTGTGTTCAACAACTTCATAGTTTTTTAGCCTAACATTCATGGCAGCAGCTACATTACATTATATAAGCAGTTCTCCAAGTATTGGCATGTGTGTGCTATACAATATATGAAGACGGTAAATATGCAAACTTAACTACTGTCAGTACGACAAGGTACTGCATATTAGTATCAATGACAAGGTACTGCATATTAGTATCAATGACAAGGTACTGCATATTAGTATCAATGACAAGGTACTGCATATTAGTATCAATGACAAGGTACTGCATATTAGTATCAATGACAAGGTACTGCATATTAGTATCAATGTCATTATTATGGTTTTGTCTATAGAGAGGTTATTTTATAAAATATATAGTAAAACTTCGACATGCTTTACCCTGTAATATGGCAAGAAGCAGGAAGACCATATGAAATACTTACGTTCCACATGGGAGTGCTTACCTGAGCTCCTCAATATCCGGTTAATGTAGGATAATTTAATGTCACAACAATACATGCTTTGCGATGTTATCACGATTAGATATTGGTTATTCTCGATATTTTATGGTGCAGTATTATGGATATTTGCATGTGAATTCCATTCGATGCCGCCCAACCCTTGAATAACAATTGATAATTATTGCGGTGATTGGGGCTTAATGCACTAATTGTAATTAAATATGTAAATGTCAAGTTGTATCACTTTTTTTCTATGTGTGTGTGTGTGTGTGTGTGTGTGTGTGTATGTTTGTGAAGTGGAGTAAATAGTGATTTAGATTTTGAAACAATGAATCTGTAAAATCTTATTAATTATTTTATAGACATTATACAAAATTATGAAAACTTTGAGAGTCGATTACTTTTATAGTAGTTATTATTCATTCATATTTCATTATAATGTTATTTTGATAATCTATTTTTTAAATATTTTATTCAGAAAATAATCCTGCAAATTGTCAGCAAATAAATGATGCATATCTAGATGAATGCATATTCAGGTCGTTTACCTTTGTGGAGAAGTCCTCAGTTCATTCACTCATAATAAAATAAAGATATATGTAACACAACAGTAGCGTACTTTCATAGCTATAACCCACTGAGAAATCAACATGATTTACCATATGTAAATCAGCTCACGAGTCAATACAATATATATATATATATATATATATATATATATATATATATATATATATATATATATATATATATATATATATATCCTTTAACATTCCAAGTACTGAACACTATTATTAAAAATGAATATAAACATTAAAAAAAGAAAATGAGGTATCATTTGCTTTACACTATCAATTGAATACGGTAGATTTACAACACATGAATATGCAAAATCAACAATGAAAAATATTTCCAACATTTTGTAAATTCGGGCCAAAGACTCGCTAAAGATAACTTTATTCTGTAGTATTTGTCAATTAAGAAATGTTTGGTGCATTGTTAATGTAAATGTTTCACCGATGCATGTAAATATATCAATTAATTATTATACATGGACGTAAAAACTCAGTTAGTTTTTACTTTGATGATATACTCATACAGATAATTTCCATACATTACAAAGATACGATTTCTAGTCCGAAAGAAATAATTTTCATAAAATCGACCACTGTTTTAGTTACGAACATATTCTATACTCAGTGTTCAAAACAAAGTCATACCAACCGATCAGAAAAGACCTTTCAAAAGAAAAGTAATTGGCCGAGGCAAAATCTCAAACTCAAGCTCAAAGGTTCTATGATTTATGTGGCATTAGTTTTGTTCGACGTCTACAAAGCAAGATCATTACTCAAACCATATTAAGAAAACAAATTGGAAAGCTATACACAAGAGTGATGTTGAGTCAAAACAACATTCCAGGCATATGAGCTGCTATTTCTCCAATACTTTCAAGACTTTATATAAGAGCATAGTGGGGAGCTAAATAACGTCGTGGCTTACAGTGGGGAGCTAAATAACATCGTGGCTTATAGTGGGCAGCTAAATAACATCGTGGCTTATAGTGGGCAGCTAAATACCATCGTGGCTTATAGTGGGCAGCTAAATACCATCGTGGCTTATAGTCGGGAGCTAAATAACATTGTGGCTTATAGTGGGGAGCTAAATAACATCGTGGCTTATAGTCGGGAGCTAAATAACATCGTGGCTTATCAGGCGAAGGTAGATTCGTACAGTAGCATCATTTGTATCCTTACTTCCTAAAGATTACGCCGTTTTCACGATGTTCTGATTTCACGCTACTGTCAGTTGAACATAGCTTTATATTCAAATTTCATGAATGTTTTAATTTCTGAAGACTGGGTGATCTTGAAAAGAATGAAAATACACCCACACACCCCGCATAAATAACTTTCTAGACAATATATACAATATGCACAACCAATGTAAGAGTAAACGCCAGCTAAATTACAGATATGTCAGAAAAAGTGATCACAGAGTTCCAAGAACGAAAATTTTTGGATAAAAGTTCAACTCCAAGCTTCAACAAAGTTGATCCAAGCCAGGAGTGCTTCGAAGTAACCTGAAGGAATAGTGAGGTTACTAATTGGCATTACAAAATCTCATGTCTGTGTTATATTGGCTATGTAATACTTATGTATGTATGTATGTATGTATGTATGTATGTATGTATGTATGTATGTATGTATGTATGTATGTATGTATGTATGTATGTATGTATGTATGTATGTATGTATGTATGTATGTAGTTTAACAGCATACTTTATGTATCTGATACAACATACAAATTCTGTATTGTCTTTGATGAGTCAATCTTTCTCCAAGAGTCCATAAATCGAGGAGCGAAAAATTTAGCAAAAATCAAGAGACTTGACGATTAACTGCAATGTATTCAGTAACCAGTAACAAACGAATTCAATCAAAATGTATGGCATATATAATGATGTCTTTCTTCAACCATGGAATCAGTATAATGTCACAAAGATTAAAGAAAAGACACACAAACACAATTGTAGTCTGATTTAAAATCGATATCTAGATTTAAAAGAAAATTATAGAGTAAATATTTCGACCAATGGCATTGCGACGTTGTTCTAGAAACTTAACCGATACAAGTTTTTATATGTAATTAAACTTTCACAGTGTTTCAATAGTTTTTAGGTGTAAATATCATTTTATATTTTATTGTTTGAGCGAGGTTTAATTACTGTCAGTCAAACACCTGACCTGAATTTTACCAACAGTTCCGACTTGAACTTACGTTTGAAAGTCAAATATCTGATGGGATGAAATTTAAATCTGACACCAAATTCACCAGTAAAATGTATCATATGACTACTCTGTTATTTACGTTAATATATCCCTAGCATAATACTTCTTTGTTTCATACCAATTTAATCTTACATGGTTGATTTGGTGTTCGATATGTCTGTTCAATCTGTATTCCCGTATCGCACACCCAGACTGGAACTATTTAGGTGTTTTCACTGACGTCCACGCGTTGATATTCTTCGTTTCATCAAATCGAACTTTTATAAATTCCAGTTTGCTTGAAATTCTATTCAGACTGAAACGCCAAAGATATTTTAAAAGCGTAAAAGAAACGCGTGTATGTAATAAACACGAAACTATATTCGTGTTTTGTTCCGAGTTGTAAAAAAGAACTTGTTTGATATGGTGTATGAATATGTCTCAGAGTGACGGCCTCGACGTATCCCTAAGCAATATCAGGCTCGTTCTTTCCGCCAAATCGGAACAAAACTCTATGTCATATTTTGTATATATGCAACACGTATAATAACAGCTCATGACGTAAAAACTTACATCATGACGCCACGTAAGTCAAAGATAAAACGACAGAGGCAGCCGAATGGGTTTTATTTTCCAAGTCATTTAATTTCACTTTAATGCGATATCATCAAATAAAATAAGTATATTTTTCGTCATGTGATAATGATACATTTGCGCTCCTTCCAAATTAAAATTCTGAATCTAGTCGAATACTTTCAATCTTTCTCTCGCCATGGCTCGTAACAGATAGAATTTAGCCGACTCGTTTCATAAATTTCATTGAAAATAAGCATTCCGGTAAGAGCCTCTAAGTCTTCAATGTAGACAAACCGTATATACTCGCGTATAACTCGGGTCCAAATGCAAACAACATAGACTCTGATCTGCCGTCGCATAATGCGTCGGCAGATCAGGGTCTATGTTGTTTGTTCTACTGATTAGTCCTTACAAACTGCATAGACCAACATATGCCGCCTCATTATGCGACGGCAGATCTGGGTCTATGCAGTTTGTAGTTGGTATCACATTATAAGCGAGTATAGACGGTAACTATAAGACTCTGTTGTGAACTTGGAGCCAGGAGTATGACATTACCAATATATGCTTTTATTTTACTTCATTTTATTTTATTTAGAGATTTTTATTTGTACAAAAAGTAAAGCAGTATAATTTCGTACCATTAAGGAACGAACCGCACGGAAATAAAAATATTAAATTTTCCAACTCTTCCAAAACTTAAATACAGTGTAGAATTTTTTTTATCTGAGACTAATAGTCATTTTGAGTTCAGTTTTTATATTAGCAGTTCGTTCATTTGTCGCACCAGATCAATCCATATTAGAAATTATATATAAAAACAATAACTTGTCACCACATCAAATTTTCTCACATCAAACGAACAACACCAATACGTCCATATAAACCTCAGAGCCGTGCCACACATTACCGGCTGCTGTTATATCAAACATTAAAAGAACTTTGGATGTACCTTTGATATTTTAACAGAATAAAAGAACAATAGACATTTAGAGGTAAACTTGTTTTTAGTTTTGTTTAAAGTTTGTGGATTTTCAATAAAATTGGAATGTATTTTTGATCTTGCTTAATATTTCCTTTGTTGTGCTTGATTTTCCCGCCCACTGGCTTCAAAAGCCGAGGTTGAACGATCATACCCCATTATGAAAACAAAAATTGATTTTTTTTCTCCAATTACATCATCTCTACTTTCGATCGAGCCACAGTCATTATTTTTTATTAAATGCAGTCACGTATTGCCTCTTCATTCTCTTTTTCTTTTTTTCTACGAAATTTTATTGGGAAAGTAAAAATGTAACACCCATTTTGTTCTTTGGTCTAACTGCAACAAAAATCAGAAAACATTCAGGAATGTAAGATGTATCTATAAAAAAAAAAAAAAAAAAAAAAAATAAACTCTGTATTTTCCTGTTTATGCAAATCATCTATTTATACTCATTAGAACACTACTACTACCACTATTACAACATACGTAATTTTCTATTCTTAATTTTTATTGCATGATGAATTTGTGATTGTTTTTAACAGAAATTGAACCTTAGAATGTATACACTACAAATTAAAGATCAAATACGGAGGAAATTTATCCAGTCGTATATTTTTCATTAATTTTTGACTCAAATATTTTGATTATCTAGCTGTTGCACAAAAAGTAAGAAATGCAAAGTCTGAACTTGACATGTATTTTACATAACCTAGAAGAGGATCGTTTTTCACCTTTTTATATTAAAATTGGAAATATAGTGATGATGTGAACAGCATAAGTGACAATGTTTTGGTCAGTTTTTTCTTAAATCGCTTTACTATCGAGTATTGCAACACTAAATCAGTCCTTATTGTATTATATTGTAGTTTCCAAGAACATCACCAAAATTAATTTACTTTCCATTGTTTTTTTTAAGAACGAAGAAACTCAAGTCATAAATGATTTAATTGGATTTTATGTGGTTTAGACTGTTGCAAAGCAATAAAATAGACTGCAACGATTATTTTGTTGTGTGATGTGACATTTCATGGAGGTGTAATATTGAACTGGGATCCCACTAATTGCTGAATTCTCTCTGGATATGTTGTTTATTTATTTTTTATTGACATCCAAAGCATTATTTGCTAACTTCCCTGTCAACTAACTCACTGAAAATAATAAGCGGGAGTGAAGTACGCTTTACCTTAAAGCTTCAAGTGCTATAAAAAAGAGGCAATTTTGTCGTAATAATGTTCATGACTAGTCTAGGAAAAGAGTATTTTTCCAAACTTACGATGATTACAGGGAAAATCAAAATGCTTTGATCAAACAATATTATAACACTTGCAGGCTGTTGACAGTGCGTATAATATGCTTATGACTATTGTCGCTTAATAGATTTCTGATGAATTTTGAGATGGAAAATGAGGCGATAATATGTAGGGAATGCGAAAGGTTTTAAAATATACAAATTCAGGTGAATTTAAAGATCAAATGTATTCAAAAGTTCTATGTTTGATAGTACAAGTTTCAGTAAATGTATATTCCTCAAATTATAGCAACATATCTTATCCACAATTAATGACATAATAAAAATGTGATCAATACCGTATCATAGATAACTCACTCGCACTAGATCATCACCATTCAATGCCCAAGAACACATCTCCCTTTCTGCTCCCATTTCCTCTCTTATAACACTTACAAAAGGGATCACTTATACAAGGAAGATCAGCGTACAGCAATTTGCCAGTTATAATTAGAAATGCTTCTTTTAAACAAAATAATTAACTAAAATTTATTAATAATCGGTTTTTCACAGCATTAAAATAAGCTTTTATAAACACATTATTAAAAGACCCATACATAACACATGCAGGAAATTAAAATGCAAGTCATGCACACACACTCACATTAAAACACATATCATATGCTATGACTCAAGCAACATTAAGTATTGACAAATTACGTACATAAAATGCATTGCGTACAGAAAATACTTAGACTCATGCAACATTAAGAATGAACATATCACATTATATATATATATATATATATATATATATATATATATATATATATATATATATATATTAATCATAATAAACATGGTATGGACAATACAACATACGTGGCATTAAAACCTACAAGTACATTATCTAAGATGATACGATAAATTACAAACATAACATACAACCGATCTCAACAGTGTGTGACATTACAGCATTCATATACACGTACACATTTAAAATTTGCTTTATACTTCTAGATTATAGTGTTTGCACTGTTAGATATTGTGAGAGAGACCGAAGTACAATAGGGCGAGCTTGCGAGCCCCGTTTAGAAACTTCTCAGTCAATCCTACGGAGTATGCTTCGAATGTATGCAATAGCTGCTATTCGGACCACCTCGGTTATTTATGAAACCAGGATTGACCGAGAAGTTGCGAATGCATCGAACTATATGTACACTCGCAACTCCTCGGTCTATCATGCCGTCAATCTTCGCTTGTGCCCGGCCTAAATTGGCAAGCCAAAATCTGTGTCTCCCGTTAAGTTATTCGTATAGCAGAGTACACAGCAGGGAGCATAAACATGAGGGAACCAGACTAATGAGCGCGGTGCATCATGGGAAAAAAGTAGAGATTCAGCACTTTCACTAAGAAGAAGGATACTTGTTCTCTGCAGTCTTACGAGCACCCGAAGTGTGATGCATTGTCAGCTAAACGGTCAACCCAGTCGAGGAAATAGCCGAGGTTGTCCGAATATATTGCGGGGGGGGGGGGGGTTGCGGAGAAATTTTCGGCAAATAAAATGTATGATTTTTCTGCAAATGACTACGCCAACATACATCCGAGAAATATTTGCGTCTATCAGAAATAGCCGAGGTGGTCCGAATGGCGAACCCTGTGCAGTTTTGACGAGACCACAATATCCAACATGATTATATAACCCAGCTCTTGACCTTCTATGCATACGCATTGCGTGGGATGATCCATTCAATTTGGCGCTTATTGGACGCCCGTCAAGCACTTATTGCGTGCTGTCAAGCACACACAGAACCAAATAAGTGTGTTACCGCCTAACATGACGTGCCAGCAGGACTATCATGACGTAACAGTATGCAAAATAACGTCACGTCGTACCATGTATTTATTTTCTATTTATTAAAAAAAATATGTAATTTAAGCAAAATTTATTTTCAATAATATTTTTATTCATTTTAATGATGGGAACAACAATTTAAGAACAATTTATTATTTTACTAATAGGTTTATATATTAAGTAAATTATAGTGTTTTTACTGTTGGATGTTGTGGTCTCGCCTGAAGTATACGGGCCTCGCAAGCTCGCCCCGTTGTACTTAAGTCTCGCCCACAATATCCAACAGTACAAAAACAATATAATTTATAAGTACAAACACAATAATTTATATATTATACACCCCTATTTGTTAAATAATGATTTATTTTAATTGCTTTTCACAAAATTAAAGTGAATACATATACTTTTGAAGAGAGAAATCTTGTTTTAATTATTTGCATGATTGAATCGCGCATACATACACAGTACGACGTGACGTGATTTTACGTACTATTGCGTCATGATAGACCTGCTGAGACGTCAAGGTACTTAACAACAAACGTGTTGGGTCCTGCGTGTGCTTTACAGCACTCAATAAGTAATTGACAACGTACAATAAGTGAAAAATTGACTGTGTCGTCCCGAGCAACACATTTGCATTGGAAGACTGGGGTATATAATAAAAAAGGTTCTATAGCATGCTTATTTGCATATACATTAGGCAGAAAGAATAATTTATAATTAATTGAAGAGGGAGTATCATATAATTGTTAGTTTGAAAGTTTATTTAATATAACTGTTTACTGTATCGGTATAGCATACATTTACTAGAGTGGAGTCCCTTTGATTTTGAATCCAAAATTCATAGTTAGGCGGAGTGACTAATGACTAACAAGTAAAGACATTTTATCCTACAATCCAATCGAAGGACTCGGAAATCAATAAGGTGTTAATTTCAGAATGACCCCGAACTTTGAGGTCAGGCACACATGGGAATAACCCTAAACAGTCCAAAGATGTTTATAGCCAATTGCATCCAAATGCACGCCTTTTAATCTATATCATGTGATTAACATGACGAGCAACCGCTATAGTTTGTTCTAAATTGTAACTTTGACGAACTCCCTTTATGTGAAAGGACACAATTTACTCGCATTCTTCCAGATAATAAAAGAGATTAAATAATAATAATAATAATAATAATAATAATAATAATAATAATAATAATAATAATAATTTTAACAATAAATCTTATTTTTCTCATTTATTTTAATCGAACAACATCTATGACAGAAAAGTTTTAAAATTATACGACTCGTTTCATAAATATAAATTCAAATAAGCTCAAATGCAAGGTCCTATTTATCACATAACAGAAAATTCTGATTTTATTCAACGAAACCGCAGAATAGTATAGTGAAATGACTGTGAACAAATCTTTGACTTAGCTAACAATTTCCATCCCACTGTCAAATTCAAGTTGGAGTCATCAGACAAGTCCAAAACATTCCTGAATATCCGATCCAGATTATTCGAAATATATAAACTGACTTGTATTGAAAACTAACAGACTCTCATCAATATCTCTTACCTATCAGCAGTCATTCTAAACATGTAATCAGAAACCTTCCATTCACCCTATGTGTTCGCATGAAAATTATCTGCTCAAAAGAGAAGACGCTGAACAAAATACTTTTGGAATTTAAAAAAGCTATTGACCGAAGTAGTCTTTTAGGATATAAAACTAAGACTACCAACAGCCGTATCCCTTTCGTAACAATATACCATCCAGATGCCCCAAACATAGGGCAAATTGTCTGGAGACACTGGCACATTATTGACTCCTCTGCACGTCTAAAGGAGGTATTGAAAGAACCATGAATGGTCGCTTACCGACGACCAGAAAAGTTGTGCCAAGTTGAGCTCAAACCATAGTACGGAAGCAGGAACATACAGATTTAAATACAGCCATTGAATAATCTGTAAACAAATGCATGAGACAAATATTTTCAAGAGTTCATCAATATGAGTTACTTGCAATATCAACGCAAGGAAAAGATGTGTCACTAAAAACGTCATTTACGTCCTGACGTGCAAGATTTGTTCCATCCAATATCTTGGCGAAACAGATGACTTCGGAAAAATAACGAACAGTCACAAAAGCCATATCGGAAATAAGGTCAACACAAAAATCCACTAACACCTACATAACAGTATCTATAGGTTCCCAGACGCTTCGGCTATTTTGCCTTCATCAGTGGACCGATTGTAAACAACAGGATGACTATGTTACGCGCCCATATATGATGATATAACATGCCATATATGCATATATTGTATGTCTGTCTGTATGTATGTATGTTGCACCTCATCATTACCTCATTTTGCACTGCATTTTATATAGCTGTTGTTGATTGTTTATTAAACAAAATTGTATTTTTTTTTATCATTATGCCTGTTCCAATATGAGTTTTGCGTATTTTGAGGGATGGAAAAAGCTAAATTAAAAGAGCCGTGTCAAACCCGTTGGTCCTGCAGCATTGTGCAACGAGAACTAGAGACAAAACACAAAATTTACATGTCACCTTGATTCCTTATCATAAATCGGTGAATGTGATCAAAGTTTGAATGGGTAAAAATGCAGACTTCCAGAGGTCCGGCACATTTCATTATGGAAACTGAAGAATCTTGAACTGTTGTTGTTATTCTTAGAATTAGAGTACGTTAAAAAAAGAAAAAAAAGTTTCCTTACGAAGGAACTTAGACGGTTTCAACCCATGCTTTTAAGAACTTTGTTTTCTCTAAAGCTCATGAGACATTAAAGCGTATTAGGAAAACACTGTCCTATTGGAGAATTCTTATTTATCGATTTTCTCTCATTTCAAGGATGAATCTTCAGGGTAAAAATAGTATGTACAACATTGAAGACAATAATTATTTGAAATTTTTCATTTACAAATAAAAATAGTTAAATTTGTGAAAAATACCTTTCTTCAATAAATCTACTCGGCATATATGACGGCATGTGATGAACTCGTTCGAAAGTTATATAAAACTCATAACTGTAAGCTCTTTTTTATATGAAAAAAATATAATCTATTGAGGCATGCTAAATTTATAATACTGCTACTGCTAATAATAATAATAATAATAATAATAATAATAATAATATATTATTATTATTATTATTATTATTATTATTATTATTATTATTATTATTATTATTAATTATCCAGTTAATCCATATTTGCTCGGCTCTTTTCTTCAGTCAGACGAATAAGAACTGCGAATGTATTTTGTTCTCTACACCATAGTAAAAAATATACATAGGTGTTAGCTGAAAGTAATAATCCTTGGTTTTTATCTTTCTTTCTCTCTTTCTCTGTGTGTGTGTGTGTGTGTGTGTGTGTGTGTGTGTGTGTGGATGAAAGCAAGAGAACATGTACGGCAAATGATAGTCTTTTACAAGTTATTCAATGAAAAAGAGCAACGGTACACAAACTTACAAGAGACTAATTTGGTTTTCTCAAAGTTCGTGTGACAGGGTGTAAAAATGAAACAAGAGTTGTATTCCATCATGGATTTAATAAAAATATTATTCTAGACAGGATATAAACCCCGCCCATGACGATATTTAAAAATGGCAGCGCCATGACATTAACATATATGATTTAATCCTTTCATTTTGAATAAGAATTTATAGATTTTGATAAATAAGCGTTCATGTCGTAAGTTTTTTGAAAAATTTCTTTTTTCTTTTTTTTCTCATTTATAAGTGCTTATGTCTTTTTTTTTTTTTTTTGCCAATGCAAAGTATACGTTCTAGATCTAAGAAAGAGGTATAAAAAAAAGATGCTTTTGAAAAACATGTAAGGCAGGAATGTGTCTTGTTGCAATATAGACGTTGTTGTGTAGCATCGATGCAAAGAGTATCTATTAGGGTCAGTTTTAAAGAGAAACCTAGCAATCAATGGCTTTATTTACAAAAATATAAAGTAAGAAAATTTAATGTCTTGACGAAGCAGATGACGTCAATGATCTCCATAATACACGCTCCCTATCTAATTGATAGTGCATATCTTTTTCCTAATTACGGAAAAATGTCATTTATTTCTATTTTGAAGCAAGTTTTATCAGGTTCTAACACGTCGAAATGTGGACAAATATGTTAACCGACGCATTTAAAAACACATGCTCCTTTATATAGCTTTCAAAGTATCCAGGGTTCCAGGAAGCCACAAAGTCTGGAATCGTCAGATTGCTTAATGAACCCTTGCACAAATTAGAGGCTATCGCCGCACCATCATTCGAGCGATTATTATACGTATTGTCTCGCGTTCTGAAATAGACTGTTAATTTAGTATTCCGTCTCTTCCACCATGACATGACCAAGTAATATCTCACTTCCAAATTACTCCAAACTTTTGATATATTGCCATAATAAAACGAGTTTTCACGGCAAAAGAATTTCTAAGGTTGCTCCAAGCATCCATAAATGTCCGTGGAATGACTGTGGAATTCGGAATTTCTCCAAGACTGATCACCTGGGTGAGTTTCTTTTATTCTCAGAGTCATCTGTCTCTGATAGCATTTCCACATGTCTACGTATAATCAGACTAGAATCCCTAGATTAAGTCAGGTTGATTGAATTTATTGACGCCTGGCGAATGAAGAAGTTTGAATTAAAGGGCCATTGGTCAGCGATCGACACTCATCAACAAAGCGTCTTAATGACTCAGATTCAAAGGCCACGCGACGCCCATTCGTCATTCAGAACTCTTTGCATACATTTGCTGCTGAGGCAGCTACATTCCTCGACGTTTTTTTAATATATATATATATATATATATATATATATATATATATATATATATATCATATAGTATTTTGATGTTTAATCATTTTCAGTTTGCAGTGAATATGAAGTATAGAAAATTGTCATATTTCACTGAGACCTTTGAAACAAGCAATTAAAATACACCCCCGGATTACTCTCTCTCTCTCTCTCTCTCTCTCTCTCTCTCTCTCTCTCTCTCTCTCTCTCTCTCTGTATCTCTCTCATTTTCAGTTTGTTGTGAATAAGAAATTTACAAAGGAGTATTGGTGTCGTATTTCAACGAGACGTTTGAAACAAGCAATGCAGAGTGAGAGAGAGAGAGAGAGAGAGAGAGAGAGAGAGAGAGAGAGAGAGAGAGAGAGAGAAAGAGAGAGAGTAATGAAAATACACATAGGGACTATTCTCTCTCTCTCTCTCTCTCTCTCTCTCTCTCTCTCTCTCTCTCTCTCTCTCTCTCTCTCTCTCTCTCTCTCCAACTCCGGCAAAAAGAAAACGCACGAAATTCTAGAACAATAATAGTGTCAATGACACAAATATAGTCCTGAACAAAAAAGGAGAACTTGGTTTTGAGTAAAATATGGATCGTTTGAATGCTGAAGAAAACAACAGTAAAAGAAAACATTTGTTAAATTCTTCCCATTCTATGTTTCTTTTAATGTTTATGTTTTAAAATGACTTATCATCTGAGTAAGGAAGCAAAATAGCCAAGTTTGAAACGAAATCAAAGACTGCAAGTTAACATAATTTACTATTAGAGATGCTCTCGCCGACAGATCTTCCTGGAACACAATTTAAAATGTCAGACCCAGAAATCGAAGTTAATTAAAATGGAAGCAAATAAAATACAATTCCTAATGACTTCTTCCCGTATTCTTTAACAAAGATCTTTTTATCTGAGCATACAACATCCTTTTCTACCAATATTTCAATGTCCCATGGGATACGGTAAATAAGGAAAATACGGTAAATAAGGAAAATACGGTAAATAAGGAAGATACGGTAAATAAGGAAAATACGTTAAATAAGGAAAATACCTTAAATAAGGAAAATACGGTAAATAAGGAAAATACGGTAAATAAGTAAAATACGGTAAATAAGGAAGATACAGTAAATAAGGAAAATACGGTAAATAAGGAAAAATACAGTAAATAAGGAAAAATACGGTAAATAAGGAAAAAGATCATTACTAGTATTCAAACGCTTATAGGCCGCTTTGAAAATTAATGTATGCATCTGACAAGGTAAATTACTCTTTGTTAATCATGTCATAGCCTTGGACTTGGTAGTTTTAATATAATCATATTACTATACTATTTTGTGTAAGTACGAAAATTTTAATTTATATCAAACAACATTTAACCTTTTATTTCCATGATTTTTTTAGATTAATTCTGAGAAATTGTATCACTGAATTATGTAAGCATTATAAATTTAGATTACTGATATGAACGGTGAAAACCAAGTTTTCACCTACCGGAAATAAATCCGAAGTCCGTTCATAAGGTCACAAGTAGCGAGTTAGAATTTGACGGTTTGTTTAAGGCTTTAAGCGATAACTTAAAGGTGCCTCTAAGTTAAATGTTATAAAATTCATCTTCCGGAGACTACAGAAAAAAAAAAAAAAACTTCTGAACAATTGATGTGTAACTTTATTTTCTCAAAAATTATCAGAGAATTGGTTCTAATTTTGTTGGTAGTCATATACAATAAAAAGTAAAAGAGCAGTTAGCGGATTTTTAAAACCTTTTTGTCCACTATAGAGCAAGACTTTCCAAAATCTAAGTCCAGCGGCCCAAAAACATATTTGTCGAGTTCTCGGTTTCTCAAGATTTGCTGTCGCCAGCAAGAGAAGACTACGCCAGGACTGAGCAAGTCATTCGGACACATGTGTGATGTGATGCTCTGTCGGAATACTCTCTGGCCTTTCCGCCAATGATCGGAAAATCACGTCAGAAATACTACGGTAGCTGCCATATACATGTACCTTGTTTACCCAATGACGCCATGAACACTTCACACACCATCATAGCGTTCATTAAGGGCTATTGGTAATGCACAATTCAGTACAGGTGGGTGGGGAATGGTACTGTGATTCTGAAGAAATGGCTAAACAATATGGTAATAGTGATGTCCCATTTCTTTCAGTTAAGTATCCTGTAACATTTAGCAATGAGTGTGAGAAAGAATAACTTATAATACAAACAATTCCATATCTTTTTGTCCACGGACTTTAATGCAGTGTACAGCAATATGGAGTCTGTATGCAGTGAATAAGAAATGTCAATGACACTTATGAATAATCCATTTAGTGGCAAGTTGAAGTGAATTTTGTATAAAACTTGGAGAAATTAAACATGAGCTGTTTTTCTGCACATATTGTTTGCAAATAAAATGGTATTTTGTCAGTCCTGAACGAACATGACAGTAGTTCCTAAAAAAAAAGGTAGGGAGGTCTGTACTGGCCATAAGAAGCATTTTATGATGAAGACAATGATACAGTTGTACATCTATTTTGGTAATAATAATAATCACACAATTTTCAGTCCCAAACATGATGATGATCCCCAAAATGAACAGCTTAGAATATTTTCATATTCTCCGCTCACATGTCTTTCTGTTCATACACGTGGCTTATTCGACACACCGTAGAATCCACTGTTGAAAAGCACATGAATATATACATGTATACATGTCATATTCACCGTCACTAAGCATGTTGCGCTATACTTAGTTTAACATTCACGATTATTGACAATAGTAACATCCAACTGAATTGAACGAAGTACCTTCTTCTAAAGTATGTAACTGCTCATATATCTTACCTGATCAGTTTGTAAATTTGTTAAAACATGTCTTTTTCTTAATTTGAACAACACTCTGGCTTGACGGGAAGTGCCTTCTCACACTAACGGAAACACATACCACTACTACAATAGTTCTCATAGTTACAAGCAAATTCAATGTATATCCTATTTATGCATACATATAAGGTTTATTTAGGATAATTAGCTAATGACAAGTACTTTTCATTATTTTTAGACCGGTGTTATTAAGAACGCAGGACTGATAATACGAGAAGATATTACCTTCGGTGGATTAATATTTACAGAACTACATGCGGTGAAAGAGGAGAGGAAAAGAAGTAAAATGTGAACAAGCAAATAAATCATTTCATAATATGTATTTCAGGAATGTTTAGGAATTTTCTTCGCTATTAACAGTACCGACCACAACTGTACTTTCAATATGGAAAGTTTGATAGCCATTGGGTTACAGGTATGCGTATAATATGTCTGTCAGTCTTGGGACCGAGCTGACTGGAAGAAAACCAATATGGCAGCCCCCATTGCATGGCGTCGTGATGTTTGCCACATGCATTGCACGCAAGGATCAGTGTATATGAAAAATGTAACGCTCGTTGCATCTTGCTTAGTATTCATGCAACACGATAATTACAATGCAATAACTCAATACTATCTCAATGCCGTGATTTATTGCACGTAAAATACAATATCAAATTGCCTATTTTAACTCTTATAAATATCTTATCCGCAAAAGAGATTGTACCTGCACATTTATATGACAGTTTAATAAATTAATAATTTATAACGTTTCACTTATTACATACTGTTTGTGATATATGGCTATAACACACCCTCCCACCCTGTTAAGCCTATTCGCATTAGCAATAGTCCTTCTTGTCCGAAACATTCCAAAGTTTTACTTTCAAGCATGAACTCACCAGAGAACTTCATTTTACTGTGCAAATAATTCCATAAAGGTATTATAGCGCTTGTGATATTGTTCGATTTCGCCTAGCGCACTTTTAGTGTATGACTGACTTTGCCGCCATTTTCCGGCGATTTTCCCCTTTATACGCTGTATCACTCCATGGAAGTATATCCCTTCTGCAACTACCACGGTTACTTTAGAAAAAAAAAATAAAGACAGGGGACAAGTCTAATCCGAGATGGAATTGTATACAAAAACCACGAGTTGTTTCATACTGGTGTGATGCTGTATGTTGCAAGCTTTACTGTGTTGCCATTTTTAAGAAGACTATGTACCTTTACTGTGTTGCCATTTTTAAGAAGACTATGTACCTTTACTGTGTTGCCATTTTTAATAAGACTTTGTACCTTTACAATACTATTGAATAATCGTTTATCTCAGATGAATTAAAACTGCGCAAAAATATTTTTTTCCTTTTTTTTGCACGATACGGTCTAGATATGTGTAAGATAAATGTTATTAGTACGAAATTAGCGACGATCGTTGCATAGAATGTTCAGCTATATATCTATATATATATATATCTATATATATATATATATATATATATATATATATATATATATATATATATATATATATATATATATATATAAATATATATATCTGTCTGGTGTTTCCTCAGCAAAAAGGTTAAACAAAATGCATTATATTCAGGAAAAATTGCTTCATTTCTAAATACACAAAATGTCGAAATGTCAATAGTATGCCTCTCCAGACACGTTTTTTTGCGTTGCTTCATATATATATATATATATATATATATATATATATATATATATATATATATATATATATATATATATATATATATATATATATATATATATTGATCTGTCAATTAATGCTGCGCCCGAAATGAACTTTTATACGACTTAGAGGGATATCAGTTATTTTTCTTTATCGGTCAAAACATTGAAGTACCGCAATTAAGAACGATTGTGGCAACCACTTTATTTTTTGTAGAAAAGTTCAATGTGCATCAATTGTCAATTACATATTTACAAGGTATTTCATTCCCCAATATAGACGGTCAATTGCCTTTTTATCATCGGCGAGACGAGATTCATAAAAAAGCCCGCCACAAAATGAGTTGGGCGCACCATAAGTCAACTCAGGACGAAGCAGGCCAATCACGTATCATAGACAGGGCAAATTATTTTTCCTTATACAGTCATGCAGCTTCTTTAGACTTTAATGATCAACAACATTCTGAAACAGCCTTGCGTTTTGTATTTGGTTGAAAGTTTGTTATTTTTATATATATATATATATATATATATATATATATATATATATATATATATATATATATATATATATATATATATATCGTTATCTGAAAGACAACTTGTAGCTTAGCCAACTACTTTTTATTTCTTGTACGTGCACTTTATTGGCGATGTAAGTTAATAACTGCAGAGTTTGCATTTGATCTTTGCATTTTCTGAATAGGAAACATTTTTCCGCACACGAGATGTTCTTCTGGGAGTATTCATATCGAACACTACAACTTTCAGTGAGCGCACTGCACTGCACTGCACTCTAATATTGTGGCATATACATTGAGATTAAGAGATTAAGGATGGAGAGAAATTGTGTCGTAGAGAAACATATATTCATGCCGATTTTGCATAACCCGTATTCATTAATCTGAAGGTGTTTCGTGTACTCTGAAGAGTTTGAATAAAAGATACAAATTAAAGTATTTGGATGTGAAAATATTTACATGACTATTTTTCCTCGAATGACTCTAAGAGTCCGGATCAGATGATGCGCAGACTAAGGGGACAAAACATTAAGTTCGAATTTCCGGCTGCAGAGAGTACATCAATTAGAGAATACACTTTAGTGTTGTATGTAGAAAACTGACGCGATAATTAGCTTGAAAAGTTCTATTAAACTATTGCAGAGTTTGAATCTTCTGTGTAGGCTTTTAAACAGTCTCAGCCATGAACAAAGCATCATTAACGGGTAGAACAAATACACCCGAGGGTAAAAAGTCTGCGTCAGACACGATGCTTTCCCGAGTGTCTGACGCAGAATTCTGATCCCGAGGGTGAACGTTTCCTGTCCAACACTGATGCACAATGAAAGGTTATTTTTCTCGCATTCCTGAACGAAAAATGAGAGTGAAAATCCAAATTGCCTGTTGAGATACTGGTGCAACTCTACAAATGAGAGTGAAAATCCAAATTGCCTATTGTGATACTGGTGCAACTCTAAAAATGAAAGTGAAAATCCAAATTGCCTATTGTGATACTGGTGCAACTCTAAAACTGAGAGTGAAAATAAAAAAATACACTACCAAACCTATAGCCTCCATAACCCTATAGAGCCAAGGTGAAGTGTAAGGAGAGAAAAGGGTAGGAAAATGCACACATACACACAAACATACAAATCACCCATGAAAAGACTAGGAGTGCTCACACATACAGACAAACATATTATCATACTTATATATTAGCACACAAGATAGAAGAGTGGAGAAGGGCTTAAAGTTTTTGTTGTGGAAGAGAAAAACAAAGACAAAAAACAAAGACATACACACACAGACATAAAAACATATATTTTTGGCAATAGTTTGAGTAGTATCTCTGCTGCTGAGAGATCTGGGTGGCCCTGAAAAGTGCCGTTGGGTCTAGTCCTGAGAAGGCCTGTTTTTTGTGTGTGGCTACACTCGCCTTGGTGCCCACACCTCCCCGGACCGTGCTCCATTGTAGCACATCTCTGGCACCACTGCTTTCCACTCTAAGGATTGATTGAGACTGACAGTCTAAAATGAGTTCCATCCGCCTCCATTCCAATCTACTGTTGTGAAGACTAGAAATTCATCCCTCTATTCTTGCCGTCTCTGCTGCTGTTAATGGTGTGGATGTACTCTATCCACTGCTGTTTCTCTATTTCATCCACTCTCTGTCTCCATCTACCTCATGAGGCAACGCCTGTTTTGATAGCACTCCATATCCTCTACCCAGAAGGTGCTCCACCCTCGGCAACAAGCACATGGCTTCACTCAACTTCCCAGCTTGACAGTGTTCGCTGGTCATTTTATCTTTGTGGACGAGTCGACGATGGATGGCAGGACTGACAAACGCACTACTTTCTATGCTTGAGACGCGAACTAGAAGGAAAACATCCCTTGGTGTAGTACACACAGAAGATAGAATACAGGTCAGGAGGAATCACGCGGACCTAAAAGAAAGCATCCTTATTAGAAAATGAAAGAAAGATCGACGGAAATAAAATGAAAGAGTATATCAAAAGAATTTTGTAAATGTCACAAATCAATTAACACCAATGAACTAACATACCAATGAACAAACGTTAAGGCAGTTGACCCTTTGGAAGACATGATTTTCGATCTTTGATCGGAGGCCAGAAGCAATGGTGAAGGTTTTGATTTCCACTTGGCTGTGTTCCCCGTCAGAGCATGACTGATCTCGTTTCCAACTTTAGGTAACATTAGGTAAAACTGTAGCCAGGCCAGTTTATGCCTGCTACCGTAAGTAACAGTAGACGGTACTGCTTGTGACCGTTGACCCATATTGAACAGCTAGACCTGGCTCCCTCTGGAAAGTCCCTCTGGAAAGTCCCTCTGGAAAGTTCCTCTGGAAAGTCCTCTCTGGTGAATCAGACGGACGAGCATATAGGCTCATCCCCCCCCCCCTCCCACTGGCTGTGAAGACAGATGACAAGAGCTGTGTGGACAGCGCAGAGCATCAGCTCAGGTGCATTAGAACCTATTTGCCATCTATTGCAACTGGACCCGTCTCCAGACGTCTCTACATTTTCGTGCCACTGGATTCAGACAGGCCTGGACGAAAGAGTGAGGGTGACTCTGCGCAACTTTCCCACACTTAAATCCAACTCACGCGCAAGTCATGACATTATTCCCCTTCCCCCACCAGATACCTTTAAGTCCTGTGGCGATGGGCAAGCGGCGAAGCAGCAGGTGTGGATACACTGAGAGCTGTAGCTGCAGACCTGCTCACAGGTGAATCAGAACATAGGGTCGCTTTTCACTGGACCGAAGCAGCATCGGAACTCGGCTGCTCCCCTGGGTGACTGAGCAGCCCTTTTCAGGATCACACTGCTCACCTCCGTAGCATGCGGAAGGGGCTAGAAAAATGCCCTAAACATTGCCTGCTCCACCTTAACTCTGGTCAGCATACCGCAGCTGATGGGATCCCACCTTGGTGGTCGAAAATCTAACGAAAAGACAAAGGTGACGCCGCTCACCATCAGTGCCTGGAATGTGCGCACGCTAATAGATAGTACATCAGCAGATAGACGAGAGAGAAGAACGGCTCTATCTGCTAAACAAAACTGGCGAGATTCAACAGGAGATAGCGGCCCTGAGTGAAACTCACCTAGGACATGCCAACAAAGCAGAAGACGGCTGCACCTTCTTCTGAAGCGGCCGAAGTAAAGAAGAGCGACGTAAAGTTGGTGTTGTTGCCATCAAATCACAGCTAGTCAGCAAGCTCACAAATCTCCCAAAGGGCGTTAATGCCAGACTAATGTAAATGAGACTCCCCGCTGTCTGGAAAAAGACTTACAACTATCAGCAGCGCCTATGCACCCAATTGACCAACCCAGATGAGATAAAGGACAAATTTTATGAATACCTGGAGTCTCTTATCGCAGAAGTACCGAAGGCACACAATCTTATCATCCTTGGTGATTTCTAGGCAAGAGTTGGCACATCACCAGACATGGCCAGGCGTGATCGGCAAAAATGGTTTTGGAAAATGCAACAGCAACGGACTCCTCCTACTGAGATATGCGCTGAACACGACCTCCTAATCACCAAAACAGTCGTCCGCCTGCCAAACCATAACAAGACGTCTTGGATGCACCTGCGCTCCAAACACTGGCATCTCACTGACTACGTCATTGTCAGGAGAAGAGACAGGCAGCATGTCTCAGTGACGAAGGCCATGAGAAGTGTAGAATGCTGGACTAACCACAGGCTCATAGTCTCCAAGCTCAATATCCGGATTCAGCCTAGCAGACGACCACAAGGAATAGAAAAGAGCCCAAAAAGCTCAATTTATCCAAATTGAAATAGGAGAATGTGAAACAGGCGATTCCTGAAGAACTCTACAGCGAACAAGAAAAAATTGATACGAACTCAAAAAACGTCAAAGAAACCTGGGCATCCTTCAGAGACTATGTGTACTCAGTTGCATCCAAACCACCACACTTAAACATCAAGATTGGTTTGATGAGAACGATGCTGCCATACGGACACTACCGCATGAGAAACATCAGCTCCAAAAGGCCTGTTTAGAAGACAACACTTCATCATCTAAGAATGCAGCCTTCAACAATATTAAGAGGTCTGTCCAAGTGCAAATTAAGAGAGTTGCAAGACTCATGGCTGAGCAACAAGGCAGACGAGATTTAGTCCTACGCAGACAGGAATGACATGAAGAACTTCTATGATGTTTTGAAGACAATCTACGGGTCACAGTCATCAGAAACATCTTCAATACTGCGTGTTGATGCCACCACACTGATCACTGACAAAGAAAAGATACTATAAAGTTAGGCAGAACACTTCAACAACATTCTCAATTAGCAATCATCTTTTAGTGAGAAAGCACTTGAATGACTGCTACAAGTGGAAATCAACATATCACTTGCTGATCCTCCAACGCTGACTCAAACTGAGAAAGTAATTGACCTGCTGCCAAATGGCAAAGCACCTGGAGCAGATGCTATACCAGTAGAAGTCTACAAAGCCGGAAGCTAGCACATACCACAGACACTGACTGAACTCTTCCAGTCAATGTGGACTCAAGAAACTATACCCCAGGAGTACAAGGATGCATCCATCGTCTACTTGTACAAGCGGATAGGCTACATACAATCATGCGACAACCATCAAGGCATCTCCTTGCTGTAAATATCCTCGCCATAATTCTGCTGAATCGCCTTGTATGGTACATCGATCGATCAAGTGTTCCTGCCAGAGAGTTAGTGTGGCTTCAGAAAAAGACGAAGGACCACAAACATAACGTTTGCAGCTCGTCAGCTCCAGAAGAAATGCCAAAAACAGAATTCCAACCTGTATACGACATTCATCAACCTGACGAAAGCCTTTGATACAGTCAGTCGTGGATGCCTCTAGAAGATCATGGCCAAATTTGGCTGCCGCGAGAAAGTCATCGTAATGGTACGGCAATTCATTGATGGCATGCTCGCTCGCGTTGTGGACGACGGTGAGTCATCTGAACCATTCCCATTAACCAATGGAGTCAAGCAAGACAAGACTGCGTGTTGGCCCCAACCCTATTTAGTATGATGTTCTCTGCCATGCTTACAGATGCCGTCCGCGCAGTGACATATTACCGAACAGGCCGACTAGGCCCAAGCCTAATGCGGCAAAATTCCGGCGGCAATTTTTTCTTTTAAACTTTACCACCGCCACCCCCCAAAAAAACAACGCTGAAATGAATAAAAATATGTAGCGAACACAATACTAATAAGCAGTTGTCGGAAATCAGATTCGCGTTTTGAAGCTGAACCATTTTAATATGGGCTGCCTGAGGAAACTGATGATGATAAGATGGCAGGACAAGGTCCCAGACACTGAGGTTCTCACAAGGTCAGGCATTCGAAGCATCCACACTTTGCTGATAAAATCACAGTGAGATGGGCAGGCCACGTCACCAGGATGTCAGTCCAGCGACTACCAAAGATGGTCTTCTATGGCGAGCTCAAGGAGGGAATGCGTTAGTCAGAAGCAGCACTTTAAAAACTCCCTAAATTCATCCTTGATACACTTCAAGATTGACCGTGAGACTTGGGAAGATCTTGCACACTTTCGTTCCACCTGACGCCGTCGCAGCCATACTAGAGCTACAGAGTATGAGCTGAGGAAAATTTGAGAGTCAGTGCAGAAATGCGATTAGCGTTAATCTCGGAACAGCAGCACGTCTTCTGTTCATCAAGCAACCCCAAGCGACATCTCCTGTCCAGTGTGCCACAAATAGTTCAGAGCACACATTGACCTGATCAAGTGCTCACAGAAACCAAACCAGTTAGTGATGTCATGGTCATCTTCGAACTCGAAGAACGAACAACAACAGCATCAGCCATAAAATGGAACACAGTGCTACTTTGATTCAGTCGCAGACGTACATCCACACCATTCAACAAATACGTGTCTTGCAACCACATGTCCAAGTGTAAACGATCCATTATTTCTAAACCACGCCCTTGTTTGATTTCTTTCGGCGGTCATTAAATACCACATTGTGAGGATCGTTATCTTCTGTCAACTCCTTGTCGTTGAAGGCACCCAAGGTATCAGGTTTCCACGCCACCGATAATGCATCGAGGTGTGTGTTCTTGGCTTCTATTCTGTTAGTTAGTAAATTCTCTAGGAAAGCTGAGTACGGGTAAGTGTCCATGCTGCTGCTGATAAGTTTGTTGTTCAAGTATAAATCTACTTTATTGAACAACGAATGCATTAAAATTGTTGATGGGAGTTACTCTAGCATCGATGCCGGGATTGGTGTTGTCGGTTTTGATGACTTCGACTTTCATGTACAAGTAACTATTATTGAGATCAATGTAATCTTCGGTTTGTCCTTTGATTTCAAACTCTATGGGAGCTGAGGTGGTCAGAGACGACACGGAATGAAATTCTACCCACTGGAATTCTTGCATCGTCATCATTGTAGGAGGCATTGCAAACAGATCGAGTTCTGTCTTGGAACATTACCAATAATCTGGGTGGATCATTTTTAGTTATCAAAAACGTCCAAATCTCTGACAGTTCTTTTCTTCTTATTCTTTTTCTGGTTGTTTCGATGAGTAATAAATGGTTTTCGACGTCTCTTTCTGCCTTCTCCTTACTGTGGCGTGGAGGATGAATTAATGGTTTCGCCAGGAGTGGAAGTGAGTTTATAAGTGTCTTGGCGTCTCAAGAGCTCTTTTCATGTCTTGATCAGCACATTTTTCTCTGCATTCAGTAAATCTTTTTTTGGAATTTTGTTTGTCGATCAGTACGTTGAGGATAAATTATTTTCCTTGAGTCAGGGCAGCATCTTTTTTTAATGCTTGCAATCCGCAACTCACCATAGGTTTCAAAACGGGTGAAACAGTGCGAAAGACCGATTTCAACTTATCTCCCAAACCGTGTCATTGTTGTCGAGCGTACACAGGATACATCTGTTACAACTACTGGAAAATCGTTTTCGAAAATGTAGTTTCGTGGTGACTTTTTATTTGGAGAATATAATATTTTGTCCCAGATCTCCTTTTATACTAATATTCACACTGTCAAAATACCATTTACTGCCAGGAAGATAATGAGTATGCACAAATTCTCGGCGAACGTGATACGCGTTTCCTCCTATGGCAGAATCCACTTTGAAAGGAACGGTTCTCAGCAACGGAGAGGCTATGTGTCCCACTACGTTCTACTCCATCGCATTAGAGTACACAACATCAAACTGAGTACTTCGTTCAATTCGATAAGGCAGGGGTCTCCAACCTTTTTGTGCCTACGGGCACATTTGTGAGTTTATGAGAAAGTGGCGGGCACCAACCAATTAACTTGACCCATTTTTAAAATTTTTTTATTATTCATTATAACCTCTTCCGCGGGCACACAAAAAACCTTGACGGGCACCATGGCGCCCGCAAGCACTGCGTTGGGGACCACTGCGATAAGGTCTCGAAAATACTTGAAGAATCGGTTGCTGTTGATATCTTTGGTTAAGATAAGGTCTGCGTTTCCACTCAGAGTAGCAAGCAAACTAGGAGAAAATGTGATGGACAGCGTTTTACTGTCGGAAAAATCAATTTTGAGACGATGAGAAGACGGATGGCAGTGAGTTTTGTCGAGTGTTTTGCAAAACTGATCGTTGAAAAGAGCTACAATCATATCAACGAGATAATACGATTCTGCAGGAATTCTCATGGTATAGATATTCAACTGAGGATTAACTGGTGTTGGTGTTTGTTTGTTTGTTGTTTTTTTTGTGGGTTTTTTTTCGTCAAAGCCAGGATCATTTTTGTTCAAGTGTTCTTGGACTTTTTCGTTGAGTGTTTCTACGACGAAAGTGGTTTGATCTGCAGCAATATGCGACACTTTGGTGCAATGAATGATTTCTACCAAAGCTACTTCCCAATGAGCTTCGTGTTCCAATTGTATGTCTTGAGGTAATTTTGCAGTGAAACAACATAATTTCTTGTTGGGAAACACATCCATAGGACTGTCACTAGATAATGTCAAATAAAATTGATCATTCATAGTTCGATGGTTCTTTTCTCCGAGGTGTCACCCGATGTCAAAGGATTACTTTCCAACGGTTTTAAAGGGTTGCTGTGATTGGAGGGTAGTGACTGCCATTGGTGTGGCTACTGCTGTTGTTACTGTCGCTATGTTTAAGCGAGGGATTGGGAAGAAGATAGCCAATACAACTGCTGAGTAAAATAGTCCACAGTTTTGTATCCCCTTGTTGCAAACTCAAGTTTCCAATAGCTGCTCTAATGACACAATACACAACAAAGATATGATAGAAAAAGACGATTTGATATTTAGAAACACGTTCTCCACAAAACACCCACTGTTTTTGTTGTTTTTATTTCTGTAGTTCTTTGAGGGATGAACTCGAAGAAGGGGACGCAGTTTTTAAGGGCATGTTAGGGACTTTTAATTCTTTTTATAGTCAATAACTTGTGAAGCTGCAATCCAGGAATCGAAACTGGGTGGATATCGTTTCCAACGGACATTGACTTCTTGGATACGACGTTTTCCCACTGTATGTGTTCTTTGATCGAGAATGCTTTCGATATCATACACGTCGTAGTCTTTCTTGGTCACTCATTGTAACTCAAGCAAGTAAAAAGTTCCTTTTAACGCTTCTCCGTTCATATCATAGACAGGTGGGTCAAGTCCACGCCCTTGTCATGTGACACGAAGCAATTCTGTCGTCCAGTTTGATAAACAGCCCTTGACAAAAGTGCATTTGGTTTTTCCAATGTGAATCCAATCTCCTGTGTTTAACATTTCTTTCTTTTTTCTTGTCTCCGACGTTCAAAACAATCGACCAAACACGACCATTTTGTTTTGAGGCGTCACTTCTTCCGGAGCACATTCGATACTGCGATGATACGTTTGATTGTAAGCTTTCACAAGACGTAGTAACACGTCGATGTATTGGAGAGTATGTTGAAATGTAACATATTCGTTCACGGTTCTTTGAAAACGTTCCACGATACTGGCTTTTGTCTCAGGAATTTTAGTGGTGAGAAAATGAGCGTGTCGTTTTTCGTTTTTTTAAAAGAGCTGGTTAAGAAATGAAGTGCCTTTGTCATTTTGCCATCGCAGAGAGTGTCGACCACTTTGTTTCAAGACGATTTTTAAAGCTCGCACTAACACTCTGAATTTGTTTTGGATCTCGAAAGAACCACCCAAGAAGATTTTGAAGGCACATCAATGACAGAAAACAAATATTTCTAACCTCGATTGTACGAAACTAAATGAGAGACATATGCTAAACCGGTTTGCCATAAGTATCTATTTTTGCTTCTTTCGTTTGACTTCTTAGAAATTAGCGCCGAATGGGTTTGTATAACGTGTTCGTCGATTGTTTTTGTAACCATTGTCTTTTATCTTGCAGCGTATACTTTTGATTTTGTTTTTGGCTGTACGATAAACTTTTTGAATTCCTACGTAGCCAGCCACTTGAGTATGATTGTAGCAAACGCTGGCTAAAAGTGTATCCATGCTGCGGTTTAATAAGTCACTCATTGTTTGATGGTCTTAGGTTCGTGTGGTATTTTGGATTGCGATGTTTGACGTGTCCGACGAGCAATAAGAGTAGGCAAGGAAGTTTCCCCAGAGATCATCGGTTCTTTTTCACTTTTTGTCTGGACTTCTCTTTTCACTTCTGTCTTCCTTTCTTTCTTTTTATTTTCTGCTGGAGAGGGTGTTGACATAATCTATATGGCCCAGGCTTTTATTTATTCTAGCCTCGGTGTAGGGGAAGGTGTCAAAAGGACTGCAACACTTTGGGAAAAAGGTATTTGAGTAGAGGGGGTTTGAAATTCTTCTCTATTTTTTTCTCTTCCATCCCAAGGCCGTGTTTGTCATCTTTGTAGCTGCTGTTTTTTATTTTTTGTTTATTCGGTTTTCATGACATTATTGAAATCTCTCAGAATAGGTTTGGTCTCGTCTGTATCTTTCTGATGAACAGTTGGAGAAGTTGCAATAATTATCCGTATTTTTGCGATTTTTCCGTTTCAGACAAATCTGTTCAATCCATCAACGATCGTAACTCTTGTTGCAAGTGTGACATCTCTGTGAGATTAGGACTAGGGGGTAAGAGAGGTCTCCGTTGCTTGTACTACCGGTGGAGTTTCATCCATCATTTGTAAGGAACTACAGGTAATTTTCGTCCTTCCAGGTGTACAGGTTTGGTGTCCGTCCAGAAAGGTCTGTCCTTTTATGTTCACCTCAACACTACTCATAAAAGAGGTCAAGTGATTGATCCTAACAAGGGAGCAGCGACTTTTAACAACGGACCTATCAGCATGTAAAGAAATCCTCCTCGGTGAAAGAGCAATTTTTTCTTTTGACTGACTGGAATTTTCTTTTTCACAATACGTCGAAGAACGTGACGATGTTGTCCGAATCGCTTTTTCTGTGTCTTGGTTACAGGAACCATTCCTTTCAATACATTAAGACAACATTCACAAATCGTATCGATACTAGAGTCCCAGTTCTTGTTTGGAAGAATCCAGTAAACTTTGTAACATTCCTCTTATGTCTTCCACATTTTTCTTGGGAGTGCGTCCTTTCTTGTCGCAGCAGCAGCGGACAGAGCAGAAGAAGACGGCGATGACGACGGAGAAATAGAAGTTCCTTTAGAGATGGGTTTCCATTTATTTATACGATTTGTAAACTTTTGACTTAAAACAGGTTTAGCTGGCATCATCTTTAACGGAGGAGAAGAGGAGGAGACGATAACAGATGTCGGTGTGGTGCCTACAAGTCGAGGCACCACACTGACAAATTGAAATAAATTTTGAGTGATGTAAATAATACTAGTGTTACGATGATGTTCTTTACGCGTAAAACCAAAGTTTAGTTTTTTTTTCCTTGTCTTCTCAGAACATGTCATCAAAGATGATGAAGATGCATTTGATCTGAGTCAGAGACGATCCCATCGTCTTCGCGAGGAATACTTTCTTCAAAATAAATCGATTCTCCTTGACCTTCTTTCAGTAACGTGTAAGCCGATTACCTCCTCTTTGTAACACCACACGATACGTTGTGGGAGATGATCGAACGAAAGTGATTTGTGTTCGATCACACATTTGACAAATTCAGTTTTGCCTGAAGCACACAATCATGTGTTAAAGAAATTGCGAAGATAAGATACGGTGCCTCCCAACTTTGACGATCGGAACTTTCGTCGATCACTTTGAGAACGGAGGATGTAGCCATAACTCTAGAGTGGTTTCGAAAATTTTGAGACTACCACATAAGATACAAGAAATTTTATACAGAAGAAACAAACCTGTTTAACTTTTTCATGGTTCAAAAAATGTCAACATTTCAAACAAAATTCATTTTTGTTTCTTTCTTGTGGATCAGTCACATACGTCATTAGCATAGTCAGCGACCTCTTGTGTCCAAGCGTCGAATCCAATACTTTTTCCGTTAAGTACATCCTTCAAGTGGTAAATCTGTTGGTGTAGCCAACTAGCCACACACACTTCTTGGTAAGTATAAAGTGCGACAAACTTCTTCTTCACACAGGGGTAGAGAAGTAGTATTCATCTCTAATCGCAGCACTTTTAACAGAATGAGTTTTTCGTGAGCAAAGTTTTGGCAGTCATGTCTCTGCATGACATGGTGATAAATTTGTCAAAGGGAATCTGCCGGTAAACGAAATCCAAGAAATTCGGTCATTAACACACACACGATACGTCGTCATAAATTCAAAGGCGTCGTATCGTCTTGTGTAATCAGTTCTTTTAAAATAACAGGCTAATTCACTAAACCTGGAATTATTTCAATGACTTCCTCCCGTAAAATTCGGTGTAACACCGACTGTAGAAATCGTGTCATGGAGATTTTTTTAACGTTTTTCAAGTTGAATAAGAAATAGAAAATAGATTCTCAGTGGGTTCTTCTAAACTGTAAATTCACACAGATATCGGTGACACATTGATGACAGACGTCGTGGCATCGAGAGAATTATACCCACATCGAGTTTTGTGTCGGTCATGGCTTTTTCAGAGAATCTTATTATGCTATGAAAATGGCAATAGTTTTAAAATCGTGGTATTATTTTTAGTTTGCGTTTTTCTTGAATCTGTACAAAGTAACAGTAAATACATTCTCGAAGCTCCAAAGGTAGATTCTGAATGTGCTCTTCTAAACTTTCCATTCACGTGAATGTCTTTTTGAATGTCTTTTTGATGAAATAGTTATACATTTGCCAAACGGAGTCTGCTGGTAAACCATATCCGAAAACACGAGTGATTAAATCGCACGCGAGACGTCGTAAAGGAGTCTCGTCTAGAGGCAATACTTCTTTTAAAAGTACTTTGTACTCCTGTAAGTCTTGAACCTTTCATGGACTTCCTCCCACGGAATTTGGTCTATTACTGTAACACTATCGTGGCATCCAAAATCTTAGAATATGTGGGTAGGTGATCAATCTCTGACCATTTGAACACTTTCAAAGTAATTAGCCTTCTTATAGCATTCAGACACCAATGGTTAAAACGCTTATGTCGTGGAGGATGCAATTTTTGTTTGCGTTTCACTTGGATCTACAAAAATGTGCAAATTAGTTCAAACAGCTCAGGAGGTAAACTACGAATCTCTCTCTTCTAAAATATTCATGGGGATAATAATATGAACCGACCAAGGAAAGGCAGTGAGAGACATCTGGTATGTTCAAGGTAAGCTGTATATGTGTACTCCAATTCGCGGAGTTTAACACTACAACTGAAACACTGTTCATTATCTCCTTCTCCCAGGTAGACAAATCCTGTTATCGCTAAATATTTGGGAGTGAGTCCATCCAAATATTTAGGCCATTTTCATTTGAAAGTCTGGAATCAACTGGCAAAATAACAATAGTCAGGCAAATCCACGGAATACGTGTATTGTTCTTTGATTCATGATTCTCGATGACCTTGTGGTATTCAGACTGGCTTGTGAGTATATGGATGACATCCATAGATTGGCAAGTGGACGGCATCCCTTTCGATAATGGAGTGAACCTGTGCTACATTGCTTATGTCATCATCACTCTCGTCGCAGGGAACTACATCACACTCGAGTTCATTTAACTTTGAATAGGTTGGTCCATTACATTGTTTCTGTGTCGAATACATCTTTCTCGGTGGATGTCTCTGGTCAGAATGATCTTTCTGTCTTGGAACTCTCTCAGCGTTGTGATCGAGAAGGCTCACTCGTGTCTCATAGACGAGATGATACACTTTTTCTAAGGGTCGACTGACGATTTGGTGATCAGACAAACGTACAGTCTTGTGAGTGTCGACCGCTTTGACACGAAAGTCTTGATCTTGACCTGACTTTAAAGCTTCTTTTAACACGTCAAAGTTTACCATTTGACTCGAACGATAGTTGAGTGTCAGTCCTTTCACTTTGCATTTGGTGTGAAATTTCTGGGTACTGGTGGCCGTAATGTTTAGGTCCACCACTGTCCAAACAGTATAGTCTCTTCGAGATGTTCGTCGGTTCACGCTCCGAAACGTTCGACTTCAATGTGAGTTTGATAACCTCCAGGTCGATCGATGTACATGCAACTATCGGTGTAAAAGTAAAGGTTCCAACACCGAGAACAATTTTTAACGATGAGCTGAAAGTATTGACTTGAATCCAACAAGTATTCGGTCTTCTTTCACTCTGTTCTTCGTGTTCCAAGTCAGTGCCTTCTAGAAATCGGTGCCATTGCTTGAATTGGCCTTTTTCATCTGAAGTGTGACACCAGGAGGGATTGCCGCTGGCTTCTTGTTTCAATTTGAAAAACTCTTGAACGTAGCCTGAAAATATTCGCGGACTCGAGTCGTCGTCCTGTGGGTATTGTTGTGTAGTAGGAAAGTGCCAAATTTTCGTAAACTTTTAAGAATCAGTATCCACGACCAAGAGTATGAAACAATTATGCATTCATCCTCGTTCTTGTCAAGGCGCGTTCTTGGTCATCGTGACGACACGGTTCGTGTTGATTACTCGTTTCAGCACATAAGGGAAACATGTTTTCCGTGCAATGATGAGACAAAACGGAATGGCACAAGTTCGTCGGTGGAAGAACTTTACATTCGATCAAACCTTTGTACTGGAGAATGTGTTCTATGTCGATGTGTTCTGTCAAAATTTCAGGATAACCGGTTTTAATTCTAGCATATCTAAACATCCAAGGGTACAAGGAACACACACACACACACACACACACACACACACACACACACATATATATATATATATATATATATATATATATATATATATATATATATATATATATATATACATATATATATATATATATATATATATATATATATATATATATATATATATATATATATATATATATATATTGATTTCTTCTCCTTTAGATTCCACTGTTTCGTTTAGCAAGCGTGTAACATTGGTCCATCCTCCAAACAAACTGTCGCGAGGATTCAAAGGTTCGATGTGTACCACATCGTAGTATTCGACGATGCGTCGAAATTCTGGATCTGTTTTGAAACGTCGATCGTGTTCCCACATTTCCTCCACTTGGATTCCTTGACTTTCCAAACTCTGGCGTCATTGGTAAGTTTTGTCGTACAAATCTTCCAGAGTTAATCCTGGCAAGGGATTTTACAGTTCTCGGCAAGGATAACATGTGGGACATCCATGAAATAAACAGCGCTGAAATTCGTACACGATCTGTGGGTTTTTCAAATCCCAACTATCGACGGAATAAGATCCAATCTTCTTTTCTCCACCGTTTTTGGCATGTTGTATCCACTTGTCTTGGGTCTGGCACAAGTAATGTAACCAAAGCAACGTTCTGGTTGAATATCGACGGTTGACGAACTGATACGTTGGAGGTAGTATAATAACTAGTTTGTTCTCGAGCATGAACTTCTTTTTTGATGGACTAATCCGCCAACTTTGGCAATGGTGAAAGCATCCTTCAAGGGATCGATACTTCCGTGCTCGAGAAATAACCGTCGAAATTTTTCAAATCAACGGCGTATAATATCCACATTGAACCAAAAATATTTCAAAATTTCTTCTTGAAACTTATAAAGGTCTGAAGAGTGAGCTTGGTGCCAGGCGTACAAAGTTTCTCGCTGTTCTGTTCGCATACCGTCGGGATCGTAGTAATGGACTTCAGGCAAATGCGGGAGCACGACTTGCTGATTTTCTTCGGTATTGAAAAGTGAGGAAAATAGTCTTTTGTCATTTCCGTCATTCCAAACATTTTAAGCATTTTACTCAAAGGCATAGACTAATAACTCTTGAAATATTTAAACTGTACGTTTCCTACGCTCATGGTAACTTGTGGAAATTCGGTTCCTTGTTCTGAAAAATGTTTCTAAAGAAATTGTCCCTCGTATCCCGGGGAAATTGGGAGCGATGACTGTAGCGTATAGATGACAGCTGGCGTAATGGTTCACCTCCTCTCCGCCCCAGCTGTCGTCCGTGAAGTCCAAACCCACTGAGGAAAATCAGAAAGAGTATGGTAGTCACGAAATATCTTTTCAGGTCCCTGGAATCACGCTATAATTCCGACAATGATGACATAAACGTTCCTGAATACTGTCGTGGCAAGTGTGATGAACCACACACAAATTAGTAATGTGAATTCCAGTCTTCTGGGAACATTCACAGGTAAATAAGATCAAATCGACACGAACGGTCCCGTTTCTTTTTCTTGTTTTGGTGATTCAATAATTCTTCTGGTTCGTTGTGATATCTCTGAATGAAACACTGATGATCCAAATCGACGACTTGACCACAAATACGACATCGTTTCTTTTCAAGACAAACGTGTGACTCGTTGGAATTGGTACGAATATTCTGTGCACAGGTTAGACACACTTTTAGTAATTCACAAGCACTTTTCTGTTGATGGTATTGTTTCATCCGATGTCGGTCGTAACACACTTGACTTAACAATGTTCGTTCACAGGTAAAGCATTAAATCATTTCTTTTCCTTACGGAACACAAGGTTAGGACGCTAAACATCCACGACATCTCTGGTCACAATGAATATGTTGCTCCCAATTGTTAAATATTTGGTCATATTTGTCACAATAGTAATGATATTTGAAAAATAATTTGATTCTGGTAATGGCGTCAAAATAATTTTGGTGATGATAGAGGTGAATGTATTTTTTGTCACGAACATGGGGTCCTGGAAACATGAAATCTCCACGAGTGACCTGTGGGTAAACTTTCAATGTTAGTACGTCTTTAAATTTTCTGCATTTGAAGAACTCCGCACACGAACTATTTGCTTTTTCCAAGAGGATTTCTGCTTCACTCGGTTGTTTGGCAGTCCCATTTGATATTGCTCGCCCAAAATCGTTTCCATTCTGGTGTATCGGTTTTCTCTGCATGAACTCTAGCCACCACGATTGCGCGGGCTAAACATATCTGAACTTTGTCGTTATTAATCTTGACGATACTTCGTTTGGTAGACGGGAGGTGATCCACCGATACAACTTTGCGTAGTCTGGTTCCCGAAGGAGATAAAAAGTATGTCATAGGAAGGGTAATTTTTCCATCGATCATGTCAAACTCATCATTGGATTGTTGCATATGTCGAATTTTATCCAAGATTTTGGAAGAGGTTAATTCCGCATGTGTGCTGAATTCGATTTAAACAGATTTCAAACTGTCGCGAGTAATAGATAATCTCAAAAGATTTTGGTCTTTTTGTTTGATACTGTTGTTTTAATCCCTCTAACGTGGACTCCAATAAGTCAGTAATAAATGCATCTGCTTTCTCTGCAGGACTTAAACTCTTTAAATCTGACCGTGTAAGCTGTTGTTCTAACCTTGCTGGAAGTCACTTTGTGTTCAATGTGAAAATAATCTTCTGGGGCTACAGAACAATTTTCTTTCTAAGACATTCTTGACTCTCTCTGTCTTGGGGAGGAAAAGGTGAATGGTGTTGAATAGGGATCAATAATTTCCTCTTCAAAATCGCTAGGGTGAACTTCTGACAGAACTTCTCTGACGGTATGAGGCGACACAAAACGTCGTCGTCGATTTGTGTCTCGTTTCTGCTCGAAAGGGTGTGAGTCAGAAATGTACAGAGAGTCATTCGAAAATGCACATCTAAAAAGACTTCTGGAGAAATTCAAGACAACTCCTCTCGATAAAAGTGAAGATACCTGTTATATCTGTCAAGAGAAAGGACATTGGGCTACAGAATGTTCAGAACGTCAGAGAAAATGAACCTCAAAGAGAGGAGAAATCAGATCTCGTGACAAAAGTAAAGATACCTGTTATGTCTGTCTAAAAAAGGATAGTGTCCCAAGAAAGTGAAAAATGAGAAAAAACAGGAGCTTTCAGAAGCAGAAGAAAAAGCAGAAGAACCCATTCCAGTGAAGAAATTCAAAACCAGACATTCCTAAGAAGGACAAAAATTGACTTTGTGATGGATTTGAAATTTCATTGTGAGTCATATTCACGATAATATACCAAAAAACGTAAGTGTATCCATGTAATTTTTTTATAGTATTCATAAGATATTCACACACACACACACACATATTATTTAATGGAGGGATTTGGTTTTTTAATTTGACAATCATGGTGTAGTATCTCTTTTCATAGAGAATTGAGGGGCCCTTAAAAGGGCCGTTGGGTGTACAAAAATTCAATCGTGAACTTTTCAACATCAGCTGCAACTGTCTTAAACTTTTTCCACGTCCAAGTCCCACTGCTGCTGTGGGACTGGTTGCAGCCGCTGCATCTGCCTTCTTGGTAGTCGAGGGATTAAGTGTAGGTGTAGGTCTCTTTCTCTTGGGTTTTGCCAAAGTGAATTCATACGTTCCTCCGCCAAAAACTCCTGTAACAGACTGACAGTTCTGTTTTCACTCGTTTCCTTCTGTTCACCGTTCGTCGTTTTTTTTTTATCTCCTCTTGTTGCTTTCTCTTTTCCTTTTCTTGTTTTTTTTTTTTAACAAAAGTTTGTTCTTATCTTTTTGGCATTGTAAAACAGTCTCTAATTATTTTTTCATTTCTTTTTTTTAATATTTCAAAAATCATCATATTCTGGAAGAAATTGATAAGGAAAGGAAGGTGGAACAGCAAACATTCTTGGCAGGATAAGAAATCGCAAAATATCAAATCCAAATTTAAGTCATTCTGTGGAATAATACTAGCTACAGCAGCAATAGTCGTACTGTCACTCCGAGTATAAGAAGTATCCACTGCAGGCGCACCGTATCGCAAAGTCTTCGTTTGAGCCATGCTATATTGTACTTGCACTGTTCCGCTTTGTTCTCGTTGGTAAATATAGAACACGCCCTCACTGAAAGAAAATATGTTACACGCCTTCTGATTGGTGGAACCTCCAAATCAGCTTCAATCCGGTTTTAGATTATATATAGAGGAGTGTCATCGTAAGTCATCACCAAGATCACTGCTGTATTTAAGAGAAGAGCGTACATTGAAATACAAAGGTACCTCAGAAGATTATTGGTCTATGGACCTGCAGTATAGAGAAGTTTGCCAAGCAGTGTCACTAATCTTAACTATCTTTTGTTACCATCCCCCTCCCCCAATTCCCCTTTTCGGGGCCACTCAGATCTCTCAGAAACAAAGATACTACTCAAACTATTGCCAAAAATATGTACTTTTATTTTGTGTTTGTATGTCTTAGTCTTTTGTCTGTTGTTTTCTCTTCCGTACAAAACTTAAACACCCTCTCCACTCTTCTATCTTGTGTGATATTATACAAGTATGATAATATGTTTGTCTGTATGTGTGAGCACCATACTCTTTTCATGGGTGATTTGTATGTTTGTGTGTATGTGTGAATCTTCCTACCCTTTTCTCTCCTTACAGTGCACTCCTAGTCTTTTCATGGGTGATTTGTATGTTTGTGTGTATGTGTGAATCTTCCTACCCTTTTCTCTCCTTACACTGCACTCCTAGTCTTTTCATGGGTGATTTGTATGTTTGTGTGTATGTGTGAATCTTCCTACCCTTTTCTCTCCTTACACTTTGGCTCTGTAGGGTTATAGGGGTTATAGAGGTCTCATTTATTTTTATTTTCGTTTTGTTTATAAAGAGTTGTAGGGGAGTTATACGGTGATAGGGGTGGTATGTATTTTTATTTTCGTTTTGTTTATAAGCCATTGTAGGGGAGTTATACGGTTATAGGGGTGGTATGTATTTTTATTTTCGTTTTGTTTATAAGGAGTTGTAGGGGAGTTATACGGTTATAGGGGTGGTATGTATTTTTATTTTCGTTTTGTTTATAAGGAGTTGTAGGGGAGTTATACGGTTATAGGGGTGGTATGTATTTTTATTTTCGTTTTGTTTATAAGGAGTTGTAGGGGAGTTATACGGTTATAGGGGTGGTATGTATTTTTATTTTCGTTTTGTTTATAAGGAGTTGTAGGGGAGTTATACGGTGATAGGGGTGGTATGTATTTTTATTTTCGTTTTGTTTATAAGCCATTGTAGGGGAGTTATACGGTTATAGGGGTGGTATGTATTTTTATTTTCGTTTTGTTTATAAGGAGTTGTAGGGGAGTTATACGGTTATAGGGGTGGTATGTATTTTTATTTTCGTTTTGTTTATAAGGAGTTGTAGGGAGTTATACGGTTATAGGGGTGGTATGTATTTCTATTTTCGTTTTGTTTATAAGGAGTTGTAGGGGAGTTATACGGTGATAGGGGTGGTATGTATTTCTATTTTTGTTTTGTTTATAAGGAGTTGTAGTGGAGTTATACGGTGATAGGGGTGGTATGTATTTTTATTTTCGTTTTGTTTATAAGGAGTTGTAGGGGAGTTATACGGTTATAGGGGTGGTATGTATTTTTATTTTCGTTTTGTTTATAAGGAGTTGTAGGGGAGTTATACGGTGATAGGGGTGGTATGTATTTTTATTTTCGTTTTGTTTATAAGCCATTGTAGGGGAGTTATACGGTTATAGGGGTGGTATGTATTTTTATTTTCGTTTTGTTTATAAGGAGTTGTAGGGGAGTTATACGGTTATAGGGGTGGTATGTATTTTTATTTTCGTTTTGTTTATAAGGAGTTGTAGGGAGTTATACGGTTATAGGGGTGGTATGTATTTTTATTTTCGTTTTGTTTATAAGGAGTTGTAGGGGAGTTATACGGTTATAGGGGTGGTATGTATTTTTATTTTCGTTTTGTTTATAAGGAGTTGTAGGGGAGTTATACGGTGATAGGGGTGGTATGTATTTTTATTTTCGTTTTGTTTATAAGGAGTTGTAGGGGAGTTATACGGTTATAGGGGTGGTATGTATTTTTATTTTCGTTTTGTTTATAAGGAGTTGTAGGGGAGTTATACGGTTATAGGGGTGGTATGTATTTCTATTTTCGTTTTGTTATAAGGAGTCGTAGGGGAGTTATACGGTTATAGGGGTGGTATGTATTTTTATTTTCGTTTTGTTTATAAGGAGTTGTAGGGGAGTTATACGGTTATAGGGGTGGTATGTATTTTTATTTTCGTTTTGTTTATAAGGAGTTGTAGGGGAGTTATACGGTTATAGGGGTGGTATGTATTTCTATTTTCGTTTTGTTTATAAGGAGTTGTAGGGGAGTTATACGGTTATAGGGGTGGTATGTATTTCTATTTTCGTTTTGTTTATAAGGAGTTGTAGGGGAGTTATACGGTTATAGGGGTGGTATGTATTTCTATTTTCGTTTTGTTTATAAGGAGTTGTAGGGGAGTTATACGGTTATAGGGGTGGTATGTATTTTTATTTTTGTTTATGGGGTTTAATTTCCTTTCTATTTCATCCTTTTCTGTGTATCCTACCCTTACACCTCAGTTAATAGGTGTAGGTGCTGGTCAGTAGGTGTGGCTGTTAGTCAGTAGGTATATTCTAAACCTATGGACATTTTAAAAAAACTTTACATGTCACTTGTCCGCATATTCACTTACCATTGCCTGTATAACTATCCATCATATTAATCCTATAAGCAAATGTTAATTTACCCTTGTCCGCATAACAGCCCATCATGTTATTTATATGGGCTAATGTTAAATTCCCCTTGTCTGTATAGTGGCCCATTTCAAAATGGAGGCCTAATGTTAAATTCCCCTTGTCAGTATGGTGGCTCATTTGTCCGTCTAGTGCCCCCCCCCCCCCAATACTAATGATATAATTCTTGATTCAGCTTTGATCTGGAATTGATTTTCCGTTAATAAATAATAATGAGCAGGTGATTTTTTAAACAAAAAAATAACTAAAACAACAACTTTTTCGACTAGAGACGGGACTATAGAATATGTATCTGTACAAAACGAACCTTTTTCCTGGAAACCAGCTTCATGCGCTACATGTGTTAGTATGTAAATTTATTGCAATTAATATTTATCTTAATTATTTTATGAAGGAATGCTCAAGTGATGATGGAAATAAGAGAGTTTTGTCACTTTGTGTGCACTATGATCACATAAGACAGTCATGTGATGAAAGACAGCAGTCACGTGGTAAAAGATAGAGATATTCCACATCGTTGTTCTACACGGCAAAACACGATCATGCAAACGTAGGAATGTGAGAAAGAGATACTTCCAGTCAATGGAAAACACGATTATACACACGTGGGACATCGAGAAATATAGATTGACAGCGCTAGTGTAGCCCACGTTGATAAACAGACGAGTATCAGTCAACAATAATAGTTTTTTGTTAATGATGAGAAGCATTTCCACATTAGTCCTAATGTACCGAAGTGGCGAATTCCGTTTATGACCCATTTTTCACAGCCGACAGCTCTATTACACTACGTCATTTACGTCTTCAAATGCGCATGTATCATGCAAATTGTCATTCTTAATGCGCAATATGGGACATTTTTGGTTTAGCACTTGTACAGAATCATAAGACACCTTGCCAATAACATTTTCCGATTGCTATAGACGACAAACGAAAGAACAAAAACCTCACTATATATATATATATATATATATATATATATATATATATATATATATATATATATATATATATATATATATATCTGTGTGTGTGTATGTGTGTGTGTTATGCGAAACATTAATTCGCCAGAAATCGTCCCAAGTGATTAGTTTGCATATTAAAATAGTGAAGCTTACGTTCCATTTTAGTCATTTCGATTTACTTTTTTTTCCTCTGGTCGAAATCCTCGAATTTGGCTATCGATAGGACATAGATAGATAGATGAATGCTTGGAAAAATGGAACTTCTTCCAGGCTGAAGCACAAGATGAAAACAAACCTAAATATCACGACCTAAAGAATGACGTCTTCGACAGAACCTAAAGAAAAACATGTTCGACACAACCTATAGAACGACATGTTTTTTGTTATTCTGGAAGTAGAGAGATATGAACGTAGTTAAATCAAGGTAAATGGAACAAAAGACGGTAAAAGGCGTTTCGAACAACATCGAGTGTATGTAAGGACATATTTCGTGACGGGTTTTTGGAAATTATTTTGGTACTGATCAGTATAGGCACACTTTATTTATAATGCATTTAATTTCAATTTGTCAGATTTTTTAGTTTAGGTTACAAGAAAAATAATTTCCTCATACCCCAATTTATACCAAAGATCATTGTATGTATGTATGTATGTATGTATGTATGTATGTATGTATGTATGTATGTATGTATGTATGTATGTATGTATGTATGTATGTATGTATGTATGTATGTATGTGTTCAGTCTGCTAATATAAGCTATTATTTGTTTTGGTACGCAAATGAAGTGAATGAGCAGTAGAATAATGCTGAATATTGACCTACGAATCTCCATTACTTCTAACTACCTTGCACCATGCGCCATCGTCGCTAAATAAGCGCATCTGCTATCTGGCGATTTACTGCACAATTTTGGATATTATCCCTACGCCAACCAGCTGGGCGGACACGTATGTATGTTAAAAGTCTTACACAATAGTTCCACACACTTGGCCCATTTACTTTGTTTGTTGTGATGGCTTGCTGATGTCAATCTAATATATCTCTTGACTGTAATCTGAACTAAAGAAAAATTCCTCGTATAAAGGTGTTAACATGTTTTGTTGCAAAATGTACAATTTCCCATGCTCACTGGAGCACTTCCGTTGTCAACTCTTCAGTTTCGGAGGTGCGTAGTTTTGGTTCTGCTCTACAGATATCACGTACTTCTGAGTGAGGGACCGGTATAAGGTGAATTTGTTTGAATTGGCAACATGCACACTGGAGAGAATGTTGGCATACCTCGATGCTACTTTCATGTATTGTGACTGACAATTCTTTACATGTGGTAATTATGGAAACTATGCACTATGTAAATGGCAAGTAAATTGTGCATGTAGTCCGCAATCTCATAATGCCTAAATGGAAGTGATCGGTTTTGAAAAACATCGGAACTTGAAGTTTCACTACCTTGTAGTACTCGCATGACTTTTGTTTCACACGCCCTAGATCTGAGATAAAGGGACCAAGGAGTTGTGACTGTTTCCGTGATATAAAAATGCGGAAGTCCCATCATTTTAAGTATTATACGTGTAATTACTTCAGGGACAGAGCCATGTGCTTTTTATTTCTGACACTTTGGTCGAGAGAAATAGGTGTCAGGAACTTTATCTCCAATACCAGTATTCTAACTGACGTGTGGCAACTGCGCCTTTGTGACGCAGATCAGAAAATGACAATATTTCCTGTTATAAGCAATTGGAGTGGTATTGTGCGTGAGCATTGATTTGAGATTTGTGAATTGAATTTTTATGTCGAATCGAGAACTGTTTGGGGATGTCAACATTTATTTTGATCAATGGTCTATTAAATGCCTTCATTATGACCATAAAGACTCTTTGGATATCAATTATTGCTGTCGATCTCTTTTGCAATTGAGCACGTCAAAGGAAAAAGACGCTAGAACGTTGTCCTTCCAATGACATAAACTTTATTTGAATCACCGATATTAGATTTGCACATAAATTGATCATAACTTATAACGTGTGAAGGGACAAAAGTTCGAACCTGTTGTATGGATGTCATATGTGTGCGTCACTATCTAATTAAGTCATTTCCATACATTTTGAGAATGTTAGGGCTTCCTTGCAGTTGCCTTAAATAACAAGTTAATATCTCTGTTCAGATGTAAAATCATGGAGTGGTGAACGACGGGTTCTTTGAACTACTGATTGAAGTATTTTGATGCAGACATAGCTTGAGTCGGACTTAAAGTTGTGGGAGATAATTGATCCATTCTTAGGGATTACGGTACTCGATGTAAGGTTGTCTATAATTGACCCATTCTTAGGGATTACGGTACTTGATGTAAGGTTGTCTATAATTGACCCATTCTTAGGGATTACGGTACTCGATGTAAGGTTGTCTATAATTGACCCATTCTTAGGGATTACGGTACTCGATGTAAGGTTGTCTATAATTGACCCATTCTTAGGGATTACGGTACTCGATGTAAGGTTGTCTATAATTGACCCATTCTTAGGGATTACGGTACTCGATGTAAGGTTGTCTATCACCAATGAACAAACGACCAGACAGATAAACTGGTGGAGTCACGACAGGTTAAACATTCAGTATATATTTGTAATACATTCTGGATAGGCTGACTTATTTGTGAAAGCAATGATAATTATAATTTATATCGTCCTCACTCAAAACTATACCTGTATAGTCGAACAAACACTACATCAAAAAAAAAACAACAACAAAAAAAAACAACGTACAAATAAATAAAAATATAGATAATCGGAACACAACATATTAATTGCCTACCTACCTAATTTAGGTCATCTAAAATGGAACGATTGATAATGGCTATAAATGCGTGGATAAATACGAATTTCATATCCTACATATATAATACTCTCTGTTTGTAACATTTTACAAAAATAATTGAAACGGTCATTGCTCACTATGGTTATTAGTAGCCAAAAAAACTGGTCTAGACGTATCGGTGTCTGCCTCGTAACGCATTTAGACAGCAATAATGTTATTTGTCTAAATCTTATCGTATTAATAACGGGAAAAGCAGAAATAACATTAGTTAGGCATGAAATCCACACATTATGGTTGTGTCTGAATAAAACACGATGAGAATGTCATAAGTATTTTTAAAAAATAAAAAAAAACACTAATTGCATCATATGCACCCGTATGGTGAGTATATAATGTTTGACCTGTGAGGGGTTTTTTTCCGATAGACATGTGGGGCGGTATACAAGAGATTTAGCCGAATCCGGCACTTGTGAATTCGAGCAAACACGGTGATTGTTTTTTTGTTTGTTTTTTTTTTTATATTTTTTTTTGTCTTTCTTTCTTTTTATATGCCTTATTGACAAATTGAGTTCAGACAACAAGAACGACGACGACAACGATGATTTTGTCTCTCATAGATCTGCGTGGCCTCGGGTGAAAAGGATATTTTCTACTCATTCATGTTTTATTACAGTATTTCTCAAGGCGAAACTCTAATTTATGCGTTTTGTGCCCGATTCAACATTATTGTGCATGGTTGTTACCGTCAATTCAAACAGGCTTTTGACTCATTGCAAAATTGTGCTGAAATTCTAAAGCATGACAAAATCATGCGTGACGGCTGATTGAATTAGGTTCGTGTATAGCTATCAACCATGACAACAGACGAGGAGAAAGAACAAGATTTGAAATAAAGTACTAAAAGCATCACAGTACATATATGTCATTTGCATGGACACATTTGTATTTACTATTGAATTGCATGACATTTTCAAATCGTGTCAATCTGTGATTTTGAAAGTTTGACCCAAATGGCGATTTCAGCGTACTAATTATTATAATTGAATGCTGTAGTGTGGGTGCATCAGAAAGGATCGCCATCTTTGAGAAATTCATTAACTCTCTAAGTTAGGTTTTAAACATCGATTATAATACCCCCCCCCCCCCCCCCCCAAAAAAAAAAAAAAAAAAAAAAAAAATCTCCTATCTCACCTCCCGACATGGTTAGTAAAACAAATATCACATCAAATACTTGAGATAGATTTTAACAGAACGTATTTGAAACTTCGATACAACCAAGAAAAATTACTTGCATTTCAAAGGATAATTTTTTTTAGTAAAAACCAAGATATCCCCAGGAAGAAGCACAGAAGCGACCGCTAGAACTAGTAAAACTTTGTTTCTGACATGAACTCTTTACACTTCAGTAAAAAGCTCATCGCCAAGTGTCGTATCAATAAGCATAATTAAAGTGTCGTATCAATAAGCATAACCCAAGTGTCGTATCGATAAGCATAATTTAAGTGTCGTATCAATAAGCAAAACCCAAGTGTCGTATCAATAAGCATAACTCAAGTGTCGTATCAATAAGCATAACCCAAGTGTCGTATCGATAAGCATAACTCAAGTGTCGTATCGATAAGCATAACTCAAGTGTCGTATCGATAAGCATAACTCAAGTGTCGTACCGATAAGCATAACACAAGTATAGTATCGATAAGCATAACCCAAGTGTCGCACGATAAGCATAGCATAACCCAAGTGTCGTACCGATAAGTATAGCCAAAGTTTCGTACCGATGAGCCTAACCCAAGTATCATATCAATAAGCATAACCCAAGTGTCGTATCGATAAGCATAATGCAAGAATACAAGTAGAGTCTGGTTACTGGTGCTGGGCATATATATGACTGATAGACAGTTAACCTTACTGCAACTGCAAGGGAACTGGAAGTATTTACATCCTGATTATCAAGAAGGATAAATGGACAGATCCTACAATAATTATGTGGCAACTAGCTTGGGAATGTATGGATCACATATATTCTCATGAGCTCTAAATGCCTAGGAAAAACGAAAATTAGTTCTTGATTTGCTACAAAATACTTGTCAAACACATAAAATAGTGTTTCAGTTGTAATTGATATTATTATTAAACCAGAGGTGCACTAAAGACCAAGGGCTTTTAACGTCGAAATTTACTCAGGAATAAATGACCAAAACGCTTTACGACATGAGTAAAGAGTGAAAATGTGAACATTCTTAACGCAGTTCCTGTGACGGAGCATAATTAAAGACTAAGGAATCTCACTAGAACAACAACAATTTATCGCAAATCATCTAATTAAACTACATCAAAGCCAAAACAAAATACTATGAAATACTGATAAGACCAAGGATAAAGAAAATAAAAAGTGAAAAAAGTGGAGAAAAATGGAAAAGAGCTCAAATATTGAAAAGTTCTAAGAAAATTGAAAGTACTTACGCAACCTGTTTCCTAAATCTGACTTACAATCTATTAATTTTCTGTGGGTGACATATCAATAATTCCATGTAAATATTCGAAAAACGTAGCCGAGATGGGCTGATACGATGGTAGGATTCGAACACGCAACCTTTCGGTCGCAAGTCCGGCATTCTAACCACTGATCCACCGCGCCTCCAATAGATAACCACTGAGTTGTATTTTATGAACAAGGCTTTAATTTTTGAGATTTTTTTAAAAAAAAAAAATTTTTTTTTGGGGGGGGGAGAGGGGGACTTTCATTGACAGATGTCTACAGTTTGATCGATTAAGTATATCTGCAATGAAATATGGTAATAATACTCTTTATCAGAGGGCACACGCAAGATAGTGACTGTTTTGACATTTTTGCAATTTCTGTACAAAATAGAGTCAACGGAACCCAGAACACCCTAAAATTAAAAATGCAAAAGGACTCACGCATTCTACATTTACCCAAGTCCCTCATGTCTATTCACCTTGCTTTTGTTTGGGTATTTATGTATGTATACTTGTTTGTTGACGATGTCATATTATCCATATTTCAGCTTCGTTGATTATTCGGAAAAGGAAATTTGCATATTTGAATATAATGCTTGAATAAATGATCTTATCAATCAATCATTATTCCTACTTGTCTTGGATGTATTCAGGATATCCTATATCAAGAATCATGTCTCATACTGACACCATTATCCACATCCATATCTATCTCAAATTTGGGAAATATTACATGTCAAGAGGGAAAAAAATCGGGTGTAATAAAGTAACGCCGGTTCTGATACCGTTACGTATGGCTCCCTTGAGACCAAAACAAATGAGGAACAATGTATGGGAAAATATTAAATATTCTAATAACTGCATTTTGACATTGACGATACTGTCTATTGGTATTAATTCTATGAATTATGTATGACTAGATTTTGGATTGTGAACACGGTAACATTTTAATGAGTTGATAATCTCTAGATCTGAAACTGTCCATGAATTAAACAGACACACTATATTTATATTTGTCTCATTATCCTGATCGGTCATTAGAAATATTCTCTCGTTTTAATTTTAAAAATTTATCATATTAGAGACCTAAAATAGGCAAAAAGTAACTCTGCAATCAATATTATACGGAAAATTCCGCAGTATCACTCAATGTTCAGTCATTTTAGAGTATCTTTAGGGAATGCAGAGCACATACACTCCTGACGCCGCACAGATTTTAAATCTTTTGCTACCTTAGCTTTATTTGTAACGTCTTTGAATCCCTGACGAAAGATGCGCAACATTCATTCTCTTGATTTTAATTTGTCCAACGAAAAGATATCAAAGACAACCTTAAAAGCAACGTTGGTCCAGATTCAATGTACGTAGTGAGAGAGAGAAGAAGGGGGGGGGGGGGGAATGGATAAAAGGACACAGATTGTTCAGGTTAGATGTATTGTGGTCTTTTAAAGCGACCATAGAATAAAAGGAATATTTCTCGCACACTCTTGTTTGCTGTCCTTTAAACAATTATCAAATTAGAAAAGAAAAGAAAAGAAAAAAAAAAAAAAAAAAAAAAACACGGTTTATGATGCGCACGCAATTAAACGCCAACAAAAGTCAGAGTTCATCAAACACAAAAGCAGACGCATAATCATCATCATCATCACAATTAATAACAGCCACAACAACAACAACAACAACAATAATAACAACAACAACAACAATAATAATAATAATAATAATAATAATAATAATAATAATAATAATACTAATAATAATAATGATAAGACTTATAGCCGATCGACAAAAATGATAATTTAAAACGAAAAATGCAGTTTTTATGAATAATTTTTTTTCTTAGGGAATAAAGGCTTTAAACGGTACATTTTCTTTGTTTTCTCATATTTTTGATTATGCGTGGTGACGATCACTTGCATAATTGAAAGAGACAGGAGATGCATGCATAGAAAACTGTCAGTGACTTTTTCGGTGGTCTGGGTATTTTCGGGGGATGCTTTAGTGGATGAAGGTGAAAGTCCTGACAACTGGAAGATCTTAACTTGAATTACAAATTGTATGGTATGTTATATTACTCTCATGATGCGATCAAACAAACATATTTCTAAAATTTCAAAATCATTGTGCCGATTATTTTATTAAAATTATCGTCATTACCGTACAATGTTTGCGGATGTATTACGATACAAATCTATTTCTTAAACCGTCCAATATGGCGCTGACGGTTAAAACAAAAAAGTGTCGAGGGGAATCTTGTGTCTCACCTGCGACCGTGCATTGTATTTGACTTGCGAATGCTTTATCACAAAACTTTAACACAAACTTTAATGTTGACGATGACGAACTATGTATCACCATGCTTAACGCAGGTTGGACTAATGTGTTGAATTTGAATAAACAGTAATAAATCATCCTATTTGTGGCATTATATTAAAGTGATATTCAGATTAACAGAAACAAGATAAACAGAACTGGTTTGTAACATAAACATTGGTCTTCTGCGGAACGCATTTCTCGCCTGTATATGGCGTTATGATAGCGTAGCTTTCTGCTTGCGCTGACGAGACAGGTACAAAATGAAACTCATAGCATATCAGGGTACAAAATGTCGGCATACAGTAATATTACCCGAAATTCTCAGCTGAATACAGAAACTGGTGTAGAAGATATGTGACTTTCAAAAACACTTTTTAAACAAAATAAACTTTAACAGCGTTGCGGACGTCGCTGACGCCGCTTCGTCATAAAGTCACAACGAAGTTTCACTATGCTAAAGCACCCAGGATAATAACTACTGCGCATTTCCTTCCGTTTCTATTGAGAAAACGGCGGGAAACAATTTGACATCTATGTATATTTGCTCATTAGTTCATCTTTTTTATTTCATTTTAAAATAATCACCTTACAGCGTCTATTACAGTCTGGTTTTCGGGTATATAGAAAAGGCATATATAAAAACACAACGTTTCTGCTCCGTATGTTTGTGCTGACATATGAAGCCACATTACTTGTTACGGTTCGTGAAGACACCTTGGACAGCATTTAATAGACCGTATAGACTATCTTTAACACAGTAGTTAAGAAAATTGAAAATGTCAGGAGCTTTTATTTCTTCAATTACCATCGATTTCAATATTATACGTTTGTTTGTAACACTGGATAGGATGCCTGCCAATAGGCGGAAATGTTTTCCAGTTAGGTAAATTGGACCAGACAAGGATAGTTTCTGAGATCAATTAACAACCTACTTCATATATGACAGGTAAAGGTATTTAAGTAGCATTCCAATACACACATGTAGGTATTGTCCAATGAAGCCCTTTGGTATGTACATGTACAGTATTAGGCGTATAACGTTGTCTGAAAATGATTTGGAGAAAGGACAAACTTGAAAAGTTTCAAATGCAGATTAGATCGTTTGTCTTTGAAAAAGAATGCTAAAATCTGACATACCTCCACTGTTTGATTATGCAGAAAATATATGGAATAATTGAACGATGCAACAACAAAAACATTGTCAGACAGAGAGGATTCCGAAACGATGAGAATATACTATCAGGTGCTATCAACAGTGCATGCCTCACACTAATGTGTAAAGAAACACGGTCGGGAAGGATGGCTTCCATAAATTGATTCAGCTGTGTAAAATGTATCATGATTTAGTTTTGATATACTAAAAAGTTGAAGTTCGATTTTTACATGAAAAAAATGAAGCATAAACAACTCGATCGTTCTATAATATTTATCACTCTCTGTGTACAATCACCTCGAATCAAAATTCATTTCTTACTTCCAGAATTCAAATATTTAATTCTTTATTTAATATAATAGAATTTATTTTATCTATTATCGGTAAAAAAAAAAAAAAAAAAAAAAACGTAAATCGGTTTACCCCCCTCCCCCAATCCTTGCAATTACTATGTCGCTTACCAACTGGTTAAAATTCTTCATACACAAGGCTTAGAACGGGAGGTAACACGCAATATAAATTAAGATTTGTTGTTACATTACCTGTCATACAATAGATACTGTATATGTGGACAGATCAAAGCGGCGAAACATGTCTTATTAAAGTGTCTAAAATACAGATTTAAGAGATCGTGCTTTCATGACACTAACTTACATTCCTACAATTGCAGCACTATTATTTTACCATCTAGCATATACTGATAATATTAACACACATATGTTCGTCCGTGCAGAACTTCATATAGGTATCTAAAGAATTATAACAAGAGTTAAGTATATTATCAGTACGACCTTATTGCACCTATATTCTTACATTTCGTCCCTGTATTATGTGCACTATAGCTGAATACGTACATATGCGTGATTAACTTGCCACATTAAGTAAAACGACTATAATTTACCTAATTACTTTAAAAAGCTCTTTTTTGTCCCTGAAGGACTCACGGTACTAATTATAGGGAACAACTGTGAACCAGTCTAGAAATGGGTGAAGATTCAATAGAGTATATACGGTTTGGTTAATAATGAAAAGTAAAATTTTAGTAAAAAATTATTTTGAGAGCTTATCTTGTCTGTACCTGAAAAAAAGATTCTATTGATTCAGTTTTAATATTTTGATAGACATGACTTAGGAACAATCAATAACAACAGTAGCACCTGATTCATTAGGTGCAGAATGGATAACACATGTTTCATGTACATGTAAATCCAAAATATGGCGCGGCTCATGTGGTTTTCTTAACACAGAAGCTTGCATCAAGGATGGGTCTATACTGATAAATATAGGTTTGATGGATTTTGGGTAATAAATATGTTTTAAACCCATACACATTAGCTCATGAAAATTTCATTGTGGGTTCATTTAGTTATAATCTGCTACACATAAATAAATCATACTGATGAGGCTTTAAGTTTGTGTTGCCAAGTATACACAGATGACACCCATAATCGTGAATAAATCATACTGATGAGGCTTCAAGTTTGTGTTGCCAAGTATACACAGATGACGCTCATGACCATCAATACATCATACTGATGAGGCTTTAAGTTTGTGTTGCCAAGTATACACAGATGACGCTCATGACCATCAATAGATCATACTGATGAGGCTTCAAGTTTGTGTTGCCAAGTATACACAGATGACACCTATAATCGTGAATAAATCGTACTGATGAGGCTTTAAGTTTGTGTTGCCAAGTATACACAGATGACACTCATAATCATGAATAAATCATACTGATGAGGCTTCAAGTTTGTGTTGCCAAGTATACACAGATGACGCTCATGACCATCAATACATTATACAGATGAGACTTTAAGTTTGTGTTGCCAGGTATACAGAGATGACGCTCATGACCATCAATAGATAACACTGATGAGGCTTTAAGTGTGTCTTGCCAAGTATACACAGATGATGCTCATAACCATTACTACATCACACTGATGAGACTTTAAGTTTGTGTTGCCAAGTACACACATGTGACACTATTGACCATCATTAAATAATACTGATGATGTTTTGAGTTCGTGTTGCCAAGTATACACAGATGACGCTCATGACCATCAATACATCATACTGATGAGGCGTGAAGTTTATGTTGCCAAGTATATACAGATGACGCTCATGACCATCAATAGATCATACTGATGAGGCTTCAAGTTTGTGTTGCCAAGTATACACAGATGACACCCATAATCGTGAATAAATCATACTGATGAGGCTTTAAGTTTGTGTTGCCAAGTATACACAGATGACACCCATAATCGTGAATAAATCATACTGATGAGTCTTCAAGTTTGCGTTGCCAAGTATACACAGATGAATGACGCTTATGACCATCAATACATCCTACTGATGAGACTTTAAGTTTGCGTTGCCGAGTATACACAGATGACGCTCATGACCATCAATACATCATACTGATAAGGCTTGAAGTTTGTGTTGCCAAGTGTACGCAGACGACCCTCATGACCATGAATAGATCATGCTGATGAGGCTTGAAGTTTGTGATGCCAATTATACACAGATGACGCTCATGACCATCAATAGATCATACTGATAAGACTTGAAGTTTGTGTTGCCAATTATACACAGATGACGCTCATGACCATCAATAGATCATACTGATGAGATTTTAAGCTTTTGTTGCCAAGTGTACACAGACCACGCCCATGACCATAAATAGATCTTACTGATGAGACTTTAAGCTTTTGTTGCCAAATGTACACAGACGACGCTCATTACCATTAATAGATCATACTGATGAGACTTTTTAAGTTTGTGTTGCCAAGTATACACAGATGAGACTCATGACCATCAAAATAGATCTTACTAATGAGGCTTTAAGTTTGTGTTGCCAATTATACACAGATGAAACTCATGACTAATGACGTGATCGTTCGGTAAATACAATGGACATCATCCCAGAAAGACACCCCTGGCCAAGTGATGAATTTAATCTGTATTTACCACCAGGCCTTATTTTCACCAAATAAATCTAAACATAAGACATTCGATTAGTAATTTTTATGTCAGACTTAAATTTCAACCAATCAGATCGCTGGAGTCTATACTTAGATTCATGTACAGACTTAAATTATGTTGGTCAAGTTCAGGAAAGATAAATGCAGAAAGTAAATCTTTCAATAAATATGTCATGTTATTAGGAAGTATAGACAATATGCAATGAAACGCACAATATCTATTTTAATACTGAACTGCCATGCTACAATTTTTATGTAGAAGAAATCGTTTTGAGATATAATTTTTCTGAAGTGCCATTAAATATATTTTTCTATTTTTTTTCAACTTTGAAAATCCAAAAGGCATAATCCTAAACCCCTAAGGCCCGTGAGTTTCTATGTTTCTTTACATTAGGTATAACTCCCTCGGATTCGATAGTTTCTAATTCATCTCTGTCTAAATGTATAAATACGTACTCATTCTTCCTTTAAAGACGTACGCCGAATTGTGGTAAAGCATATACCGTATATACTAGCGTATAAATCGAGTCCAACTGCAAGCAACTTAGACCATGTTCTGCCGTTGCATTATGTGCAGGCAGATCAAGGTCTATTTTGTTTGTTCTAGTGATTACTCCTTACAAAACTGCATTATGCGATGGCAGATCTGGGTGAATGCAGTTTTCAGTTGGATCCGACTTATAAATGAGTACATATTATATGCCCATTAATCAAAGTTTCTATAGTGAGGACAAAATTTCATGGCATGACACTGTACCTCAACACGAAATACAATAATATTACACTAATATTTATATATTCACAGTATCTCACAATTTTTGCCGCTTTAATACTTTTATTTTGGGAACACCAAGAAGGTTAAAAATTCTAGAAGGAATTGAAAATTCTTCAGATCTTTAGATTGTTTAAAACAGTTACTGAACAGACCGTTGAACTAAGTGGACATAACCTTGAATAGAATCTGTATTTCTGTCGGTAAATATGAGATATTTAAATGGTTTTACATTTTCATTATGATTAAGTCTATGAAATCCACCAGTAATATGTTCCACAGAATAAGCCTATGTTATCATTTTCCACTGGGAAATGTATTTATCACATATCAGAAAATTATAGTCGGCATGGAATTAGTTAACTTAATAGTTGAGAAATTGGAATAGCTAAAAAACTTTTTTTGGGGGGGGGGGAGGGGTAGGCGTATAACGTTCTTTTTCAAAACTAGAGTCTATGGTTTGGTTCTTGCCTGTGGATAATTTCTTCTATATAATTTTTATTTATAACCTTGCTGTCAAAAGAAGGTCACTACATATTAAAAATAGATCAAATACACTCCGTGATGAAAACTAAATATATAAGTTCTGGGATTACGGAAAGGTTTATTTTTTATTCAAACAATACAAAACAAAGTTGCAATATGAAACAACGTAGAAACTCTGAAATACTGGGTCTACTTTCAGAAAAACTGTACATTTTGTATAAATGTGCTCATGCCATTGCTTTACATTTTGTATAAATGTGCTCATGCCATTGCTTTCGGCTGAGGAAAATCTACAAACTGTATCTTCGAACAGAAATCAAGAATAAGCAATGTTTTCTGTGGGAAGCACAGAGAGTGATTCGATGTAAATGATTTCAGTGTTCTCTGACATGGATACAAAATTAATGTTCCTATGTTTACTGAGCGATTAACCGTTTATCGTAGTGCAACAATCACTAAATTTAAGGAAATATGTGTAAATTAACAATTTTAGGACGTAAATATTTGTTACAGCATGAATAATTTATCTATGTCTTGTCTGTGTGACCTCCAGAGGGATCAATTTACACTATAGCATTTATTTAGCTAAATGTACCTCAAGGAACTTCGTGGAACTAATGTAGTTTTAATGCATCTATGGCAAAGGCATACAGTGTTTAGGTTGTCTGTCGGACTTTGTATCTATCTGTCTGTAAGTCTGTTACTCCATCTTTGTGTTCTCAGTTTTGGCCACAATTTGTTCACAAGGTCAAATGTTCTTTGTCACCTTGGATGACTTTCTCCTGATTTAAAGTGTAATATAATTGTACTTTTTCTTCTTCTCTTATCATAATGACCCCTTGGCATAGCTGCTGGATGGGGGACACTAGGTCTAAAATGAGGACCTCGTAAAACCTGTAAGAAGTGACAAAAGCTTTATTTCACTCAGATTTTAATAAAGAATATATGAGGTAAAATATTAATATCTCACTTTCCACGCATGTATATCAGAAATGGAAATTAGAATTACTTTAGAGTACAGGCAATATAACTCATACTAACAGTAATATCACAAACAATACTCAAAAGGATTAGGAACAAAACGAAAATTACATTGATATCTACACACCAGAATACATGAATATTGATGCAATAGGAAATAAAGGAAAATAAATTACGATAAATGAACTCAAATTCATCTGTGAAAAACTCGTTGCTTTGCAATGATGAAACGACACACACACACACACACACACACATATATATATATATATATATATATATATATATATATATATATATATATATATATATATATAAAGAATTTTTAAATACGTACAAATAATATTATCATACATATAATTCTCTAACCTGTATGAAAATATTGTTTATTCGTATTTAAAAATATTGTTAATGTTATCAAACATTCTCCAGTTGAATTCAGGGATTGCACTTTCCGATCTGTTTGGTGTATATTTGTAATTCTCTCTCTCTCTCTCTCTCTCTCTCTCTCTCTCTCTCTCTCTATATATATATATATATATATATATATATATATATATATATATATATATATATAACACGCCATGTTGGGACATGTTAATTTTATTTCATTGTAATAAATTATTATAGTTTATATGCAAAATTATGAAGAAGATATAAGGGTTTAGAATAAATGAGGGTATAGGAAAGATAAAGAATACATATATAAATGTAAATTAAATGCATGTGCACTAATTTTGTAAGAACGAATTGGGGCCATACCGTTCCAGCATTACCCGGTAAGTGGTGGTACTAAGCAGTTGGATTCAAGGGAAATAATATTAAACCCAGTTTCTCCACTTGTAATGAGAGAGAGAGAGAGAGAGAGAGAGAGAGAGAGAGAGAGAGAGAGAGAGAGAGTGTATGTTTGAAATTGTATGATATTTGTCTTATATTTTTTTTGACATGTCTGTTACAAAATAGTGTTCTAATTTAAATCAATTTTGAAAATTCTATATGTATCAGCTTTTGTGGAGTTAGGGTTAGAAATGGATGATTCCTATGTCTGTATAAACTGATAAAGAAGTATTTGCTTAAAGATTGTATCAAACCAGGATTTATTTGAAATATTTTGATAAATCCAAATAAATTGAAACGCATTTTTGACAAGATATTATGTATGTTTTCAGCCCATTAACTTCTGCCTATATCATTATTGTAATCCTGTAATGGCCTCAAAACATGTCATATTTTTTAATTTTGTAAATTTTTTTTGTATTTATTTTTGCCATCAATGATATGTATTCAATGGGCAAGCACTGTTTTTTTTTTTATTATTATTTTTTTTTTTTTAGTTTCTTGTTTGTTTTTTTTTTTTTGTGGGGGGGGATTTTTTTGACAAATATATTTATCAAGCTCACCATAAAGTATATAAGTAGGAATGGATTTTTAAAAAACTTGTAACACATGTCTTTGAAAGTCTAAATGAACCCAAAATTCATCATGTCTAATTTGTCAAAATATCAGATCTCGCTGGTGTTATTGTCATATAAAAAAAATGAAGTTGACCAGTCTACAAGCACAGTTAGATTTAACATTCTTTTCTTAAGAAGGTACACTGATTTCCTGATTTGACTAATTAGGTTCTTAATTCCCAATAAATATCTACCATTTTTCGCAAGCGTCAATCATAAATATTTATAATTTCTGATAATTCATGTCCCGAATATCCCTATTTGAACTTCACATTTCGTCTAATTCTAAATTTACAAAAAGTAATAGATTTGGTTTTCTTCTATTAATAATAAGCTTATAGTTTTGGCAGTAGTCATACACTATGTCAACATTTGTTGGCATATCTATTAGATTATCTGAAAATACAGCAGTATCGTCTGCATAAAGTAAGATAAATAGTTCTAAATATATCTGACTATATTTCAATCCAATATATCCACTGTAATGCCATTACAATTCGAACTACACACACACACACACACATATATATATATATATATATATATATATATATATATATATATATATATATATATATATAACCTAGGATATTTTTCCATCTATACCAGTGATAATCAATCTTCTCCATGAATGAACTCCATGGAAAGTCTCAGAAAAATCCACAAAAGTGCAGAGCAATGCTTTGTTTATACTAATTCAAAGTATCGTTAAAGAATTTAACACTAAAATATGTAGAGTTACCTTTACTAAAACCTGCCCGTGCCCTATATAGCAAGTTATTTTCATCTTGAAAAAGCGTTATTCTATTTTGAAGGAGAGCAGTAAAGACCTTGTCAAAACAACTGAGTAAATTAATAGGGCTGTAATTTATAGAATCCATTGTATCACTCTTGTTTTATATCTCGGTTTAATCAACCATGTGGTCCAAGTTTCACGTAGATAAAAAGAAAACGTTCTCCTACTCTTTTCAAAATTTTCATTCTAAACGGAATCATCACCAGCTGATTTATTCGATTTTAAATTTCTCAGTTCTTTCTATATTTTCTTTGAAGAGATGGGTTCATTTAATACTTTTTAATGTCCTAAATTTGATGGCACGTCATTTTTATCTTACTCGTTATTATTTTCATCGGATGAGTTTATATTCCTAAGATAAATATGTCTTCATGTGCTTTAGTCAACTTGTTTATTATTTACCAGTATTGTCTTGGATTTGTTGTTTGCAATTTTATTAGTTTATATTGTTTTTCTTGTTATCCAATTTTACAAATTTTCTTTTTTTTTTTTTTTTTTTTTGCTAGTTTGTTGCTGTAATTGTTACTCGCAGAAACCATATCATTCTTACCTGAACTGCTTTTAGTCGTAAGTGAATTTTGTTGGCAGTATTTTATTTATTTCTAGCTAACTTACATTCTCTTCCTAATTGATTTCAAAATAGCTTTTGACTCACTTACATGGCCCTTCATTTGTATTTGTCTTATTTTTTATTAATTTTGGAGAAGAGTTTACAAAATGGATAAAACTGTTTTACAACAATATAAAATCATATGTAATTCTTAATGGGCAATGCTCATCATGATTTGCCATTTAGAGAGGCTGTATACAAGGAGATCCCCTCTCTCCTTACGTTTTAATCCTATGTGCAGAGATATTATCCCATATGATCAGGAAAAGTTCAAATGTAAAGGGAAATTATATCAATATATACAGATGACACAGCATTCACACTTGATGGTTCCGAAAAGTCACTTAAATCAGCTTTAGACCTCATATATCAATACTCTGAATTTTCAGCCCTTGGTACAACCATTGAAAAAACTGAAGCAGTCTGGGTTTTATAGTAGAACAGGAAGTAATGCAGGGTATTGTTCAGAATATAATCTAGTATGGGATTGATCTGAATTTACTTATCTGGTTATACATTTTTCTACAGACTTAAACAAAATGGAGAAAATAAATAATGATAGTAAAGTTCGGGAAGTTCAAAATCTGCTTTTGAAACGGTCATACAAATTACTCACACCCCTTGGTAAAATTAACATTATTAAAAGCTTGGCATTATGAAAACTTACTCGCCGATTACTGAGTTTTCCCAATCCTCCTGCTGGTGTACTTGAGGAGCTAGACTGTTGTTTTTATAAGTTTGTTTGTGGTGGGGCAAGAGATAAAATGAAAAGAAAAGTAATTTTTAAGGATTACCATTAAGGTGGTATAAAAATAGTGGATATCAATATGTTGACAGATGCCCTTAAGTTATCTTGGATTAGAAGAATAATTACTTCTGAATCAAAATGGAAAATTGTTAAGATGCCTCTGATTCACATGTAGAAAATTTTTGGGTTTGGAAAAGATTTTCTGAAATAAATTTTGGATATATATTTTTCAGCATATATTAAACTATATAATAATTTACAGTGCAAAGTAAAGAGGATTTGCTACAAACACAAATACGGATGAATCCCAATATTAGAGTTGGAAATTCTAGTGTAATTTATAAACACTTGAGCTGAAAAGGAATATTATACATTAATTACTTTGTAAATAAAGATTGTTCATAGATTGAATTGGAAAACCTTGTAAATAAATTAAGTCTTCATACAAACTTTTAAAATTTGAGGGACTAGAAAATGCTATAAAAAAACTACAGTATAAATTTGATTTAAAAATTAACTAAAATATTTAATATCCAGTTTTACATTCATCTATTTTATTTATTATAATAGATTAAAAGGGCTGTAAAAGAATGTAAACAAAAATTAATTTGTATTTATTTAGAACCATCTTCAAAAAGAAAATGGAATCTGGAATTTAGTGATTTACAGCAGAATGAATGGAATAATTACTTTTCCCTGCGACACAAGATGACTATGTGCCCCAAACTTTAGTGATTTCAAAACTGAAATTTGCATAAAATTTTACCAACGAATAGTTTCGTGAGTAAAATTGGTAAAATTCCAAATAATCTCTTTCACATTTAATTTGGACTGTCCAAAAACAAAAGTAATCATTAATGGTTTTACTGAATGTCTAAATAATGAATGCGATCATCTTCATAATCTTTCAATGTCAAGGAAACAATTTCTTCTTGACATAGTAAGTAGGAGACAAGTTGACAATGTGATCAATTTATTTATGTCACAACTGAAACTTTACATTTGCAAATGTATATTCACTTGTAAATTACTAAATATGGTTCACGTTAAGACAGAAATTAAGGTAAACAATATGTCTGAAAAGTATTCTGCCTATGTAAGTAGTGAATGGGATAGTTATGACACCAAATGGTTTTATAGAAAAGACTTTTCAAATTGTACGTAAGAATATATTTGTGTAGATATTGTCAAACCAACATTAAAAGGTCACCCTTCTTAAGCGACCCATTGCTTTACACAGTTGCTTTTGACATATTCACTCAAGCAAAAATTATCATTGAAGTTTTCTTCTTTATATAAAGTAGGAATAGATTAACTGTTTTGAAAAAAATGCATGATTTAAATTAAGTAAACATGCTATAAACATGTTTGAAAGTTACTAATTTCAAGCAAGTCAATAAAAAATAGGTATGTATAACAATTATCTCCAGATTAGATGTATAACAATTATCTCCAGATTAGATGAATACAATTATCTCCAGATTAGATGTATAACAATTATCTCCAGATTAGATGTCTGTTAGTTTTTACAGATATATATATACATAGACAGATGCATACAGTTTTTCACACATTTATGAACCTGATCTTGATAACAGTAACTAAGTTTGAACTTTATATTTTCCATTAATTTACAAGATTTACAGGACAGAAATGCAAATACCATACCATTCTCTCTCTCTCTCTCTCTCTCTCTCTCTCTCTCTCTCTCTCTCTCTCTCTCTCTCTCTCTCTCTCTCTCTCTCTCTCTCTCCTGAAACCTTCTGACATATGGATTTGAAATAGATATACCCAATACTTGCTAATTCTAAAGCTTTCATACTGTGTAAACTACATAAGTTTTTGTAATACATAGATTTTTTTAAGCAATGAATACAAGGCACCTCAATCTTGCCACTAAACAGTCTCTGAGCCCCCGCAAAAAAACCCACTTATATTCTCTTCCATAAATGATTTGCTTTATAGCTTACTATCAGATATTCGTTTATTGCTCATATCTTGCTTTTCTATACTCTGGAAAAAGTATTTTTCTTCGTCCCATTTCTTCTTTATGAAATTGTTCTAATTTTGTAATTTTTCCGGTGCTAGCTTTCTTTTGTAGAGTAATATCATAGCCTTGTATGGATATTTCGTCTAAATTGTATATGGCCTGTATTGTATCAGCATATGGAGATTCATGACAATCTTCATTTTGTTGTTGTCGTTATTATTATTATTATTATTATTATTATTATTATTATTATTATTATTATCATACACATTATGACCTTTCTTCCACTTGAAAACTTCCAATGAAAGTGTTACATGTCTCGAAATCCTGTTTACTAAATGTAAGACATGAAGGTGACTACTTTCAGGTTTGCGGCATTTTTGTCTTTCTAAGCTTCATAACATTTCCCTTTCTTCTGATAGGTATACAAACGTATACATTTTCTCAATGGTTCTAAATGGCAAATATAATTATCAATCAGAATGCAACACATTTATCTGAAAGGGAAATAAAATTGTGAAATCTAGATAGATTTGACATTTGTAAAAATCTATTCAAAATATATTGTTAAACAAGGATTTATCTGTCATTTTCTAATATGGCTGCAGAAATGTTCGATTTTATATAGCTGAATACATCCTGTAGTTAACCTGTCAATGATTTTATCTTTAAAAAAAAAAACACTTGTTCGTTTTCTTGTTATAGCTGTTTAAGTATATATATATATATATATATATATATATATATATATATATATATATATATATATATATATATATATATATATATATACAGAATTCAAGTTTTTAAAAGTACCAAACATTAAAATCCAAATATCTATAATTCCACATTCATGCATTATTTAAAAAAACCAAAACAACACGACACGGTTCATTAACCCCTGCATCGGTCTATAATATCACAAATGTATTAAAATTTCTCTTATGGTATTTAAACTAATAATGTTCCTATTTTTTATGAATTCTTTTCAAGATATTAAAATTTAAATAAACGTAAAGTCTTTTAAAGCAATTATTATTCAATTTACTGCCAGGGACATATATAAATATATGTCTATCTCTGATAGGTGATGAGAAATTTGAAAATAAAGATACGTGCATACATTTTATAATGAGCTAATCCTCGTACTTTAAACAAGGACCTAATTTAAAGGTTTCCACGCAAATATTGTTTTTCATTTTTAGTTTGGAGGGGAGGGGTCTTTTTGTTTTCTTTTCTTCTGACAATGATCATAATTTGTAGACGATAAGTTCTTCGATCTTTTAAAGCTGTGTCAGTCAGAGTGCAAAGAAACAATGAGGGTGGTATAAAATAACAACAGGGTTATAGGAAAATTGTCCACAATTATGCAGCGTCGAAATTTAAAGGAAATAGTACTGGTTCATTACGCGATAGATAAATAGGGCATTAAAAATTATACATGTGGAAACATTTTTTTCAAAAAAATGCACCACTTCTGAAAAGTGTATTGCGGTAGATAATAACTAGATATTTGTGGCTGAGTACGTAGAGATATTTAAATCTGAAAGTGCTTTTATTGCAGAGGGAACAAAATATATTTAATTGTAATTGATAATCAAACACATCGATTGCCATGAATCAACGGGATATAGGGATTACACCGACACGAATCAACCGGACATGGAGATTACACAGACAAACAGTTGAGGAAAGCACGGCTCTGAAATTATTTTTGTATCTCCTGTCGGATGGGTTTTATTATATTCTTATTAATAATCTACGAATCATAGTGTCGTGTGGTATGACGAGACAAGTTTTAGACCTGTTGGTGAAATATTTCTCCCTTGGAGCAGCAGAGCCGCGCAGCAGCGAAGCAAACGGAAGCTTGAGCAGAGCCCCAGATTATAAACAATAACATTACTGTATAGTTAACAGATTATAAACAATAACTTTACTGTATGGTTAACAGATTATAAACAATAACTTTACTGTATAGTTAACAGATTATAAACAATACCTTTACGGTATAGTTAACAGATTATAAACAATAACTTTACTGTATAGTTAACAGATTATGAACAATAACTTTACTGTATAGGTAACATATTATAAACAATAACATCACTGTATAGGTAACAGATTATAAACAATAACTTTACTGTATAGTTAACAGATTATAAACAATAACATCACTGCATAGGTAACAGATTATAAACAATAATTTTACTGCATAGGTAACAGATTATAAACAATAAATTTACTGCATAGTTAACAGATTATAAACAATAACTTTACTGCATTATTAACAGATTATAAACAAAAACTTTACTGCATAGTTAACAGATTATAAACAATAACTTTACTGTATTGTTAACAGATTATAAACAATAACTTTACTGTATAGTTAACAGACTATAAACAATAACATTACTGTATAGTTAACAGATTATAAACAATAACTTTACTGTATAGTTAACAGATTATAAGCAATAATCACATCCTAGCCTCAGTGCTCAGAATTTGAAAGCTGTAGATATAGTCAATGGTCAGTTTACTTCCGTGGGAATTTTATTAGGAACTTTGATAAAGTACACTGTACCATTTGTAAGTTTATGTCGCAGCAAATCTGAAACGAAATATGTTTTAAATTTTGTATCTTAGAGGTTACAGTTACATTTCAAGGTCAACCCCACCTCCACCAAAAAAAAAAAAAAAAAAAAAATTTCAGATCTATATGTATCATTTTAAACATTTGACTATTCTACTAATTTCTATAAAGATCAACGTAATTGTTCTGTTTGGGCTAAATGGTTCTTAAAAAGATTGCGAGGTCCATTTCAGCCTGAGACTGGCTAGTCACAATCAAAGTCAGCATGGAGTAAACTACTCACTGCTTAAACAAGTACAACGTATTCTAAAAACTAATTACGTTATACATGCAGATCAAGAAGCCAACATCTTAAAATGTTCGCAGATTATTTGTAAGAGAAGTGTCACTTCCAAACTATTTACAGACTATTATGGAGAACATCTTAAGATTTCTATGCGACATAATGTGTGATTATGTTTGTTTTACTAACGATAAACTTCAGACTGAAAATATCGCAGATAAAAAAAATACTTGAAAGGTCTGATCAACACATTATCCAAGAATTCAGATTTTTCTTGTTTCTAATAAGTTAGGTATTGTATTCTGTGGAATAAGAGCAAATCATGGCAAAGAATACTCGAAACATTTGATGAAAATGTTTGATGGCCTATTTGAAATACTTTTGAATCACAGAACACATACCAGATTGGACTCCAATAATTCGAGTCTGATTGGACTCCAATAATTCGAGCCCTATTGGACTCAAATAATTCGAGTCTGATTGGACTCCAATAATTCGAGCCCTATTGGACTCAAATAATTCGAGCCCGATCACGATTTGCAGAAGAGGCACAAAATTTAGCAGTGATTTATATGCAACAAAAGCAAGTGCATCGTGATTCATCATAAACTATACTCAACTGGCTATAAATCAATGTAAAAAATTGAAAATTCGAATAACACATCATATCCATCCATCGAATCAAATATGAATGCCCAGGATGTCATCAAAGTCCCAATAAACTAATCATTTGTTGCAGATTATCTCGATTTATCTTGCTTGTTTTTTTTTTTTTTGTTTGTTTTTTTTTTGGGGTCTCTAATAAAGAAAATAAATCTGTTAGTTTGGAGAAATGTTCCCAACCCTGTACAACAAAGAAACTATCACGTGTTCTAAGTTTAAAGTATAATCAAGCTCTTTGCTGCAATTTTTTTTTAAATATAGCAATGAGAATGAGACCCCAATGAGAAACTGATCGGTAAGAATCCATCTGCAACGTGATCCTCCATTGACTAATATGGCAGGAAAAACTTGACAAATAGTACCATCCAAAAGTAGTATTTAATACTTCCATCACATGCCACATAAACTGAGTATATTAGTTAATTTAAGAAAAGATTGGAGTTAAGATATGGATTTGTAACACTGATTATGAACGAAAGGTATTGTCATTTTGGTTTGATTGTTTACCTGTACTGATTTAATATGTATTAATAGCAATAAACTATGGAATACAACGAAATATAGAAAAGAGGAAAAGTAATCAACAGAAAGCATAATATGTTTGAGTTTCTGGGCAGACTTTGTGTCACTAATTACTAATAAATGTAATCATATACAAAATTGTAATTTATTGAAAGAAAAGGTGTTGTTTGGTTTATACAATAGGCAAGAGACAGATGATGTTTTCAATTGTATTCTGTTACACGTAAAGTATTACATTTATAAGTGCATGTATCGTAATACCCATCCACATATAACACACTTTAAAGAAGCTTTAAACAGCTTTGATTTAGTAGAAAAATACAATGATTTTAAGCGTTCTGAAGGCGAAACATTTGTGAAGAAGTAGAGGTCTTATATAAATGTGCTCCAGTAGAGCACGTTATCTGTAGAGAAAGTTAGGATCAGTACATCATGTAATGCTGCTATAAACATGTACCAGAAAATAATTATTACTAACTTTTTTCCTTTCTTTTCACATTGAATCACACAGTACTCTCTCTGCCTCTGTCTCTGTCTCTCTCTCTCTCTCTCTGTCTCTGTCTCTGTCTCTGTCTCTCTCTCTCTCTCTCTGTCTCTCGCTCTCTCTCTCTCTCGATTTATGTATTTACATTGTGATACTTTTGTACAAACTTTTTAAAGAGGTGAATCCAGGGCCCAAACCCTGGCATCTCTACTTGTTGGTCTAGGATATTTTAAAAAAAAGAAGAAAAAAACAATGTTTGAGATTTTCTTACGATTGGGGTATCATTCAACTTTTACCTTTACCCTTTTGTGTTAAATGACATTGGCTTTCCGACTTTTGTTTCCAAAATCAATAGGCGTTTGATACCCTTACAGGCGTTTGATACCCTTACAGACGTTTGATACACTTACAGGCGTTTGATACCCTTACAGGCGTTTGATACCCTTACAGACGTTTGATACACTTACAGGCGTTTGATACCCTTACAGGCGTTTGATACCCTTACAGACGTTTGATACCCTTACAGGCGTTTGATACCCTTACAGGCGTTTGATACACTTACAGGCGTTTGATACCCTTACAGACTTTTGATACACCTACAGACGTTTGATACCCTTACAGACGTTTGATACCCTTACAGGCGTTTGATACACTTATAGGCGTTTGATACACTTACAGACGTTTGATACCCTTACAGGCGTTTGATACACTTATAGGCGTTTGATACCCTTACAGACGTTTGATTGATACCCTTACAGGCGTTTGATACCCTTACCGACGTTTGATACACTTACAGACGTTTGATACCCTTACAGACGTTTGATACCCTTACAGACGTTTGATACACTTACAGACGTTTGATACCCTTACAGGCGTTTGATACACTTATAGGCGTTTGATACACTTACAGACGTTTGATACCCTTACAGGCGTTTGATACCCTTACAGGCGTTTGATACCCTTACAGACGTTTGATACATTTACAGGCGTTTGATACACTTACAGACGTTTGATACCCTTACAGACGTTTGATACCCTTACAGATGTTTGATACACTTACAGGCGTTTGATACCCTTACAGACGTTTGATTGGTACCCTTACAGGCGTTTGATACACTTATAGGCGTTTGATACCCTTACAGACTTTTGATACCCTTACAGGCGTTTGATACCCTTACAGACGTTTGATTGATACCCTTACAGACGTTTGATACCCTTACAGGCGTTTGATACACTTACAGGCGTTTGATACCCTTACAGACGTTTGATACCCTTACAGGCGTTTGATACACTTACAGACGTTTGATTGATACCCTTACAGGCGTTTGATACACTTACAGACGTTTGATTGATACCCTTACAGGCGTTTGATACACTTATAGGCGTTTGATACCCTTACAGACGTTTGATACACTTACAGACGTTTGATACACTTACAGACGTTTGATACCCTTACAGACGTTTGATACCCTTATAGGCGTTTGATACCCTTACAGGCGTTTGATACACTTATAGGCGTTTGATACCCTTACAGGCGTTTGATACACTTACAGGCGTTTGATACCCTTACAGGCGATTGATACCCTTACAGGCGTTTGATACACGTACAGGTGTTTGATACACTTACAAGCGTTTGATACCCTTACAGGCGTTTGATACCCTTACAGACGTTTGATACCCTTACAGACGTTTGATACCCTTACAGGCGTTTGATACACTTACAGGCGTTTGATACCCTTACAGGCGTTTGATACCCTTACAGACGTTTGATACACTTACAGACGTTTGATACCCTTACAGGCGTTTGATACCCTTACAGACGTTTGATACCCTTACAGACGTTTGATACCCTTACAGGCGTTTGATACCCTTACAGGCGTTTGATACACTTACAGGCGTTTGATATCCTTACAGACGTTTGATACCCTTACAGGCGTTTGATACCCTTACAGGCGTTTGATACACTTACAGGCGTTTGATACCCTTACAGGCGATTGATACCCTTACAGGCGTTTGATACACGTACAGGTGTTTGATACACTTACAAGCGTTTGATACCCTTACAGGCGTTTGATACCCTTACAGACGTTTGATACCCTTACAGACGTTTGATACCCTTACAGGCGTTTGATACACTTACAGGCGTTTGATACCCTTACAGGCGTTTGATACCCTTACAGACGTTTGATACACTTACAGACGTTTGATACCCTTACAGGCGTTTGATACCCTTACAGACGTTTGATACCCTTACAGACGTTTGATACCCTTACAGGCGTTTGATACCCTTACAGGCGTTTGATACACTTACAGGCGTTTGATATCCTTACAGACGTTTGATACCCTTACAGGCGTTTGATACCCTTACAGGCGTTTGATACCATTACAGAGGCGTTTGATACCCTTATAGGCGTTTGATACCCTTACAGACGTTTGAAACCCTTACAGACGTTTGATACACTTACAGACGTTTGATACCCTTACAGACGTTTGATACACTTACAGGCGTTTGATACACTTACAGACGTTTGATACACTTATAGGCGTTTGATATACTTACAGGCGTTTGATACCCTTACAGACGTTTGATACACTTACAGACGTTTGATACACTTACAGACGTTTGATACCCTTACAGGCGTTTGATACACTTACAGACGTTTGATACCCTTACAGACGTTTGATACACTTACAGACGTTTGATACCCTTACAAACGTTTGATACACTTATAGGCGTTTGATACACTTACAGGCGTTTGATACACTTATAGGCGTTTGATATACTTACAGGCGTTTGATACCCTTACAGACGTTTGATACACTTACAGGCGTTTGATACACTTACAGACGTTTGATACCCTTACAGGCGTTTGATACACTTACAGGCGTTTGATACCCTTACAGGCGTTTGATACCCTTACAGACGTTTGATACACTTATAGGCGTTTGATACCCTTACAGACGTTTGATACCCTTACAGGCGTTTGATACCCTTACAGACGTTTGATACACTTACAGACGTTTGATACCCTTACAGGCGTTTGATACCCTTACAGGCGTTTGATACCCTTACAGACGTTTGATACCCTTACAAGCGTTTGATACCCTTACAGACGTTTGATACCCTTACAGGCGTTTGATACACTTACAGGCGTTTGATACCCTTACAGGCGTAAATAATTATCCGATTTGCGTATGATTTCTTATGCAAGCGATCTTTTAGAGCTTATATCCTACTTTTAAAGACTATATATTATCGCTGTAGCGTGAATATTGTTTAAAGAAGAGCGCCACGCCACTGTATGTAAACCGAACTTGCACAAAATGCTATTGGTAGAAATCAAGTTTTCAGCCGATCGTAGCACGCGTAGCTCTGATTATTCAGTACTAATATCAATATGTAGGCGGTCTGTGATTTTGTATTGCAACGTGGAATTAAGGATATGTATTTGAGGAAATGGAGCAATTTTGATGTTCTAGTCAGTTAGAATAATATGATGAATCATGTTCTAGTCAAATGTACACAGTTGACCTTTCATTAAAGTACTGTATCGTGTTCTAGTCAAATGTACACAGTTGGCCTTTCATTAAAGTTTCTGCTTTCCTTGTATTCTATTATTGAAATTTCTTGCAGTTTTTATAGTAATGTTCTACCGAAATTTAGTGTCAAAGTGGGACCAATTATATTTCTGACGAGCCAGTTTCTTTTTGAGTTGAATGGCCCTGCCGGCCATCCAAAAAATCGTACCTTAAATCTACTCTTGTTATGTCTTTCTTTGATGAGAAATCAAACAAACAGTATTTAGCCGCCGTCGCAACTTGGGTGAGCGTATGTTTTTTTTTTTTTTTTTGTTTTTTTTTTTTTGTTTTTTTTGTCGGTGGAGACCAAAGTTTCCTTTTAGGGCCGATGAAAGTATATGTAGTCGATGTTAGCAAAAAGCATGTGTTTCGAATGACTTCCATATTTGTCCGATGGACATAGAGAAAAATGGATGACAAAGAAGTTGCTGAAATAAGGAATTATACCCTGTAAAGGATATATTTTCCCCGAGTGAAGAAGTCTTGAACCAGTCAAAGGAATTTTCAGAAATTGTGTTAAAAATTCTGTTTGAAGGTCAATAGTCTTTCCTACAAATCAAGGCTGGTGAAATTAAAAGTTGTTACTGCATCGGAGAAAAATGCCATTTTGAAAAGTGTACATTGCCACGAACATGGATACAATATTGGTGTCAGCAAAACGTGAGTATTTAAGTGCAGATCTTTATGGTTGAGATGAAAACAACGAAATTCCATAAACCTCCTTAATGCATGCATATGTCAATTAAACGAGTATTACAAGCATACTAAGGCACGGATTTCAGTTAATATCATGTCAAATTTACTTTATTGCACTATCGTGTTTGAACTTCAAACTGGTCCATCTAAAGTTATTATTATTATTATTAGTAGTAGTAGTAGTATTGTTGTCGTTGTTGTAGTCAGGGACGGATCCATAAATATCGTTTAGTACCGTTTAAGGGTTGTGGATGCGCCTGTAAACAAGTAAGCGAGAGTCTTGTGACGGAAACCCGGGGGCGAAGCTTCTACATTTTAAGTGTTTCTAGGGTATAATTTTTACCATCTAACAATAAAGAAAACTTACTCCAGGAAACGTTCCGGTTGTTTTACCCTAGTGTTTGGCGTGGGTGGGTCTCTGGTTGTCGTTTGAAATCTAGATGCAATATTCAAGATATATCCACTTCCCTGTTGCCACTTGAGGCTAGCAAATAATATGCAACTGTTATTGGATGCATGTTACAGTATTATTGTTTCTTGAGCAAGGTATACCAATCGGAACATCCTCGGCCTTTTCCATCAAGTCGAGAAAGAAACCGCTGATGTAATTCGCCTTCATTGAGAACTATATTATGATGTACTTTTGTTCACACGGCACAATATAGTGGCCATTCGCAACTTCGAGGTCAATTCTACTGACCATACCTCGAATGTATGCCGATAGCTGTCATTTAGACCACCTCGGCTAATTACGAAACGAGGATTGACCGAGAAGTTGCCAATGCATGGAACTATTTTTTCATTCGTAACTTCTCGGTCAATCGTATGGTCAATCCAATCGTAGAAATAGCCGAGGTGGTCCGAATAGATTGACGTTTGTGCCAAGAAATTTCTGGCGACGTTTGTAAAAAAATGATTTTTATGTATATTACTGAGCCGACATACATCAGAGGCATATTTTTTGTCTCGCAGAAATAGCCAGGTGGTCCGAATGTATGCCGGTGGAAGGAGACAAAGTCGCCTTGTCTGTCGCAACATATGTGGTGCACTCTGCCAGAGGCGAATCACCAAACCCATCAAATGTATATGTATTGTTACAGCTACTTCAGAGGTTATTACTCGACTTGACAGAAATGGCCGAGCGATGTTCCAATCGCAAGTTATACCTACCAAAAATCAAGGAAAATAATTAATGAACGGAGCTAACAACGTTTCCGAAAGGATCTATAGCAAAGTACAGATGATCAGCCGCTCACTGTGCATACGCCACCCAGCGCATACCTGTCTGTGCAAAATCTTGATAATTATATTATAAGGACTCTTTCAGAAACGTTTTATAATAAATTCATTCGTAATTGAAAGAGCAGTACATTGCTATAATACATTCATTCGTAATTGAAAGAGCAGTACATTGCTATAATACATTCATTCGTAATTGAAAGAGCAGTACATTGCTATAATACATTCATTCGTAATTGAACGAGCAGTACATTGCTATAATACATTCATTCGTAATTGAACGAGCAGTACATTGCTATAATACATTCATTCGTAATTGAACGAGCAGTACATTGCTATAATACATTCATTCGTAATTGAAAGAGCAGTACATTGCTATAATACATTCATTCGTAATTGAACGAGCAATACATTGCTATAATACATTCATTCGTAATTGAAAGAGCAGTACATTGCTATAATACATTCATTCGTAATTGAAAGAGCAGTACATTGCTATAATACATTCATTCGTAATTGAAAGAGCAGTACATTGCTATAATACATTCATTCGTAATTGAAAGAGCAGTACATTGCTATAATACATTCATTCGTAATTGAACGAGCAGTACATTGCTATAATAAATTCATTCGTAATTGAACGAGCAGTACATTGCTATAATAAATTCATTCGTAATTGAACGAGCAGTACATTGCTATAATACATTCATTCGTAACTGAACGAGCAGTACATTGCTACAATACATTCATTCGTAATTGAACGAGCAGTACATTGCTATAATAAATTCATTCGTAATTGAACGAGCAGTACATTGCTATAATACATTCATTCGTAATTGAACGAGCAGTACATTGCTATAATACATTCATTCGTAATTGAACGAGCAGTACATTGCTATAATACATTCATTCGTAATTGAACGAGCAATACATTGCTATAATAAATTCATTCGTAATTGAACGAGCAATACATTGCTATAATAAATTCATTCGTAATTGAACGAGCAGTACATTGCTATAATACATTCATTCGTAATTGAACGAGCAGTACATTGCTATAATAAATTCATTAGTAATTGAGCGAGCAGTACATTGCTATAATAAATTCATTCTTAACTGAACGAGCAATACATTGCTATATGCACAAACTACAATCTTTTGTCTATATTTTCATGATTATTCTGGTAACTAAATTATTCTTCTCAGGTGAATTGAAGTTAGTACCTATTTCATGTTATAATTTATCCATATTTCCAGTTAAACTGTGATTTGTATCCCCTCCCACACACACACACACAACTTTTTAAAAAGGCACAAGGGATATTGTGAGAGCATTCGTTTGTTCATCCCTTCGTTCCTTACGCAATCTCCTCCTACGTGTTTAGGTGAATATTGACGAAACCTGGTGGCTACAATTCCCCATAATGTCAAGCGGCGCGAGACGTACTTTGTTTCGCGCTCCTCCTCCTGGGGGGGGGGGGGGGAGGGGAGAGAAGAGTGGTAAGGGTGGGGGTACTTTTCCCAAAATGTTTAATAACATGCCAAATATATGATGTAGTCATCTGCAAATTGGTATGTGTCATCATTGCACTCAGGTACATGATATATAATGCGGGTTTTGCGCTAGTGCCACGGAATCATACCCAGGTTTGGGGACCTAGCCCTTGGTCTCAACTTGAAAACTATTGAAATCCCCACCCTATAACCATATATACACTCACTGGTCATCACAATAAGAGAACATTCACACAGTGAACTTCAGCATCAGGTTTTGCTAATCCCCAGGGGCCATCCAGTATGTGGCTTCTGGGTCACAACTTTGCAACTATTGCGATCCCCACCATATAACTATATATAAACTTAATGGTCATGAAAAGACGACTACAGTTACACAGCCACCTTTGACCCTGGATCTTGTCTAATCCTCAGGAGATTATCTGGCTGTGGCCCTTGGGTCACAACGTGGAAACTATTTGACCCTGGGTCATACCTACCCTACCCCTAACCCCCACCCCCGGATTAATCTGTGCGTGGCCCTCAGATCACTTAATGGTCATAATAAGACGAATTCAGACGTGCAATCAACTTCGGCCTAGGTCTTTTAACAAACACCTTGCGTGGGATATACAATGGCGTGACGTCAACTTTTATTAGTAACAAATTTGTACAATCTAAATCACATATTTGCTTTATTTTTAACAGCTGACATTGACAATTTTAAATTTATTGGGAGAAATGCAATGAAATGGTGAAATCAATTTTGAATATGTTGGCGCGATTTTCACCCCAATCGAAAAAAACCCCACCATGTTTCAGTTTTGCGGATCCACTATAAAAGGTCGAAATTTCGTTTTACTTAACCGCAATGACAAAACAAATGTACATTGATTAAAAAAAACTAGCCAGATCTTTTTATTTTATTTATTTATTTATTTACAGTCAAACCTGTGCTAAAGATCACCTCTTGAATGAAACCACATGTTTTAAGAGACCACAAAACTCCATTCCAAACAGTTGATCTTTACCTGTATTAAGACAAACCTGTCTTCAGAGATCACATTTATTGGGTCCCTTGGGTGCTCGCTTAAAATAGGTTTCACTGTACTTGCGTATTTCATTTACTTGTTTATTTATTTGTTTTTATTATTATTATTGTTATTATTATTATTATTATTATTATTATTATTATTATTATTATTTTGTTGTTGTTGCTGCTGCTTCTGTTGTCAATGATGATTGTGGGTAAACGTGATTTTCTTTATTTCTTCCAAATATATATTGAACCATCCTCGTCCTCATCATCATTAAATATCATGAAAATATACCATTAGTGTTATTTTTGCGAACATTTACGATTCACATTGTTTACACGCAAGGTTTACGCTCATATACATATTCATATGTAAGAGCTTTAAGCACCACCTACTGATGTATAAGGTAGACTGAGCTGTAGCTGGAAATGTTTTGAAACGACTTAATTGTCGATTTGCGTTTTACATGCAGTGGTACACCCATGTTTATACCCATTCTTTCTTTCCACGGATATATTGTTGTCTATTTGCGTTTTACATGCAGTGGTACACACATGTTTATACCCATTCTTTCTTTCCACGGATATATTGTTGTCTATTTGTGTTTTAAATGCTGTGGTACACACATGTTTATACCCTTTCTTTCTTTCCACGGATATATTGTCGTCTATTTGTGTTTTATATGCAGTGGTACACACATGTTTATACCCATTCTTTCTTTCCACGGATATATTGTTGTCTATTTGTGTTTTACATGCAGTGGTACACGCATGTTTATACCCTTTCTTTCTTTCCACGGATATATTGTTGTCTATTTGTGTTTTACATGCAGTGGTACACGCATGTTTATACCCTTTCTTTCTTTCAACGGATATATTGTTGTCTATTTGTGTTTTATATGCAGTGGTACACGCATGTTTATACCCTTTCTTTCTTTCCACTGATATATTGTTGTGGTAATAGCTTCTTATTAAGTGAGGCATATGTCATTTAGCCAAAGTGGTTCTAATCGCAATTCTTGTGTTCAGTTACCGGTATTCAGGTATTTAACGATTATAGGGTTTCAAAGATCAAAACATGATTTCATAAATCATTTAGTAGAGTATCATATTTAAAGACCAAACATTGGTCACGAGAAGAAGATATACAAACATGGACAATATTTATCCAGGACGAGTCAAATCGTATAAAACTGTTTTCTCCTGATCTGCGTGATGCGAACGGATGCTTTCGGACATTCCATAAGAGCTTATCATATTTAACGAATTGCAGCTGAAATGGAAACAGAAAACAAAATCTGATTCTTTGAATGTCTGACTTTTAATTCTGGAAGAAAATATGTGAAAGATTCACCTGGAAGAGATTATTTGAGCACGTGCGACAATACATCTAGGAATGTAAGAATTGCCAGAGGAAAATACCACTAAAAAAAGCCAAGAAGCCTCAACATCCCGTACCTATGCCAGAGTCAGCATTCTCACAGATTGAGACGGACATCGTTGGACCATTAGAAAAGACGCGCAATCTTAAGCTTACTTTTTAACTACTATTAAAAGAAATGTTGGGTAATCTAGAACCTGAGAGTCTGTATCACAGTTCTTCCCGGTTTATAAAAGTTTCGAAAAAGAAAAAAAAAGAAACTAAAAATAAAAAAAAGCCAATAATTTTTTATCGTTGTGAAAAAGAACCGGATCGGCTAATTTTTCAACCTGGTAAAAAGAACCGGCTCATTTTTCGAAGTTAAGATATGGATCAGCTCTTTTTTCAACGTTGATAAATGAATCAGTCTGGGGTTTTTTTCAGTGCTGAAAATGGAGCCCCATAACAATTGCTTTCATTTTCTGGTACAATATACTTTTTGTTCGGATATTTAATATTCGATATATATTATTTTCCTCAGCTATTTTTAAATCATTACAAATTGTCAGTAAACGTTTCTTCAACGCGCTCATGAATTGATGATTTTCAGCATAAATTGCATTGACTCAATTAACCTCTTGTAATTAGACTGGAAAATAAGTTAAACGAGGACTAATCCTGCAATATTGACAATAGAACTGTAAATAAGATGTTCGATCATGATCCAACAAAAAATGGTTTTCCCATTGGTTTTCTCCTGTATCTTCTTACGTTAATGGCATATTTCTCCATGGAAGACAGTATGAGCCGAAGACTGGCGTGAGCTGTTGCGATCACTTTTTGTACGTCGTCTGTCCGTACGTCAATAATTTTTTCCAGTGACATCTTCTCTGAAACCGCATGCCCGATTTTCACATTAATGTTTCGCAAGTTTATTCAGATGATCTCGAACCGACATCCAAAATATGTCGCCATGGCTAGAAATAGAAAAATCTTTGAACAACACCTTCTCATAAATCGCTGATGGGATTTCATTTAGAATTGGTGTATATGATCGTCTTGTCATGAAAAATCAAATTTGGTACAATGGTGTCCCCTGGGAAAAAATGGCACCGTCTTAGGGGTTGCATGTTTCCCATAGTATAACACAAGGAACACTTATTAAAAATCTTTTTTTCTGAAACTAAGAAGTCCAGAGATTAGATTGTACATGTAGTTCAAATTATATAAAGGAAATGTTACTTCCAAAGCTTTGATATTTTATATGTGGAGTTTTATCATCGAGCTTTATCAAATTAGTTCAAATGATGCCTAAGCTGTCAGAAAAGTACCCTACCCAGGAGTCATATGATTCCTGTAGTAAATTTTAAAAATCTTTTACTCTGAAAGTATGAAGCCCACGGCTCTGATATTTTGTATGTGGCTTCCGATCATCATACTTAAACAAGAATGTTTAATTGGTGGTCCTACGCTTGTCACTGCAGTGTTAAATTGCTTAATAAGATATGTTTGTAACCACGGAACCCCAGAGGAATTATTTACAGACCAGGGGGAGAATATTGCAACGAATTTAACCGGTTGTTTTGCAGTCAGATGGGTATAGAGCACCATATTGCATACCCTTATCACCCGCAAACATGGGGTCTGACAGAAAGATTTAATCGCACGCTTTCCTCCATGCTGACCCGTTTCTTGAACGAAAAATGCAATGGCTGAGATGCAAAACTTACCAATCTTTTATTTGCTTGCCGATCTGCTGATCATAAATCTACAAAGAAAGATCCATTTTCTCTTGTGCATGAAGAAATCTAGGTTACTTATCAAGCTTGATATTCCTTCGTCGGAAGGCCATGCCCTTACAGATACTGAAACAATGGAAGCGAGAGTGGATTCATGTCTTAATTTGTTTCTGTCGTGCAAAAGAGCCGCAGAGAATATACGTACTGCACAAAAAGAAAAAAAAAGCCTTACCACGTTGCAAAAGTGAAAGACATTGCTTTCAACGAAGGGGGTGAAGTATTACTTCACAATGCAAGAAAAACAACCAGAAAAGGAGGAAATGTAAGTGCCTTGAAGACTGGACCATATATTGTCGGAGGAGTGCTGAATAAAGGACCTCACCGTTGAGTGTGATATACGAGTGTTGTTAATTGTAACATACTGAAAGCTTACAAGAGGAAAGCGGCTGAAATTGAATGAAAACGGAGGAAAAACCAATAAACGTAACAACAAAGACAGACAAAATAGATGAAAATGGGAGAAAATTCGAAGCCCGTTTGCCTCCGAAAAAACGTCAATCAGCGAGATATTCTGAACGACAGTACACAAATCCAGATACATCTAACCAACAGGACCATGCTGACGTAGAATATTTGCGTACGGATACGGTTAATACAGTATTCTAAATGACAGATCCTGTGTGGTACGATGGTAACTGTGTTTTCAGAACATTCAGCTACTTGTTTCGCTGTCTATTCATTCTATATGTTAGTCAGGAACTACTAGTATATCATAAATTTCATGTAAAGAAAACAAGGAAGTGTTCGAAACTATAGAATCATGGCCAATAAGTACATATATCAGTGATTCGTGGATGTCTTATCCTGGGACCTGGGATAAAGACATGGAAATAATGGCTTTCTCAACTATGCTTGAAACAAAAGTGACGTTTATTGTGAACATGGGGAAAAGTATAGCAAAACCAATTTCGCCGGACTCTACGTACAAATAGTTCAGTATCGGATACCAGTATGTACATTTAATACCTCCATGAGCATTATGAACCGGTGCTTCATGTAGAGGACGTCAATAATAGACCTCTCTTTAAAAGTTACTCAATACTTGGGCATTAGAAACTACCTGCCCATAAATACTGGAGTTTTGTGTCTGAAACTACCTTGCATGCCGTACTTTTGGATAACTATGAAGATGAAGCCATTCTACAATCGTCATTCAGCGATCACTATGACACTATATTCGTTAAAAAGTTCAAAGATGTCCAATATAACATTAAAGGAATTGAGAAATATGCAAAAGATACGTATCTGAATGATTTTAACTTGCTGTGATATAAAGAGAACTTTGCTGAACATATCTTGCCAATATCTAAATATGCCTTTGATGACCAATAGTCATATTCCCTTAATTATATTACTGAGATTTTTCATTTCTTTCATTCCTATATTTTGTTATTGGAAAGAAATTCAAGCACTGTTGTTAAAATTATCTTTGGTATGGAATTGAAAAAAAAATTATATTGTTAGTATTGAAGGCCGTTTTAACACGCATTTATTTTAAAAAGCTCCTCAAAGCGCTATATAATTTAAAAAGCTCATCAAAGCGCTCTATAATTTAAAAAGCTTCTCAAAGCGCTCTATAATTGAATTTATCAGCTCTCGATATGAGTAAGAGAATTCCTCAATTCATTTACAGAACTCTTCAACATAGTTTGTTCATTAATAAGGCCTATCCTTTCAACTGATTTGAACGGTACTTTAATTCTTGTATTAATAGTAATTCAGCAGATATTTCCGGTTGGATGAGAAATATATCCAATTCAATAGGAGATATTTTTAATCTCAGTCACTGAAAACAAACATTTTTCATTTATATGGAAATACCGTTCACAGAATAAGATACAATGTCTCTATTTTTTTATTTCGACTTGTATTAGATACGAAAGGCCGCAGATGGTATTTTGATTATTTTGTACAGAATCTAAGAATGCAAACAACAATAAATCTTCACTTCATATAGTAAAAATATAGGAAATAAGCACAAAATGTTTGAGTTCCTCCAAGTATGTAATATAATAATTTCTGAAATTGTAATTATTTTGTCATTTTTATTTTTTGAAACATACGATTAGGCAATATCTAAAATAAATGAGCATGGTCACATACTCGTTTCTAGATTTCTTTTTTATGCTGTTTATATATTATAAAAGTACATGCTCAAATTCAGGAAACGTTGGTACAATCCACACTGAATGAATCAATGAATGAATGGATGGTGTTTAACGTATCATCATCTTATATTTTAGGACATTTTGAGACAGACGATCTCCGAATGTAATGAAACGATAAACAGCTGATTTTTCTTCAGACTAGGCGATGGCGGGGATGGAACCCACGGCCATTACCGAAGTCTGTGATATGGTGGTGGTGGCGATGATGGTGTTTTACCTTCCTGTCAACATCAAGAGTCGTTCGAGCCGAGCGATCTTGAACTGGAATGAGATGATTGATGATGGCCCTTAAGACGTGCCGTTGGCGGGGTTTGAATCCACGCAAGAGGAGGTCTGTGGTTTGGTAGCGCAACGCCTTGCGAGGCGCCCGCTGTAATCTGGAGCGCAGAGCGCTACCACTTGACCACGGAGAAATGGTGGCTGATACCTGCCATGTCGCATTATCGCATTGTCGCGGCGTCAAATAGACAACCAAACAAAAATACGCGACAAAGCGCCCACTCGACAACGCGACAAAGTAGTGCGAAAGCCTGATAAAACTAGGGCGACAAAGCGACAGTATTTTGTCGCCTTGGCGCCCTATTTTATCACGTTGATGCTTTGTGTCGGGTTGTCGCTTTACGCGTTGTCGCTTTGCGTTCTCGCGTTGGCATTTTGTTGTGTTCCCACTTTATCGCTTTAGCGGCTTGATTTTGTTCGGTATTCGCTTTTTCACTGCGTTGTCGCCATGGCGCTTTGTCGTCTAGATGCCTTTTTGCTTTGTTGCGTTGGTACTTTCTCGCGTCGTCTTTGTCGACATGCGCATTTCATACCATCCGTGATGGTTGAACAAAATCAATATTACATTGTAATTCATTATATGAATAACCGGAAAAAGTACTCCCATATCAAATAATTTCTTGGTTGATATTATTAGAAAAACTCCTTGTATCATTTTTTTGCATATAGAAAGTGCATGAATATGTTTGTTTAAAAAAATGAATGAGGAATAATGTTATATTTTTAGGTTACTATACTCAGCTTCCTTTTCTGCTCCAGCCAAAGTAGAGTACATTGGAAGCATAAAAGCGAATTGCAAAGCGTCAACGCGACGAAACAACAACATGACAACCCAACAAAATCCAAGTGCCAACTCAACAAAATAGGGCGACAAAGTGACACAATAACTTTTCCTTTGTGGCCCTAGTTTTGGCGTCTTGTTGCGGCACTTTGTCGAGTTGTCATGTTGCTCTTTTCTTTTCTTTGATCAGTTATACACAATGTCTTTGTTATAGGTAGTATACAAAAATTAAAACACGAAAATAAATAAGGCATAAATAACTCCGTTCACAAATTAAAGTCAACAAAGCTGAATATCAACAGGTAAGATTACAGCATTCTCTATCTACCTGCGTAACATTCATTATGTGCAAATACTCTATCTCCATCGTTCTAGTCTCCGTGGAATTAATCTGCCATAACCTGTTCAGGGATGTACTATCATTCTTTTCTATTTGTACAAAACTACTCTCGTGGGCTTGTAGACTTTCTTCCTCTGTATCTGGTTCTTCTTACACTGCTTCTAAATCAAGTTTCTTTATAGGCTATAACGTAAAATAGTTATTTTCCTCCATCAAAGTAGGCTTTAATTCCACTTTAACTTCTGGCTCTTCTCCCACTGGCTATAAGTCAAATGTTTTTCTTTGATCAGTCACGCACAATGTTTTTGCTATAGTCTGCCACCTCTTGTGTCCAAGCATCAAATCCAAGACTTTTCCAGTTACCTACATCCTTCCAATCTATTGGTGTAACCAACTAGCTATACAAACTTGTTGGTAAAGAGTTGATAAAGCACGACGAATCTCTTCTTCATACTGAGGTAAACAACTCGTGTTCATCACTATTCGTAACACGTTTAACACAACGAGTTTTTCGTGCGCAGATACAGTTTTGTTTGTCATGTCTTTGCATGTACTGTTCATAAATTTGCCCCAACGGATTTGCTGGCAAACGAAATCCAAGAAAAGTAGTCTCTAACACACGCTCCATATGTCGTCTTCCAAAATTCAGTGGAATCGTATTGTCTTGTGGAATCAGTTCTTTTAACAGTACTTGGTAATCCACTAAATCTTGAACACTGTCACTGGCTTCCTTCCACGGAATTTGGTGTAACACTGATGACTAAAGTCGTGGCATGGTAAGTCTTTTAATATCTTCGCAGTTTAATAATGTCTGACCATTTTAACATTTGTAAAGTAATCATCAGTCTTCTTTTAGCATTCATATACCAATGATTAAAACGTGTATGCCAAGTCGGATGGAATTGTTCTTGGCGTTTCACTTGAATCTTGATAAACACTCTGTAAATGCACTCACGCAGTTCCAGTGGTAGATTCTAAATGTGCTCTTTTAAACTATCTGTTTACAAGAATGTCTTTATTGGTGCGGTATTCATACGTTTGCCAAATGGAATCTCCTAGTCTAGCATAACGCAAAAATTCAGTCATTATCTCACCACACATGAAGAAGTTTCGCCTTGAGGTGATACTTTTAAAAGTTTTTGTATTCTTGTAAGTTTTAACCTTTTACTGGGCTTCGTTCCATGGAATTCTGAGTATCACTGCAACACTGTAAGTAGAAGTCGTGACTTCCAAAAACTTACACGAGGTGGGTAGTCGTTGAACATCTTCAAACTTATCAGCTTTTTTTATAGTATTCAGATACCAATGGTTAAAACGTTTAGGTCGTAAAGGATGCAATTTGTTCTTTGCGTTTCACTTGAGTCTGTACAAAGTCTCTGTAAATACGTTCTCGTAGCTTCAGAGGTAAAGTACGAATTTTCTCTTCTAAAATATCCATGAGGATAATAATCATGACCCACCAATGGAAGGTATTGACAGCACGGAGACCATCTGGCATGTTCTAGGAAAGCTTAATCTTTATCCTTCCTAGACAAATCCGGCTGTGACTAAAGTTTTGGCAGTGGATAATCCATCCAGATATTTAGGCCATTTTTTTAACGTCTGAATTCGATTTTCAAAGTCATAATAGCCAGGCAAAGCCACAGGAAATATCGAGTGCATGAATGACATCCATAGATAGGTACACTAACGGCATCGCTTTTGCAGGCGTAAAATTTTTGGAGGATTTAACATTTTCACGCGAAAGTCTTGATCTTGTTCTGACTTAAAAGCCTCATTTTAAGACGTCGAAGTTGACCACTTGACTGGAACGACAGCTCAATATCAGTTTTTGAACTTTACATTTGGTATGAAGTTGTCCTTGTTTGTCTCGGTACTGTTAACCGTAATATTTTGGTCCACCAATAGCAAAATTCACAATGGTGTCTTCAGGACATTCATTGGTCTATGCTCCCAAACGTTCGTTTTCGATGCGTGGGTGATAGCTTCCAGGTCGATCGATGTACATGCAAATATTGGTGTCAAAGTAAAGTACTCGATCTACTAAACGGTCCAAGACAGAATAAATTTTTTAAACCTGGCATTGGGTGTCACATACGCTGCAATGATGCATTTTCCAAACTCGTCCGTTGGGATAGGGGGGGGGGGGGGGGGGGCTCGCAAACTCTGCGACTTCTTCGTAATTCACCAAGATTAAATCTTCACGTTTGATGTCCACGTGTTTAATGAGTTTTCCTTTGTCGTCGACGTGATAAAAGTATCGACTTGGATCTACCAAGTATTCCGTGTTTGGCAATATTGGACGTTGAGCCAATTTTCTCAAACAAACACTTCAACATGACTTTTGGAAGCGATCGTCTTCCCTGGTTCTTTTCCACTTGTTCCAAAGTGATGGCTTCTAGTGATTAGAACCATTCTTTGAATGCCTCTTTGTCTTCTGGAGTCTGACACCAAGAAGGATATCCACTAGCTTCTTGCTTCAGTTGTAGAAATTCGTTGACGTAGATGAACTAATCCTTTCATTGGAGTCGTCGTCAGATTGCACGGATTGGTCTGTGGTAGGAAAGTACCAAATTTTGTATATTTTTAACAAGCGGTATCCGCAATCGAGAGCAGGAAATAATTCGACACTCATCCACGTTCCTGTCAGGGCTCGTTCTTGATCATTGTGGCGACAAGGTTGGTTTTGATTACATGTTTCAGCACGCATACGGCATAAAGAAAACATCAGTTTTCCGTGACAATGATGTGGTAAAACAGGATGGTACAAGTTTGTCGGTGGCAACACTTGACATTTGATCAAACCTTCATATTGGCGAATATGTTCAACGTCGATGTGTTCTGTCAAATTTTCCGGATAACAGGTAGGGAATCGAACATATTTACAAACTCAAGGATACAAGGAACAAACATCGATGTATGTGATTTTTTCTCCTTTAGATTCGTCCACTTCGAACAGCAAGCGTGTAGCATTGGTTCGTTTTCCAAACAAATTATCGCATGGATTTAAAGGTTCCAAAACCACCACATCGTAATTTTCGACTACACGTTTAAATTCTGGATAGGTTTTTAAACGTCCATCGTAGTCATGTTCCCAAATTACTTTGTACCCTTGACTTTCTCAACACTGGCGTCGTTGATATGTTTCGTCGTACAACTCTTCCATGGTGAACTCCGATAAATGACTTTTCAGGTCTTGTTAAGGAAAACAGGGAGGGCATCCGTGAAAAAAAATCATTGAAATTCGTAGACCATCTATGGGTTTTCTAAATCCCAACCATTCACGGAAAGGCTTCTAATTTTGTTTTTTGTCCACCGTTTCTAGCATGTTGTATCTACTTGTCTTCAGTTTGTTCTGGGGCATGAACTGTTTTCTGTAGACTAATCCACACGCTTTGGCAGTGGTAGAAGCTTCCTTCAAGGATTGATACCTCGATAATCAAGAAAATTTTTATCGAAATGTTCCACAACACCGTCGTTAAATGTCTCCATGGGATCGAGAATTTTTCAACATTTCTTCTTGAAAATCAAAAGGATCTAAAGAGTGAGTTTGGTACCAAATGTAGAAAGCTTCTCGTTGTTTTGTGTGCACACCATCAAGGTCGTAATAGCGAACTTCAGGCAAACATGGGAGCACGACGTGTTGATTAGATTCGGTATTGAAAATGTGTGTAAAATAGCCTTTATCTATTTTTGTCATTCCAAACGTTTTAGGCATTCTGCTCAAAGCATAGTGGAATAATTCGTGGAATCTTTTTAAACTGTACGTTTCCCATTTTCATGTAATTGATGTTGGCTCCGTTCATGGTCACTGTTGGAAATTCGGTGCCCTGTTCTGAACATTATTTCAAAAGAAATAGTCCGTCGTAGCCGGAGATATTGTGAGCCATGACTGTAGGGTATCGATAACAGTTTTTTTTTCTTCTTCCCCTAGCGCTGGACTTCCTCTTCGATCCCAGTGTCGTCGGTTGGGTCTAAAATCCATTCGGCACAACCAGTAAGACTGTGGGATATACGAAATAACTTTTCTTGTCCTCTTGGAATCACACTACAATTTTGACAGTGACAAAATAAACGTTCTTGCATACACTTATCACAAGCACGATGAGCTACACAAAATTAGGGATGTGAAATCCATTCTCTTGTGAACATTCAAAATCAAAAAGATAAAATCCAAAGTCAAAAAGATAAAATCCACATGTTTCTTCTTATTATTATTCTTGTTCTGATCGTCATTTAATACTTCCTCGAGTTCAAATCTTTGAATGTAACACTGATGATTGAAGTTAACTATTTGGTCACAATAACGGCATCTATTCTTTCCTGGAAAAACGTTTGGCTTTTAGTTATTCGTTCGAACAAGATGTCCACAACTGGAGCACACTCTCAATAATTCCAAGCACTTTTCAGTTGTTGGAATTGATTCATGTGATGTCGCTCGTAACAGGTTGGACTGGCAAATGTTCGTTCGCAGGTCGAGCAGTGAATTCTTTCTTTTCCTTACGGAATGCAAGGTCTGGAAGCTAAACACCCACGACATCTCTCTCCATAATAAATACGTTGGTCCCGACTGCCAAATCCTTGGTCACATTTCTCGCAATAATATCCGTATTCGAGGAAGGAATTCTGTGATAGTTGTAATAGCATCGAAATGATCTAGGTCATGATAAACATATGGTAAATCTGGTCCTCAAAACACGAGAGCTCCGCGAACAACTTGAGGATATACTTTCAACGTATAACTAGGTGGTAACACGTCTTGAAGTTTTTGCATTTCAGGAACTCCATACACGGTCTATTTGGAAATACCTGCTTGCTGCAAAAGGAATTCTGCTTCTCTCCGTTGTTGGGGTCTGTCCGATTTTCTAATGTATTTCCATGATCGTTTCCATTCTACTCTATTATTCTTCTCGGCATAAGTTTGAGACAATACACTGGCTCGGGCTAAACACGTTTGAACTTGCATGTTGTCATTCTGAAAGATACTTGTTTTGAAACTTAAAAGTTCATCTACTGTTATGTATGATGTTTATATAATGTTGTATATGTGTTTTGGGAGGTTATAAATGTTTCTTCACTTTAATATTTGCTTAAATCTTTATGTTTGTTAGGAAAAACATGTATAACTAGTGTCCTTGAATTAGGTTGTTTTGATCAATATGTTTTCTCAATTTGAAGGTCAAGGTTGATTTTGTTTACAGTTAGAATTCCATTAAGATGACTCACATTCTAGAACATTCTGTCATGTGACCAATCTAGAACATTCTGTCATGTGACCAATCTTTATATATATCATGTTTGGTAGACATTTTGTTCAGTTCGACATTACTATCAGTCTTGTAAAGAGCTATTACAGTTGTGAAAATTCATTCCAAATTCTAAGAGAGGAATTATTTTAATTATTCATTGGATTATTAACAGTGCTCACAAACTTTTGGATTTTGGATTTTGATTGACAATTTTGGAATTTATGTGAACTTATTCAGAGATTTTGGATTACTTCATTTTGACTTCAGCACATCAAGATTTCTAGTACATCAGGACTTTGGAGACCATTAGCACATAATAACATTCAAGGACACATTCTATATTTAGGACTTGTGATTAGAACAATCATTCTTATTGGATTATTAGGATACATAAACATTACTGTAAGTGACTTTTTGATTTTTCATTTTAATTATCTAGTAATAAATTGCTTGTTGATTTTTACTTGATTTGTTGGTTTCACTTTCTTTCTGTTACATTTTTCTTAGACCATAGAGTCGTAACAGAAATTGAGGGCTCGTCTTCTGGGATCTGAATTTCATTAAAGCATATTAGAGATATTAAATTTATCTTTGAAATTCATATTGATTTTGTCTCTGAATTTTTTTTGTCTTTGGCAAAGATTTTAAATAGAGAAATTTGTTTTGTGTGAAACCAACAAGCATTTACAATGGCATCTAATGTTCAGAATTTCATTTCAAAACCTACCCAGGAGGGGTTAGAGTGCATGAGAAAGGATGAGTTGCTCGAGCTTGCCAGAAAATACAGTCTATCTGAGGCAAAAGTATCATTGACAAAACAGGAGATAAAGATTATTTTGATTCAGTATTTAGTAGGAAAGGGAATTTTTGATAGCAGTGCTTTAAGTTTGAAGAGAAAGCCTGTATCTGGTTCTGACAGGAAATTAAGGGAATTAGAGTTAAAGAACCAGATTGATTTAGAATTGGCAAAGCTTCAGATTCAGAGAGAGAGAGAGAGAGAGAGAGAGAAGGAAGAGAGGCAGATCCAAATGCAGAAAGAAGAGAGGCAGATCCAAATGCAGAAAGAAGAGAGGCAGATGGAGAGAGAAAAAGAAGAGAGGCAGTTGGAGAGAGAGAAAGAAGAGAGACAAATGCAGATACAGATGGAGAGAGAGAAAGAAGAGAGGCAAATGCAGATGGAGAGAGAGAAAGAAGATAGACAAATACAAATGCAGATGCAAAGAGAAGAAAGGGAAATGCAATTTAAATTAAGAGAATTAGAACTGGCAAACAGAGCACACTCCACTCCTTTAAACACAAGTTCAGGTTTTGATGTTACTAGATATATTAGGTTAGTACCCCCTTTTCAGGAAAAAGAAGTAGATAAATACTTTCTTCATTTCGAGAAAATAGCTGAAAACTTGAAATGGCCCAGAGAGCATTGGACTTTGTTATTACAAAGTGTACTTATTGGCAAAGCTCGTGAAGTCTACACTTCACTGTCAGTACAACAAAGCACTGATTATGATTTGGTTAAGGAGTACATCTTGAAAGCTTATGAGTTGGTACCAGAGGCATATCGACAAAGGTTTAGGAATTGTAGAAAAGAAACTGGACAAACTCATGTCGAATTTGCAAGGGATAAAGAACAACTATTTGATAGGTGGTGCTCAGCCAAGAAAGTTGATCAAGCTTATGATAACCTCAGACAGCTCGTATTAATTGAAGAGTTCAAGAGGTGCATCCATAGTGATGTTAAAACCTATCTTGACGAGCAGAAAGTGGAAACTTTAGAAAATGCTGCTCGTATGGCTGATGATTATTCCTTGACTCACAAAATTTCATTTGGCAATAAGTCGTCCTCTCTGCAGTTTTCTGGTAAAAAACCATTTCAATCTCATTCGAGTACTTCCAAATTTCACAACAGCACAACTGTTAGGAATCAAACATCTGATAAGACTGATCAGAAATCCTTATCTCTTCCTACGTGCACTTATTGTAAAAAGAAAGGGCACGTTATTTCTGATTGCTTCAAGTTGAAAAATAAGCAACAGAGAAAAGACAGAGCTTTTCCAAATGCTCTTATTTCTACGAGGTCAAGGTCACGGTCTTGTATTGAAAGCAGTACATTTGTTGGGTCAAACAAACCCCAGTCTGATTCTATTTTAGAGGCTTATGAACCATTCATGTCAGAAGGTTCTATATCACTTATTGGTGATTCTGCCAAACCTATCCCAATTAAAATATTAAGGGACACTGGAGCTTCTCAGAATCTTTTATTATCAGGTACTTTACCTTTGTCTGAGGAGTCTTCTTCAAGTGAAAGTGTTCTTGTTCAGGGAGTAGAGTGCGGCTTTGTAAATGTTCCTCTTCATTGTGTAAATTTGGCATCAGACTTAGTTTCTGGACCTGTGACTGTTGGGGCAGTGACTTCTTTACCCATAGAGGGTGTTCATTTATTACTAGGCAATGACCTAGCTGGAGATAAGGTTGTGGTTAATCCACTTGTAACTGACAAGCCTTGTTTGGATCAGAAAGTTGATCCTGTCGAAACTGAAATCCCTGATTTGTACCCTGCTTGTGCAGTTACTAGAGCTATGGCAAAAAGAGCTCTTGAGATTGATGTTGATCAGGATATTATTCCTTTAGCTGACACATGTATTGGTCAGTTTTTTGATGAGGTCACCTTTTCCTCAGGTATTGATCAATCAAATGGTATTGATCACAGTGATCCTCTTTTGGCAACTCATTCTCTTTGTCCTACTCAGGATGACAAACGACAATCTCTTGTCGTTGAACAGGAGCAAGATCCCGAGATATCTTGTTTGTTTCAGAGGGCTATTAGTGAAACTGAAGCCACACAAGTTCCAGTGTGTTACCTTGTGAAAAATGGGGTCCTTATGAGGAAATGGAGACCACCTGATGTACCCGCTGGTGACGAGTGGTCAGTGAGCTATCAAATTGTTGTTCCTAAGTCATATCGACAGGAAATTCTTAATTTAGCCCATGAAACTCCTTTGGCTGGTCATTTAGGAGTCCGTAAGACTTATCACAAGATCTTGAATCATTTTTATTGGCCGAAACTCAAAAGTGATGTTTCTAAATACTGCAGATCTTGTCACACTTGTCAAATGGTAGGAAAACCCAATCAGAAGATACCTAAGGCTCATCTGCAACCTATTCCTGCATTTGATGAACCATTTAGTAGAATAATGGTAGACTGTGTTGGTCCTTTACCTAAAACCAAGTTAGGCAACCAATACTTGTTGACCATCATGTGTGCATCTACAAGATTTCCAGAGGCAATTCCTCTGAGAAATATAAAAACTAAAACTATTGTGAAAGCTTTGGTGAAGTTTTTTACACTTGTTGGCCTTCCCAAATCTGTCCAGTCGGATCAAGGGTCAAATTTTATGTCTGGAATTTTCTAACAAGTTATGCATGAACTAGGCATCCAACAGTTTAAATCTTCTGCCTATCACCCTGAAAGTCAAGGTGCTTTGGAAAGATTTCATCAAACTTTGAAGAATATGATTCGATCATATTGCTTTGATACAGAAAAGGATTGGGATGAGGGTGTTCATTTGTTGTTGTTTGCTGTTAGGGAATCAGTTCAAGAGTCGTTGGGTTTTAGTCCCTTTGAACTAGTTTTTGGTCATACTGTCCGTGGACCACTGAAATTATTGAAAGAGAGACTTCTTTCAAATGAAGACTCAAAGATTAATCTTCTTGATTATGTTTCTCATTTCAAATACAAGTTGTCAAAGGCCTGTGAAGTAGCAAGAACTAATCTTCACACTACTCAGTCAAATATGAAATTAAGGTATGACAGAAATTCACAGGAAAGGAGTTTTAAACCTGGTGACAAAGTTCTGGCTCTCTTTCCCATACCTCAGAATCCTCTTCAGGCTAAATTTTTTGGTCCTTATACCGTTGAAAAGAAAGTAAATGACTTAAATTATATCATTAACACTCCTGGGAGACGGAAACAGAAACAACTTTGTCATATAAATATGTTAAAGGAATATTTTGACAGAGATAGCTCAGCTAATTATTCAGTTAATTTAGTTGTACCTGTCCCACACAGTGAAGATATCAACGATGGAATACAATCAGACTATAGTGACTCTGGTATAACCAATCTTCGGAATTCAGAAATATTGAACAACCTAGACCAGAAACTTTCACATCTACAACAACAGGAAAGAAATGAACTAAAACAGCTATTACATGACTATGAGCACTTGTTTCCTGATGTTCCAACACGAACAAGTAAAATTTATCATGACGTTGACATTGTAGATTCTGCGCCTGTGAAACAGCATCCTTATAGGATGAATCCTCTCAAACAGAACTATCTGAAGAAAGAAATTCAGTATTTACTGGAGAATGATTTCATAGAACCAAGTAAAAGTAACTGGAGTTCACCATGTATTCTTGTTCCCAAGCCAGATAATACATTCCGTATGTGTACTGACTATAGAAAAGTCAACAGTGTCACCAAAACTGATTCATTTCCAATCCCAAGAATGGACGATTGCATTGATAAAATTGGAAATGCGGAATATGTCACCAAGTTTGACCTTTTAAAAGGATTCTGGCAAATTCCACTGACGGAAAGGGCAAAAGAAATTTCAGCATTTGCAACTCCAGATGGACTTTATCAATATAAAGTCATGCCGTTTGGAATGAAAAATTCGCCTGCAACGTTTCAACGTCTGATGAACATGATAACATTTGGTCTTGATAATTGTGACGCTTATATCGATGACGTCATTATCTACAACAACACCTGGGAAGATCATTTGGAAACCATTCGAAAATTCTTCGATCGACTCAGTGATGCGAATCTGACAATTAATTTGAGCAAAAGTGAGTTTTGCCATGCTTGTGTCACATTTTTAGGACATATTGTGGGACAAGGTCAAGTTAAACCTATAGAAGCTAAGGTCAAAGCTATCTCTGAATTTCAAGTTCCAATTTGTAAAAAGCAACTGATGCGATTTCTAGGTATGGCTGGATATTATCGGAAATTTTGTTCCAAGTTTTCCAAAATTGCTGAACCTTTGACAAGTTTATTGAGTAAGAAAACCAAATTTCATTGGTCTGACAAGTGTCAGGAATCTTTTGACAAGTTAAAGGCCATGCTTAAGAATGCACCAGTTCTTTCTGCACCAAATTTTAGCCAATCATTTAAATTATCTGTTGATGCAAGTGATGTAGGAGTTGGTGGAGTATTGATTCAGGAAGACAAAAGTGGTGTGGATCACCCTGTGTGTTATTTTTCTAAAAAAAGTAAACAAGCACCAGAAAAATTATTCCACAATTGAGAAGGAATGTTTGGCTTTGATATTGGCTTTATATCATTATGAAGTGTATGTTACCTCAGCTCTTTCTCCAATTATTGTGTACAGTGATCACAATCCCCTTAATTTCATCAACAAAATGAAAGACAAAAATCGGAGATTGTTGAGATGGAGTTTGATATTGCAGGAATATAACATTGACATTAGACACATCAGGGGAAAAGACAATGTGATTGCAGATGCACTCTCACGTGCCTAGAAATGTAATATTGCTTGATGTAATTAAGTCCAGTATCATAAAACATGTTCTTATGTAATTTTGGTTATTGTAGTATTAGATGTATATTCAAAAGAAAGCTTTATTATATAAATCTTTCTTTTTCTTTATGAGGGGAGGTGTTATGTATGATGTTTATATAATGTTGTCATTCTGAAAGATACTTGTTTTGAAACTTAAAAGTTCATCTACTGTTATGTATGATGTTTATGTAATGTTGTATATGTGTTTTGGGAGGTTATAAATGTTTCTTCACTTTAATATTTGCTTAAATCTTTATGTTTGTTAGGAAAAACATGTATAACTAGTGTCCTTGAATTAGGTTGTTTTGATCAATATGTTTTCTCAATTTGAAGGTCAAGGTTGATTTTGTTTACAGTTAGAATTCCATTAAGATGACTCACATTCTAGAACATTCTGTCATGTGACCAATCTAGAACATTCTGTCATGTGACCAATCTTTATATATATCATGTTTGGTAGACATTTTGTTCAGTTCGACATTACCATCAGTCTTGTAAAGAGCTATTACAGTTGTGAAAATTCATTCCAAATTCTAAGAGAGGAATTATTTTAATTATTCATTGGATTATTAACAGTGCTCACAAACTTTTGGATTTTGGATTTTGATTGACAATTTTGGAATTTATGTGAACTTATTCAGAGATTTTGGATTACTTCATTTTGACTTCAGCACATCAAGATTTCTAGTACATCAGGACTTTGGAGACCATTAGCACATAATAACATTCAAGGACACATTCTATATTTAGGACTTGTGATTAGAACAATCATTCTTATTGGATTATTAGGATACATAAACATTACTGTAAGTGACTTTTTGATTTTTCATTTTAATTATCTAGTAATAAATTGCTTGTTGATTTTTACTTGATTTGTTGGTTTCACTTTCTTTCTGTTACATTTTTCTTAGACCATAGAGTCGTAACACTACCGATAAAACTTTGCGTCGTCCGCTACCTCTTGGAGGTGAAACGTGCTTCATGTAAAGAGTGATTTTTTCATCGGTGATGTTAAACTCGTTGTTCGATTGTTAGACCTGTTGAATTTTGTCGATAATTTTGGAAGAAGTTAATTCTGCAGGTGTACTAAACTCGATCCAGACAGGAGATTTCAAACTGTCGTGATTAATGGATAGTGTCAAACGATCGTCATCTTTAGGTTGGCACTGTCGTTTCTATGTCTCTAATAATAATTACCATTAATCTGTAATGAAACCTGCTGCTTTCTCAGGTGTAACTTCAAACTTAAACATTTTAAATTCTACCGTGTACGTGTAAGCCGTCGTTCGAATATCTCGAGAAGTCACTTTTTGGGTATGTCGAATGTAAAAGTAATCTTCATGAGCTACCGAACGACTCTCTTTCTTGGTTGATCTTGACTCTCTCGGTCTCGCGGTAGAGGTAGATGGTATTGGCTCGGGTTCATTCATACCATCTTCATAATCGCTAGCATGAACTTGTGCTAGCACTTCACTTAGCGTATGAGGTGACACCGAAAGTCGTCGTCGTTTCTTGGTTTCTTCTGGTTTCTCTTTGGCAAGGTTTGATCTGTTCATCTTGATTCAAAATTTGATTTGACTGGGCTACAGACTCTCTCCCTATATATAGAGAGACCCCATCACCCTAAGAGAATGCACTTATTCAGTTTTGAATCTGTGAAGATGGAAGAGTCACAACAGATCGCACTTCTCGTCAGAGATTTACAGAGAGTCATTCAAAAGTACACTTCCAACAAGACTTCGGACTAGTCCACTCAAGATAAAAGTCAAGATACCTGTTATGTCTGCCAAGAAAAAGGACATTGGGCTCGAGAATGTCAACAACATCAAAAAAAGGAACCACTAGGACAGGAGAAAAGAGAGACATAAGTGAATATACCTGTTATTAATGTCAAGAAAAAAGACATTGGTCTTCAGAGTGCCCCAAGAAAAAAGAGCATAAGGAGGAATAGGAGCGTTCAACAGAAACAGAAGAACCCATACTAGTAAAGAAATTCAAGAAGGCGAGAGACAAGCAGAAGAAACTGAAGTAGAAAACCGATGCCAGTGAAGAAATTCAAAAGAGGAAGACAGCGAAAGTATGAAAGAAGAAAATGAACTTTTGTGCTGTGTTTTGAATTTTTATTGTGATTCTTATTCAAAGAGAATATACCAACAAAACAAACAAAAATAAAAAAAATATAAAAAAATTAAAAAAAACAGCAACAACACACGTAAGTGAATATTTGTCTTGATTTCTTTTTTCTTTAGTATGGATAAGATCTTCACACACTCACATTGCTACACATTTTATAACGGAAAGTTTTAAGTTGTATTTCATTTAGCAATCATTGAGTAGTATCTCTTTTCTAAGTGATCTTGGTGACCCTAAAAAGGACCATTGGAGTTTTTAGAATAGCAAAAATACTTATGGACCTGACATCATCAGCCCTAACTGTCTTAATCCTTTTCTACGACCAAGTTCTACTATTGCTGTGGTAGTGGTAGTAGTAACTGATGGTGCTGGCGTCTCAGTGGTGGTGAACGTCGATGTCGTCATAGAAGGTTGAGAAGTCTTGGATCGTGAAGGTCTCTTTTTCTATGATCGGGCTAAAGATGTCGGATACATTTCTCCCAGAAAATTTAAATTCACAAAATGTCTTGTAACAGACTAAACGTTTTGTTTTCACTCTCTTCCTTCTGTTCACTGTTTAAAGTTTTTCTTTTCTCTTCTTATTTTTGATTTCTTTTTTCCTCCTGTTGTTGTTTTTACTTCTTCATCTTTCTGATGGTGCAAAAACTTCATCAACTCATTCTTCTGTTTCTGTCTGAAATCATCAGACACTGGTAATGATGGAGAAGGAGGTGAACGTGGTACTACCGCCGGCAAAAATTCTTGCAGAGACGATATGAAATCGCACAAGGCCAAATTGAAATGCTCCTCCTTAGGAAGAAGACTCACTACAGTAATAATAGTAGTAGTAGTAGTCGTACTATCACTCCGAGTATACGATGTATCCGAATAAATTGTCTTCATGCTATTAGCCATACGTATTGTACTCGTACTCTTCCGCAATTGTAAATCGTAGGAACGCTGGTGCGTGTGTGTGTACATATATATATATATATATATATATATATATATATATATATATATATATATATATATATATATTGTAAGTGATATCACGCGTTCACTATCTTCTGATTGGAAGGGAGACAACACACCCTGGCTGAATTATGTTACACGCATTCTGATTGGTGGTACATTCCAATCCGTTTCGATCCAGTCCTAGACTATATATAAAGGCGTACTGGCCCATTGTGTTCTCTTTTCTCCAGACAACCCGACAAGATGTGAACAAGTGTGGGGTCATCGACTATTATTTCAAGTATGCTCTTCAATCCAGACTACGCGGTGTATGTCAAGGCACCGTGGGCTAGTACCAGGATGACAGACACAGCTTTATAGAAGAGATGAATCTATGTGGAGAGGCAAGGGTGCCTGAAGCGTGTCTTAGACAACGGACCGGCTGTGAGGAGACGAACTGTGAAGCCGTGTCGTATGTGTTAACCCTATTTGGTTAACAAACCCCAACGGCCCTTTTTAGGGAAACTCAGATCTCTAGAAAAGAGAGATACTACTCAAAATTATTGCCAAACCCCTCTTATGTTTATTGGTACTGTGTTATATAAACACTACCTACCCTTGCTTGCTTGTGGGCGATAGTGTGTTTGTGGGTATGTAAGTATAAACACTCTCAACCTTACTTGTGAGTGATAGTGTGTGAATATTTCATCCCCTTATTTTTACATCCTACCACCTCGTATGTTAGTATGTTTGTGTGTATGCAAGTATAAACAGCTAAGTACTGGTCACAACACACGGCATGGTGATAATATAGTGAGGGATATTGTATAGTAAATCAAAAAGTGGTGTGTTGCATAGTAATCAAAAAGTGGTGTGTTGCATAGTAATCAAAAAGTGGTGTGTTGCATAGTAATCAAAAAGTGGTGTGTTGGATAGTAATCAAAAAGTGGTGTGTTGCATAGTAATCAAAAAGTGGTGTGTTGCATAGTAATCAAAAAGTGGTGTGTTGGATAGAAATCAAAAAGTGGTGTGTTGCATAGTAATCAAAAAGTGGTGTGTTGCATAGTAATCAAAAAGTGGTGTGTTGCATAGTAATCAAAAAGTGGTGTGTTGCATAGTAATCAAAAAGTGGTGTGTTGCATAGTAATCAAAAAGTGGTGTGTTGCATAGTAATCAAAAAGTGGTGTGTTGGATAGTAATAAAAAAGTGGTGTGTTGCATAGTAATCAAAAAGTGGTGTGTTGCATAGTAATCAAAAAGTGGTGTGTTGCATAGAAATCAAAAAGTGGTGTGTTGCATAGTAATCAAAAAGTGGTGTGTTGGATAGAAATCAAAAAGTGGTGTGTTGGATAGTAATAAAAAAGTGGTGTGTTGCATAGTAATCAAAAAGTGGTGTGTTGGATAGTAATCAAAAAGTGGTGTGTTGGATAATAATCAAAAAGTGGTGTGTTGGATAGTAATAAAAAAGTGGTGTGTTGGATAATAATCTAAAAGTGGTGTGTTGGATAGTAATCAAAAAGTGGTGTGTTGGATAGAAATCAAAAAGTGGTGTGTTGGATAGTAATAAAAAAGTGGTGTGTTGGATAATAATCAAAAAGTGGTGTGTTGGATAGAAATCAAAAAGTGGTGTGTTGGATAGTAATAAAAAAGTGGTGTGTTGGATAATAATCAAAAAGTGGTGTGTTGGATAGTAATAAAAAAGTGGTGTGTTGGATAATAATCAAAAAGTGGTGTGTTGGATAGTAATCAAAAAGTGGTGTGTTGGATAATAATCAAAAAGTGGTGTGTTGGATAATAATCAAAAAGTGGTGTGTTGGATAGTAATCAAAAAGTGGTGTGTTGGATAATAATCAAAAAGTGGTGTGTTGGATAGTAATAAAAAAGTGGTGTGTTGGATAATAATCAAAAAGTGGTGTGTTGGATAGTAATCAAAAAGTGGTGTGTTGCATAGAAATAAAAAAGTGGTGGGTTGGATAGAAATCAAAAAGTGGTGTGTTGGATAGTAATAAAAAAGTGGTGTGTTGGATAGTAATAAAAAAGTGGTGGGTTGGATAATAATCTAAAAGTGGTGTGTTGGATAGTAATCAAAAAGTGGTGTGTTGGATAGTAATCAAAAAGTGGTGTGTTGCATAGTAATCAAAAAGTGGTGTGTTGGATAGTAATCAAAAAGTGGTGTGTTGGATAGAAATCAAAAAGTGGTGTGTTGGATAGTAATAAAAAAGTGGTGGGTTGGATAATAATCTAAAAGTGGTGTGTTGGATAGTAATCAAAAAGTGGTGTGTTGGATAGTAATCAAAAAGTGGTGTGTTGCATAGTAATCTAAAAGTGGTGTGGTGGATAGTACTCAAAAAGTGGTGTATTGGATATTATCAAGACGTTTTAACATTTCCATTCCCTAAGGGAGCCAGAAAGTCCCCCACATGTTCAACCTATAGGCATTTTTATCATTACCATTCCCATAGGGGGCCAGAGTGTCGTCCCATGTAAACCAACGTCGTAATATTAATTCCCGTAAGGGGCCAGGGTGCTCGTATTACTACTAAGGAAACGATGACTCTTCTTAAAATAAGTGAAACGAAGACACAGGGAAAATTACCTTATTGTATAGTATACAACCACGAAAAAGCTTAGAAACAGCACATAAAATTCAATTTGAGAAATTATTAATGTATAGAGCACATTCTTTTGTGCCTAGTGCGTGTGTACGTCTACTGGAAAGGACGTTGTGGGCCTTGCTCATAGAAATCGTTACTTGACAAACTTCAACAATCTTTTTCACGGTAACATGGACTTGTAGTTATAATATTTACAGGGTAAACTAGCTGTTTTGCCTACGTGAAAACATAATTTAAATGAATCAAATTTAGTTCTCGAGATATTTAGAAATTGTCAAAATGCTTGAACATTCACTTGCTATTTTGAACTACATGTATCGATATTTCTGAAATAGATCAGTACAAGAAAAACTATGAAAAAGGAATTGTTTCGCTTTATTACACAAAGAAAGCACCACAAAACTGAACTGAAACCTTAAATTAAACACTTATTTTAACTCTAAAATTATTTTGGTGAAATATTAATGTCAAGTATAAAGGAATGCTGGAGGTGAATAAAGTAGTTTACTCGTGTCCGTCCGTCCTGTACTTATGTCAGTCCCGCATCTTGTGTACAAGATATTTCAAGGATGTTTGGATCTTGACCAAACTTGTACAACCGGTACTGCATACAGTTGAAATAAATGAGTCTTCACATGTGCGTGTGGATTTTTAAAAAAAAAATTTTTTAATTTTTCGAAGCCGTTCACACTCGCTCTCTTCAAGATTATATGCCTTTCAAAAGACTGCTTTCAGTGATTACTCCTGTTTCTTTTCCGTAATTGGGATTTAAATATCTTAATATAAATCACTTATTTTTCCAGTTTCTGCTCTTTGTTCAGGATTTAAATACATTATCAATTAATATACATCACTTAATTCCCAAAGAATTATGCTTATGTGTTTTGTGTAAGATAGGTCTGAAATGATAATCTAATTTTAAGTGGAACCCCAATTAAAATCAAATAATGAATATCAGACCCTGTCTTTGTACAAAAATCTATCGAATAGTTTTATTCTGCATAAGGGTGATATACATTTTTACTTATAAGGTGTTCATGGTAGCAAGCAAAACGAACAGGTATGAAATAATCACCTTTAAGGGGACAATATACACGACAAAAAGCTTATCCAGACCTATTATTTTTCTTAGCGAAGGAAAGTTACTCCAACAGACTACTAGTATTAGATCTATGCAAATTTTCTGGCTATTAATTTGTACGGTAGTGTTTTCTCACTTTACTAATCTAAACAGGAACATGGAAACATTTATAAGTATTTCACGAATAGTGTACAATGGACATAAGAGAACATACACAAGAAAAGTTTAAGAGTTGTCCCATATTGGTGGAGTTAAAAGGTAAATTTAATGTTTGTGATTACAAGTAATTTTGTCAAATTTCTTGAACATAATTGAGTCAGCATAGTAATATATGAGAATGGTGACATACTGTGTCAGGTTTTCTTGTGTTATTAATATAACAAAAATGCAGATGAAGCTTAATGGCTATGTGAAATTTATATCTCAGGAGTATCTCCCTCCTTTATTAAGTGCTGCAACCCGCCCGCCCCCCCCCCTTTCCGATTTTCTGCAAATAATACAATAAATAATACAATATTATTATATTCTGGGTAGAAATTCGCTGCTGAGATCACTGATAGTCACTCCTTGTACACTTGAAAACCAAAGTAGGTTGAATACGGTTGTCTAGGATTTAGACAGAGAGGACAGACGGTAGTGATATCACACGTTCACTGTCTTCTGATTTTGGAAGGGAGACAATACACCCTGACTGAATTATGTTACATGCATTCTAATTGGTGGTACATTCCAATCCGTTTCTATCCGGTCCTAGACTGTATATAAAGGCGTACTGGCCCATTGTGTTCTCTTTTCTCCAGACAACCCGACAAGATGTGAACAAGTGTGGGGTCATCGACTATTGTTTCAAGTATGCTCTTCAATCCAGACTATATTATTATCATATGGGAAGTATTCGCCGCTGAGATTACTGATTGTCACTCCTTGTACACTTGAAAACCAAAGTAGGTTGAATACGGTTGTCTAGGATTTAGACCGAGAGGACAGACGGTAGTTCGTCCGTATGTTTGCGAAAAAGATCGCCTAATTTCTCAATAATTATGGTATACCAATTATGGTATACCGATGTGCAAAAGAAGGTCAAATTATAAATAACAGTGTGTTCTTCATTATACTTTCTTTTAATTCATCTAAATCAGGGGTCTCCAAACTACGGCCCGCAAATCCCCTTCAAAAATCTAACATGGCCCTCGTCTTATAAGGTTTGGAGACCCCTGATCTAAATGATGCACGGACTGATGAATTTGTAGAAATATTATGTTTTCCAATATCTAACGTTAAGTTGATCTCATTAGGATATGTCCAGTCAATACATACATTTTTACGCAAACAATTAAAACGTTATGTTCACCTGCTTTTCTTTTCCCAACTGCTGATCAAGAGGGGGTTGTTGTTTTTTTTCTCCAAAAAGCTCCTGATAAGTTTCCAAAAGCATCCTTTATTAAAAATGAACCTTGACCATGTTTACACCGGAAAAGGCCGTATCATTATACGTACCGCCACAGACGGGCGAATAAAGTTAATGTTATTACCTTATTTTTACAGTTTTGAGGTGATTTTGATGAAAAATCAAATGCGTTCACCGTTGATTTATGTCAGGATAAGTGTTCCCCATATAGACTTTAGATCATTCTGAGCAAAACCCGACCTTTTACCTTTTTCTGTGACCATGGCTTTTATAAAGAAAATTTGACGATACTGTTTCTTTTTTGATTTTTCATAATATTAGCGTTAAAAAAGTACAAGTTGCAAAATTTTCTCACAGAATTCTCATGAAAGGCAAATACACAACAATTGTACCCTGACTGAGACATAGGCTATCTTTACTGTTAAATTCAATGAGAATTTTGAGCGCTTTTTATGCAGTTTCAAGATTTTCATCTTATGATGCATCAATTAAGATGTTCTTCTATTACTATGGTTTCAATTAAGATGTTCTTCTATTACTATGGTTTTGTCTAGAGTACCGGATTGTTGTGCTAAAATTCATATTCGTTCAACATAGGGTTTGCAATTAACCATCTTCATTTGCGATTGCAAAAAAAAAAAAAAATCTTTCTTTAATCATTAAAAATTTCCTTTAGAACAGATTGCTTTTCCTATCACGATCGGAACTGCACTTCCAATACAACCAAAAGGCGTATCGTTATTGTGCAGAATGTAGCAACTGTTCATATTCATCAAGATTAAATTGTGGCTAATTTCCAGTCAAACCAGTTTTATCCAAACTTAATGATTCTAAATTAGGACTTAATGCTCCAAATCTGATGACATTTTCATTTTACATCCTTTAGCCATTTTACGAAAAATGAGTAATGCTCCAATAGTTTCTTTTTTAATTAAAAGCTAATCTGCGAGGAAAATTCGATGATTTTTTTTAAAAAATATCCATGCCGTTTGTTTTAGTTAATTGCCATATGTCTATGTAAGTGTATTTAGTTAATTGCCATATGTCTATATAAGTGTATTTAGTAAAATTGCCATATGTCTATATAAGTGTATTTAGTTAATTGCCATATGTCTATATAAGTGCATTTAGTAAAATTGTCATATGTCTATATAAGTGTATTTAGTTAATTGCCATATGTCTATATAAATGTATTTAGTTAATTGCCATATGTCTATATAAGTGTGTTTAGTTAATTGCCATATGTCTATATAAGTGTGTTTAGTTAATTGCCATATGTCTATGTCTATATAAGTGTGTTTAGTTAATTGCCATATGTCTATATAAGTGTATTTTGTTTTTTATTCTTTAGAAAAAGTATATTCAGTAAATAATTCTTGTGTAAGCAAAAAATGGATATACTACCGTAGCAAATGATTCAGTATCACTTGACTTCGTAAACAAACTAGCTTATTAACTTAATAGTACATAACTCGATGCAAAGGACAAATGCAACCCTAGTTGGTTTATAATGTACTAAAACAACGAACCAGCATTGACGCGATTATTGCCATTGTCACAAAGAAAAAAATGTATTTTTTCGCCTCGGCAATTATGGGATGAGGCACATGTTGGCGTTTTAATTTATCCGGTATACTTCTTTCTTTGCAAGACGGATGACTGTACATTGTAGCGGCCCATATTATTTTAAAGAAATTCTTCAGAAAGTTCTCGTTGCAGATTTGATGATAATTTATAAATATGTAAGAGCTCAATGAATCGGGATATATATATATATATATATATATATATATATATATATATATATATATATATATATATATATATATATATATATATTCTTCTAATCATGTTTTTGATTGGGTGGACAGGCGGACCCACTTTGTAATCATTAGATCTAAATATAATTTGAAATAGATGGGGATGGAAATGAAAGAGATGCATGGAAAGGCCATAATAAGTTCATCTACAAGTACTTCATTTAGATAAATCCAGTGGAAAAGGCTAAGAATAGATATGTTTTTCTGCAGCTGTGTTGCAAACTTTATTTATAAGACAGGCAAGACCGGAAAAAAAATAGCTGAAACAGCAGATATGAGGAAGCAGAATCTGCTGAAACACTCGAATTATTAATTTTAATTAATTTATGATCACAGTATTATTGTGCAAAATGAAGAAAACCTGATTTCTTCTCTTGCCCACATGTTAACGCAAATGAAAGCATTTGAATAGGGATCTGTGCACAATCAAATATAGGTGAATTTCCTGTACCGCATCATAGTTTTGTTAACATATAAACAAAATGAAATGAACGGACCGGTGTTCAAATTTCATCTGCTATTTTATCAGGAAGAATTTCAAAATCTTTATTTAATTTGCCAGTCAACTCCTCTTCCCACTCCCTGAATCAAAGACTAGAGTTTAAACGTGAGTGCTCTCACATATCAGGCTAATTACATGATTGGACCTATCCCTTCGCAACTGGTGGCATTTACTTTTGTGAAACGAGTAAACAAAACCATCGATCGAGCCAAATAGTTGCTTTTGTTCGTATACCCAATAATTTACATTGGCAATTATCATTATCTTTACGTCTGAAATAATGGTTCAGACATCAGGGAAAAGATAAAGAGAAGATGCCGCAGTGTAAGTCAATACCTATGTTTCTTTCCTTTCCTTTTCTTTGAAAATTAAACAGTTAACTCTCTAACATTCCTGTAATCAATCATTTCTTGAGATTCATTATTATTCAGAAGATGGTATTTTCTTTTATTTTCCTGCGAATATGAACATTCTCCTATAATTTCTACTTGGAGACCCGAAGTTTTGAAATGTTTACCAAACAAAATCATTGCCAGTGGATACTTCATCTACGAAAACCTTCCTGTTTGTTTTTATCTAACAAAGTGTTTCTGATATTTGTAGTTTTTACGTCATTCAATAGTATATGTTACCTTGACATTGACATCGTCAGTTTCGTCAAATCTTTAATAATCTTCCTTTTTACTTTGGATTTCAGTGATACCGAAAATCTTGAATAAGTGGTAGTTGTAATAAATGAAGAAAGTACGGCCCCCGTCCCCCACATATACTTAAAATAACGGTCCATAAAAGTTTATTTATCATTTTGTTTTATTTAAACATATTGAAATATTTATTATTATTATTATTAATATTATTATTGTTATTATTATTATTATTATTATTATTATTATTATTATTATTATTATTTGCTCTGACTAAAACTCGAATCGTCTGTCAAATCCATGCATAGTTTATACCCATAAAGGCATCAAGATTAGGTCTGTCAAATCCGTGCATTGTTTGCACTCATAAAAGCACCATGAAAATTGGGTCTGTCAATTTCATGCATTGTTGGCACTCATAAAGGCATCAAGATTGGGTCTGTCAGTTCCGTGCATTGTTTGCACTCATAAAGGCATCATCAAGATTGGGCCTGTCAATTCCGTGCATTGTTTGCACTTGTAAAGGCATCATCAAGATTGGGTCTGTCAAATCCGTGCATTGTTGCACTTGTAAAGGCATCATCAAGATTGGGCCTGTCAATTCCGTGCATTGTTTGCACTTGTAAAGGCATCATCAAGATTGGGTCTGTCAAATCCGTGCATTGTTGCACTTGTAAAGGCATCATCAAGATTGGGTCTGTCAATTCCGTGCATTGTTTGCACTCATAAAGGCATCATCAAGATTGGGCCTGTCAATTCCGTGCATTGTTTGCACTCATAGAGTCATCAAGATTGGGCCTGTCATTTCCGTACATTGTTTGCACTCTTAGAAGCATCGTCAAGATTGGGTCTGTCAATTCCGTACATTGTTTGCACCCATTAAGGCATCATCAAGATTGGGTCTGTCAATTACTGTAGATTAATAGCAAATTATATGTTACATATCACGAAATGAACCTTAAACAGAAAAGGATGCTTTTTATGAGTTGCGTGAAAATTATTTAGATCTGAACAAATTTATCTAAATGCCATAGAAACTACTATATAAAATCAGCTGTAATCCGGTGTACGTGTCATGAAAAGAGCCAATAAGTCATGCACCACTCACGGTTAAGTGAAAATAGGTCGCACAATTCAGTTTTGGGGGTAAAACATTTGAAATCTTCAACGTCTATATATCTTCGAAGAACGTTTTGAACTTAAACATGTTTGAAAATACGATAGGGCAAATCGTAAATCGATGGTAGGATGAAGGTATCGTAAATCGATGGTAGGATGAAGGTATCGTAAATCGATGGTAGGATGAAGGTATCGTAAATCGATGGTAGGATGAAGGTATCGTAAATCGATGGTTGGATAAAGGTATCGTAAATCGATGGTAGGATAAAGGTATCGTAAATCGATGGTAGGATAAAGGTATCGTAAATAGATGGTAGGATAAAGGTGTCTTAATCGATGAATAATGAGGATTCTTTTCCGCGTTGAAGTAATCATGATCTCAAACAAATGTAACAGTACCAGCACGCGGAAGAGTAAAAGACACTATGAGGTGTTATGACGGTGATGAATAATGAGCACAACTTTTTACAGCAAATAAAACTTTTCGATCTGCATCAATCAATTTATTAAAGGAAGTTTTATTCAGTATGTCCACTAGTTATCACAAAGGACACGACGAAGTTATTGCTTTCTACATATTTTCACATCTTTAAAGTAATAACCGCTGAACTGAATACTGTTTTCATATTAATATGTCCATCAGTTATGAACCCGAATGACTGGTCACGTTATCGCATAATATAGTAGGTGTCCTTGGGCGAGAAACGAGAACAAGACTCTTGACGCAAATACAATGTTCTGGTGGTTCTTCTCGCCCTAACGCCAAGAATCTTGTTCGAGAACCGTCAAGAACCTCGTTCTCGGGCTGAGAACCCACACCACATCAGAAGCGAAAGTTGACAAGAACAAAGATGGTGGAACTTGCCGAACGTTAATCCACTATGTTCTTTGTTACTAGATAAGTCGAGTTATTAGGGCGCGCACGCTCAGGAACAGTCGAGAACTTACGAGAACGTGTTCCTGGTGTTTGGGCGAAATCCCAGAACTGGTTGTCCAAAGAAGGCCATGGTGTTCGATTACTCTTACTTGCCCACTGAAGGCTGTTCTTTTGAAACATCATGAACGTTGCATACTCTTTAGCCTCCATATTTAAAGTACAATTGACTCTTTTGAAATAATTTCATGTACAATTGACCCTTTTGAATGAATTTCTGAGTTGGCGAAGTTTTGAAATATAACGGAGCAGTCAGCATTGACAGGGGTGGGGGGAATTGCAAATCATATAGAATAAAAATTCGATATCTGCGCTATCTACATACGCCATTAAACACAATATCATATCCTAGCATGAGAATTGTATCCCAACATTTTCATATGCACAGAAATTGTACAAGTTTTGAGTGTGGAAAAAGTTACACTGTCCCAAATTACCGTGCCCCCCTACCTCAGTTTTCTCCCACTCACTAATTCAAGTCTAAATGATTATATTATTATAATTTTCCAGTTTTTGTTTTTAATGAATATCTGTTCTATGCAACAAATTTCATTTATCAATTTGGATATTTTTCATTAACGTGTTGCATTGCATTCAAATAAAGTATAAAATATCGGATGAATTGATTGTAGTAGATGTATGTATAGTTCTTGAATACGCATGAGCAGTAAATTAAACATAAATTCCTTACGGGTTCAAGGGTGAATTTAACTCTCCCCACGTGCTCTGGCAAACGTTAAGTTCATGATCCCTTTAACCGTAAACTCAGCTCGTTGTCTTAATTGGCTTTTAAAAGACCTGTAATCTTTAAAAGAGTTTTGAAGTTTACTATTTATTACAAATATATTTTAATATCGTAATAAGGAAAAATATTGATATTGAAGCATTAAAAAGTGAACATAAACCTAGCAGAGCAAGTAATACTTTTCTTCTCAACCGATGTTTAATTTAGTTGACCATTACGACTTCACCCTTCCATTTAGGTCCATATGAATTCCGCTGTTCGTTAAAAAATAATAATACTCTCCTATGCGCATTTTTATTGAAGAAATCAATCTGGATATTTTATTTACTAGTCATTCTTGTGGTCAAATATGTTTGAAATGTTCGGAAACGTTATAACTTTCCTGACTTTTATAATACTTAAATGTCTTCATTAAATCGGTACATCAGATATAACATAATTTTGCCTCTGAGAAGTTTTGATTTCTATACTGAACGGAGTTTGTCTGTAATATGATCTGTTTTATTGCCAAGTATTTCAAGTTGACTGTCACTATTGGAGCAAATATGCTTCACATTTGATCCTTCTACATCCGGTTGTTGGACAAGATATAAGTTTTTGATACTACTTTCGCCTTTGCTGCCAGTTTCAAAAGTGATGTGGACAGAGCAATACTCCCTAGACTGGTATATGTTATATTCTTAATAAAAGAGAAAACAAAAAGCAATACCTAAAGCTTGGCTTCAGCGAATTTAGTTTCAGTGGGAATTTTAGGTGATGAAATCGTTGTCATCCAATTAGGCGAAGCATTCTGATTACAGTTCTGTCATTATGTGTCGATTTTTGTGTCAGAGACTGCGCTGAGGGAATAATTTGGTGTGAATTATATAGGTGTTTTAATATTCAACGGATTAAAGGGGACATATAGAGGCACGACAGATCTTTGCTGTCACATATGAAAGTGTAGAATTCTATTTTTACTAGTGATCTTTCATTTTAAACGCTAAGTCGGCTATCAAAAGTAAGACGTGTATTTATAATTTATACTCGTGTAACACAACTTCGTGTTACAATTTAAAGTAAAACAGGTTATTTTAAAGAAATAGACACACATTCTGCATGTTGTTCCTGAAATAAAACCAACACAAAAAATAATAAATTGTAAAAGGTGATAATGATATTGTGATGTGTAGGATGGGAGTGAGGAAAAGACATCTGATTATTTAAGACCAAGTCCTTCGTTTCTTGACTGAATTACATGTTTTGTCAGCCTATTTATTGATAATAAATCATACGGATCGTCTTTTTTGATCAGTTGTCTACTATATTTTAATGTATTGCTTCTTAAGGTCCGCCAGGACGAACATTATTGATTAAGATGATGCTTTTACGACATGATATATTGAATTCCATCCATGCATACAAATTTGGAATGAAAACCCCCTTTTCAAGGGCAAACAACTTTTGCCTCCTCTACTGAATTTTTAGGGTCTTTTTCATTATTTAGAGGCAGACAGAGTTGAAATACTACGCAAGCCGAAATGTTCTTTTAAACTGAAATTGGTCATAACATATATTCCAACAATCATTCCTTGTTTCGGAGATAAACGCAAACATGCTTGTGCGTGCATTACGAAGCAAATTTTCGGTATTCAAAAAATAATCTTACACGTTACACCACAATCATTCCCACTTTCAAATAGTATTCCATCATATCTTTAACTTATGCTAATTTGAAATGGCGCTTCTCCTCTCTTATTGCATACTCAGGACTCGGCTCATTCATATTCATCCTTTCTGATTTTTGTTGTTGTTGCCAAGTATGTAAACCATTTTCGGCATGAAACTAATCGCTATCATTCATACTTTTGCATTTTACGCCGTAATCTTTAAAATTTATCATTTAATTTATTTTTCACTTGCAACATGTTTTTAAAATGTTTACCCCGTATTGGTAAAAAAACATGTTTTTGTTCATTAAGTTCTTCCGTCTTTTGTCGCCGCCTCTCCTTTCGTGATGTTGTATAAGTGTGTATACTCTGTGAAACCTTCATACCGGCCGACCTTGAGTTTGAACATTGGGTTTCACCATTCCTGCGTTTACGCTCGATAGCCGCTTGTAGAAGGCAGTATCCTATATTTTGCAATGCGATTACATCTTGTATAAATAATGGTTGTACTTAACGTGGTCCATGGATTTTATTTCCTGTATTCATGTAACGTAAATCTACAACTTGATTTGTCGAGGTCACTTGAGATATACAAGTAAAATCAGCATTTGGTCCAAATATGCCAAACAGACATTACTTGTCACTTCATATAAATGTACCATGCAGCAAATATTGGATCACAAGCAGGGCCGTCGTAAGTTTCCACAGAACGAAACAGCACCCCGGGCGAGCGTCGCCTTTTTGCGCCACCCATACGGAAAAAAATACTGCAAACTCCGCGAAACGACGACCCCGGACTTGGCGCCCCGGGCGGTCGCTCGTATCGCCCGCCCCTTATGACGTCCCTGATCACAAGGCACAGAGCCTCCATATATTTTCGTATGTTTTCATGTGCAAAAGCTGTGATAATTTTAAACATAAACATCTAACAAGTTTTTTAGTCCAAAATGACCAATTATGATATCAGTACCTTTTTACAAAAATCGGAAAGATGTTTTTCTTTCGAAGTTATGAGAAAAGGATGATAAAGGTTAGTTTGGCATATATATATGTATCATAATATATGTATCATACATCTTATGTAGGTGTTTGTCGATCGTCTTCCAAAAGCAACGTCAACGTCAGCTAGGAATGGTTGTCATTCAAAGTCGCATCGAAAATAAAGGTTTGAAAACTTGCTATCAACGATTGTTTTCTTCCAATACGTTTTGGGCATTTGCTTTCAAGCATTAATCATTGTGTTTTCCAATCTGGTTAAAGCTGAACAGAAAGTATCAACAATGTCCCTAATTCTTATCTTCTTATGTTCATTTGGATCATATTTACCTAGTTTGGTTCTGCTCAGATTAAACGCCAGAAAGAAATTCATTTCACTTGATTATGTAGTCAAAAATCCATCATGTGTATTCTTGCCGTTTTTTCTCAGAAGATGTGACATGCAAATCTTGACTGCCCCGCCAACCTTTATAAAAAGCGTAGTTTGAAACTGAGGGGGCTTGTACTATTGATGATTTTTTTTCATGCGTGCATAAGCCATGTGTCAGTCCATATATATAACAAAATGTTTTATTCAGCATGAAATCAGCAATATATCCATACTATATTCCTTTGCACTCATGGATGCTTTTCAGGATGGTACTTTATACTTTCAAAAGTATTTTTGTAGCAAACAATTTGACTTCATTGTAATGCAAACTCACTCATCGTGCGAGATATAAACAACTTCTAAACATCAATATAATTTCACTTTTTATGAATAGACTGAGTTTTCTGACATGTGATTGGCTGTAAATGGTCACATGATAATGATCTGGAATTATTTAGACAATGTTAAATTATGGGAACTACTTTCAGTTACCAATCCGAATTCCAATGTACTTTCAGTCAAGCTTTGTTTGTATCAACTCCTCACACAAACACCAATCCACCTCGACTTCAGATCTAATATCTCCTATCAAAAGTTCAAACACTGTAATCACACAGTCATTCTTGCAATACAACACTCAACTCTGTGTCCAAGCAAAGGATACTTTGCGATGAACTCTACCTTTATAAAAATTAAAAAAACTGCAGTTTTGCATCGACATTTAATTTGCAGAATCTGTCAGCGCTTTTGTTTTTCAGGGTCATGGTCATATAATGTAAGAGCAGCGAATGTTCTTGTTTTGAAAGATCGAAATGCGTATAGTCAAAAGCTAGTTGTGTTACAAACTAACATACAAGAAAATAAATCTGTTTGTTTTGTCGATTTCAAGCATCTGAAAAGATGCATTGCAATGTTCTAGAAAAGATGAATGTACATATTATATTCAGTGATTGTAACACTATGATAAAGCATCACAAATCATGATAACAAAATTTTTTAAACAGTGCGGTATGAAGAAGGAATAAATTAGGTATTTGATGTGATACACAGAAATTTGTACTAGGCTAAATTTATATTACACTTCGAAGATCTCGTAAACTTTACAAGGTCAATTTACAACGATTCGACAACAACAAAGATATAATTTATGGAAAATAAAGTTCGATTAAAACAGTACATGGTGATTGAGTATATGAAGTAGCTGATTTTGAAATAGCCATGGAAATGACAAACTTTGACATAAATCTGAAAGCATTAGTACTTTTGAAAGCAATGAAGAAACGTTGAAAATATCTGAAAATAAAAGTCCCCGCTGTTGATGGACGTTCTGTCGACTTGTTTAATACACCTAAAGACAATTTGCCAAGCATAACATATTCTCTGGGTGTTTCTTTATACCGTTTCAGAAACTTTACAGAGCAAGACAAAGGCCAGTATAAGGAAAATAAAATTAGCTGAATTGAAACAGTGGCTAACTGAACAATCTCCCTACTCCTCATTGTACAAGCAAGCTAGAATAAATTCCATACAGAAGTGTCTGTGTTAGTCAAGTGGGTGACCGGTAGCAATTAGATATTGTTTACATGCAAGCGTACGACAAATGCAACGATGAATACAAATACATTGACATTTATAAATGTTTTATCTGAATACCTATGGGCTGAAAAAGTACAAACGATAAAGGAAGATGACATACACGACGCTTTTAGAGAAATATTCTAAGACAGGAAGCCTGAAAAGATACAGCTTTACGAAGGAAAAGAGTTTTGCAACAAAGAAGTTAAGGATTTGTTGGAAAAAGAAAATATTGAGTAATTTTCAGCTTGCTCAGGCACAAAAGCATGGGAAAGGTTTAACAGAACCCTAAAGACTTGAATGTGAAAGTATTTCACTGAAAATAAAACCAGAAAATGGGTTGGATAAAATAACTCTCATCATATAGAGATAGACATCACTCCAGTTGAAGCGAGCAAGGAAGAAACATATCAAAAGCATGGATCAGTCTTTTCGGTTATTAGACGAGTGATACATTTGGAACCCCTAAATTCAAAATTGATACATTGGTCAGAATTTTAAAATATAAAACAATATTTGCAAAGGGCTAACGTTACCTATAAAATATTCAAAATCGGGCAAGTGATTTTAGGTAATCCGGTAGATTACAAATTTTAAGACTTAAACGGAGAGGATACTGAGGGTATGTTTTACTAGCAAGAGTTATCTTTATACACCAAACAAGATGACATGTACAAAGTTAAAAAGATTCTGAAGACCATAAAAGACCATAAGATTGAAAGGTAATATGCATGTACTTGTGAAATTATATAATCAATCGTTTAATAGTAGGAACCAGCAGAAAACATTTTTTCGTTAAATTAAATGATTGAAGCACAATACATATATAACAGAATTAAGGATCATGAATTTGTATTGATCACAAAGCCAGAGGGAAATAAGTACGTCCAAAAACATTATAGTTATAAAACAAAATGCTACACATGCAAAACGAGGGAAAGCGACTACAATGTAGACAACGTCCTAGCATGGTAATAAATGACATCACAGAAGAAATGAAAAGAGATAACATTAACAAATAGAAAACCGATTCCAACTACATCAAAAAAAGGCTGCAAAATAAATACAGTTCCAACTATATCTAAAAAAAAAGGCTGAAAATCATATATAGTGTAAAAGACTACAAGCTCAAGATCGCGCCAGGGTTAATGTTTGCTCACAAAGTTTCCTCTGTGATCGCGTTAGTCATCTTGAATGATTCAGTTTTGTATTCAAGTAAATCACATAGCATTTAGCCATTCTTCAGATTCAAATTTAATTTGATATATCTTACAACTTTCCTTATACATTAAATGGAAGGTGAAGAAGACAAAAATCAAGATGAAACAAGGACGGCAAATCGCCTGAAAAGATCACTTGACAAAAGCAAAAGACCTACGTAGAGCTGGACTTTGAAAACAACCTGTTAAAACGGTCACAGGAATTTTAAAAAGCCAAAGTCTAACGTTTAAACAAGCAACAAGAGTCCAAAATGTTAAAAATATATGCAAAACATTATAAGATGCTGAAATCACTTTGTAAAAGAAATGAAACAAAGTCAAACATCGTGATCTATTACTGATAAGTGGTGGAGTAGCTGTTTTAGGCATCCTATTGATTTGGACAAGAAGTAAATTTGTTTTTTATAGAGTCGTCAACATTGTTTCTTTGGCACACTTGCAGAGTATATCGATCACATAGACTGCTATTCCGTCACTATCCTTTTGTAAAAGAAGCCTGGACTTTAGCCAACCCAATACTACAAATGCTTCCCTAGAACTTTCAGTCTGAGCGCCGTTGTTGGTTCGTCGTTGTTGGTTCGTCGTTGTTGGTTCGTCGTTGGAAGAGTCTCTGACTGACCTTTCTGCATACTTTTGAAAAAGTTATTGAAGTTGACAATTGGTCTGCCATCAACAATATATATTGAAAAAGTTAAAAACCTGATGAATCCAGTCTTTTTTTCAGCCAGTTCACAATCACTGCCTGATAGCAAATGCACTTTTACATGACAGAATTGTTACTCAATAAATAGCGTAGCTTTTATTGCAAATAAATTAATGAAAAGGCATCAATTGAAACACAACAGCTTCTACTAGAAGTTAGAAAGATTAAAACTGATTTGATGAAGGAGATCGAACACTATCAAGTAAGAAAAAGAACAACACCAAAAAAACACACAAAGTTTTAAATTGGTTGGAGGAAAGTATGTTAAAATTTCTGCTGGTTTAGGTTTATCGGGAATATTTACTTGTATAGTTGCTCCACTAACCTTCACCGAGTTTAGCACAGCTGTTATAGGAATTATTTCAAACGCTTTGAATGATAAGGTAATTCGTAAAAAGGTTTCAGAACATGAGGAAATACTAAAATCTGCCTCATCAAGTCCAAGAGTATCGATGACATTATAGGCAAAGTGAACAGCAAAAGAAATCAACCACGAAGAGTTTATTTTGACAATCAACAATTACAACATATAAAAAGAGATTTTGAAAAACGCAATCAGGAAACAATTAATACAGAAACAATAAAAGAAAAACTAACTATTTTTCCTATACAAATGTTTTCGCATAAGTGTCTTGTCTTTGGGCAGCCTTTTTCGATAGATAACTGAAAGGCACAGTCTTTGCAAAGCAGGAGAGCTATAATACAATCAGTGGTCTCTCAAACAACGAAATATATTTGTCAATCCAATTGACAACAGAAATGGTAAATTCTCTATTTCATTACAGAAAATAGATTTTGTTTTTGATTATCACAATATTTCCGATGAACAGTAAAACTTTTTTTTAAATTACGTCAATGAAAAGAATTAAACAAGGACTACAATAATCCTGTTAGTTATTACAACTTTGAAATGTATATGAGAAAGTCGAAGACGGAAAAGCTGGTGATAATGAAGAAAGTATTGATGTAATTCAGACGTTTCTAGCCCTAAGTAATAATTCCACGGTGTACATAACCAACGACAAATCAAAATAGCTTGGATTGAAAAGCCAGACAACAATAGAGGTATTTGCTGAATCTGATACAATTTATGGATTTGTTTTCTTGTGTGCATGGGTTTTTTTAAAACCCAAAAATGCTTACATTTTCCTCAACCAAATCAATAACACCAGAAGTTACTCTGGTGATTATTTGTTGTGGTTACTCTAGTTTTTTTGCTAGTTAAATCGTTTTTCACAGAGACTAAGGCAATGCTGCTCGCTATTACAAGCAATTACAAAGGAGTATAATTCAAAGATTGAATATTAGCATCATAGATGAAAAGTTATAGATGCTTACGACATGATTGTAACATGTTTTTAATTTAATGAAAATAGCACAGAGCATGTATAAATGATTGAAGAAATATCTCTTAGAGGTCCTGGTGAGTTCGTTCCTTTAAACATCATTACAGAAACAGATGGAGACAATGCTGCACTATGTGAAACAATTAGCAGTGACTTAAACCTCAATAATAACCTCATTACGAATCAAGTAGATCCAGTACAAACATTTGATCATTGTATTAGAACATTTTGTACAAAAAAGAGTTCATGCAGACATACCTTAAACTCGGAAAGATAACACATTTTTTTTAGATATCCCGACTTGAAGGGAACAAGTTGACAATAAATTAAAAGCTATTACATTGAGTGCTAATGAAAGAGCTAGCAAAACCTCAGAGCTACGAATACAAGTGTTGATGATAACAGTAAAAGGATTTAGGATTAGAATTTGTTTAGACATATATTCAATACTTTAACCACTGGTGTGCAAGCCTTGAAAATAGTAAAAGAAAGAGCAGATAATTCACCTAATATTAGACAATCTATGCAGCCTATTGAGCAGATGATGATCATCAAGACAAATGCTTTAAAGAGTGGCATGGAGAAAATTAACACGTGTCCGAAAATCTATTTATTCAACAAAGCATGATCAATGAAAAATTGAGAAAGTTTATATAAGGAACTGTTAATGCGCAATAGCTGATGGCACAGAAGCTGTGCAGTTTGTGGTTCATGGAAAAAATGCTCATAATTCTAATTGACTTCAAGATATTAATAATCCATTGTCCACTTTATCTGTGTGCTCTTCCTCAGAATTTCAGATTGAATGTTACGCTTGCAAAAGCAGCTAATGGGAGAAAAGGGTGAAATCAAGACTACAAACTGGAAAACATGATAAATACAGCAATCGAATTGCTTTCTTCTACGACTACGTCACGAGAGAGAGAGAGAGAGAGAGAGAGAGAGAGAGAGAGAGAGAGAGAGAGAGAGAGAGACCTCAGTACCGCTTGTTGATTATGATGCTCAACATCTTGTGATTATATGACCGGAATAAATTTATATGTTGATAATTTTCTTTATGTTGGAAAAGACAATTTCAGTATGTATCAAATTTTAAATTCTTTTTTTATCACGCATTTCTTTATTCCTTTACAAGCTGCTTTCCTTTTGTCTTTGTTCGTCTTAAACGAATAGAGTTTTAACTTTTACCCACAAAACTCTCTAATTGGTACACCGCTTATTTCAACGTCCAGGAACTTTCTTATTCATCTGTTGAATGTTAAACACGTGGTCCTTGGTATAGTCTACTACTGTCATAGAACTTGATGCCATCCTTCATATCGCTGTAAAAGTTTTTTGTTGCAACACAAATGCAAAATGAATCTGTACTAATCATAGTAGTCTCGTTCTATCGCCGTATTTATTTTTCAAGATAGCTTTAAAACAGCAACAACAACAAAACCATAGAAAAGCATAGATCGGTTGGGTTATTTTATTTTATTTGACTCAACCAATGCGGGTATATGAGAATGTTTGCCAGTAGCTTCCCGTGGGTCAGTGGTTCTTCCCGTGGGTCGGTGATTCTTCCCGATGTCTTCCCGGGCTCTTACTCCACCAAATATAATGAACGCCATGTATGGCCTATGATATTCTAAAAATGGCGTTAAAAACCAAAAACATCACAAAAAATCCTTGTGGATCTCTCCATAAGTCTGATCTTCAAGTCTAGCTGAACTTTAACCGAACCAAATCGTCGAATTTTTCGAATCACTGATCTTTTTTTAAGTTTGGTTCAGTGTTGTTGAAAAATTCACTCAGATCTTGATTGTTCCTGCAGCAGAATCTATACTGATTTAAATTTATTCTGAATGACTCTCTAAGTCTTTTAGTCTTGATTCTGTTTAATTTTTCTTATTTATACGTCTAAAGTCTTTTTGTGTTGCAAGTATTATTAAAGAAGCTTTCATTTTTCTGACTTTCTTTGGAATTGGTAAATCAAATATTGAAGTCTTCATCGTTGATTTATCTAAATTAAAAATGTTCAATATACACTTCACAACTAATTGTTTAGATGTGGGTTGGATCTACAGAAAGAAAAGAAGATATCGATATTGTTTGTAATTTTGCTTCTGGGGAAAGATAGCGCGATGAGACAAAACCATCGGAAGAATGTATGATCTCCCCCTACAGACTGTAGTTATTACAAATATAAAATTTGTCCTATGACTTAGAATTTGGATCTAGTAGAATCAAAATCGACAGGCTTCTGCGTCTACTCCTGGGAAAACTACGTATGAGGTTTGTGAAATAAAGACCACTTATCTACGGACGTATGGACACATACTATCCCTATATTCGTGCACCTTCGGTCGAGGAATAAAATGATATTTGTTATCAATGCACTGATAAACAATATGAATACATTAATGTACATTTATATCACTTTTTGTCGATTCGGATTCAATTACAAATTATGATCTCTGTAACAATTTAATAACTAGAATGTATCCAATTTACACTAACACCTCAGCCATAGAACATAACTAAAGCAAAGTACTCGAATTACATGATATTACAACAAGATACCTGATAAAGAAAGCATATACCTCACCATCAGTCCAGAGTGTTAGATAATAATTTAACAAACTGGGTATTTTACTCCCTGATTAGTAACTAATTGCTTTCTTTATAAACAAAATAAAAAACATTTATGGTATTTTTTTAACAATGCAAAACACAAAACGTTCTCTAAGAGTCGTACTCATCAAGTTGCTACGGCAGGAGCAATACGCTAATGACTTTAGATTAAATTCTTAAATTAAATTGTTATGCGTAATTTGAACGCATTTACTTTTTTTTCTTTATAAGTTTTAAAATATCACTTCACCTTTCTCACTTGTGTCAAATGTCCTGGCATTCTAGTGTATTTTGCTTTTAAGATATATGAATGGTCCTGAAATCGTATCTTGTAGGGAAACGGGATTTTAGATTTTGATTTTAAAACTGTTTCAATTTTTCAATTGGTCCAGCCCTGAAATATCCCTATGGTCCAGCACTGAAATATCATCACTACTGTCCAATGAGTTGAGTTTTTTATATTTTCGAATAAGAGTGGTCCAGAAATGTTCTTGTGTAAGGAATATGAGACTTTAAAAATGTATTGTCACAAATTTTAAAAGTGATTACCCATCTCTACCTAGATACTCCGGTGCCTTGTGAAGAGGTTCACAAAACAAGCTTTGTGCTACCTAAAATGATTTTTATATTGATGGAATCTGCTGATTCCACGACAGAAAGGATGAAAATTGGAATTATAAGGATTAAATGATTATGGTTGGGTATTTATCGGAGTGTAAATTGTTACCTAATCACTCACGAAGTATGTAAAGTCCTATTAAATGAGCGTGGTTGGGTATTTATCGAAGTGTACATTTTATCTAATCACTCACAAAGTTAACTTTGTAAGTGATTGTGTACCATTTACACTTCAATGAATACCCAAACATAATAATTTAATCCTATACTACATTTGGAAGACTGACACAAACATGAAACAAGCACCGCATTCCGAGATCAAACAAAATGGGCAAATTCGATAGCAAAATCAGTCACAAAACAATCGCTTTAAATTGTCAAGTCGACCACAAAATTAAATTCGACTCAAGGCAGTCTCTGTACAGTGTGTCATGAAAGTGTGTATACGCATTGTTACAATGTAGAAAGTGGTTAATAAAATTTAAAATAAAGTATACTTTTTTGCAATCCACTCATATTTTTTTTATTAAATTAGTGTCATGAAAATATATCAATGCATTGATACAATGTATAAAGAACCCCATAAAATTATAACAGTGTGTAATAGTTTTAAATTATTATAATGCAATAATGGTGTATTTGTTTAATGAGAACTTGATGCATGGGTTGATCTTAAATAGAGTGATTTAACTTCATATTTCTTTTATCTCAGATGAAAACTTAGAGGACAGTCCATTGAATAGCATCTGTTCCTAAAGGACATTTTTTATGTACATTTTAAATTCAATAGAAAAATCACCTGCATATAAAGATTTTAAAAATGTATAGATATTATATTAATTATTAATTATTAATTAACATTATATTAATACTGTTGATTACGTTTACGACATAAAGACATAGCTGTGTGATTGTACTTGTTTATATTTTATTGTACACTCCACATACATATTTCTATTTAATTTTTAACGAATCTGGAATAATTAGCTAGAACTATTAACCAACCGCCACCACACCCTCTCGAATAAGCGCGTATCTGCCCCCACTTCCCCCTCCCCCCCCCCCCCAAGAGAAAAGAAAAGGATGAAACTTGGTCGTGTTTATAGGTATTCCTGCGCAGAGGACACATAGATACATTCGTTAGGCGGCCCGGTTATCAACTCTACTCTAAGTACACGTACAAGGTCACTTTGGCTTTCTCTGACAGAAATTAAGTTCACTATCAAGGGAATTATAACTTCTAACCTTTATGATGATAATCTTTCTCCGTGCATATGAGTGGAGAGACAAGAGCCCCGTGTACCGATTCTTTTTCCCGCTATATTTTCTGATAAATGCGGTACAGGAACTATATGCTGTATTTATTTTCACTATAGTACAAAAGTAAGTTATGAACAGTGTCACCTAAATGTATCAAATTGTTTCCTTTTTAAAAATAGCGAGGGTTGCTTTTTTCTTCGTGAAATTGTAAACATTAAAACTAAAGTACGCGTAAGATGTAATAATACCAGGAGTATTTTCTTTCTTTTTTTTAATCGGAAACCATAATTCCAGTTAGGAAACGAATCTTATTATTTACCAATATAATGACCGCTCTGGGATCCATAATTAGAATAAGTCCATTCTGCGAAATGATTTGGGGATTCCGACACAAAAAATGTCGGCTAGTGCAGAGAATCGCAGGGGTTGTCCCAGTAGGTTGCGAGATCAAGGAAACGTAGTAGCGCATGCGGTGTAATCGGAACACCCCTTGCAGTCCAATATGGATGCGATCAGTCATTATTGTTTTTCTCGTAGACTATACAAATGTGGTGTCTAGCTTTTCCAAGTCATTGATTTGCGAATAGGTTGATTAGCTGCTATTGTTCAGGTATGTTGTGTTTATTGCTCAAAAATAGTTCATATACATAATTATCGTGGAAAAACACCTGCATTATCTAATCTAATGCTTACTATACTGGAAGATAACCAGTTCTAGCCGCGTACTAATTGCTGCAGTAGGGCTAATGTCTCACGAACTGACGAGAATGTTTACTTATGCATACCTTCAAACAATGATTGTGTGAAGTATTTTTAAAAGTATGCATAAAAAGTAAAAATTCGCGTTCGTTATTAGTACTGTGGTCACAGTTAGGACGCGGCGAATGTTGGTCATCTGCCAGTAGCGTACGACAGCGACAGCTGAGCTGCAACTTTTTCTGATTTGTGATTTGTATACGGGTTATATTTTCTTTGAGGATTCAAGAGTAGAGTGGATGTGATACGTCCTATCCCATGTCACAAATAACCTTATTTTAAAAACCAACATCTTACTCCCCCCCCCCCCCCCACACACACGCAAACAGACAAAAATAACTTAACAAACACCATGAATTCATGCCGGTACCACTTTTATTTTACTTTTCAAAAACCAACAACCACACACGATAAAAATAAAATTTCAGCTGTATGCGTCCTAGCTCATGCCACCACATTAAATTTGAAAAGATAAACAATACAACATGAGGCTATAACCATTTATAAAGAAATTATTAAGTATTGCTCCATCCCCGCGAGGCTGATTCCCCCTCTTCGTTTTTTCATTCAGATACTATTAAGGTTTTAACCCATAATGTAGAATAAATCATTACCAAAGTATTTGCCAACAGCTCTGAGGTTATAACTTGTTTTGCACAAATTAGAAATTATTAAGTCCTACCACTTTCTAGCCCAAGGCCGCACAGCGGACGTGGGCTCAAAATCGAACGTCATTCTTTCATTTTAAATTCAGTACAATATTAGTGTTGTAACCAGTAAGCTAGAATAATAGAAGAATGCCAACCACCTAGTATTTTATGTTGTCAATTTATAATATCTACAACATAAAATAATATTTAAAGCTTAAGATAAAAATAACGGACTTAAGACTCAAACAATAAAAAAGCAGTACATCTTACCCTTGTCAAGCAACTCAGTTTAACAAATTGAGGTGACTAATTAGAATTATCCAAGTTAACATATCAATGAATTTAACGAAATGAAAATATATTACAAAGAAAATGATTTACTTACGTTTGATCACAGAGCTGTTGATCATAAGACGTTTGATCATAACCAGTTGATCACGCGGACGATTGATCAAAACCAGTTGATCACGCGGACGATTGATTATATAGACTGTTGATCATATGACGCTTGATCATAATGTTGTTTATCGGTCATTCGACCATGTACGTCGACTCCCCGTAGTTGATTAAAACCACTTGAGAAGATTTTTCCCCTAATCTGCGTGTTAACAGACGGTCCACCAATCCTCAACGAACGCAACTCGGAGCACAGTCACGAAGGTAATGTTGCATCAGCACTTGCCAAACGAGCCGTCGGAGAAATGAAAAGGCGAATGTGCGACACACTAACTGGTCCTAGCGAAACGCAAGCAACGATTGCAGCCACTCTTCCGGATCACGTCAAGATGGCTTTTCCAAAACGGCAGACAGTAAACAGAGCATTGCGTCGTCATCAACAGAAACTTCTTTCATCCGGTAACGCAAACCAATCGCTTCCTCCCTGTCCTTCTGATTCATCGTTCGCCATCCCTGAAAGATTTGCCGACTTCGTGTTGTACGACTCAGGTGCTGGTGCTGAACGTATTATTATAATGGGATGCAATGAATTATTGGATGGACTGGCGAGAGCACCTAACTGGATTACCGACAGAACATTCAAGGTAGTTCCTGCACTGTTTTTCCAGCTCTACAGCATACATTTCCAGTTTGTGACTGGCATCAATCCAGCGGGCGCGTACTGTCTACTGCCAAATAAAACGCGTGCTACGTATATTCGTATGCTGCAAGAAATTAAACGTTTGATACCGACAGCACAACCATCTGTAATTTTGACGGACTTTGAAACCGCTGCAATGGGAGCTTTCAAAGAGGAGTTTGGAAATGCCACAGTTACTGGGTGTTACTTTCATTTGTCGCAAAGCGTCATCCGTAAAGTCAACAGAATTGGACTGAAGCTAGAATACGAGAGGGATGACCCTGTACGTGGATCAGTAAGATGCCCCGCAGCTTTAGCACACGTGTCAGTAGACGACGTTGCTGAGGCCTGTGATCTGCTGCCAGAATCAATGCCAGCATGTAAACGAATGGACGAACTTCACAGCTACTTTGAACACACCTGTGTACGAGGACGCAGTCTGCGTGGTCGAGGAGAAACTTACGGTCCGGCACTTTTTCCAATTCATTCATGGAACCAACGAGAGGCTGCTGCGGACGGGCTAGCGCGTACCACCAATTCACTGGAAGGATGGAGTTACGGGTAGCAGTCCCATTCCAGTGCAGCCATCCAACTATGTGGACATTCATGCATGGTTTGATGAATGACTGCGTTAAGCAAAATACATCTTTTCTTCAAGGAGTAACCTGTGTGGAACAACTGGCTCTTAAGAAATACCGAGTACTTTGCGATCGAGTTGCTAGAGCGGTCGCAACTTATGGACAAACCGATGTACTAACATATTTACGAGGCATTGCGTTTCTATCGCACACTTAAACAATTACTGACAATATAATATACTGCAGGCTACGGTTTCCGTGCTATATACTTTTTATGTTTAAGTTTAAAGTACATTATTATTACGAATATGATAATAATTTATAGTAACAATGTTAAATAAAGTATTTTAACACATGTACTAGATTGTGCTTTTAATTAGTTTTTATATTAATGTGATCAATCGTCCTATGATCAATAGTCTATATGATCAATCGTCCACGTGATCAACTGGTCTGTGATCAAACGTCCTATGATCAACTGGTCTGTGATCAAACATCCTATGAATCAACTGGTTGTGATCAAACATCCTATGATTAACTGGTTGTGATCAAACGTCCTGTGATCAACAGGTCTGTGATCAAACGTCCTATGATCAACAGGTCTGTGATCAAACGTCCGCACACGAAGAAAATACATATTATACATGCAGACCATTCAACATTTTTGATAAATGTACATTACAATTTGATGATGATGACACAATTAACATATATAAAGCACAGAGTGATATGACAAATTGGTACAGTCAGTTAAACTGGGGAATATGGTTAGTAATATCAGAATGTGGAACATCTTATTAGCATTTATCAGATAAAGGTACACCATAGTTAATAAAATCAACATATAGATTTCATATCTACTTTCAGATACGAACACTATTGTCAGAATGTAAAATACCATTACCTGATGAAATAAGCTTTTATATCCAAGCAACAATAATATAGATCTAAAACAATTTAATATAATCTGCTATAATTGTTATATTTCTCTAATAGTGATTGGAGATACAAAAATAGGAAAATAATGCTGAATTAATAATGGTCCTGAAGAGCATAATACATCGGGGTTTTGGAGAACCTACACCAGCTGATGTGCTAAATGCTGACCACCGTACATATAATTACGGAGCATGAACAGGTGAATACTGGAGAAAAATGTCTGCTGAAGAAGTAAATTCCGTGTTAATAATTTATGTAAAAACAGGATGGACTAGCTTTTTCTACAAGATAGCAAAGGACTAACAGAAGAAGGAATATCTTGGCTAAATTAAACAATTTATTTTGGCTGAGTAAGGCTATGACTCAGATGAAAACATGAAAGATTGAAGCAATTTATTCCAGATTGAAAATTTAAACGAAAATTGCCGTTTCGGCGATGATATATTTTTGTTACGATGATGAAAATGGGTAGTATAGTAGCCTATAATAATACAGCTTTGATCTAGGAATAAATACTGCTATAAGAACCACGTGGTTAAAAATGGAATTCCAGCAGCTGAAAAACAGTCTGCAACAATTCGTGAAAGACATACAACGAAATAAAAGAGGAGAATTGTGTTGACAAGAAGGACACAAAGTCTTGTAATCCATGAAATCGAACTTCGTATGAAATTAAAGGATATATATCATTAAATAAATAAACAAGGGTGTGTGTGTGTATGTATATGGTTGCAAGGGCAGATGTAACTTTGCTTTTTGAATAGATTAATGTTCATTTATTTTGTCTGTTTTACTTTTCTAGCAGCTATTTTTCTTTTTATTCCTTTTGCTACCAAAAATATAGTTTTTAGTACATGCAAAGAACAAGCCAATTAGTGCAAGAATTAGCATTATCAGCTAATACATAAATAACTTTTATTGCTAATGTTAAAAGCCAGTTTATTCCACTACCAATAATGCCAGGTAATTATGCTGATGCATTGTTAGCTAGCTCAAACATATTGGTATAAATCTATTTCATACCTCTTTTTCACTTGATAACGAATGTACATGTATTATCTTTACTATTACAACTACCAGCACTTTTTCCTCCGCCTCCTCCTGATAAGCCTTTTATAAAATTTGCCATACTTTTACCAAGAGTTGTTGCCATCATGCCTATAGCTGTAAAAATAATAACAATTGTTGCATATGTTTTCTTTGAACAGTGTTTAACCTTTCTTCTAACGGTACTCTTTCTTTGACTTTTGAATCAATCTTATTATTATGTTCATTAAAGTTATTTTGTAAATTTGTTAAATGTCCAACTATTAATTCCCTTTTTACTGTCATAAGATTCCAATATTTATTGCAATTTAGTTTTGCTCTTTGCAGCTTTTACTGTCATACGATTCCAGTGTTTATTGCAATTTAGTTTTGCTCTTTTGTAGCTTTTACTGTCATAAGATTCCAATATTTATTGCAATTTAGTTTTGCTCTTTTGCAGCTTTTACTGTCATAAGATTCCAATATTTATTAAAATTTACTTTTGCTCTTTTGCATCTTTTACTGCCATAAGATTTCAACATTTATTGGAATTTAGTTTTACTCTTTTGCAGCTTTAGCTGTCAGAACATTCCAATATATATTGCAATTTAGTTTTGCTTTTTTACATCTTTTACTGTCATAAAATTCCAATATTTATTGCAATTTAGTTTTTCTCTTTTGCAGTTTTTGCTGTCATAAGATTCCAATATGTATTGCAATTTACTTTTGCTCTTTTGCATTTTTGCTGTCATAAAATTCCAATATTTATTGCAATTTAGTATAGCTCTTTGCATCTTTTATTGTCATAAGATTCGAATATTTATTACATTTTAGTTTTGCTCTTTTGCAGCTTTTTCTGCCATAGGATTCCAATATTTATTGAAATTTAGTTTTGCTCTTTTGCATCTTTTACATGGCTGATATATTTTTTATTTGACCCATTTGTTTTTTAATTTGCTACATTAACATCAGTTACAAGATCTCTAAATTGTCTTTCTTTTTGTGGAGAAAATAATTTGTTAACATTTCCTGCTTGAGAACAACCTCTGTCTAAATCTTTTTTTAGTTTATCAATGCCAGTTTTAAAATCAATTTTTCCCTAGCTAAAATCATTATGTATTTCTCTTACATCATTATTTTTTTAACAAATCTTGTTTAATTTGTATTATCGTACATTTTTATTGGTTACCTAATTGTAATTGGTTGCTCTGATGGTTCATTTGTTTAAAATATTTGCATCTGTATATTCTCAGATGGGTATTTTTTCTTTTTTATTGGGTAGGTTTCATATGTTTCCTTTTCTTGTCAGCCTTGTGACTTTAACAAATCACGTCCACCTCTTTGTGTACCTATAGAGTTAGTTTCTAGCATTTAATTTTGCTTATCCGTTTTAGAAATTTGTATTACTTCTTTGCCTAATTCGTAGTAATACAATGCTCTGTCTCTAATGCGTAAATGTAGTTTAATTAATTTGTATTGATCTTCATCTATGATTAAACCAAGTTTGATATGTTCTTTGAATCCATCAATTATATTTAAAGATGGCTGTTGAGGAGTTTGAAACCCCTTATTTGATCAAATATCAGTATAAGGTTAATCAATTATTGCATTCATAGTTTGTTTCTCAGATTAATCGATATTGTAAAGGTCATCATAATCTTCATTGTTAGCGTTTTCATTAAATTCCATTACACCAACTTTTGTAGTTTACACTATTTAAATGGCTTAAACACTGTTCTTATATTTAAAAAAATAGATTTTATAAGATAAAAATAACAATGACTCGAGCTATAACAAAGCTATGAGGAAAAAGAATACAAGGAGGAATTACAAATTAGCATAGCAAATGGAACATACAAAAAATTAAATGATAAACGTTTAACTGACAAGGATTTTGAAATAATAGACGGAAAACAAATTAAGCAAATATACGAAAAAAAATTTAATGCTAAATCAGCTTAAATATTAACGTCATTGTTAGATGTAGTAATACTAGGAGTGACATTTCTGATGAGTACATTTCTTCTGATCGATAATTTAAACGAATTACAGACAGAATTAAAAGATTACTTAATAACAAATGCTATTTTTAACACATAGTTGTTGATTTTTGAAAATTTAAAAAAAAAATGGTACTGGTCAGTATTCATTGGGTTTATTAAATTAGGTTTGTTTCATGGGGATAGGGTGTTGGTTTTTAAAAAATGAAAATAAGATTATTTGTAGCCTGGGTTAGGATGTAACAAGTCTATACTACTTTCAGGTACATAACTCGATAACATTACAGGACGACATCCATAAACAATAGGTTCATGTGTTCAAATAGATTTCACAATACAAATATAGAAATCAGAAATTCATCCTTGGGGATACAAAAAGTTAACGTGTCGACAAAACTATCGCTTTATTTTTTTTTTACTTTATTGTTTCATCTACTAGCATATTATGATATAGCAAAAGCCAATAAAACGCAAACAAATTTAATTCTCATTTCAAGAAACATATCATGCTTACACAGAAAGAAAATAATTTAAAAAATTTCTTATGCTGTGTTTCATAAAATGATTTTATCTGCTTTGCTTTCATATCGATTTATTAACAATTTACTTCACGACCTGGCTTAAATTTTGTTCATTTTAACATTTTACGAAACAGTATTCCCTTTATTTTGATACTATTGAGGTCTGAGTCGGCCACAGTCTCTGGTCAACGTTCTTTACAGCGTTCTTTTTACTGTGTCGCAAAGAGATTAACGTGACTTAATAATATAGCACTGAATTAATTATTCTCTATTTTTTCTTAAAACAAGGAACATCTTTCGATGTATATGAAGTGTGTAATTCATCATACTACACGCAAGGGTAAATTTATACAACATAAAGTACATGAATTTGAAATTAGAATTTTCCACTTAACAAACGCATTTATTTGTATTCTTTCATCATCATCGTCGTGCTAATGCTCGTCATCATCATCAGTGTAATTATCATCATCATCAACAACAACAACAACAACAACAACAACAACAACATTCTCATCGCCGTCGTCATTATCACCATGTATGCATGCATGCATACTACGGTAATATTCCCAGTTTAACTTTGCTACATGTCATTTTGTTGCTCTGGTTATAATGTAAGATTGTCTTCACAGTTTAACGGAAATGTTTTATCATATTAGTGACAAATGAGCTTTGTAATAGTAATCTCTTAGTACTGAAAAGTCATTGCAAATTCAAGGTACAATTTCTCTTCGACAACATTCATCATGTATTGTATTGTGAATTTTTTTCCTCGTGTGTGAGTATTTTCATTTGCTAATGTTAGTGGCTCACCTATCTTATAACAAAGAAATTGTTTAATGACAGTAGTAATAAAAATGTTCACTAGAACTTTGTGTTTGTAAAACACATGTCCCCGCACTTTCCGGTTTCTACCCCCACCCCTATGTTTGAGTGGAAAAGTATCTGAGGGTGCGGCTGGACCCAGGGGCCTATGGTAGCTACGCTTGTGCATTTGTCACGTTCGATAAATGTCTGTATGTGTGTATGTCAGTTTAATATCTGAATTTGTCTTTTCATGCCAATTAAAAATATTTATAGGGTAGAGACCTTAATAGTTTCCATGATATGATCCAGGGCTATACCTGTATACCCTTGGGGCATGACAGGGTGTGCGGGGTGGGATTCATTCAAAATTCCATCTGATACGAGTTAATAAATGGGTCAGTTATCACATACACCAGTTCTCAAACACATAACACTAAAAAACTTTGAAGTTATTTAAATTTGATGTAAAAATAACATCACACTCCACCACATCTTCAAAACATTTTTATTCATATCCTAAGGTTTCCAGTCTCTATACTGAACGGTGTAGAAGAAGTTGCACGGCTTAACCAACCATTCCTGCACACACACAATAAGTGAAAGTGCAGGGATACTATGTGCTTTACATTTTGATTATCCATGTACGAAAGCTATGAAGGAGCACACTTCACATTATTTCTAGATCTCGAATTTTAAAAAATGTGAAGTGTGTCACTTCAGGACTTCCAAATCCGTTTGTTAAATAAAAAAGTAAAAAGAAACAAAACTCCTTATTCAACGGATATCTGTTGATTCAACGTGACAGTAAAACTTTTACTGAAGCTTTTTTTGTCTTTCTTTATTTTTCTCTTTCTTTCTTTTTGTCACGTAGTAATCTCTCTCTCTCTCTCTCTATCTCTCTCTCAGATTTTATGAATTAAAACCGTGTCCAATTTTATTTGCATTGTGTAGGTATTAATACCCTCTTAAAAATAAAAAGCATAAGTGGATTAATTTGACCAAGAAGACAAAGACGACGACAACGAAGATGTAGACAAATAAAGAAGAAATAACGTACATCAACTTAGGTTGTCTTATGTTTACATTTGCAACAATTTTAAGTTATATTCGGTGCTGGTACAAAGCTGCAACCTATTTAAAGTTTTTTTTATTAAAACAAAATGTCACCCCTATCTTATAGAATTGAATTGAAATGTCACCCAAATAAAATTGTAGGTATAGACAGGCCTTACCTACCAAGGACCATGCATTCATTTCGCCCTAAGGTCAAGTGAACTAAAGTCTTCACTCAAATATGTGTGCGTGTGTGTATATATATATATATATATATATATATATATATATATATATATATATATATATATATATAGAGAGAGAGAGAGAGAGAGAGAGAGAGAGAGAGAGAGAGAGAGAGAAGAAAAAATACAAATATACACCAACAGAGTGCAAAGTGCTATCCATGGATTCAACAGGAGAATGCTTAATAACATTACCAGAATTTTTAAATACGAATAAATAATATCATAATATTATCATACAGGTTAGATAATTTTAATCAGTGGCGTACTAAGGGTAAATGGCGCCCGGGGCGACGATGATGGCCCAAAGGGCCAGAATACGAGGTAGGAATTTAATTTATCTCAGCTGTTTTGGCGCCCCAAGACCTCTGGCGCCCTGTCTGCCCCCGCCCCCCCCCCCCCCCCCCCCCCCCCGCTCCCGTTAGTTTCTTTTTAATTGAACAGAGGAACTCACAGTTACGGAAGGGTCTTCAATTTTTGCATGGATGCTTGAGTCGACATTGCATTAGAGTAAAATTCATGACAATTCTGCCATTGATGTAAAAGATACCAACACGGTATCTGAAGAACAGTTAACCCATTCTGGACTTCTGTTGTTTTGCAGTAACGATTTTGCCCCATTGTAAGAAGCTGAGATTGAAATAGCACTATGCTCCATGACAGAGTCTATACATTTAAGGACAATTAATTCATCTACGTTTTTACGCCAACATGAACAGTAAATAGTGATCTATAATTCACATAGAGGGAGATAGATCTAGAGATAGATTACCGTCTGTACTCGCGTATAATGCTATACCAACTGCAAACTGCATAGACCCAGATCTGCCGTAGCATAATGCGTCGGCAAATCTGGGTCTCTGCAGTTTGTAGGAACTAATCAGTAGAACAAACAACATAGACCCTGATCTGCCGGCGCATTATGCGACAGCAGATCACGATCGATGTTGTTTGCATTCGGATTAAGTTTATACGCGAGTATATACGGTAAGTGCAGTTGATTAGCCATTATCATACTTCGTGAAGCTCTGTATATTGTACTCTGTGAAGACTGATATGTGTCACAACTATTATTAATTTATTAATTAATGCCATGGAACCTCTCTGCATCAAAAAACCTAAAATAATCGAATATTTTATACCGACTAACGTCGCGATGTACCGTAGAGATTCCACTGTATTAATAAAAATACGCTCAATTAATGCTTGCCAATACATTTGGACATTCAGGACCATAAGAAGCGTGACACGTCCAAAACGATTGTTCGATATACTTCCTAAGAGGCTTCAATCCAATTTTCTGATTTTCTTTCAAATTACGGCCAACAACATTTTTTTAAACCATTATTAGTCAATATATATTACTTGATGCTCAAAAGTATAGCCTGAATCCAATATTATGGTTTTCTTTCAAAGGAATTAAAACGACGGCCAAATAAAAGTACTAATCTTATCCATAAATTATAGAAAATTCAATTTCACGCCATCGCAAAATACCTGCTTTTTGGAAATGGTACTCTGATTCAGATTGAAAGTAATATGAAGTAGTGCTACTTCAATGGCACGCGATTGCAAATCCCACATCTACACCCCCAACCAACAACCACCAGCCCCATCTCCCCACCCTAACCTTGGATAGTTACCTAGAGACTTGAGACAAATGTTAATTATATACATGAAGAGCCTTCCTTAAATGACGTCATTTAGAAAGTTAGGTTTAAAAAATCAGACATGCCGTATATACTCGTGTATCCGTCTCCTAGTGCAAACAACGTAAACCCTGATCTGCCGTCGCATAATGCGCCGGCAGATCAGGGTCTATGTTGTTTGTTCTACTGATTAGTCATTACAGACTGCATAGACCCTGATCTGCCGGGGCATTATGTGATGGCAGATCTGGGTCTATGCAGTTTGCAGTTGGTATCGATTTATTCGCGAGTGTATACGGTAATAAGATGTCACTCTTGATACCATCTAAAAGCACCATGACAAAAATTGGTTTCATCTTCTACATCCCTGTTTTTCACCTTTTGCCAGTTTTCAACGATTTAAATTCATTCCATCCTAAAGTATGACCAAAGACTTAATTTAACTCTTACAGTATGATGACATGTTTTGGTTATATTCTATTTTTATTTTTACCACTTTGAACCCCTACCCCAGTGTTCATGGAGCCTAACAGGAGTAATAACATCCATGATATGCCTTGAGTTATTTTAGAACTGTATCAATGGAAAATACCAAATAGTAATTAACATAAACAAGGGCACAGATGTACTTTTGACCTTATGACCTGATCGGAGGCTTTAAGAGGGTAGGAGGAGGCTGGAGTTGCACTGAAATTTGGAAACTTTACAGCCAACCTACATCCCATTGGAAAGTCACTTACTGAGTTTATAAGCCGTATCATGAACTGAAAAGTCAAAATGCTCACGACAACATGGTTTAGTGACAGCCTATATTTTGATCTTATGACCTCTGTCGTAGGGCCTCAAGGGTTCATGAGAGGGTTAAAATCCATTTTATGCATACATAGTCTCAAAGACATTTTATTTGATACCCATGATGACATTTCTTGGTGATGTTCTATTTTTTTACCCCATTGACCGCCTTGTTCCGCACACCACTCCTGCCCTGTGAACCCGGAAGGGGGGGGGGGCAGCTTTGAATAACACGTTACATGCGTGGTATAACTTAAGTAATTGAAAGCACTGTGCAAAAATAAAAATTGAAAGCATAATAACAGAGAAGAAAGAGCATTTCGTGTATTTTGCGTCTGTAAACCTGACCTGAGGCTTCTAGGGCCCCTTACGGCGCAGGTAAATTCCGGAAGTGTTTACTGCACATCTGCACCTTACTGGAAAGCCACCTGCCAAGTTTGATCGCTATACCATGATTAAAAATGTTTAAAAAGTTATTCCCGATAAATACGTGAAAAACCTCAGTTAAACAGAGCTTAGCAAAATGTGCATAATTTGTATTCTTATATAAACAATCACTGAATGAATAAATTATTGACATATGACTTAGAAAAAAGTAGCTTTAAAAAAAACAAGGAAAAAAACAACAAGAAAAACCTCAATCTTTGTGTGTAATTTTTCGATGTTTGAGTAAAGCTAAAGTGTGTTACAGTACAGATAAAGTGTGTTAGAGTACAGATAAAGTGTGTTAGAGTGCAGATAAAGTATGTTAGACTACAGATAAAGTGTTAGAGTACAGATAAAGTGTGTTAGAGTACTGCTAAAGTGTGTTAGAGTGCAGCTAAAGTGTGTTAGAACACAGATAAAGTGTGTTAGAGTGCAGATGAAGTCACAAAAGATCACGTCAAACCAGCTGTAATCAGACAGATCATGTATATTATATCAGACAGATCATGTATATTATATCAGACAGATCATGCATATTATATGGTTTTAAGTATTCATTGACAAGGCAATTTTTGTGACCCTTTATTCTTAGGTTGATCTTTGTGGACGCATTCAAATGATGCCACTCAGATGTAAAAATGTATATCCAAGAAACAAATTATAAGCAGTTTTTAAACTCTATAGTGGTCAGAATATAGCCTCGTTTTTACAATTGCTCCTTGGGGTCAGGTGACTTTTCGTTCTCTCCAAAACTGCAATATGCACCGGCCCTTACTTTGTCAAATACGTCAAACGTACACTATGCACCGGCCCTTACTTTGTCAAATGTGTCGGTATTCTAAAAGAATCTTTGTCAAATGTGTCGGTATTCTAAAAGAATCTTTGTCAAATGTGTCAGTATTCTAAAAGAATCTTTGTCAAATGTGTTGGTATTCTAAAGAATCTTTGTCAAATGTGTCGGTATTCTAAAAGAATCTTTGTCAAATGTGTCGGTATTCTAAAGAATCTTTGTCAAATGTGTCGGTATTCTAAAAGAATCTTTGTCAAATGTGTCGGTATTCTAAAAGAATCTTTGTCAAATGTGTCGGTAGTCTAAAAGAATCTTTGTCAAATGTGTCGGTATTCTAAAAGAATCTTTGTCAAATGTGTCGGTATTCTAAAAGAATCTTTGTCAAATGTGTCGGTATTCTAAAAGAATCTTTGTCAAATGTGTTGGTATTCTAAAAGAATCTTTGTCAAATGTGTTGGTATTCTAAAAGAATCTTTGTCAAATGTGTCGGTATTCTAAAAGAATCTTTGTCAAATGTGTCGGTATTCTAAAATAATCTTTGTCAGATGTGTTGGTATTCTATAAGAATCTTTGTCAAATGTGTCGGTATTCTAAAAGAATCTTTGTCAAATGTGTCGGTATTCTAAAAGAATCATTGTCAAATGTGTCGGTATTCTAAAAGAATCTTTGTCAAATGTGTCGGTATTTTAAAAGAATCTTTGTCAAATGTGTCGGTATTCTAAAAGAATCTTTGTCAAATGTGTTGGTATTCTAAAAGAATCTTTGTCAAATGTGTTGGTATTCTAAAAGAATCTTTGTCAAATGTGTCGGTATTCTAAAAGAATCTTTGTCAAATGTGTCGGTATTCTAAAATAATCTTTGTCAGATGTGTTGGTATTCTATAAGAATCTTTGTCAAATGTGTCGGTATTCTAAAAGAATCTTTGTCAAATGTGTCGGTATTCTAAAAGAATCATTGTCAAATGTGTCGGTATTCTAAAAGAATCTTTGTCAAATGTGTCGGTATTTTAAAAGAATCTTTGTCAAATGTGTCGGTATTCTAAAAGAATCTTTGTCAAAAGTGTCGGTATTCTAAAAGAATCATTGTCAAATGTGTCGGTATTCTAAAAGAATCTTTGTCAAATGTGTTGGTATTCTATAAGAATCTTTGTCAAATGTGTCGGTATTCTAAAAGAATCTTTGTCAAATGTGTTGGTATTCTATAAGAATCTTTGTCAAATGTGTTGGTATTCTAAAAGAATCTTTGTCAAATGTGTCGGTATTCTAAAAGAATCTTTGTAAAATGTGTTGGTATTCTATAAGAATCTTTGTCAAATGTGTCAGTATTCTGAAAGAATCTTACAAAATGAGAACAAAAAGATTTACGTTTATTTCTGATTTATTTCTTCCTTTCCAATTACTGTTTGCATTGTAAGCATGATTTTAACCTGTATAAATTTACTTCTCTCTCTCTCTCTCTCTGTCTCTTTCTCTCTCTCTCTCTCTCTCTCTCTCTCTCTCTCTCTCTCTCTCTCTCTCTATATATATATATATATATATATATATATATATATATATATATATATATATATATATATATATATTCAATGGACTATTTTACAAATTTGTAAATAACAGTATTTAGGTAAATTTATTCTGCCATGTTGTGTTCGATCATCGACAATAATCTAGTCTCGGAAGTTACATTGCACATTGAACATGTCTGGTGACACGTGTGCTCGAAGCGGTTTCTTTATTCTTTTGTCGTTTCAAGATTTGAGAGAAAAAGCAACAAAATGTTTTGTCCTAATTTTCAATTCATAAAACACATGGTTTGCCTTAATATTTATGGTTATCATTATCAGAAATAGCTGATACTTGGAAACTTGTTACTGTATAAACTTGCTGATATAAGACCAAAAAATTTAATTTATTTTATGACAAATACTTCAGTACCAAAATGCAACATTTTTCCTTCTAAATTTCTTCTTTGTTTTATAATATCTAGTTTTAATGTGAGTATTCAAAGAGTATTTGAGTATTCAAAGAGTTGTAAGATACAATTTTCTCCCAGAGGAAGAACACGTGTCTCGAAGGTCAGACGAAAAGTTTATTGATAACGTCACTCTAGTCGATCTAGAGTGAGCTCGATTATATTCTAGTCAGACCATAAACTCAATGGTTAGGGAATCGAACGCAGATGTAGTTAGATCATCGACAATGGTCTAGTCCCAACAGTTAAACTGCGCATGTCTGGTCGACCAATGTGATCGAACCGGTATCCGTCGTCTTCGGAGGCGCTCAACAGATATTATGTACTGCTGAGAGAGTGACAGGTGTAAGATGAAGTTGTTTGAATTTGCAACATGCACAATGAAGAGAATGTTGGCATACATCTATGCTTTTTTCATGTACTGTGACTGAAATTTCTTACATATTGTACTTGTGGAAATCGTACATGATCTAAACATGCAGGTGACGAAAATGGTTGCTCCCATGTGCTCCAAAAATCAGTCTGAATTAGTCCAAAGTACACTATTTTTAGCAGTTATTAAAATAGGGAAAAATAATTTTGACAGAGTAGGCCATACAAGCTTCTGAAAGTACAATGAACGAATTACAAAATATATAAAAAGTAAAAAAAGTTGTCGGCTCTTTTTTCTTACAATTTACCTTTGAGTTCCAGGAAGTGATAATGACCGAGCGGAGCTAGCAGTGTTTTGATAGGTGCACATCTGAAGTAAGACCCAGCTGTATTCTCTATAACCCAAATTTCACCCATCAATCATACACCAAAATAAAGAGAATTCAAAGTTCTTTTAATAATACCAAAGATATACAAGGTCTTTTTTAAACAGACAGGATAACTAGTGAGGAAAACCTGGGAAATTCTTTTTCTTTAAAAATCTAACCCTATGCAAATTGAGAAACTGTAGAGCCACCTTTAGTCGTTTCAAGATGAAGGAGTTATGTCAAATATCTAGTCAGAATTATATTCTTGTAAAGAAAGCTTTTACATGATCGAGATTTCAAACACTTTTAATTTTTTTATTTCATATTTCCTTCTCCATGGCTATTTTTGCTCACGTCACGTGTTGCTTAATCATTTTAGATCTCTTTCCTAAACCAATTTACTCTCTCTCTCTCTCTCTCTCTCTCTCTCTCTCTCTCTCTCTCTCTCTCTCTCTCTCTCTCTATTGAACTAGCTTTATCTTGTATAGGACTGTTTAATTTTCACACATATCGGTTTCTAATTAATCGTCTATCTGTCATGTAATGTTGCTTTATGCACTTGTGTGTGTGTGTGTGTGTGTGTGTGTGTGTGTGTGTGTGTGTGTTGCTTAGTCATTTCGAAACTCTTTTGTAAACTCATTTGAACAGTTAAAGGTTAGTTGTGATGTGTTTGCAAATCAAGAACATTGGGAGATCATAATACAGTAGCACACTTCGAAGACAAAATAACGCGTTTCACACAACCATTGTATTTCTACTGTACATTTAAATCGTTTAGCATTTAGGTCTCTTACAGTCGCCTTCCTTGTTATGCTGTGTCACTTTTTTTACTTCAGCTGGCGAGCGACAAAACGATATATATATATATATATATATATATATATATATATATATATATATATATATATATATATAATGGCTTGAACATTGTATATATATATATATATATATATATATATGTCTGTGTCTGTGTCTGTGTCTGTGTCTGTGTTTGTGTGTGTGTGTGTGTGTGTGTGTGTGAGTGTGTGTGTGCGTGTGTGTGTGTGTGCGTGTGTGTATAATGGCTTGAATAGTCATGTCCTTTTATGATCAAACAGATAAAGAGGAAGCATTTGGTTTCAGTTACAGGACGATAGATATGAAGGCAAGGAGCATTCCGTGGCAGACGCGGTAATATTATTCATCCCATAAATTTCAGCAGCATCCGAATGATCATTTAAAAGTTGTATGAATTGACTTTTCAAAGGATTACAAGATCCATTAGCATGAGTCTTGCGTAGGCTTATTGGCCACAGTGCGTGTGTGCGTGTGAAAGCGTTCTGCTTTCCGATTGGGTGAAAAGGTTATTTTCCTATTGATTCCGACCACCCTTTTCTATTAATTAGATGAGATTGCTTCAGAGAAAGTATTCGCCAATAGATATCCCCAGAGAAAGTATTCTCCAATCACCGGCTTTAAATTTCTGTAGCATATTTACCGATCCCTTCTCACGGTCTCTCTGCAACACATTGCAAGAATTTTGTAGACAACTTTTCGCATGGAAGGTAGGATTTGAAATTTGAAACGGACAAAAGTTATTCCTGCGACACAGCAACTTTTCCTATTTTAATTTCAAGGTAAGTGTGCCGTTAATTGCCATTTCTATTTTTCATTTCCATTATATGACATATAAAAATATTTCTGTACAAATGTTTGCAATCAAACAAGTTGCATATAAAAAATATATTCCATACAATTCCATTGAGAGAACGTTTTTAAAGTTTTGTGCAATGCTTTGCAGATTTAAATTCTTTCAAGGGAAACATTTTATCTACAACGTATGGAAAGTTTAGATCTTTGGGAATAGGAAGCCTATGTATAAATTGATCCACCTAGAATGTTTTAATGTTCTTAAATTTTTCATTGCATTGCATATGCGTCAAATAATTGAAAAGCATCACGAGGGGTAATTTTATTAATTGTTAGACTACGGATAATCTTTGTATTTAATGCTTTTATGGTAATTTAAAGATTTCATTCATCAGCTCACTGGATAATATATAGATTCGCACAATTTAAATTGCTGAACAATACATTTAAAAACAATCGGCCTTTTTTTTCCAAACAAAATACCAACGACCACATTTTGAGTGTTGTTTTTTTTTATAAGAATTCCAAATTGAGATGATGCACGATGCATAAAACTTTGAAGACTATAGGTAACCCAAATTTTGTCTCGATCCATACCTTGACTATCGACAAGATCTCGAGAAATTTGGATGATTCGAAACCTAAATAAGTGTTATAAATTCAAATAGTGTCATGGTTTCCCTATACTATGCATTGTATACAAAAAGTCTTCAGTAACCCAACACGCTTTAGAGACATGCAAAACAGAGGTGGAGGAGAACTTGTCGGGTATGCTGGGTATCTTCTCGTGCATTCATGAATAGTGTCGTGAATTTTGCAGGATACGTGGATTGTAAGCCAGATTATAGTTAGACTATGAAATTGTTTCAGCAAAGTTAGTACTAACTATGCCTAGAAGAAGAAATAGATATTATTGTTTGTGGAAATTCAGGAGAAGTTACAAAAAAAGTATTTCCATGTTGCACCTAAACTTTTAACCGTCAGCGTATATTCAACCCGGTAATATTGTCTCTGATATGCACTCGCGGAATTATATTGGAACACAATGTCTGTTAATCTCATGAATAGATACTTATTTCATTTTAAAAAAATCAATAGCGAACAATTTTCAGCATTCTTTGCTTATTAAGTTATCGGTAAATTAAACATATTTAGGAATACTGCAATGACCTTTTGTCTTTAAAATGATCACATATATTTATATATGAGGGTTGGCTATATACTTGGCATAAATTTGATGCAAGATCTTTTTCGATGGTTTCGTCTCGTGCCTTGTGTCCCAGTAGCTACTCTTGTCCATTTAAAATTTGCTATTTGAATTCATCGTCTCGTGCCTTGTGTCCCAATAGCTACTCTTATCCATTTAACATTTGCTATTTGAATTCATCGTCTTTCAATATGTTGTATTCCAACATACACCCTCATTCTCATATAACAAAGGCCTTGGTGTGCTTGGTGTGTGCCTTTTACATAGTATGCCTGGTGTGTGCCTTTTACATAGTATGCCTGGTGAAGATGGCATTGGTCTCTTTCACGAGTAATAGGTAAATTTTCAAAGAAAAAGAAGAAACATAACAAAGGTAAAATAAGAGGAAAGCTTCGTTCACTTCCACATAATGCGAAGCAATGCAGATCTGAATTAGTCTGAGGTAAGTTTTTCTCTGCAATATATTTGTCAATTACTTGTCAACATCTATCTATCTGTAGTTAGAGCTAGAGACCCGGTCAAGAATAAATGTTGCATTTAATTTAATAGAGCAGTTAATTTTACAACGATGTAAAACTGATCCTATTGGATGAATTCGTTATTTGACATCAATGAACGTGGAATAAGGAAATCAAAGCTAGTCACTAGATCCAATTAGGTACCTAGTTCGTTTAATTTGCAGATTTTGTTACAGGCAAAGAATATAGTCGTTTACATACATACATACATTATAGTCGTTTATATACATACATACATAAATACGTACATACATACATCTGGATAGAAGTCTAAAAAACTTTATTCACATTTCAATGTCCTGTTCGTCTTGCTCGTTGTATATGTTAAAGGTTTAAAGACATTTAAATGCAACGATTTTCCTATTCTAAACTGTAACATATAACTAAGAATTGAAGTTTCGGGATTGTTTATGAGACGCTTTGCATAAACACACACACACACACACACACACACCGTATTTGCTGGAACATGTGTGGTGCAGATCTTGATATGTAGACTTCTTGATATTTATAATCTCATTTTAGTTGTTAAAAGCACCACAAGTTGAATAGTTCCGATGCGAAGTGTTTTGGTTGTTTTTAAAAGCACCACAAGTTGAATAGTTCCGATGCGACGTGTTTTGGTTGTTTTTAAAAGCACCACAAGTTAAATAGTTCCGATGCGAAGTGTTTTGGTTGTTTTTAAAAGCACCACAAGTTGAATAGTTCCGATGCGACGTGTTTTGGTTGTTTTTAAAAGCACCACAAGTTGAATAGTTCCGATGTGACGTGTTTTGGTTGTTTTTAAAAGCACCACAAGTTGAATAGTTCTGATGCGACGTGTTTTGGTTGTTTTAAAAGCACCACAAGTTGAACAGTTCTGATGTGACGTGTTTAGGTTGTTTTTAAAAGCACCACAAGTTGAATAGTTACGATGTGACGTGTTTTGGTTGTTTTTAAAAACACCACAAGTTGAATAGTTTCGATGCGACTTTTTTTTGTTGTTTTTAAAAGCACCACAAGTTGAATAGTTCCGATGTGACGTGTTTTGGTTGTTTTTAAAAGCACCACAAGTTGAATAGTTCTGATGCGACGTGTTTCGGTTGTTTTTAAAAGCACCACAAGTTGAACAGTTCTGATGTGACGCGTTTAGGTTGTTTTTAAAAGCACCACAAGTTGAATAGTTACGATGTGACGTGTTTTGGTTGTTTTTAAAAACACCACAAGTTGAATAGTTTCGATGCGACTTTTTTTGTTGTTTTTAAAAGCACCACAAGTTGAATAGTTCCGATGTGACGTGTTTGGGTTGTTTCTGCATCATTTGTTATGATCACTAAATTCTCAATAAATGATTTAAATTGCGTAAGTCTAACGGTATTAGTAAGTTAGTCCTAGCTAACAAAGGTATCTAGTTGTATTGCTTGGGGAGGTGGTTGGTTAGTTTCTTGTACTTTGCATAATAAAATGCAACGGTCACTTGTATTCATGTACAGTACGTTTAGTACGTTTTAAAAATTATGTTAGAGTTTGTTTACCGTCTTTGAAAATAAAGGTACTTGTTAACTTAGTGTACAGCTGGTCGCAGCATATTGGAATACTTTAATTGTATGTTAGTATATTCAATATTATTTTGTACAAACAGAATTGTAAACTTCAAGAGTTATTTGTATATTAGGCAAAACTCGTATACAGGGTTATACCTTATTTTTATACTCTAACGCTTAATAATTTTCGTTTAATTTGTCCTTTCTATGTGGTTCGGATCATTAATTTAATTATTTGCAATAGCTCTACGTATACATCACGCTTTTCATGTAATTAATATTTTCTTTATTTTTTTAAATTATTTAGTTTCACATATGGAGACTTGATCCTTAAAACAAAGAGACTATACATTGCAAAAAGTGTGGAATGTTGTATGTAAATTATACATGAAATTCTCCATTCAGATTTTTTAAATAAATACACGAGATTTTTTTCACCACAATCATTGTAAGGTGCTGTCTTCGGCATGGTAACTATCGTGAGCGAATCTTTTATAAATTATCTGCATTGTATGTTTACATGTGTATAGAGTTCTAGCCGACTAAAGACAACATCTGACATTACCTGCCCCTTTTTATCGTTTCTACAGAATAATTCTGCAAAGAAAGTGAAAAAATCCAACACCGTGCAAAAACAGTACAATATCGTTACAACAGTTGATCATTTTTACACAGCCATGACGGTACAGTTTAGAGTAGTGTTCATTCAAACACACGGAAGTTATACTTACAGAATATAATGTAAGACATATCAATGTTGCTTTTTTATAACTACAGCCACCCTCTTCGAATCCAAGAACAGACCTATTTTCATCTTAATTTAATTCTTAACGTAAACTCCGTAATCTTGAAACATATTCAGCAAGAAACTCGAGTTCGAGCTCAAAAATCCACAGATACTTGGAGTATGTAAATATCACTAAAATTTATTATGACTTTTTTGGTTTGGTGTATAATAAAAAAAAGTAAATATACAGCGACCAGTCCAACGTGGACCCCTACTGTACTCATCCTTGTTGTGTTGCAAAATCTGTATTACACTAGACGACTACGGCGTCTCCTCCATTATCGGTTTTTCAGCACAACGTAAACTCGCAAAGCAAAAATCCACATTGTACAGGTGACTGTTTAATTCTTTTAATTAATTAATTTATTTTAAATGTAGTAGTCTATGATAGTAATGTAACCGACGTTAAGAAGAGCCTGAAAGTCCATAATTCCAACTTTATGAAGCATTCCCAGGAATCAATGAATCTAATTGATCATCTCCTTATCTAATTCCCTAGTTCCAATGGACGGGCTCAGGGATATTTAATAGACCTCACGCGCCCTGCAGCATGTCTTAAGAGGCGACTAATATAGGCAATTGTATTGCCCTGTGATGCGTCCCTTGAGGATGTTCCGGTTGGGAAGGTTTTGGATTTTGTAAAAGGGTGCGGTTTATAGCGAGAATATGACTCTAGATTTTAAAGATTTTACTCCTCTTTTGGTTTATCTTTGTTTTGTATGCTTTTTATACATAAACTTACTCGGCATTCTATAGTCAGGATTGTGCTGATGTGACACGAATCCCTTCACACACACATACACATACCAACTACAGTCAAAGCAGGAGGTGAATGTTAATATTTACTTACTGTGACATAAAGGGGACAACATGTTCAACTTTTTCTACCAAATCTGACTAAAATCTATATGGAATTTGAGCATGAACAATTCAGAAGCTATTGCTTTGTTTTTGTTTAAAATTTAAACGTTGTGTTAATATTCGTTTATGTCATCCATTTTAAAAATCCTGAATTTTTGATTCATCAAAAAAAAAAAAAATGCTAATGTTTACCCTGACATTGCTTTCACCAAGACTTAAGACAGCACCTAAAAAGTAAAAAGGGATTGTGTTTTTTGGAGATGCCACTGTCAAATCATCCTTCTTAACAATGAGGTGGTAAATCCGGGTCTTTGACCCTCATATTTGGGACCTCTTTCCCAGAAACGATAATTTCTGAGGATGTGAGACTCACTTGGAGTGCTTATGCGATTCTGATCTGGAGAGATGAAACTTGATTGCACTCAAATCTCGTATCAAGAGGTATTTGAATGCCAGCAACTCAAAAATTCAACGCAATTAACAAATGTCGAGAATTCTTCAACCAATCTCATTTATGGTTAAAGCAAATTTCACACTCAAGCATGTACGCCTGCTTGTTAAATTACACATAAACTCCATCGAGTCATAAAACTCTACATTTGACTGGCTGTCTTTGATTGGAATACGTGCAACGATTGTCATTCTCTTATGACGTTGTGGTTCTAATAATGATCAATCTGCCAAACCGTTCCTAATTTTGAACCCTCCTGTATGAAAATAAGATTGTTCTCACTATTGACATGATTCAGAGATGCCGTGATAGAAAATGTATCAGCATTAACTACTTTTCGTGCCCACAGATGCATGATTTGAAAGCAAACAATAAAGGTGTTCGTATTGCTTGTGAACCCCAATACATATTGATTGTGAACCCCAATACATATTGATTGTGAACCCCAATACATATTGCTTGTGAACCCCAATACATATTGCTTGTGAACCCCAATACATATTGCTTGTGAACCCCAATACATCTTGCTTGTGAACCCCAATACATATTGCTTCTGAACCCCAATACATATTGATTGTGAACTCCCTTTACCTACACTGCTCATTATTATAGCATAACAGAAATGTCTGGAGCCAGATTAGAATATTTCGGTTTAAGGGATGGACAATTAACTACTTTATCATAACCTAGAACTTGCTTTATTAGCACATACTAGTGAATCCGATTTGAAACGATTCTATATTTTCGCAACTGAAAGTTATGGCGAGAAGAACATATAGATGTATTGACAAACAAACAAACAGACATTTTTAAAACACGTTTTGTCTCGTGCTTCAAGACGCACATAATTTAGCAGTATTGCTATCTTTGTTTTCCTCTGTCTAGAGACAGATTAATAGATACATTAATAGAATGCAACAGTCACGTTTGCCAAGTTGATTAATACTTTGGAATATTACCTACCGTAATTTCGACTCTTCTGACGTCTTCGTATACGTTGATGTTTTTATCTGACACTAGAATCATTATTGTCATCTCTTCGCACATATATACTTAAAGAAAGCACGAAATTTAATAAATATAATCTAAAGCACATAATGTAGCTACCTTTAGTGTCTCTGATATAATATTTTCATCTTTAATTTTAAGGTAAAAAGACTACTCATCTGTTCCAAAATGCTTGATTTGCAAGCTCTGAGTACTAATTCATGCATAATTACATAGTATTGAATTCGACTAATGCATACATAGTTTAATTATTTCAGTCTTTGAAATATTTCCGGATAATTATTTGGAGAAGACAACCAAAATATATCAATTTACCTGCAATTATTTGTGTGGGAGAAGTTAGGGTTCTGGACACCCTTTTGAAACGAGTAATGAAGATGACAAAAATAGCGGTTTCTTGTAACAAGTTCTTTTCAGTCAGAGACAAACGTCATCGACGAAATGCATGCATAGATAAAATGGAATCAATCAGAGACCTTCGTCACGAATATAATAACTGTACTGAAACACACAAAATATTTATTAATAGCTGTAAAATGAAAAGTTTACATATCCAAATTATTTATTGTCAAGTTTTATGTAAATTTTTCAGAAAGCGGAGCTGAAAGTAAAGCACAAATTGAAAGATATTTGGTTACACTCTGATAGCAGCGTGAGTTTAAGAAACAAAACAAACAACAATAGCAACAAGTTTTCAATACAGTACTCAAATTATGTTGGCTATGTACTAAATTTTGCATCTATAGAAAGAAAAATTTATATAATAGAAGAAAAACATAAAACAGATGGACTTAAATAAGCCTTTTAATTTGAAAACACGTATATTTTGGGGAAAGGAACAATCATGATATAATTTACTAAAAATAAAAAACCAAGTGTCTATATTTCAGTGTAAGAAATAACAAATTTTAAAAACCAAAACAATTCTTTACAAAAAATGTCAAAAATATATTTGTGAGTGCACTTGAAAGCTGAGTCGAAAATCATCATCATCTGTGTCTCTGCCTGCTTAATAAAAGGATAATAAAACACAAAGTCTCTTAACCATGGGGATGATAAATCTTCAGAAGCGACAACAAATTTATTATTTGAAGAAAAGAAACATGTAAACAAAGCTTCATTTGATAAAAATAAAATTATGTTAACTTTATGTTTATATATAAATAGATGGAGAGTTATAGTGATGTGTTCCATTAAATTAAATCCATCTGACCAAACCAGGCAAAAGACATACCTGTTACTGGAATACGAAAGATGATTTTTACATACATACATACATACATACATACATACATACATACATACATACATACATACATACATACATACATACATACATACATACATACATTTTTCACTTTGATCAGTATAAACCGTTTATTTTCTGGAGCTTTTGTCTTTCTCAGGAAAAAAAGAATGTACTGAATATTTACATATCTCCGTGTCCATTTAATCAGGCTTAATATTATCGCATGTATGAAAAGTGTTTTCCCGGTAATTCGTCTACTTCCTAGGATGACCACCATGAATGCTTTCGAACACCAGACCTTGTCACACTGATTAGCTGATCCTATGTAAAAAGTTGTATTACCTATAACTTGGCCTATTCGGAATTTTCAGAAAATGGTGAGACCGATTATATTCTACAGTGAATTTACTTATTTTTTTTGGATCCTAAATATTCAGCTTTCTGAGTAGTATTTATTATAAACTTAAGATGGCGACATGTTTATGTAACCACCATCAGAATATCTGTTGAGTGATTGTCCTGTTCGAGGGTACTTTAGTTTTCAAAAATAAAAAGAAGAAAATGCTTTTATTAATAAGACTCTTGAACCAAGCGTATCCTTTCAATGTCATTTTACAAGAAAAGCCTCTTACCGAGGCAATTATTGACATTGGTAAAAGTAAATCGATGAATATTCGTTTCATCCTTTTGCGGTAGTGAACCAAGTTCTGAAATGCCTGTCTTTTGTGCACATTTTGAGTCAAAATTCCCTTGAAGTGACTTTTATGATTGCAAATTATGATTGAAAATACTTGTTTCAGCAAGATAACTGTCTTGTTATTCTGAAATTTGGATGGCTTCAGTAGAGAAATGAATTAAAGAAAATTACAAAGACGTTGCTTAATTTGACGTTAAAGATTTGTTGTGTCATCCTTAATTGATTATCGATAATCTCTCTTTCTCTCTCTCTCTCTCTCTCTCTCTCTCTCTCTCTCTCTCTCTCTCTCTCTCTCTCTCTCTCTTACTGGCTATCCTAGTATCATAGAATAGATTCACGGGATAAATTTATCAAAAATACGCTGAAGCCATGCCTCAAATGAAACATTTGTTGCAAAGGGAGGTTCAAAAATGGTACGAAGGAAAGTGTTGCAAATTTTCCTTCAAGGTGGAAATATCAGATGCAATCTCTTCCTCACATGACCTTCGGACATTAACACAAGAGAAGCTTGTTTGAGCATACCATATAGGAAGCGAGGCTATTTTACAGCGTGCTGTTTAAATGACCTTTTACCTCTGGCACAATTCTACGCCGCTTGCACCAGACATTCCTGTTCTTTAAAGACAGCTCAGGGGCGAATCCAGAAATGTCCTTTGGTATCATTTGGGGGTCTGTTGGATGGCATTTTAATCGCTTGCAGGGCATAATTTAAACCATCTAACTGTAAAAAGAAAAAGAATTACCTCCTGGAAACATTCCAGTTGTTTCTCGCTTATTTATAATTGGGGTGAGGGTGGGACGCACCAGCTCCACAGCTCGTCTACCACCACCACCACCACCGTCCATTTCCCTGACCTCGTAATTTTCATTGAGCGGTTCTATGATCGTATCCCAGATTTATATCTGGATAGTTGCAGCGAAGTTGTTTCCTTTTCCGCAGTCTTACTGCCTTTTAATGAAGTAGCCTTTCACTGAATGAATATTATGTACATGCAAATATATAAATATGCAAGTTATTGTTTATTATCAGTTTAATTAATATATTTGTATCTTACGTTCTTCGTTGCTCTTAGTAAGATTTATGCCCAAGTATATTTCATGATTCGTTGGCCGTCCTACGGTGTACAAATTGTCTAAAAGACTAACACTCAATACGTTAAATAGTTAACAAGACCAGTCTAAAAGACTAACACTCAGTACGTTAAATAGTTAACAAGACCAGTCTAAAAGACTAACGCTCAGTACGTTAAATAGTTTGCATGACCAGTCTAAAAGACTAACACTCAGTTCGTTGAATAGTTAGCACGAACAGTCTAAACGACTAACACTCAGTATGTTAAATAGTTAGCATGACCAGTCTAAAAGACTAACACTCGGAACGTTAAATAGTTAACAAGGCCAGTCTAAAAGACTAACGCTCAGTACGTTAAATTGTTTGCATGACCAGTCTAAAAGACTAACACTCAGTACGTTGAATAGTTAGCACGAACAGTCTAAACGACTAACACTCAGTATGTTAAATAGTTAGCATGACCAGTCTAAAAGACTAACACTCGGAACGTTAAATAGTTAGCACGACCAATCTAAAAGACTAACACTCAGTACGTTGAATAGTTAGCACGAACAGTCTAAAAGACTAACACTCATTAATGTTAAATAGTTAGCTAGACCTGTCTAAAAGACTAACACTCAGTACTTTAAATCGTTAGCACGATCAGTGATACTCTAAACATTCCGTTTTATCCTTGAACATTTTTCCACAACAGCAAATTCATATCCTAGAATTAAGAGTTAATTAACAAAATTTATTTTATCAAAATTTGACTTCACGGATCAATTGCTCGGTTCAAAATGTGACCACGTGACGAAATTGCCATCATGCCTCGATAAGATATTATGGACAGGCGTCATTAAGACAGAGAGAGAGTAAGATCTGTCATGACATTATGTGAAGTAGTTGTCGAAATTTGGCAAAAGAAGTCTAATATACAAATTGTTTGTTGTTCACCGCAGTGTTTTGTAGACAGGTCAAAAAGCAGGAACCTTGAAAGATATCATTATGACTGGTCGGAAATAGATTATTCTTTATATTCAGAAGAATTTTTGGGAAAAGAAAGTGGACATAATATTAGTGGGACAAAGCTCATTAGCAGAATAAATGACATACAAAATACATTCTAACATGCGGCACGTTAAACAATATGACCTGAATTTCGAATGGTGAGTGTCTAACTTTATGTAGCATAAACCAAAATACAAGACAAAAATGTCTTGGGGAATTAATTAACATTTTAATAGTTTAAGGACATCTGTTCTGTCTTTCCTGATTCTAAATATGATGCCAGCACATGTGTTGAGCTAGCGTTCAGATATAACATTCCCAATAAGGGCTATCATCCTATCTAGCCGTATTTTGTAACGTCTGTTGATGTTGATCAATACAAGATAAGTCAATTTGTTCCCTTCCTAATTGTAAATTATAATCTTGTTACCATCAGACAAAATACCAGACCAAAACAAATCTGTATTGTAAGCGTCTTAAAAAGATTGTTCTCCCTAAATAGGATTAAGATCACAAGGCAATGAATTTAGTTACATTTTCTGTTAGTCCATGAATGCATCTCGTCCAAAAGGTATTTGCAAACAAGAATGTTGAAGTCTTCTGTTTTTACATGCTATCATGAAGGTGTATGAGAAACTTGTTGTTGTTGTTGAAGATATTCAACTCGATGTTTGATGGAGGGTTATATATATATATAACTTATTTTATTATGTTATCCCATGCTTAGCTGTTTATATTGCTCTACAAAATACATTTAACAATTTAACAAGACACAAAGTGTTGGTTTTATCACTTGACAGCAACTTCTCGTCACAAATAAATAGCAAGAAAAGTTCCACGTGTCCATGCTTCAACTGCTTCATTTCAGAACTGAACAGAAACAGAAACTTTATTCGGACTTAAACTATAGAGTTTCTCATCCATCAATATGAAGAAATAAAAATACAAATATGAAACACGTGATGAGTGGCACATCTAAATACCAAACAACATAATCGTTCATAGAATATATATATATATATATATATATATATATATATATATATATATATATATATATATATATATATATATATATATATATATATGTATGTATGTATGTATGTATGTATGTATGTATGTATATCTGTATGTATATGAGTACTCCTATACTATGTTCGATGTATGGAGTATGATGTCAGGTTGAACTTTACAAATAATGAGAGTAGATTAATACAATGACTTTGCAGTATAACAGAATATCAGAGATATTACATGTCCTTCATTTCAGAAACAGAAGAAGAAACGCGTTTAATATATACTGCTGATACCAATCACTTCATGTAGATACAATTAATAAAGGATTAATTAATAATTAATCTGTTTTAGAGTTCAAGCGCACTAGCTTTCCTTCACATCTCGTTACTGAGTGTATTTATGTAGTCATTGTTTAACTCATTAACAATCAACAGCCAATTCAGCTTGAATATTTTCCACGTTAAGCTGTCACTAGACAGTATTTTTGAAGTCTTATGTTTTCGACTTTTTCTTTTCTGTTATTGATTTCCGAAAGATGACCTTCGGCCTCCCCTTCTTTTTCTCAAGTGGTGTCTTTCATATCGCTTTGCTATCGTTGTCTTCTTCTTTCTTCCCGAGTAGATGAGCCATCCATCTCCATTTTCTTGTACTAATTTCTTCTATTAATTCTTCAATTGGTGTTTTTGTTATTTCTCTATCTGTGATTTTTGCCACATTCACTGAACGTAAAAACTACTAATAAAGGGTTAATAAACCCCTTCAGAGTTCAAGCAACTTTACTTCACATCTAATTACTGAGAGTGTATTTAAGTAATCATTATTTCCCTTATTAACTATCAACTGTCAATTCAGCTTGGTTATTTCACACGTTAAGCCGTCACTAGACCATATGTTTTGTGTGGGTTTTTTTTTTTTTCCTTTCTGCTATTGATTTCAGACAGGTGATCTTCGTCCTCACCTTCTTTTTCCCAACTGGTGTCTTTTCTGACTTCGCTATTGGTGTCTTCTTTTTCTTTCCTGAGTAGATGCCATTTTCTTGCAAAATTTCCTTCCTTTTTTTGCCTCCTATTGATTGTTCTTTTTTATTTCTTTATTTGTGATTTTTTGCCGCCTGCTTACTTTAGAATCAAACGGATATATCTATGTACAACAAGTAACCCGGATCGAGATTTGCTCAATTACAATCAAGCACAGATACAAAACTGCTTCTCCTTCGCCAGTGTCTTCGACATGTGCTATTTTCTAGACATCTCGTCTAATTGTTGATAGACATGAGCTATTTTCTAGACATCTCGTCTAATTGTTGATAGACATATGCTATTTCTAGACATCTCGTCTAATTGTTGATAGACAATGTAACACAAAAAAAAAAAGAAATATGTAACGTCTTGGAATATAAATTAAATTTTTGCTAACTGCTGATTTATCATAGTAAATTTGAAGGTACTGAATATTCTCGAACCAAATTCTAATGTTATCAATAAGAAGGATTATTATTGACAGTTCGACATAAGAAGCATTTGCGTACACAAACAGAAAGATATATTTTAACATCATTTAAAAGGCAAGATTATGGAGTATTGTAGCTCGAAAAGAAAAAAAAATCCGCTTTTGCAGACGAGTCAAAATTATTTCCTTTTGCAAAACACAGAACGATCCACCTTAAAAACTTTGAAGAACTTCTCATCATTTCACGTTATTATTTGATTCATTATATGATAATGACAGTTTTCATGCTATCCTTTCGTAATCTTGTGGACTTTTAAATGAGTAATTTTCTCTAACTGTATAAAGATGTATATGACGATTTGGTCGATTTTACCTTCTTGAAGACAACAAAAAGAGGAACCTATCGCAATCGAAAAAAAATGGCAGTGCATAGCCTAATACCAGCAGCTCATACCAAAAACTTTAGGATATATTACCCTGGTATAAATTCAATGGGAGGGTCTCAGAGTTTGTTGAGCTCTATTCGCCATTAACTTTCGTTTGTTATTATCTTATCACTGATATATATATATATATATATATATATATATATATATATATATATATATATATATATATATATATATATAAATATATAATATAATGTGTAGGCATTGAGATAGGACTAATGTACATGTATATATATCAAAAGTATAATGTGTAGGTATTGAGACAAGACTAATTTACATGTATATATATCAAAACTATAATGGGTAGGCATTGAGATAGGACTAATTTACATGTATATATATATATCAAAAGTATAATGTGTAGGCATTGAGATAAGACTTATTTACATGTATATATATCAAAAGTATAATGTGTAGGCATTGAGATAGGACTAATTTACATGTATATATATCAAAAGTATAATGTGTAGGCATTGAGACAAGACTAATTTACATGTATATATATATCAAAAGTGCAATGTGTAGGCATTGAGACAAGACTAATTTACATGTATATATATCAAAAGTATAATGTGTAGGCATTGAGATAAGACTAATTTACATGTATATATATCAAAGTATAATGTGTAGGCATTGAGATAGGAATAATTTACATGTATATATATCAAAAGTATAATGTGTAGGCATTGAGACAAGACTAATTTACATGTATATATATATAATATAATGTGTAGGCATTGAGATAGGACTAATTTACATGTATATATATCAAAAGTATAATGTGTAGGTATTGAGATAAGACTAATGTACATGTATATATATCAAAAGTATAATGTGTAGGCATTGAGATAAGACTAATTTGCATGTATATATATATATATATATATATATATATATATATATATATATATATATATATAATGTAATGTGTAGGCATTGAGATAGGACTAATTTGCATTTATATATATATCAAAAGTATAATGTGTAGGCATTGAGATAGGACTAATTTACATGTATATATATATAATATAATGTGTAGGCATTGAGATAGGACTAATTTACATGTATATATATATCAAAAGTATAATGTGTAGGCATTGAGATAAGACTAATTTACATGTATATATATCAAAAGTATAATGTGTAGGTATTGAGACAAGACTAATTTACATGTATATATATCAAAAGTATAATGTGTAGGCATTGAGATAAGACTAATTTGCATGTATATATATATATATATATATATATATATATATATATATATATATATATATATATATATAATGTAATGTGTAGGCATTGAGATAGGACTAATTTGCATTTATATATATATATATATATCAAAAGTATAATGTGTAGGCATTGAGATAAGACTTATTTACATGTATATATATAATATATTGTGTAGGCATTGAGATTGGACTAATTTACATGTATATATATCAAAAGTATAATGTGTAGGCATTGAGATAAGACTAATTTACATGTATATATATCAAAAGTATAATGTGTAGGTATTGAGACAAGACTAATTTACATGTATATATATATCAAAAGTATAATGTGTAGGTATTGAGATAAGACTAATTTACATGTATATATATCAAAAGTATAATGTGTAGGTATTGAGATAGGACTAATGTACATGTATATATATCAAAGTATAATGTGTAGGTATTGAGACAAGACTAATTTACATGTATATATATCAAAACTATAATGGGTAGGCATTGAGATAGGACTAATTTACATGTATATATATATCAAAAGTATAATGTGTAGGCATTGAGATAAGACTTATTTACATGTATATATATCAAAAGTATAATGTGTAGGCATTGAGATAGGACTAATTTACATGTATATATATCAAAAGTATAATGTGTAGGCATTGAGACAAGACTAATTTACATGTATATATATATCAAAAGTGCAATGTGTAGGCATTGAGACAAGACTAATTTACATGTATATATATCAAAAGTATAATGTGTAGGCATTGAGATAAGACTAATTTACATGTATATATATCAAAGTATAATGTGTAGGCATTGAGATAGGAATAATTTACATGTATATATATCAAAAGTATAATGTGTAGGCATTGAGACAAGACTAATTTACATGTATATATATATAATATAATGTGTAGGCATTGAGATAGGACTAATTTACATGTATATATATCAAAAGTATAATGTGTAGGTATTGAGATAAGACTAATGTACATGTATATATATCAAAAGTATAATGTGTAGGCATTGAGATAAGACTAATTTGCATGTATATATATATATATATATATATATATATATATATATATATATATATATATATATATAATGTAATGTGTAGGCATTGAGATAGGACTAATTTGCATTTATATATATATCAAAAGTATAATGTGTAGGCATTGAGATAGGACTAATTTACATGTATATATATATAATATAATGTGTAGGCATTGAGATAGGACTAATTTACATGTATATATATATCAAAAGTATAATGTGTAGGCATTGAGATAAGACTAATTTACATGTATATATATCAAAAGTATAATGTGTAGGTATTGAGACAAGACTAATTTACATGTATATATATCAAAAGTATAATGTGTAGGCATTGAGATAAGACTAATTTGCATGTATATATATATATATATATATATATATATATATATATATATAATGTAATGTGTAGGCATTGAGATAGGACTAATTTGCATTTATATATATATATATATATCAAAAGTATAATGTGTAGGCATTGAGATAAGACTTATTTACATGTATATATATAATATATTGTGTAGGCATTGAGATTGGACTAATTTACATGTATATATATCAAAAGTATAATGTGTAGGCATTGAGATAAGACTAATTTACATGTATATATATCAAAAGTATAATGTGTAGGTATTGAGACAAGACTAATTTACATGTATATATATATCAAAAGTATAATGTGTAGGTATTGAGATAAGACTAATTTACATGTATATATATCAAAAGTATAATGTGTAGGTATTGAGATAGGACTAATGTACATGTATATATATCAAAGTATAATGTGTAGGTATTGAGACAAGACTAATTTACATGTATATATATCAAAACTATAATGGGTAGGCATTGAGATAGGACTAATTTACATGTATATATATATATCAAAAGTATAATGTGTAGGCATTGAGATAAGACTTATTTACATGTATATATATCAAAAGTATAATGTGTAGGCATTGAGATAGGACTAATTTACATGTATATATATCAAAAGTATAATGTGTAGGCATTGAGACAAGACTAATTTACATGTATATATATATCAAAAGTGCAATGTGTAGGCATTGAGACAAGACTAATTTACATGTATATATATCAAAAGTATAATGTGTAGGCATTGAGATAAGACTAATTTACATGTATATATATCAAAGTATAATGTGTAGGCATTGAGATAGGAATAATTTACATGTATATATATCAAAAGTATAATGTGTAGGCATTGAGACAAGACTAATTTACATGTATATATATATAATATAATGTGTAGGCATTGAGATAGGACTAATTTACATGTATATATATCAAAAGTATAATGTGTAGGTATTGAGATAAGACTAATGTACATGTATATATATCAAAAGTATAATGTGTAGGCATTGAGATAAGACTAATTTGCATGTATATATATATATATATATATATATATATATATATATATATATATATATATAATGTAATGTGTAGGCATTGAGATAGGACTAATTTGCATTTATATATATATCAAAAGTATAATGTGTAGGCATTGAGATAGGACTAATTTACATGTATATATATATAATATAATGTGTAGGCATTGAGATAGGACTAATTTACATGTATATATATATCAAAAGTATAATGTGTAGGCATTGAGATAAGACTAATTTACATGTATATATATCAAAAGTATAATGTGTAGGTATTGAGACAAGACTAATTTACATGTATATATCAAAAGTATAATGTGTAGGCATTGAGATAAGACTAATTTGCATGTATATATATATATATATATATATATATATATATATATATATATATATATATATATATAATGTAATGTGTAGGCATTGAGATAGGACTAATTTGCATTTATATATATATATATATATCAAAAGTATAATGTGTAGGCATTGAGATAAGACTTATTTACATGTATATATATAATATATTGTGTAGGCATTGAGATTGGACTAATTTACATGTATATATATCAAAAGTATAATGTGTAGGCATTGAGATAAGACTAATTTACATGTATATATATCAAAAGTATAATGTGTAGGCATTGAGACAAGACTAATTTACATGTATATATATATCAAAAGTGCAATGTGTAGGCATTGAGACAAGACTAATTTACATGTATATATATCAAAAGTATAATGTGTAGGCATTGAGATAAGACTAATTTACATGTATATATATCAAAGTATAATGTGTAGGCATTGAGATAGGAATAATTTACATGTATATATATCAAAAGTATAATGTGTAGGCATTGAGACAAGACTAATTTACATGTATATATATATAATATAATGTGTAGGCATTGAGATAGGACTAATTTACATGTATATATATCAAAAGTATAATGTGTAGGTATTGAGATAAGACTAATGTACATGTATATATATCAAAAGTATAATGTGTAGGCATTGAGATAAGACTAATTTGCATGTATATATATATATATATATATATATATATATATATATATATATATATATATAATGTAATGTGTAGGCATTGAGATAGGACTAATTTGCATTTATATATATATCAAAAGTATAATGTGTAGGCATTGAGATAGGACTAATTTACATGTATATATATATAATATAATGTGTAGGCATTGAGATAGGACTAATTTACATGTATATATATATCAAAAGTATAATGTGTAGGCATTGAGATAAGACTAATTTACATGTATATATATCAAAAGTATAATGTGTAGGTATTGAGACAAGACTAATTTACATGTATATATATCAAAAGTATAATGTGTAGGCATTGAGATAAGACTAATTTGCATGTATATATATATATATATATATATATATATATATATATATATATATATAATGTAATGTGTAGGCATTGAGATAGGACTAATTTGCATTTATATATATATATATATATATATCAAAAGTATAATGTGTAGGCATTGAGATAAGACTTATTTACATGTATATATATAATATATTGTGTAGGCATTGAGATTGGACTAATTTACATGTATATATATCAAAAGTATAATGTGTAGGCATTGAGATAAGACTAATTTACATGTATATATATCAAAAGTATAATGTGTAGGTATTGAGACAAGACTAATTTACATGTATATATATCAAAAGTATAATGTGTAGGTATTGAGATAAGACTAATTTACATGTATATATATCAAAAGTATAATGTGTAGGTATTGAGACAAAGACTAATTTACATGTATATATATCAAAAGTATAATGTGTAGGCATTGAGATAGGACTAATTTACATGTATATATATATATCAAAAGTATAATGTGTAGGTATTGAGACAAGACTAATTTACATGTATATATATCAAAAGTATAATGTGTAGGTATTGAGACATGACTAATTTACATGTATATATATCAAAAGTATAATGTGTAGGCATTGAGATAGGACTAATTTACATGTATATATATCAAAAGTACAATGTGTAGGTATTGAGACAAGACCAATTTACATGTATATATATCAAAAATATAATGTGTAGGCATTGAGATAAGACTAATTTACATTGTGAGGTCTGATAAATTATGTAATACAGGGTCATGCTCAGTGCATCATTACTGTCAACTAATTTCAATGCCACACATCGGAATGCATAAACTTTCAGTTTCATAGAACCGCCGCGTTTCCATCTACAGAGTACCGTTTACATCCTATTCTCTTTTTTGCGCACTATATATTGTTCAGACACTCTTTTTTTTTTTACCCCCGTTGAATATGGCAATATACAAAGGCGAACTCTAAATGTTATTACCAAAATAGATTACATGGAATATTCACAATAAAAAAGCACTTTGAATGATAATGTGGCATTTTACACAATATTTCTTTATTCATCTCCTTGAAGAAGCTGATTGAGTCAATTTGTTTCGTGTTCCTCGGCTTTGCAGCCTCTTTTCCGAACTAATATTTATATTGATGTCAACACAATGGAGTTAAATAGACGCAATAAAACTGCACTTAATTAAACATAAATGTATAATACATTTACACAGCGTGGTCTTCTAATAAATCGTTTCTTTAATCGGTATTGACAATTGAGCACTGTTCTCTTGATTATTTGATGGTTCTTCCATTAAAAGGAATCAAATTAGTCTTATTCGCCCAGTAATAAAAAGAACTGCCTGTATTCGTGATATTCTCAGTACGAGAGATCAGTCAATCGTGTCTGAATAAGCAGTTTTCAATGAAAGTGGTGTGTATACTTAAATGAGACGGTAGAAGGGAATGAGATGTACATGGGAGTGGAGGCGTAGATATGAGTGAATGTAGATGGGAGCTGGTCCTAAATGGGAGTGGGGATGTGTTGATTGGATTTGGGTGTAGCTCAGAATAAAGATGTAAATGGGAGATGGCAGTGTAAATGCAAATATATAGATTACGGTTCAGTGTAGATGGTAGTGGGTATGTTGATGGTAGTTGATTGGAGTGGTATGTAGAATCGGGATGTAGATTGGAGTGGAGATGCAGATTGGAGTGGACATGTAGAGTGGAGTGGAGATGCAGATTGGAGGGGGTGGGGTGCAGATTTAGATTTGTGGTCAGTAAATTCATCAGAAAGATAAGTACGGAGAATTCAGTAACAGGATTCCTCCCTAGAACTTTCAATTTGATTTGGCTAGATTTGTGTTGCCAGAAACTAATGAATACATAGTGAACACAAGGAAACTGATGAATACATAGTGAACACAAGGAAACTAATGAATACATAGTGAACACAAGGAAACTAATGAATACATAGTGAACACAAGGAAACTAATGAATACATAGTGAACACAAGGAAACTTGTATAAAGCCAAGACTAAATGCCCCTCTCTTACTAGAACCGACCCAACGTATGTATGTTATTTTTTTTGTACGATTCTACTAAATGATGAATATCGACCCTTTATACAAAATGACCTTCTGATCTGTCTATCTTCTCTTTTCCCATCAGTTTGCTTAAACAGAGTCATATGTGTGCCATTCAGGAGTGTACTGGGTAAGCAACTCGGCCCTGGACTTATCTGCCGGGACAGGCCCGGGGTTTTGCTCACACCAGTAAAACACCGGTAAAAACGGATTTTTTTGACGGCCCACCGGCCCACCGATGCTGCGGCCCACCGGGATTTGTCCCGGTATGCCCAATGGCCAGTACACCACTGGTACCATTCAAATAACAAACAAAGTCATCAGTGATATTCTCTATATAATATCGCCTTCTAAACTTCCGAGAGAACAAAGAAGTTTTAACAATTTTTAATCATCAGGCAGCTGGTACAACGTTCATCAGAACGTAAGACATGCCGCATCAGTTCGGTAATTCGGATGACATACAATGCATGACAAATTGAAACAACTCATTCATAAAGCATACCTATGATGAGAGATAATATTCTACCCTCCATGTAAAGATTAGAAATAATTGTAGTACATTCAGTAATGTTTTACATGTATTTGTTAATCAAATAATGAAATCGTCGTTATGTAATTATGTAGATACCCCACAAAATAAATCTTATTATTTTTTTTTAAAGTGTAACGGTTACATGGATCAACGCAGGAGATTGTTTCTAAATCTTGGTTGACCTACTCTTGCCTGCGACGATTGACCTGCTACGTCCAAGTTAAACTCTGCGTTCTTGTGATATAAATTGTAAAGTGTTCAAAGCTGTTGACGCTTTTTTTAAGTTTTAGATTTCATGATTTTATTAATATGTGTGTAAACAATTCCATATAATACATATGCAAATAATATTATTATTCGTATCAAGCATATTCCTGTCGTGACTCTCTCTCTCTCTCTCTCTCTCTCTCTCTCTCTCTCTCTCTCTCTCTCTCTCTCTCTCTCTCTCTCTCTCTCTCGTGTTATGGCAAGTGCTTGTATGCAGGGGAAGACAGTACCAAAGTCGTAAAACTTGTTGCACAACCCCAACTGTTTCTTTAATATGGCAATAAATTTGCTTAAACTGTAACGTAATTTGTGTTTGGATAGGGAAGACAAGCTCAAAAGGAACTCTACAGCTATTGTCGTAGACCTAAAATAATCAGGTTTTAATCAACAAATAGGTATCGGAAAATAATGCATTCTGTATAACCATTTCGTATTTTTATTGTCCAGACTGGGAAGTTAAATAAATGTCACGCCTACAATCTCTCTATGAAAGAAAATAAAAATGCCTACGGAAAACTCATGAATTATATGTGTAGGCAATGTTGAAATGTATACCGTCTATAATCGTGAATAAAACGATTACCAACTGCAAACTGCATAGACCCAGATCTGCCGTCGCATAATGCGCCGGCAGATCTGAGTCTATGCAGTTTATAATTACTAATTAGTAGAACAAACAGCATAGATCCTGATCGGCCGTCGCATTATGCGCCTGCAGATCAGGGTCTATGTTGTTTCCATTTGGATGCGATTTATACGCGAGTATATACGGTAAGTTGAATACTTAGAAGACAGCTATCTTCATGGCGGGAGCAGGTCACGCGGACTAGTTAAAATCATGCAAAATAAAAGGTGTACACAACGTTGTTTATAGGAAAAGGTGAAATTGCTCGTCTACAATTGACATGCCATCATATGACATAACAAAACACATCATGCTTCAAAATTATTGATGCTGCGAATATTTCATGAAGTATAATGCGTCGACCATTGTTCCACGAACACACGTAACGGAAAAAGAGAGTTTCATGATATGATGCCACCGGGAAGTACAGATTTTGACACCATGACTTGGAAAGATAAAACTGTATGTTTTTGAGTCACATAGTTGTCAGAGTTGTTCTGAGTACCTGTGTTCTTGCCATAACCTCCTTTTACAGATTTTGGTATGGAATCTTTCAGATGAAGCGGTTTCCATTGAATAATTATCGGAGTAACCTTGTTGACATAGCATCGATGTTTGCGGTCAGGTGAAGTTATCAAAATTGATAGAAAGCTCAAAAAGATTTTTAAATATACTTCTGAAGCATGACGATTTAAATAGTTGTTAGTTAGTTTGATTGTTTGTTTTGTAGGCAAAAAAAAATTTTTTTTTTAAATACTCGACTTCAAAACCGTACAATCCTGCATTTTAACAAACATATTATCCGAAACTCAACTATCAATCTTCGAAAAAGTGAAAAGGAAGAATTTTAGCAAACGAATAACCAAGCTTCAAGAAGCCGAGGCATGTGTTTGCGCTCCATACAAGGAAAACGTTTCAAACATATTTGTTCGATATTATTTCGAACAAATTAAGTCATACAATTGTCATTTGACATGGCAAATACACTGCTCGCAAGAAGTTATTGCTTTTTTATTTATAAATCGTTCGTCCAAAATAATTTCACTCCTCTCTTCTTCAAACAAAAATCTACCTCACAGTCAATTATACAATCTCAGCCCACACAATATATTAAAAAGCATACACTTTGTGTACAATATACTCATACACACCCACGAATAGTTTGGCGGGGGAAATCTAATTTTGAAACTCTTTAGAATTTTATTATCGACGCCATCCATGCAATAAAACCAATCAGAAGTCGGCATTATCTCATTTGAAGAGGTGATTGACTTGATATTTACCGCTATGAATCCCTCTAGTGTTTGTGTCCAATCCGAAGTCGCTGTTATCTCATTTGAAGAAGTGATTGACTTGGTATTTACCGCTATGAACATAATGTCAGTATTCATTTAATCTTGAAACGGAGCTAGCTTTTTTGGGGGGGGGGGGGATTCTTGTAATGAAAAGCTTTCAAACATTTTCTCCGATTTTCTGAACTTTATTTAAGATTAATTGAAAATGAATTGGTTTAGAATTTTGATCCAGGACTGTGTATAACGTTCGAGTCAACTGAATGTTTGCTCCCACCCACTGTAAACGAAGGTTTGACCCATATGGTAAAATTATGTGATATAAATGAAAACTCCAATGGAATAAATTTGCACCGAACACGAACCAGTGGTTTTGTTTTCTATAATTATCCATTAAACATTGTCATGGAACAGATCAGAAATGATGCAGATCATTGCATCACTTTACCAAAATGTAGCAACAGACAAGAATGCTGCAACTGATTTGAGTACTTTGTGTACTGTATTTTCAAAATCCATACTCCACACGCAGCAAAATTTACAACTTTTCTCTTTTAAACATTGTTTGACGCTGTGCAGTGTCTTTAAAGAACATACTTTTTCTCTAATGTCTTCTTCATGTTCTCTCTCCATTTCTATCTCAAATCTCGTTCTGTCAATTGAAACTATTTTTATCTTGCACATTTGTTTGTTTTACCTAATTTCTCTTTTCCAGAAAATATTACAGTAATGGCTTACACACGATCATGCTTTTAACTACATATGAAGAATATTTTGTCAGTTCAAAGGATTAAAATAATATTTATCAATTGTGGAAGAATAGTCAAAAGATTTGCTGCTTTATTTGCATGTTTGCTTATTGTGTACCAAAATAGCTGGGTGTTTTGTTTCCTAGATACATGATTGCTGCATTCTAAAAACACGGCATAAATGTCGTCCTTGCTTCGATTTTCTATCACTTTGGAAAATCTCATCTCTAAGCACTCTTGCCAATAATAGCATTTTCTTGTGAGTATAAATCTTTTGTCAATATGAGCCTTTATTTCTTTATGACGAGATGAACTACTTTTTCAGTGCAAGAACCAACAATTATGCAATTTCCTTATTCTCAGCTATTGTCAACTGCATTCAAAATCACCTAAAATTGTCCCATTTTTTTCAGTTAACAATACCCGGGACCTTAAAATACAATTTAAACATGATAATAACAGTGTAATAGAAGTAGCGATGGCTTAAAAATCGAGACTATCATTCGTCACGGCCTACTTAAATGTGTCGGTGTCAGAACGAACGACTCTTCAAATACTCTAATTACCATGATGCAAAGCTTCCTTCAGAATTGTAACCAGACTGTATTGTTTCTTGTTCTGTTAATCATAGCTCCATATATTGTTTAACTGTTGTGCCCCATTGGAATTTTCCAGGAATTGGACACAGTGCTACTGGTAAATGAGTCCTGACCATCTTGATATACCCTTGTCAATATCAGCCTACTTTTACGTCTGTGTGATAGAAAATCTTCCCGAAAGAATAGTCAGGTACAGGATACTCATGATCTGAAAAACACGCACCTATCACAAATTCTACGAGCTTTTCGCAGTTTTCGCAATTTCTGCCATTCACTCTTTCCATATATTGTATTTGCAGCAGTGTATACGGTCATCCCATAAGCATGTTGTAGTTTTGAGGAGATCATTTGCTCTCAGTGGAACTTTCCTTCCGCAATTTTCAAAATTACATTAGGAACAGAAGCAAATAAAGCCTTAAAATGATAGGGAAGATACGTTTATTCTCTAGTTATATTCATGGACTGATCAATTCAGTACATGAAAAGTCAACTTTATCTTTCTTTTCCTCACGAAAAAATGTTCAAACAATTATATCTCAATATTTGTTAAGTCTTCAAGCATAATGCATTTCTCCATAACTGGAGAGAGATTAACAATTATTTTAGCAAATACTGGTTACATTTCAACCATTTGAACACGTTTGGTCCATAATAGAAAGAAATATAATTAATTCTTTACCTTTTCAATCAGCCTTTGTTTCAAAAGTGACTGAAAACTGTAAAGAAGTATTCACAAGACCTGTTTCCAGCAGTTACAGATATAAATCTGATATTTTTATTTTTGGTCATCGAGAAGATATTTAATGTGACGGGATTGCTAAGTTTGGTTTGGTTTGGTGTTTTACGGCACATCAACACATGTAGTCGGTACCGAGACTATTCGAATAAAGACCCTTGCTCAAGGACATACCATCATAGCCGGCTTGAGCTTATCCGATGGTAGGATTCGAACCCGCACCCTTTCGGTAACGAGTCCGGCACACTAGCCACTAAGACACCACGGCTTCTACCTACATTAGTCGTCTGTTTATAACATGCAAGATGGCGCGTCGGACCTATTCTACTTCCCCGAGCTCTCAGGGCGTGAGATTGCTAAGAAAAGGTATTTTGTATTATTTTAGGACCAGAGTATCTCTCCTGGTGCATACTTTAACAAGAAAAATAAATAAATCACGATCAGTCTAGGAGAAGTTAGAAGCAGCTCGATTTTATTTTCCCAGAAGTCCATACTATATATTGTTAGTCCGTTTTTTTCAGGATTCCATTACGGTTAAAATTTCCAATGCCGCTTTTATAACGATGAGTACCATTTTTAATACTACACACTTTGATCAAAAACCAAAAAGAAGAAAATTAAAAGTAAGAAAGGAGAAAAAAGAAAGGAGAAAATAAATATATTCTGATATACTTTTCGCTCAACCTGTGAAACGTACGTAATAAACTGAGACGACAGCAGATGCGGCAATAATTTTTTCCGCACGTGTTTAATTTATTTCTTGCAATTTTGTGTACCTATAGATTCTAATTATTTCTGAATATATAATTCTGAAAGTGTGGATTACACCTTACACTTTCAAATTATTAGTTCTAAATATTTAATCAGATATATATATATATATATATATATATATATATATATATATATATATATGTGTGTGTGTGTGTGTGTGTGTGTGTGTTTTACCATGTAGTTCATCTAATTGGACTTGCGCAGAACACATGCTAGTGCATTTGATAAAATGTTATATTGTGTTAATTTTCATTTTATGGACTCAATGTGTATAGTTCCTTATGGACTCAATGAGTATAGTTTCTTATGGACTCAATGAATATAGTTTCTTATGGACTCAATGAGTATAGTTTCTTATGGACTCAATGTGTATAGTTTCTTATGGACTCAATGAGTATAGTTTCTTATGGACTCAATGTGTATAGTTTCTTATGGACTCAATGTGTATTGTTTCTTATGGACTCAATGAGTATAGTTTCTTATGGACTCAATGAGTATAGTTTCTTATGGACTCAATGTGTATAGTTTCTTATGGACTCAATGTGTATAGTTTCTTATGGACTCAATGAATATAGTTTCTTATGGACTCAATGTGTATAGTTTCTTATGGACTCAATGTGTATAGTTTCTTATGGACTCAATGTGTATTGTTTCTTATGGACTCAATGAATATAGTTTCTTATGGACTCAATGTGTATAGTTTCTTTTGGACTCAATGAATATAGTTTCTTATGGACTCAATGTGTATAGTTTCTTATGGACTCAATGTGTATTGTTTCTTATGGACTCAATGAATATAGTTTCTTATGGACTCAGTGTGTATTGTTTCTTATGGACTCAATGTGTATAGTTTCTTACGGACTCAATGTGTATAGTTTCTTATGGACTCAATGTGTATAGTTTCTTATGGACTCAATGTGTATAGTTTCTTATGGACTCAATGAATATAGTTTCTTATGGACTCAATGTGTATAGTTTCTTATGGACTCAATGTGTATAGTTTCTTATGGACTCAATGTGTATAGTTTCTTATGGACTCAATGAATATAGTTTCTTATGGACTCAATGTGTATAGTTTCTTATGGACTCAATGAATATAGTTTCTTATGGACTCAATGTGTATAGTTTCTTATGGACTCAATGAATATAGTTTCTTATGGACTCAATGTGTATAGTTTCTTATGGACTCAATGTGTATAGTTTCTTATGAACTCAATGTGTATAGTTTCTTATGGACTCAATGTGTATAGTTCCTTAAGTAACAATCCAAATTATCACCAATATTTTTTTATTCTCCATATGTAACTCATCCTTGCTGATTTTCCAATGTCCTTTGATGGATGACTTTGACATCAGCTACTGAGGTTAACGCTGCTGTTATCTATATGTAGCCAATTAAGCTAATGATGTAGAGTTGATTGATTGTGATATTGAACTGACAATGTTTTCACGCACTGCTAGATATCTGTCATATTTGATAATGAGAATCAGAGAACCATCACAGAACTTTATGGACTACATGTAAATTGAATTTTTTATTGAATCGGTTGACTATGTTCTTAAAGACAATACATAATTGAAGAATGTAGGAGAGTTTGAAAGGGGTCAAACAGTATCTTTCTGCAAGAAAATTTCCTTTTAACTCGTGCATGAAAAAGGGAACGAGAGTCAGAAATAGAGCGTGATACAACTATTTAGCTAAGAAAAGTCTATAAGGACAAAATCAAAATTGTGCTCAGTTTTACAAGAAAAAGATGAATTGAGAGAAAACCCGCTATCAAAATATCTATTCTCATTTGATCGTCTGGAACACCAATAAATTTTGTCTCGTCAGTGATATAATATATCCTATGCATACTGAAGGAAAATTTCCGATAAATCTTGTTGGAAGCAATAGTCACCACAAGATTAACAAAGTACCATGGGACTTCGAAAACTCGAACCGCTGTGGACCCAAATGTTTGGTTCTTATTTTAAAGTCACAAACAAGAGATTTATTTACAATAGGACGGGGCAAGTCTTTCGAGTAATCCAGATTTTTCGAGTGATTGATGTTTGAATTATTGAAGTTTTACTGTAAATTTTAACTACTGTGTTTGAAGGTTTTGTTTGTTTCTTGGAGGTACGCATCCCTTTTTGCTTTATGTTTCCGGCCTAAACCTAACTTAGTTTCACTGTTAGCAGTTAAACTTTTTTTTATCAAAGCTATGTATGTGAACACTGTCGTTCATAAATACCTACATAATAAATAAATTGGTACATACATACATACATACATACATACATACATACATACATACATACATACATACATACATACATACATACATACATACATACATACATACATACATAATACATGCATACAGACAGACAGACAGACAGGCACTCACTTCTTCAAAGAGATATTTACATGATAAATATAATGAAAGAATGAAACCACATGCCCCATAGGAGCAGGACAGTCACCGTTGTCATTTACTGAACATTTTACATGACACAATTATGCATGTAAGGTAAAAGACATGAAAATAATAACCATATATACATACGCTTAAACATCGATAACTCGAACATCAATCACGAATATTCTGTGATACTCGAAGAATTTGCTTAGTCCCAAAGTAAAAGAATCTCTTGTTTGTGACCTGGAACAAAAACTCGTAACGACCTAAATCTCGAACAAAAAATTTGGGCCTGTAGCTTAAAATTCTGCTGTAATTCTTTCTTAACATAGATGTCATAAAAATTCACGATTGTGTTTTGTCACTTCAGGTTAAACAAACTCCAGTATTCAGAACTAGCGAAGAATCGATCGTATTTATGGCGTACTGTTAAGAAACATTAGGCGACTATTAAATGATGTACATTCCCACGACGTTTATGAAAGATACATTATGATGTATCTTCGCTCAAGGGTAATCTTCATTCGCTGTTGGAGAAAAGTGCTAAAATATGAACAGTTGCTAGCTTCCTATATATTCCTACACTTGGCAATATATACCTACACTTGGCAATATATACCTACACTCGGCAATATAAACCTACACTTTGAAACCTATACCTCTCCAACGCTTTTAGACACTGTTTATGTTTATTTGCGCGTTTTTGTAGGGGTCTGTATCAGAAAATATGGTTGACGGGTCATTTATGCAAATAAAACGTCGTTATGCACTGGTAACTTTTGACTGCTCAATGTCTTTTTCGACCGTTCCATAAGTCCCAACACAGCTACCAAATTGAAACTTAGATATGGAATACAAAAATAGACATATGTTAATATCGAAGGAGATATTTGCACCTTTTGTCGAATTGTAACACTGTTAACCGCTTTATCTGTTGTAAGAATGTAAGTGATAATATTCCCCTATCCCTGTCTAAAGACGGTTTGAAAGCTATTGCTACTAATTTCGCTACTAACTGCATCAATAACTCGCACTTTTCTGGTGTAAGCTATCGCCCGTATCATTTCTTAGTTTCACATCCTGCTTGTTATAATCGACGTTTTCTTTATAACCATGCGTCTAAGCATGATGACATTGTAGTTTATTCGTGTGCCTGCAGCACTTCATCTTTCCGATCGCCTGTAAAATCAACACTAATAACTGAATGAAAGAACTAGAATGTGATTATCCTAGCAACAACATTTAGATATTCTTGATGATCTGTAAATCTCTGTCAGCTGTTTACTGAGAACAAAAAAAACAACAAAACAAAACATAAAATCTGTCCAAAACTGAACAAGAAAGAATAAAACAGAAGAAATGCAGATTAGACTGACTGACAGACACCTACACGTCACATTTTCAATTGTATGGACAGATATTGCAGAGTATGTATGGACATCTAGGCCGAGCTAAGTGAGAACTGAAAAAGAAAGGTCTCTCTCTCTCTCTCTCTCTCTCTCTCTCTCTCTCTCTCTCTCTATATATATATATATATATATATATATATATATATATATATATATATATATAGATATATATATATATATATATATATATATATATACTCATGAAAGCTGCACCACAGAATTACTTAATAAGCCAAACTACGCTTGTTAAACGATTAGTCCAAAGCAAGAAAGTCAAAAACTGAATGAAAAGGTCGCTAAAAATTTGAAGTTTAAAGATATTCATATACAAGTTTGTTTTTTTTTTTTGTTCGGCGGCGGTGTTTTTCAATGCAATATGCATCAAAGGAATATTCTCTGTTTTTTAGTAGCTTTACGGATCCTTTGAGCATGTTTCTCTCCCTGTACACACACACACACACACACACACACACACACACACACATATATATATATATATATATATATATATATATATATATATATATATATAGAGAGAGAGAGAGAGAGAGAGAGAGAGAGAGAGAGTGAGAGAGAGAGAGAGAGAGAGTGAGAGAGAGAGAGAGAGATGGGTCAGTTAATTTGTAATTAAAACATTTGATTTTTATTTTGCATTCGTTTAAATGACATGCTATTGTGTTTTGTCCTGCTAATTACGTGTTTGCTTCCATCGTATATACTAGCATAGCATGGACATTTGTGTGTGGTCTCTACCTGAAGTCATTCAATCGTATACTAGCATGGATATTTGTGTGTGGTCTTTACCTGAAGTCCTTCCATCGTATACTTGCATAGCATGGACATTTGAGTGTGGTCTCTACCTGAAGCCCTTCCGTCGTATACTAGTATAGATATTTTAGTGCGGTCTCTACCTGAACTCCTTCCATCGTATACTAGTATAGACATTTGAGTGTGGTCTCTACCTGAAGTCCTTCCATCGTATACTAGTATAGACATTTGAATGTGGTCTCTACCTGAAGTCCTTTCTGACATTATTTGAGATTTTCTTATGTTGGTTTCTGGGCCGTAATGCTGATTTGTTTTATATATTAATTGCCATGTATCACCAGAGATTGATATCGTTCTTAGCATATTGACGAAACTATGATTTTCTAATTAATTAGCATGACTAATGCATGACATTAAGTACCTAGACATCACGCAACGAATTTCATGATGGACATTTTTTTTTGGTACTGACCCACCGAGGATATGATAGAATTAAGATTAATTTTATCTTAATTTTATAAGAGACAGAATAATAAACAACAGGCCCTTTAATCTGTCATGCCAGTTTTGAAGGTAGATAGAGTGCATGTGGGCAGGTGGTACTAATACATGTAATAATATAATACGTATTCCATGTGTTGCACAGACTACTTCGACTGCACATGCCTAGTTTAAAAAAAGGAAAAAATATTGGGGAGAAAGGAAGCTGTATTTTGTTTTTATAAAGAAATGAAATAAAATAAACAATTTCATATGAAAGAAGTAAGTTTTTATCAAAACACGAAAATACGTACATACCATAAAATAAAAGATTTATTTGCACGTGCGGATATAAATGAAAGAAGGCGTGAAACAAAAATATTGTCCTTTTTGATTACTATTTACTGATCAAAAGTGAAAACTGTAATTGCAAGGTTAACCTGCTGAACTGTGATATGAATATTGCAAGGTTAACCTGCTGAACTGTGATATGAATATTGCAAGATTAGCCGGCTGAACTGTGATATGAATATTGCAAGGTTAGCCGGCTGAACTGTGATATGAATATTGCAAGGTTAGCCTGCTGAACTGTGATATGAATATTGCAAGATTAGCCTGCTGAAATGTGATATGAATATTGTAAGATTAGCCTGCTGAAATGTGATATGAATATTGAAGCATAGCACAAACTGAATGTGTTTCAACCAAACTTTCTTAATTTAACACTTTAAGGCAAGAAAATTTCGTCTCAGACTTTTGAAGTCATGATAAGAAAAAAAATATGTTTGAATGATCTTTGCGCATTTTTACCATTATTAAAAGGAGCTTTGAGATTTCTTAAGAATAATACCTACTGCAAGTCAAAGATATCCTACTGACACAACTGTGCTTAATATTATAAATAAAATTATTATTGTTTTGTCGTATAGGCAAAGAGCACGTGATAGTGTGATAGACATATATAGAGCTTGGAAACACATATCGTATATTAACATCGGGCCACAGTCTTTATTGTATATCATATGATCAGAATATATTCGTGTAATGTTTCTAAACTAGTACACGTAGACGCCATACTGTCTCCGCACAATCACTGTGTAGCCATTGCGAAGACATGTAAATTAGTACACGTATACGCCATTTTGTCTCCTCACTAACACAGTGTAGTCATTGGGTCGACAAGTAAATTAGTACACGTATACGCCATTTTGTCTCCTCACTAACACAGTGTAGTCATTGGGTCGACATGTAAATTAGTACACGTATACGTCATTTTGTCTCCTCACAATCACTGCGTAGCCATTGCCTCGACATGTAAACTACTAGTGCACGTCGACGTCATATTGTCTCGTCACAATCACTGTGTAGCCATTGCGTCAACATCTAAAATTAACGTTGGGCTTACTCAGTAGGTCAAACAAATTATATTACATCAAAATGTCAAACAAAAACCCGATAACGATCTGTAAATATTCCAGTTTTTTCAGTCATGTCTCTGCATATACATAATTATCTGTATATTTCTTAGATTATAAATAGCACCGATTTTAAAAGGGAATAATGGTTAATAACATCATATATGCCTTTTATGTGGCTGATAGGCTGGCATATGCTATATTATTAATCTTGATAATTAAACAAGACTATAACATCTGTTTTTGACTGTGACGCTAAATAAAACAATTTTTAGACAATAAAAACTTTGCTGTTAGGATGTTATTATCACCATACTCCAATACTCCGGTGATTTTTTAATTTTTTTTTATATTTTCATTCTTCTCCAAAGGTATTTTTTGTAAGTTTTAATAATATCTTTCTATCTCGTTAATTCAAAATTTTATTTTAATAGAATAATGAAAGAAAAAGGCAAAATATTATTCAAAAATACAATTTATTTGCGCAAGCTGATCTATCTGTCCTAATTCCAATGAGGAAATCATTTAACGGAGACAGGATAAGACCGGAGGCTATGGAAGCTGTGAGCGTAAAATTAAATTTCTATTGAAAATGAATCATTCCGATAGGCACAATACAGTCTTTCTGGATTCATAGTATAACATCTGCGTCGACATTTAAATGAAAGAAAAGCTGAATATTTACATTATTCTTTTTAATCGCCAGATGATAAAAAAGACAACAACAAAAAATTGTCAGATGATGTGCAAGTATTAGAACATTTTTATCTGGGCCATTTGAAACATCTTGGTCCATGTTATTTATTGAATGGCATACGAAAGAGATTTTAAGATCAAATATTTTCTTTCATTTAATCATGCACATGTGGCCTTAGAACATCGAACATAAACATAGTGCGGGCTCTCTGGGCGTCTTTTGTACGTTATTAACGCGTTTCTGAATTCTTAGTTATATCGTCTTTATGTGTATGAGATATACGTGTATTCCTTTCACAGAAAAAGTAAAAACAATATGAACTATTTACCCTGACTTAATTCTAATATGGTTTTCGAACACGCTATATTTAGTCCCATGAGTGGATGATAAGGTCAGCCATCTTGATTGTGTGTCGTGTGGTGCTTGCAGTGACACATATGTCATTAGCAATAACACGTCTCGTGCTTTGTTTGAATTTGACCTGAAGATCACAAAACTCTGAGTTTGATTTTGAGAATGAGTTTTCGCTATCAGCCAATCAGACGCCGTCTTTTCATAGTAAAGTCATCTGTGATTGGCGGACACAAAATCTCAAGAGTTTTATGATTTTCTGGCCTTGTGCAAACAACTATATCACTTTAATTATTAGTAAAAATGACGCGGTAATAAACTGTAGACAACGTTTTTTTCGGATTTAAATTAAAATATTTAAAATTCTCATTTAACAAATTGAAAATAACTGATAAAGTTATTACCTAAACATATTCATCTGAGACATTTTCGCAGGGTTTTGGCATCAGATACGTGAATTTTGTGTTTGTTCTTTGAAAAAAGGTTCATTCAAAAGACGATGCAAAAGAAGTTCTTTCTTTAAATAATTTAAATTACACCTTTCGTGGGGAAAATCTTATGTGTCTGTACATATGCTACCTGTCGTAGTGGTTGCGGTCTGTTTATTAATAATTAGTGTTATATGTAAATTTTGCATTAAGATTAATATAGCTATTATGTTAATTACTTGTATTATGTATCTAGTTCTGTTTGGAAACGTTCGGACAATATCGAATACATTTTCTGAAGATTTTGAAGTACTCAAATACAAAGTCCAAGCCAGATAACTACTGGTCGTATGCTACAGAGTAACTTTCAATGGCAATTACCTTTTAAATGAAGATTTTACTCGCATTTTGATCTCTCTTGCGCACATGAATAAAGGATCCGGAGCGATGATGACAATACGTTGAGAGATCATGGTCCTCAAGAGATATAAAAGTCGCTTTCGTATTTTGCTCTTTAATTTTCAGGGCTTCGTCATGATATTTATTAAAAGAGTGGGTTATTATAATTTGGGGACTTTTGTCAACATATGTCACATTATTAGCAATACAGAGGAGGAAAAGAAATGGTCAATAATGTAGTTGACAGGTCAAGCTATTGGTACTTAAATGGCTATTTTGTCACATTAATCATCACAGTGGACTTGGAACCTATATTTTTTTTCATTAAAAATTTTAAAATATTTATTCATGTCATTATATTGGTCGGAGTAGTGTTGAAAAAACAAAGGTTAAATGGTATTGAGCTCATTGAAATTTTCATTGTGTTTATGATCAGCTGTTTGGCTTTCCATTTTGAAATATCACTTGTAGTTTTGGGAAATATATCTTCAGAGCAGCTGTTGCAACCTTAAAAGTAAAATCTTATAATAAAAACAATAATAGGCACTATAAATTTAAATAAGATAAGAAACAAGACAAAATAAATGTTTAATTTCAAAAAGTGTGCGACAGAAGTTTTCTGGGCAATGCGTCGACATGGTGTTTTACCTTTGTCAATTGCATATATATATATATATATATATATATATATATATATATATATATATATATATATATATATATATATATATATATATATCCATTTAATATGGAGGCCCCGTCAAAATGACCAAGTTTTCAGCTCTTTCCTTCTTTCTTCCCTTTATAAAATATATAACATTTAATTCCACGATACATCATCAAGATACATGTATGTGTGTTTATGTCTACTACCAGACAAAGCTGTACTAAAAGAAGCTGGAGAAATGTCTGTTATTTGGGCTATATAAAATTTCTGCACTGCAAAATTCTTCAAACTATAAAGAAGAAACTGAAAATTTCTCTCTCTTTTGTCCTTTCTCTTATTTAAATTAAGTTTATCTAATAATTCTTACTGAACTTGACTTGAAACAATAAGCAGAAACGACTTGAACTAGCCTACAGATAGGTCTTGTGGTATCTAATTTCGCGGACAATGCAAGGTCCATATAGGAGAAAAAGAGGAAAAGGGTGAAGCAGATAAGACAAAGGAAGTAACGAGTAAGATAATCGATTCACCGACCACAAAAAGAAGGTTATATTATATTAGAACGTATATAATTCGGCATTTCTGTTCATAATAAAGATACTTTTCACAGACCAATATGTTTTGTTGCTGAATTTAATCAATTGATAAAGTTCTCAAAAGACACGAGAAAGAAAAGAGATTTCATGTTATATTCATCAGACCTAGAACGTTTACCCAGAAAAAAAAATCAACATTAGTTTAAGATATGATAAAGTCAGTTACTGACACTTATGAGTTTTTGATTAATTATTGATGTTGAATTATAGCAGAATTGCAAAATATTTTCCTTTGTACGAAAATTATATATATATATATATATATATATATATATATATATATATATATATATATATATATATATATATATATATGTATTTATCAAATAAGGTGGAGAGACGAGATATTAACTTATTTCAGAAATAAGCATGTGCCTCAATATCCAACTTCTAATATTAATGAGAAAAAAAAAATGGTCGTTGAAATATATATGTACTTTCTCAAATTTATATATGTAACGTGACACAGACATGTTATATTTTCGTTGAAGAAATAATTAAAGTTTCTATTAAATATAATTTGTATTTTTCTCTTTGATTTTGAGAGTACAGTATTTTCTTGTCGTTTTGCTTTTGTTTTTCCATTAGTTTGACAAGCCTGTTTAACCTTTACATGTCTTAATGTCATTTTCAACCACAGGAAAAACATATGCGGTTTTCTTCTTGACATTTATGTCTTTTGTCTGTATGTAAATTAAGGATTTGAGATGATCAGGGCATTATCACATTCTTTCAGATAACTAGTGTCTGCATGTAGATTAAGGGTATGAGATGAACAGGGCATTATAACATTCTTTTAGGTTATTTTTGTCAGCAATCTATTGTATTATTTACGCCTGGACAAACGAACCTGGTGTTTATTTCATTAAACACAGCAGTCACATTACATTTTATTACATTTTGAAGATTATTTGATAGCAAAACTTCTCTTATCTCTACAATTGGTCATCAAGAAAGACCGAGACTGTCTATTCCCCTACCTAAAATCGAAGAAACTTCGCTACTGACATGGATTTGAGGACTGTTGCCCTGCTGGACAAATTGAACCTACTGAGTACTTGGTGGAATGCTATACATCCTTTGGCTGTTCGAAAGCCTAATTATTCTGAACAGCTCCAGATTGGGTTATAGCATCATTGAAAAAGTTTACAAGGCGATGCAAAGGTACAGTGATCACAATTAAAAAAAATGTATTTGAAAATTATTTTTGTCGTGTAAAGTGGGGAGATAATTAAAGGTAGTGTTCAACCATTGCAAGAGTCCTATGGACAGATTCTCTGTGGCAATAAGTCATGGAAGACTTCTTCTTCTTTTTTTTTACATTCGACTCTACTGCTCAACGCTAGGTTAAAAATAAAATGAATCGGAATAATTAATCTTTGAACTGAGCTAAATTCGTATGGCTGATAAAATTAGCTTCTCACATGCACAATTAGTATGTGTCCTTTCTAAAATATGACGGTCGTCAACTCATTTATAAATTGTTCCGAAACTATTTCGGAAACTATTACCTTCAAACTGATGGCGAAAGTGTTACTAGCAGAAATTTCATTAGTTGAAGGAAATGAGCGACATGTATATTTGTAATAGTTTTTCAGGTGGAACGTTTCAAAGTGGTTGAATAATTTTTTTTATGTTTTATTTGGGTGCAAAAGTATCTATTCTTTATACGTTGTGGAAATCCTGCAATTCGTTTAGAAACAAACTTTAATTTATATTTTGGTACATATAATTAAGTTTGAAACCAGTTCATATTCGGACAATGGTCATTTTTTGTGTAATTCTAACAAAGCCCCCTATACAATGCATGGAGAGAAATTGGTATTTATCTTGCAAGACTGAGATCTCTTTCGAGGTCACGTGTCATCAACAATTTAACCTTCCATTCGCATCGGAAATCGACGAGTATGTTTCCAGTTCGTACGTATTATGCCGTTCATAAAGAGGATAAGGAAGTAATGATTTTAAATCTATCCCAAATACAAGTTTCACATCTGCACATCAGGGGATGACGCCCGATGATGACTACAACATATTAGTACAAACGTGATCTTAAATCATTATTGGGATGCGGTTTTACAAACAGATTTAGTGTCTATTTGATAGAACATATGATCATTCTATTGCCTTTCCTTATTGTAATGGATGGCTAACTTTACCACAACAGTGTGCATGAATACTATCGTCTGATAAATGTATGATTTCGTCGGGTAAATTAAATTTTTTGCTCATTTCATAAATTTCATTTGAAATGAGTACTAATGTAAGATCGTCAATGTACATAACTGACCTGAGAATGAGAATGAAAAATACTCCCGTTGAGGAGGTGGAGAAATTCCATCTATCACATGTTTGATACAGCAACACATCATTATATTGCTTGCGACAGCAAGAAAACTGAGCAGTAAAAATTGCTTGGCTATGTTCAAAGCCAAAGTAGAACTTATGATTGTGAAAATTCATCATTTCTACATGTGGGTTGAAGCTTGTTTTTAGTCCCGTTCAACCAGACTTTCCCATTGGCCTCGTGAGATCTCCGCCATACGAGGATCTGGTAAAATGATTCAATGCTCGTTGTTACTGTTAGAGGGCGCTTCGCTCCAACATTGTACAAGGAAAACAGCAAATTAGATATTTCTCGCATCTCAAAATGTTTCTAAAATTACTGTCAGCGATCACTGAAGCAAATATTATACAGTAAGCTTAAAACGATATAATTAAACATATATTTTTTTAAACTGACGCGGATGCAGGAGGTGTGTTTCAATCAGCCAATGGAATTTTCAAAAACGTTTACGTGAAACATGACATCGTATGATGATCACAATGACGTATTATGTCACCTCATTGCATCAGCCAATAAAATTGCTTTTTCAAATTTTGTGAAAGTGTCGTTCTGACGTAAAAAGGAAAACTTAGTTTTTTACTAGCCTGGTTCACCTGGACTGCTTCGGCTTTCATCATTATGCAATTAAAAGCCAAACCAGAGCTTATGAAAAAACGAAGTGAAATGAAAACGAGACGCCTCAAAGTTTTGGAAGCTAGGTAACATTGAGAGTGTTGACTTAGATTGAATAAATTTAATAATGAAAATAAAGCAAGTCAATTCCCATATGTAAGGCAAAGAAAAGTAAAATTAATACCAGCCATGAAGAATGTTGTAAGAACAATTTAATTGTATACAAGCCTTGCGTCTTTTTGAAGTTATGTACTTCATGATGAGATCAAAACGTATTCGTTTGATGTAAGCAAACCGCATGGAGCGTAGTTTTTCTGCTATCCCTCTGCTGATATGCAGACTTTCTGTGGAGATACAGTCTGGGTAAGCCTTGACTATTTTTTTTTTCATCAGACCATGGTTTGGCGCATATCTCATGGAACCACGCGAGAAGTCTGATTGAACGTGACTAACTTGTTTCCCGTTTACTCTAACCTTATCCATAGTCCTGAGTTAGGATTCTAAACCTCAATAATATCCTTATTATTTTAAATAAAGTTTATAATTTGGGAAAATGATTATTATACAACTTGTCATTACACAAATTTCTCTAAAATAACAGCCAAAACCTTTTTTCATGATTTTACTCATCATTAAAGTTACAGATAATAAAGATTAATATTAAATTAATAACATATTGAAATGAATGAATATTTACTTAGTTTAAACATATTTTATTGCACAAATTTGTAAATTGCAAGCGGTACAATATAGAAGGTAAAGGATTAGAACTAAATCCAATGGCTTATAATGTTCTTATCCAAAAATTGTAAATCTATCTACTTCTGATGATACCGATGATAAAATCATGGATTGTCTTATCAGCATCCTCCAGTAACTCCTTGGGCAAATATAATCATGCGGTGTTTTTCCCCCCGTCTTTTGGATATATAGTGCATGGTCAATGCGGGGTCAGACAAATAAGGAAAATCAGCAGTACTCTAATTGAGCTTCGTGCAGTTTCTATACTGAACGATTGGGCTTTTATGATTTATTATATTGCTAGCAATTAGATAATCTATCTGCGACATCTGTCCAGGATTCGCAAATAAATTCTAACGAAGAAATCCATCGTATTTAACAAGAACATTGAGGGGAAAACCCTTCATCCAAAATTATTTTCGACATTATAACGGAGCATATATATATATATATATATATATATATATATATATATATATATATATATATATATATATATATATATATATATATATATACCACTGTGTATAACGTAGAGAGAAATGTATTCTCAGTATTTGTTTTATATTATACTGGATTGTCTGATTTTGTTATTTTCGTCCGAGCGAACATGAGGGATATATGCCTCTCTATGCAAAGAAGAAAACTTGTTTTTTCAGAACAGACGTTACCATGTGGCAGGAGTTGTGTTTATCCTTTTCAAGCCCCAGCTTGTATGTAATTTTCATTGCGTTTGTTCAAGAAAGTTGTCATATGAATTCTCTATGCTTAATTTCTTTGTTTCGTTCTATGTTTTGTGAAAGGCCAACTACAGATGACTTAAGCAAAAGACTCACACTAGATGTTTCTCGGCATGATAATTGCTCAGATGACAGTAGCTGACGTAGATGTATTCACAATCAAATATTAAACAAATAAGATAGTTATGAGCACTTGTGAAGTTTTAAATGTATGTCTACGTGAAATAAAATGTCTGCATATATTATTAATTCTCTCTCATAAATGTATTATGCTGAAAAAGGTGTCTGCAAAGATCAAATTGTATGCCTTTGCAATCCAAGTAACTGAATACTCGATTGAAAGCAAGGTCATTATATAAGCTCTTCAAGTGTGCTGTTTATGGTCACTCTTATGATTGACAAGAAAAACATGCCTTGTAGCACCCTTGGTTTTTATATTTTGTATTTTGGAATCTCCAATGTAAGTAATAAGATGATGCATGCTTTAGATAATTGGGGATGTGTTGGATCAATTGGAGTCATAGACACAATGGCGTCGAGTGGTATTCAAGATAAGTGGTGATACATTGCTATTGCAGCTGATTATTTATTTAACTGCTTTATTGGAAACGTAATTAATCTCGGAGTAGCGAAATGGTAATGAAATCATTGAAACTTTGTTCAAGTTTGTTAGCAATTCAACTTATCTGGTCAATGAACGGTTGAACAAATATAACTAGCTTTGTTTTTCGTGTATCCAACGTTGTGCTTTTTAGCAATGTTTGTTGTTTTTTGTTGTGTGTTTTTTTTTTGGGGGGGGGGGGAAGGGGGCGGGTGAGGGAGTGCAGACACAGAAAAAAAAAAAACTTGTGTGAATCCAGCCTTAACTGTCTGACTTTCAACATGCTAAAATTTGATTTAACCTACGAGTCAGCAATAGTAGTCTATAAATGGCCTGATAAAACGAAAGATATTTGTGAATTTAGACTGGGTTGATAATATACTAATAAACTTATATACATTTATAAAAAAAAATCTCTATTCAAGTAAACAGAATGACAAATTTTTCAAACAAAAAATAAAGACAAATGAGGATACTAAGTCTTAGGTTACAGTAGGCCTTTACAACATTAGAAAAATAAATAACATATATTTTTTATAATTCTTTACAAATTGTCTTCAAATATATTACGTGAATAACGATAATAGATTAACATCAAACATTTAAGTTAAAGTAGGATACTGTTGACGAAGGCAATGGAAAGAAAGATAAAGCAGAACGTATCAAGTATGGAAGTTATACACAGAACTACGTGTGTGTGTGTGTTTTTGTGTGTGTGTTTTTGTGTGTGTTTGTGTGTGTGTGTGCATTAGGACAGTTTCTACTGCATTTGAACTTTAGATATTCGATGATAATGAAGATTGGATATGATTTTTAAAATGATCAACTTTTGTATAAATCTTTTTCCGTTTAATACATCTTTATCCTCGGGGCTTGCTGCGCTGAGCCATTACTCTTGCCGACGAGATTTAAATTAATGTTGCATGGTCCTTTAATTTATATACATCCATATTGTATGTGCATATTAAGTGCTAAATCCTACACTTTACGCACCAAACTTTGAGATAGAAAAAATGATATTGTCATCGACTCCACGCATCTCGTTCGTGTCTCCAATATCATGCCATATTTAAAGGCATACATATCACTGGCTTAGTGTCAGAATCATAAGAATCCCCACAATAGCATTTTCGTGGTTTGAGACATATATCAATTTGAGTAATGTCACTTGATTGCTTGTCACATATTATTTATAACAAATTCTGCAACTGACAAAGGATACCGCCTAAATGTTTTTGAAACTTTGATTTATGTCCAGGTAAACCAGAAGAACAATAATATTATGAAAACACCTGAACACACCATACAGTTTTTACTAATGTTGTTTGGTTGCTTTTCCGATACTCTTTGTAACAATCTCATTAATTGAAAATGATACAATCTAAATGTTACTATAAATTGCAGTTTATGTCTTTGTAGAACAGAAGAATGAGATATTTATGGAAAAAAGACGAACACATTAGAAATATTCCAAATATAAGCTTTTCTTTAGAACAAAAGCCGAAAATAATGTCGACCTCAATTTTAAATCACAAAGCGTTTGCACTCTTAAAGATATATAACATTATTTCATTAGATTTTTCAGATGTTCGTCTTTTATAATCAAAGATTTATACTGTCTGATGGTGTTTTTGCATGTCCTGCTAACAAAAAAAAAATGTGCACATGGCAGTTACAATTTATTTGAAAATTACCGATATAAATTACCTATATGCGCAGAATCCTAAATCTTTGCACCTAAATAAAGTGATTACAAAGGAGGTAATGATATTTTCTCGCCTTATCTATTTTTGTCGCGTATATCATGACAAAAGATATAATGATATCTGCTCTCCATATCTATTTTTGTCTCATATATCATGACAAAGAATTTCAGGCAAAAATGTCATCGGTGATCTGCCACGATCATTGACGTCTTCACAATAGCATCTACATGCTTAAAAATGTAATGTAATTTGACTAATGTCACTTGATGGCTCTCCCTAAAATTAAATGGAATTGGCTCCAAATGGTGTAAACGAGTCATGTCCCTTCTCCTCGGCACAGCTTTCACCGTTTCTTATGGTATTCATTTGGTATTCAAATGCATGAGGTCTAATGACAACGATTTATTACTTTGCAAACCTCGAGGGAAAGCCCATCGGGAGGAAATTCAAATAGACGTATTATCTATTCAAACCCATCTGTTTTGATGGAATCAAATGAACCAAAGTCGCGCGGTGTGAATTAGACTTAAATCAATCCGGAACTAAATTTTCTTGATTCGGAGTGTGTCGGTCTACAAGGATAATTGGCAAGCAATCAGGTGACTGATGCTACAATGACTTTCCGTGTGACACAACTCTGCTTGAATAAATAAACGGCCTACATATTGGTGTATAGTCACACTTGATCGTCTCACAATCTACTCTTGCCATTGATCTTCTTTTTCTCTTTTCTTCCTTATTTCATAAATGTATCTTCTTTCTTTTTTAACGCAAGGTATTATTTAATACATTTTTCTCTCTTTCTCTCTTTCTTGCTTTTTTATTCTTCGTGAGGTCTGGTTATAATTTCTTTGACTTTTGTCACTTGGCGTCTGTTTAAGAATTTATCGAATTTGTCCTTTTTGTCATCGAAAGTCTCTGCACGAGATACAAGGAAATAAAGATTAATCTAATAAGCGTTATTACACAGAACCTTCTTTGAATATCACGACAAGCGCACAGTTTAATCTTCTGACGGATTCATATGTGACCTTAAGTAGTATTTCTGAAGACAATCTTCAGTCTCCAGAAAAAAAAGGATGAAAGAAGTAAATTCTATTAATGAGAGCAAAAAATGTTCTGTCACAGTATCACGTAAAAGGGGGAAGTCTCCCCCTCTGTCTCTGTCTCTCTCTATATATCTCCATTGGTCTTTTAAAATAATGTCGTCTGTACTTTATTTTCTCGTACGTACATTTGTCTGAATGCACTCTGTGGCTATAAATGAGTTCCTACTTCCTAAATTACCATAGACTTCTACGGAAGGCATTAGTAACGTAATAAGTTAAGAGTAATTTCAATGTTAGGTAAGGACAGTACATGTAGTTGGAAATATCATCAGGCTATAAATAGTAATGTCCAGAGTTTTTACAAGACACGTGATACTTTAAAATTATAAATATTCGTGGACATACATTTTCGTGGCTTTAGAATAATCGGGCGATTTCGTGGGGATAACATTTAGTGGAGTCACAATGTCTACCTTTATATCCAGTGTGCAATACTATTTTTGTGGTGGATTGGATTTGAATTACGTGGGTATTTGATAACCACCACAAAAACAAACTTAAATCCTCCACGAATATTTTTGCAATATATCTGTCCAACTAGTCGGACTCTTGAATGGTTCCTACAAAGTTGGAATCAGATAAGGTCTACAAGAAGAAAGTCAGCTTCTGTTTGCTCTGGATATTATAGCAATTAATGTTCTCCAAAATTCTCAGTATCTGCCATATGTAGAAGAAAACCTCATACATGTATAAAGATTGTAGGAAAATGAAAGTGCTTGATTAAACCACATTTTAATAATAAAGGGCCGTTTGAAGAAGAACTTAAAAATTGTAACCATAAGATTTTAATCCTCAAAAGCCTCTAGCATGCCTATCTTTGTACAGTTTTTCTTTGATCGTCACATTCTTGTTTCTGCTGTGTCTTTTAATATTTTTTGTCTGACTGTATTCACTGATTAACTATTGGAATTGATGGTCATTGTAATACATACATAACTCAGTTCAATTGAACGAGTCGTATATTTTCCATAACTTGCTTAAAAACATACAATTATTGTAGAAGTCTATGTAATTTTTTTTAAAGTGGTATTTCATCCTGGCCATTCTTTACATCTACTCAATGAGCTTTTATCTGACTTATAACCAACATATGAGCTAATCCATAAGTGTGGTTGGGAAGGCTTTTATTCAAAACGTGTTTTCCACAAACAAGTTTTGATTGATTTTTTCTATTATCAGACATTACAAATAAGTACACATTTTACCAAACGTTTGAACATTAGGCAAGATTAGGACGGTAAGGATATTGAAAATCATGGGTATTTGTAAATTTTACTCTTGTCTAAAATTTTTATAAAGTGAAAAGCATAACACAATTATTACATGTGGCCACGCGGGTTATATATATATTATTACCTGTGGTCACGCGGGTTATATATATATTATTACCTGTGGTCGCGTTGGGTATACCTCAACTATTACATGTCGCCACAAACCTGGGCGTTTATTTTTCTTCTGGTAAATAAGGATGCTCTATTTCTCCATTTGTAAATGTCGCTTACGTTCTTAATCAACCGTATATACTCGCGTATAGGTCGGGTCCAAATGCAAACAACATAGACCCTGATCTGCCGTCGCATAATACGCTGGCAGATCAGGGTGTACGTTGTTTGCTCTACTGATTAGTCCTTACAAACTGCATAGACCCAGATCTGCCGGCGCATTATGTGACGGCAGATCTGGGTCTATGCAGTTTGCAGTTGGTATAGTATTATACGCGAGTACATGCTGTAATCATCGTGTGCTGCACCGTAAATTTGTTAGCCCGTGTCTGAGAGGTCAAGAACTTCGGCTTCTACGACTGAACTCAAAAGACGAGAGTCAGAATCCTGGCTAAGTCAAACTCTATTGATACTCAACTTTTATAAGGTGTTCCGCGTATTGCCATGGTTGCTGAAAAGAATATGAGCCATTCATACTTGCTTCCTGACGAAATAGTGCAAGTAAATCTATCAGCTACTTACCTCACAATGTCATTGACCAGGGGAGGATCCAGGAATATCATGGGGGTGGGGTGATGTAAACAAATAGGAAGCTCCGGCATTTTAAGCGTTTTCATGGCATAATTTTAAGTATCTAACTGTAAAGAAAACTTACACTAGGAAACAACATTCTTGTTGTTTCGCGCCTTCCCACACTCATCCCAACCCCTTGATCCACCTCTGATTGATACTTTCAAGATATGATTTATGGGCATCTGTGATCATGAAATGTATTTGAATATTCCTTCATGCAACATCGTGTCATGCAAATCATTATATCAAATTCCTTCCTCCAGATCAATAGAAAATATTGTATCTACCGATGCTAAGCTCATGACATGTCTGTGAATATATACGATAGTGTAAACACAAGTAATGCTCATGACATGTCTGTGAATATATACGATAGTGTAAACACAAGTAATGCTCATGACATGTCTGTGAATATATACGATAGTGTAAACACAAGTAATGCTCATCAGATGGTCTCTGGAATAACAACAGAAGACTGGAATATGCAGACGACATTTAAAACCTCTATTACATTGTATCCATTCCATACGTCTTCTATACTTTCTGCATTTTATAGTAAATCAGAAGATCTGGAAGAAAACGTCAAAAGACAGTTCTGCCAATGTAGAAACAAAAAAAAAAAAAAAAAAAAACCATAAATTTCGTGTCTTTTTGCTGTTCACTGGAATTCAAAACACAACATTTTTTTAAAATGTTAGGATCATTTGTATACAAATATCACATCTAGGTATTTTTAGTGCTAATTCAGTCTGTCTGAATCAGAGCTCGGAAATAGGTTTCCAGGAGAGGATACTATTTACTTTGAGGTTCCTAATGATCTCAACGATTATGAAGGGTTTTTAAAAATCTTTCCCGACTATATATTGATAACCGTTTACAATTATATGTCATGGAACATGCTGCTAAATTAAACGACATCAAATCAGAGCATGACAGTGTAATACTTCTAGCTAATTTTATTGTTATTTTCTGTGTAGCATGACACATAACTGTGGGTTACATCCTAACTGCTTGACAAACAAAAAGCATTAAGGAAAACATTAAACCCCGTTCATAAGGTCAAAGCGTACAAGATCATGTAATTAAATTGACAGCCCTTGTTGAGGATGAGACTACATGTAATCAGTGTCACAATAGGGTGCACAATTATGGTTCTGTACATGACATATGGTGCAATTGCGTGACCATTTTTCCACAGGATTCTATGCACGTGAAAATTACACCCTATCAATCAGAAAAGAAAAAAAAACGAGTTTGTTTGTATTTTTTAACTCTTTGGATTATTTCTTAAGAATTATCAGTCATCAAGCTGTGTCATTTAGCAAGTGCTAATAATTTCTTATCAGTCCTGATGATAGTGATTAACACTGAGGATATCGATAGTATTGCAAGTCACGTGTACAATACTTAAATTTTAATACCGCTCGCAGCCGCTGGTATGAGTAAATAACTGCATGATAGCAGGTCATTGTCGCTGTTTTAATATCGCTTTTATCAAACTTCGAACAAGGTTAAACGCGTTCCTATGACAATGTCATCCGTCCGTCACACCTTTCGTTCATTTTGTGGCAATCCCCGCCACATTTATATGATGAAAAATTATGCTTGCATATGTAAAAGAATTAGTCGAATTTTATGTTTATTTTTATTTTAAATCTTTGCAAGTCAGAATAGCCACCGTCGTGTTATTTTGCACAATAGTTCCACAGAGGGTTCCAGAGCATTTGGTGATTGGGTGATCTAGGAGTCAATGACTTCCATCACATTTTTCACAATCGAGACAAGAGAAAGTTCTGATTTTGTACGACAGTTACTGTATATCAGATTATTTTAGCGGCCATAACATCTTCTGGATTTGGATATAAACAAATGGTATCATATTTTAGCTAATATATTTTAGCGGATTGTGTAAAACTGTTTTTATTTAAGCAGATTAAACAAAAGCAGGTTTTTTAAATTAACTGTTTCTTAATGTTGCCATCATAATGAGTATCATTTAAAGTATTTACAATTAAGTGACATGGAAACATGCACTTGTTCCAAAAAAATGTTCTACTACGAATGAACCGCTGATAAAGACCGTGTGTGCCCAAATCAACATATAAAAGGTACATGTAAAACATTTGTATTCAGAGCCCTCTATGATGGGAAAGACAACTCTATGATTCTGTTCTCGGGGGAAAAATAAACTAACTTACTCGAAGCGGTTAAAGATTACTGCTAACTGTTTAGGTCAAAATGTTTGCGGTTTGAATTTTGGCAGTAGAATATTACTCAGAATTTAAATGTGTGATTTTTCAAAATCGGCCAGATATGTTCAACTTTGAACCAACTATACGTAATACACGAAAGATTACAATGATAACAGCACTAGCCGACGTGACTGGCTAACAAAACAAATTGGTGAATATTGATAAAAACGTGACTGTATTTTATATCTTACCACATGAAGTTATAGTGTGTATGCATGTATGTATAGGGTTAAACGGCACGTCAGTACAATACTGGCTATTTGGTGAAGATTAAAATATCAGTATTAAAAATTTAATTATGCACAAATTGCCAACCGCTAAAAATAACAAAATAAAAATTAGGAACAAAAACTCTTCCAAATAAACATAAAAACATGTAGTATTACAAGATAAATGGTAAAGATGTTAAAATAATGTAAAAAGTATATAAAAAAAAAAAAAAAAAAACAATAACACAAGTTAAAAATATAACATCTTTAAAATATAGCATACTTGAACTTACACAAGTGGGAGATTGGAAGATGTTGGTTCTGGGTTTGACTATCAGACACATCTCATTGAATCAAGATGTATTTATATGGCAAATGCGCATATATGGCTTTGATTTAATTCTTTCTGAAAATATTGCTGGTAATATCGCAATTTCAAATTGTGTATATATTTCCATATAAAGTCTTTATACTTTATTTCCACAGAAAATATATTCCATGCCAACGGTGACACCTTCTAAAGTATATAACTATGGTGGATGAATGAGACTGATATACAAATGATGTTGTAATTTTACTACGAATATCAATTTTATTAGATTTAACTTATAACACCGTTAACTGGTATTTTCCATGCCTGAATATGCGTGTTTAATTTCTTCATCTGATTGCAAACTCTCGTCCCATTCGTAACTTCTCGGTCAATCATACGGATCATACCTGGAATGTATGCCGAGAGCTGCCATTCGGATCACCTCGGCTATTTACGAAAGAAGGATTGACCGAGAAGTTGCGAATGCAACTACTATATTTTCATTCGCAACTTCTGTGTCAATCCTACAGTCAATCCAATCATAGAAATAGCCGAGGTGGTCCGAGTAGATTGCGGTTTATTTTTTCTTTGGAAAGAAATTTCTGGCGAATAAATGCATGATTTTGCACAAATTACTACGCCGACATACATCTGATGCTTATTTTTGTTTTGCAGAAACAACTGCGATGGTCCGAATGCTCTCCACCATATGTTCCTACATGCTATGTTATGCGGCCTGTTTTCTTGTCTCTTTGGAACCAGGATAATTTTTAAAGACTAGTGTTTCAGTTGATATAGATTGCCAATTAGCTTGAAAGTTCCTCTCCATAGCGGGAAATAAATGCGTAGATTATGACTTGATTCCTACTCATAAAGCATAAGAAACGCATAAATCTTATTTCTAATGCATCGTAATGACGGTTACATTGACCGGGGATGACCATAATTGTGGGCGTCTCCAACAATATAGAGAATAGACTCCTGACAATTTGTTCCCTATTTATCTTTGTCAAAATCAACGTGCTTAATTTGTTAGTTGTTATGGATACCGTTATTTGGTTGAGGAAATATCACTCGTGAGCAGTTGCTCTTTCAGAATTTTGACTGTTATAATGGGGAATTGCCGTTCAAGAATTTTTCTGATCAGCTCACATATCAAATTACGAGTCATGTTTTATTTAGAGTGATTGTTTTCCATTTGTGCTTAACATTAGATTGAGGTGGATACTAAATTTCGAAACATTTTTCGGAAGTTAAAGGGACAAACGAAAAACAGACAAAACTTATAAAGTAATGTCATAAACGTATAAACTGAGTTTGAAAATATATAAGAATATAGGTTAATACGGATAAACTGAGCTATACATGTAGGTTAATACGAATACATTGAGTTTGAACATGTGTACGGCAAATAGGTTAATACGGATAAATTGAGCTTGAACATGTGTACGGAACAGGGGTTGTTAATACGGATAAATTGAGTTTGAACATTTGTACGGCATGTTGTCCATACTCCTTTCTGAAAATTATTTTTAAAAATTTCACCTAGGTACCAAAAGCAAAAGTTTTGAATGTAAATGATTATTTGAATAGGAATCAGTAAACTTGTCAAAAGTATCAATCACCAATGATTTTAATTGCGGCTACGCTGAATGGATGTTACCCTAGTTTTTGGAGTCCTTGACAAACGAAGAAAAGAGCATCAAATATTATGCTTCTATTAACTTGCACAAAACATCGTCGTAATCTGTAATCGATTTATGATATCACACAGTGAACCTCTTTGTGTTTTGGTCATGCCTTTACCCGGATATGATCCCGCACATGGCCCTTCTTTGAGTTTTGCTCATGTCTTTACCCGGGTATGATATCAAATATAGCCCCTCTTTGTGTGTTGGTCATGTCTTTACCCGGTATGATCCCGCACATAGCCCTTCTTTGTGTTTTGGTCATGCCTTTACCCGCGTATGATCTCACACATAGCCCTTCTTTATGTTTTGGTCATGCCTTTACCCGGATATGACCTCATACATAGCCCCTCTTTGTGTTTTGGTCACGCTTTTACCCGGGTATGATCTCGCACATATCCCATCTTTGTGTACTGATCATACCTTTACCCGGGTATGATATTGCACATACCCCCTCGTTGTGTTTTAGTGATGCCTGTGATCTCGGACATAACTTGCCCTCTTTGTGTTTTGGTCATGCCTTTACCCGGGTATGATATCGAACATTGCACATCTTTTGTGTTTTGGTCATGCCTTTATCCGGGTATGATATCGCACATAGCACCTGTTTTGTGTTTTGGTCATACCTTTATCCGGGTATGATCTCGCACATAGCCCCTCTTTTGTGTTTTGGTCATGCCTTTACCTGGATATGATCTCGCACATAGCACATCTTTCGTGTTTTGGTCATGCCTTTACCCGGGTATGATCTCGCACATAGCCCCTCTTTGTGCGTTCTTCAGGACTTTACCCGGGATAATAAGGTTTGAGTGGTGTTGAAATGTTCCTTTTTAAGCCTGATAATTGCAAAGCAGATTTGACCTTTCAAACAAATTAGACTTTTTCCACCATAATATTTTCAAGCATATGGCAAATGATTTAAACTGAATTTAATGTCACGCGAGAAATTGACGTAAATTCGGTGCAACAATTCTACCTACGCAAAAGATTTCTTATTAGCTATCAAAGATATCTCTCAGAGATCGCTTTTTCCCCATCATTCATTACAAAATATTTGACTGGGTCATAAATCAGCAACTGGGGAAAGAGCTGACAAACGATTTTGTTTGAACGATAAGCACAATGTGTGTTCGAACATTGCAAGAAAATGTGTCTCTCTTACCTCTGATGGCAGTAAAAATCAGAGTCGGACACCGAGAGAATTTTCTTATATTTCTAATAGTTTCTCGTGTGATTCATGGCAAGCCTTTACTTCGTTGACTGGGGCCTATTTTTGCACGTGTAGACGGATCATAACACAGACTTTATGTGTCAAATCATGTTGGAATGTTCGTGTAGGTGATCATAACACAAACTTTCTGTGGTAAATCGGGTTGGATGCCTCGTGCACACGGGTCATAAATAAACTTTTTATGTGGGAAAATGGGTTGGAATAAGATAAATAATAGACAAATATGGCGAAAAAACTGTTTTGAAGATAATCTTAGGGAATGGATGGGTGAATATTTTGTAAATTACACAAAGAATCCACTCATAATAATAAAATTTCATAAATAATTTTGCTTCTCAATAGAATTAGTATGCCTCTTTTGAAAACGTATCGTACATCTTAGAAGTCATAATTCAAACTCACTGCGTCATGTGTTTAAATAAATATGTTTCGTTTGTATAAAATGTTTATAGTTCAGACTTAAAGCGGCTTATTCATCCAAAAGATCGATTGCATTGGAATAATATGCTGTTTATGATATTATATTATCCAGATATGCGTAAATTATTCGTCAAATTCAGTATTACTACATTGTTTTTCTTCTCCTCTATCAAGAAATTTCTATAATGGCAAACACTATAAATTGTATCTATTTTAGCCATGAAATGGTTATAGTTCAATAATAGCACGATATACAAGGGTAGAGGAGGACTTGTTATTTTCACGTTTATAGATTCAGATGAATATTGAACATGTCTTTCTTTTTTAAAAATTAGATCGTAATACAATATTTGAGACACTACTTCTTTCTCACAAACAGGCTATTTTGGCCAACGAAGTTGTCTGATGAAAAGAGTTAAACATCTATATAGTTATCAATGACAATACCACTTGAAAACTTATCTTCATTAATACACTTGATGAAAAGACTTCTAAAAAGCAGGTCATGGCGAACAACAAACCACAACAAGTAGATTGTGTGTTGACGTATTCCAAATTTTGTATAAACGGAAATATCATCGTTACTGACTCCTTCCGTGTACGGAATTGTTCACCATGCAGAACAATACATACCGTCTATACTAGCGTATAAGCCGGGTCCTAATGCAAACAAAATAGACCATGATCTGCCGTCGTATAATGCGCCGGCAGATCAGGGTCTATGTTGTTTGTTCTACTGATTAGTCCTTACAAACTGCATAGACCCAGATCTGCCGGAGCATTATGCAGTTTGCAGTTGGTAACGGGTTATACGCGAGTATATACGGTATGTATGGACAGTAATGAAGAAAGAGGAGGGGGATTATATTTACCATAAAGATCTGTATGGCTTAGATTGTGGATAACAATCTTGTGTTTGAGGATTTAAGGACGTTAATGGTGGCTTTAATGTCGCAAATATCGTTATTCGCTAACGTGTTGCCGGCAATGATCAATTCGCCACAGTAAGCACCACCATTAACGTCCTCAAATCCTTAAATACAACAATGCGACGGCAGATCAGATTCTGTGTTGTTTGCATTTTGACCCGATTTATACGCGAGTACTGACGGTAATTGGGGATATGAATTTCAGTTTGGATTTTTCGCAAGGGTTTAGTGTGCGGGAACACGCATGTGGACATATCTATTCAAAATTCATAAATCAGTTTTCATTGTGATTCCTAGAAAATTAGAGAAAATTTTGTTTTGCTTTATATAAAAAACAGAACTAAAAAAGTAAGATAGGGACGGAGCAGATAAGATCAAAAAAAAACATTACCTGTTCATTTAGATTCCAGCTTTCAAGGAGATTTGCATTTGCTGCTCAACTTCAATGAGTATGTTTAGATAAGGTGCCTCAAAATCTGAATACGGCTTTTGACTTTTCACTTTCTGGGTAGGCCAAAAGACAAACGAATGTCTTATAAATAGAAAATTACACAAACCTACTGGTTTTTATTTCATTAGCACTGGAAGAGGAAGCGTTCACTGGATCTAAAATATGATTACTGAATTTAACAATGTACATGGGACAATATTCCAAAGCAAGTAATTTTGCAATATCAGTGGCGGCGCGAGGGTTTGAGGCGCCCGGGGTCAGTGTTTTTTAGTGGCTCTCCTGCATAGGCGCCCGGGATAATGTTCTTTAGTGGCGCCCATATTTTGCCACAGAGAACAGTTTTTATGTCAGTTGCCAACCTCCAACCCCCCCCCCCCCCCGTCTACGCCCCGGTCACAGCTGCAAAAGAAAAGAAGAAAAAAAACTCCCGACGGCGCCTCACCTTGCCTGGCGCCTAGGGGCAATCCCCCCCCCCCCCCCATCCCAACGCCCCCTCGCGCCGCCACTATGCAATATCATCCAAATTTTTATTTATAAACTTATTTTCTCTCTTGCAGCAGCCTGGTCAAGAGACATGGAACATGAACTGAAACACTTGTTCTTGATTCTGCATCTACTTTTGTTCATATCATGCACGTCTTGTGTAGGCAAGGAAATAACAGAGGAGGCAGCCTCAGCAAAAACATCTACTGCCATTGAAAAACGTTCTCTGGACAAATTTGGATTTGTGGAAAATATAGGAAAAGATAAAGAAGTTAAAACAGATCCCGGAGAGACAGGATCTGCAAAGGAAGATTACGATTCCAATTTAGGACATCAACTCTCCTACTTGGATGCAGGTAAACGGCGAATGGATAGACTGGCGTTTGCCGGTGCTCTTGGAAAGCGCCTGGATGAATTAGAACAAGCAGGCGACGGTGACGAAGAAAAGAGGAGGATGGATCGGTTTTCTTACATGTCAAACCTTGGAAAGAGGGGAACAAAAGGTAGAATGGATTTTTCATATTTTGGGAACCTTGGTAAACGCAGTAGGATGGACCGATACATGTTTACTGGAGCCCTTGGGAAAAGAGGACGCATGGATAGATACTCTTTCATTGGCAATCTTGGCAAAAGAAGAGGCAGAATGGATAGATATTCGTTTATAGGTAACCTGGGCAAACGACCTTCCATGGATAGGTACTCTTTCATCGGAGCCCTGGGCAAAAGAGGAGAAGACCTGTACCCATATGCTAAAAGTCTCGAAAATCAACACGGAATGGACGCATATTCGTTAGATGGGTCTCTGGAAAGGAATGCGGTAGAAGACAAAGCCGACATTGGTGATACCTCGGTTGATGACGAGGACAGCGAGTTTGGTAAGCGCGGAAGACTTGATATGAAAAGTTTTTATGGGCAACTTGGAAAGAGATCCAAAAGATCTATGTTCTTTCCCTGGGGCGGTGTTAGATATACCAGAGACAACAAGCCAATGAGAGGAATAGACAAATACTCATTTTTTGCTCGTCTTGGAAAGAGAGAACCAGATTATAGATTTCTACCTACGCTTGGCAAAAGGACCTATTTAACCTTGAAAGGTATTATTTAGTATTTATTTAACCTTGAAAGGTATTATTTAGTATTTATTTAACCTTGAAAGGTATTATTTAGTATTTATTTAACCTTGAAAGGTATTATTTAGTATTTATTTAACCTTGAAAGGTATTATTTAGTATTTTTTTAAAAACTCTCTTTTTTCAATTGTTCCAATTGACATTAAGCTATATATCATAGTTGGAATCATCGAAAATATAAGATTCCTCTGATTTAAAACTAAAGTCATTACAAGTGGTCTGTATCCGTATGTCTGTGGGTACGAATGTCAAGAGTCAATATGTTACATACACTCTGTTACCGCCTGTAACAAGAGTTTCAGTTAAGCATTCATACCGCATGCCCTGTGAAAATACAAAGCCTTTTATCAATTAATAGCTTAGAAATGGTACGTCCTTTATTGTCTGTGATCTGACCACGCTATATTCTGTCTACTGCAAGTCTGTCTCTTATCCATGAGTTTGTCTGTCTCTTATCCATGATTCTGTCAGTTCACCATCATTTTGTATTTGCCCATTTGCTTCATAGAATTCAATTTTAAGAGAGACTTGTTTGCCTAATGCAAAGATAAATACAAGGGTTCTCTAATTTTTTTAATATGGTGTAAAATCTTTCGATGCGGCATTACTTGCTTTGTTTATCTGTTTGCAATCTATTTATCATCTTTTTTATTTTCAAAAAATGTCATAAAATGACAATTAACAATAATTAACAATAAACGACCAGGCTAATGATATACAAAATGTCATATGACGACGTGAAAACGTAAGTCCTCAAATTTACAATGATGGTATTGAAGAGAAAACCAAATGCATGAAAAAAGTTATTGCAAACTTTCGTTCCTTCTATCATCGACTTTGTGGCCCTCTACTTGTTCGAGCCACATTCCACATTTTTTTTTATAGAAATATTATCCCGTAATAACATATCTGCAACAGAAAGTGACCATCTCGCGGTTCTTTGTGGTGTGCATGCTCCAAGCACCGTCAATCGAATGACTATCCTAATCAAGCCAAGACTCTAGCGTGATTTTAATTACATAAAAATTGGTCCCTTGTTGACACATAAGAATTTATTTGGGATTTTCCTGTCTGTTTTACGTAATTAACAGGTCAGAACTATTGATTTACGACCGATAATAGACCGAACGAGACGTCTACCATCAGATAACTGTTTACGGTTTTTCTGCAATGCCATTCTTAATTGTATGATTGCGTGACGATTGAAACAAAGAAAAGACAAAATTCTTAATCGTAATCACTAATCAAGAATTCTTGTTTACATTCCTATACCGTGAACATTTTACAGTGGAATGCGAGTTTGGTCTGTTTTGTAAGCAGTTAGAATTTCTTGATTTTCGTCGTGTTACAATCGGCAGTGTTATATGGTAGCACAATCATGCATCGTTTTTTTTTTTTTTTCAATTTAAGCATAGGCCGTTCAAGAAAAATAGTTATAACAAATAGCTACTGAAATATCAATGAGATGCATTCATATGACAGCAATATTTGTTGTCGAACAAGTGAGTACACCTATTTATGTCAGAGAGATTCTTCCTTTTAAGCAAGCACTGTTCCATTATATCGTCCATGCACCTTAAATCACATGGCTGTTGTTTACTTGTTTACAAACAGACTGTTTGTTTTGATCATGTGACAATGTCCGTTCGACTCCAGAAACGGTACGGGCAGTGGCCCGTGGAATTTAGTCAAAGTCTCGATAAAATTCGTTGTTTCCTCTAATTATCATGTTCCTTGTGATTCATACGGACCAACACATGTATAAAATGATGAAAGTTCATAACTTTTCCCACTGAACAAAAATTACGCATACGAGGACACTTTTTTTTATTATGTTATGAAATGATGAAAACCTAGGCATATATAGCTTTAATAAGTCGTAGAAAGTCACGGTCATATATAGCTTTAATAAGTCGTAGAAAGTCACGGTCATATATAGCTTTAATAAGTCGTAGAAAGTCACGGTCATTTACGTAACATAGAATTAACGAGTAAGAAGAGAGACCCGCAGCTTTGCAAACAACAGCAAGAACACTACGAACACCAGCAACAACAATGTAAACAATAACACCATCAACAACGATAACAGCAAGAACAACTTACAGTGCATTGAAATCAGTCTGTAACTAAGGCATCTTCATGCAAAATGGTCAAATATAACTAAGGACTGAGATGTCAATCCAGATATAAATATTACCTATGCCACCATCATTCCTATTTGAATAATGTTCTCTTTTGTACAAACACACACACACACGCGCGCGCGCAAAAAGAATAATGAGGTGTGGTCTTAATTCGAGGATGGTTGCAATAGGAGGTTTTATTACTACTACTAATAATAATAATATTAAGAAGAAGAAGAAGAAGAAAAAGAAACAGAAGGAGGAGGAAGAGGCTCGACAGAATCGAAGGCCTTCGGTTAATGTTATCTGTATGACGAGTAGGGCAAACAATGCCATGCTTACGACTTACCCCGTAATCACGAAATTGTTTCCGCACACAAATCCTTCTAAGACTATCGCCTTCAGTGATAAAAAGTTTATTAACGTTTCTTAACATTTATTAATTTCGGGACTAACCAATCAATACAAAAGAGAGACAATGTTAAATTGGTATTTCCTATAGCATTATTGGAAGGGTGTAGATAAAAACAAAGTTTTGAAAAGAGTTTCTCGCTTCAGATTTCATATTTAAACAATAATAATAATAATAATAATAATAATAATAATAATAATAATAATAATAATAATAATAATAATAATAATTTTTGTAACAAGGGACAATAGTATTCCGTCAGATAATAGCTCGCGTGTTAAGTATCAGTGCGTCCTTTTCATGTAGGAGTACGGTATCAAACAGAAAGAAAGAAAGAAAGAAAGAAAGAAAGAAAGAAAGAAAGAAAGAAAGAAAGAAAGAAAACAAAACATGCAAAGTAAAATTTATGAATAATTCTGGAGTAATGCTCCTTTAAGCTGCCCTTCGTTGTCGTCTAAATTTGCTCATACTACGTGGATAGACGTTGACTGAATATTAGATTTTTACGCCATATTTAGACATCGTTGAGTTGCATCAAATTGAATGAATGGATAGAAAAGATCTAATTTATATTCGATATATAGGGAAACAACGTATTTACCGTAGCGCGTGTCGCGACTTACCACTTTCAGTTCCGCTCTAGTGTTTCGACCTTTGCACAAGGTTTGATTTTGAAATCAAAAGAATTTTCCAGGTATTCGTCACTGGTTATCCTGGCTATTTAAAAAAAAAAGACGTTGTATATCTTAGGTATTGTTAAAATAACTTTTAATTCCCCTTATTTTTCTGTATGATTGATGGGTGTCATTTGGGTTACAGAGTGTTCAGCTTGACCTTACTTCAGACATGCACCTTTCAAAATACTGCTAGTAAGCCGATAACTTTTTTACATTTTTAAAAAATGTTTTCATATATATTTTATAATTCGTGTATTGCTCTTTCAGAAGTTAGTATTGTCTACTCTGGCATAACTCATTTTTCATATTTTAATAACTGCTGAAATTAGCGTACTGTGGACTAGTTCAAGTTCATTTCTCGAGCACATGGGAGCACCCATTTCGTTGAACTGTCTGCTTTAGGATGCGCGTTGTTTCCCTAATACCACATATAAAGAAATTTCAGTCACACTACATGAAAGTAGCATAGAGGTATCCCAACATTATCTCCAATGTGCTTGTTGCAAATGCAGACAACATTACCTTATACCTGTCCCTCTTTCTGAAGTACACAATAACTGTTGAGCGGAGCCTAAATGGTGTCGAGTTGTGTTAATCGACCTTCTTATATCTGGCCTGGATATCTTAAAACTCTGAGCTCGAGTTTCCACTATCAGCCAATCAGAAACGACCTTTCCAATGTAACGACATTTGTAATTGGTCAAAACAAATTCTGAAGCTCAAACTCAAGCTATAGAGGCGTATTATTTCCAGGCCTGTCCGACTACGGTTGTTTTGACTTGTGTGCCATTCTGACGTCAACTGTACTTAAAACGTATTGCATATGACGCTCGGTTTCTTCTTGCTTCATAAAACTTTTTTTCCCGGGTAATTCCTAAATATTTGTTGTTTAATCCAGTAAAAATAATGATCATACACGTATTGCCAAGTTCAAACGTCTGCCGCAGAACCCTTCGGCAAAAACCGTTCCTACCAGATCCGGCGAAAGTTAGAACTTAAGAAATCGTATTATGATACCTATATAGAAGCTCCGTCAATCTGGTGAAGGTTAGTTACAGTTACGACATGTAGTGACATACAGAAGTGTATAAGATTCGTGTAATATCTGCAACATTTGGAAATGTTCAGACTAATGTTCTGGCGAAAGTTTTACGTATACTGCATAAAGGCAGTATTAATATGCCTGCAAGGGCCAGCAGATCATCAGCTTAGAGCCCCCACCCTCTCCACCACTACCACAACCACCCAACTCCAGAAAGGTTTTGGCCAATCAATCCAAGTCTTATTGGAGGGTTGGCGAATGACATTCGCATCTGGCGTTATGCTTTGCTAGACTGTCAAAAAAGTCTCTTCTGTTAGCATATCCCAGAATCCTCTGCTGCCCCATCCAAATGATTTCATACCAGCACCTGATTATTCCGGTGAAATGTATGTTCTTTACTTTCTGTCTTAGAGCTAGAAAACAAATTCTCATTAGTTCTAGTATGACAGAGACATGACTATTATGTATGTAATCAATATTTGTAAAAAGTAGGCAATGTTTTAAAAATCTGCCAGTGTTACATTGAAATTGTCCTTAACAATGATACAAAAATTAATATTGGTCAAAAGAAGCTCACGTGCCAAAATTAGAACAACAAGACCAATTGAATTCTGAGTGTAGCCACGCTTTCGCAGATATATTGTTATAGGTTATGTTCATCCGTCCGTGTGTCCGTTCGTCCGTCCGTCACTATTTTATCCTTGTAAACTGAATTCCACCTACACCTATTGAGTTAGAATGATCATATTTGGTATGATGTAGGAAGAATAGAAGATGGCAATGAAAGTTTCGGATCTGGATGCAGCCCCTAAGGGAGGAGGGTTGGGGGTAATATGGACTCTTCCCCATACCCTGAACTCCATCGACACAGAAAGAAGGACGGTAATCATATTTAGTATGGTGATTCAGAAGGACGAGTACAGCAAAGGTTTCAAATCATGATTGCAGCCATGGGTAGTGGGACTGAGATGGATGGCGGGAGGGAGACGAAAAATGAAGTGCGGATATTTTTTATGGCTTCCATCTCTGTTTTATTTTTCAGTATCTTTTCTCGTTAGGTGTTTAAAGAATCAAACATATCTCAAGCAATTGCATGTTCCAGACAGTCAAGGCACTTCAGACACGTTACATTTAGAAAACGCCCATTTATTCGATATCGCTTGGTAAAATATTCTGAATAATCATCTTAATATTTAAGTTAAGCAAAATTCCATGGATATATATATACATTTATATATATATATATATATATATATATATATATATATATATATATATATATATATATATATATATATATCGTTTACCATAATCCTCTGAACCTCTTTATATTGCCTTCCCCTGCAAATTCTTCAACGTCTGAAATAACTGTTGCAAACTTTTCTCACGCCGGCACACTTACTCAATTTCACATTAACGCGTCTTTTCCTAATATATATATATATATATATATATATATATATATATATATATATATATATATATATATATATATATATATATTTATATATATATATGTATATATATGTATATATAATTTTCGTATCTTGACCAGTATGGGTGCAGGTATGTGTCTGTCGGGTAATATTTCTAAAAGGTCGCTTTTCGTAGGATATTAATGGTATATTTCCTTGGAGATGTATTGCCCAAAAAAACAAGATTGCCACTTCCCATGTCTGTTTTGTAATATTTTCTTGAAATTCACACTCTATATATAATCAATAGCAAAATATATCATATGTTGATGAAATTACTGAAGGGGTATTCTGTAAACAAACAAACAAAAAAAAAAACAATAAAAAAAAAAAAAACGTACGGCACATGGTCTTCAGCGCTAAACATTGTCTCCTGAGCTCTTATATAACACAAGAAAAGAAAGGAAGGAAAAAAAAGTTCAGTGAATATTGGATTTCGGTGGCATACGTAGAAATTGTAGAATCGCATCAAATCAAATGATGTAAAAGCAAATTGTTGCCCCCAGTAACAAAGGGGATTAAGAAATTGTATTAACTATGGCAGATTTTGTGAATGGAGTCTCAAGTTAGTTAGAATAATGGTCTGAAAGAGTCTGGAAGAAGAGCAAGACTCCTCAATTAGATCTGATGTAAAGTAATTTATACGATCAAAACACAATTTAAGTGTTATATTTAGTATATTCATCGTTAATCTTTCAATTATTTCAGACTTGACCATCTATATACAACGACCAGATGTACATGATGGTCGTTTCCTTATCAGTCCCGTCCACTTTTAGTTGAAACCATATTTATTTCAATCATTTCAACATTGGATCTGGAAACAAGCACTTATCGCACTTATGTTAATCCATCTCCAAACAAGTACTTATCGCACTTATGTTAAATCCATATAAAGATTTTTCCTTGATTTCAATATAATTTATTTTTCTCCACAAGAGGAGAATCAACAATATCTCTATTTAATATGTGTTATCTCAATGAACTACACTATAACCTTAAACGTGAGTGTAAAATGTGTCCATTTATTCTTCCTATTCTGCTGATTGTCATTTTATTTATATTTTCATATACTATTACGGTGAAACTGCCCAGAAATTATACCTCCGCTGGTTAGTTGTGATATGGTGTTGTTAGTTAGGACATCTTTCGTGATACATTTTTCAAAAGTACAAAATTATGTAAGGAGCCGGTCGCGGGTTCGACACCCGCCTAGGTCGGCTGCCTCGCTGTGTCATTGGGAAAGGCACTTAGCTCCCATTTCCTCAACATGATATAGCCAATAACGTGTGAAGAGTGGCGTTCAAACCAACCAACCAACCCCCCCCCCCTCCCAAAAAAACAACAACAAACAAACAACAAATTATGTGCTTGTTTCGTTTAACTTTAAGTGTCCCCACCGTAGCTCACTAAGAAATAAATATGTATTGGCAGTCGTTGTTACTCCTGTGACAATTCTCGCATCCTCTACGTTATTTTTATATTTTTATATTTTTTTTTCCCTGTCACTCGTATAATGTACGGTTATCCCTTATTACAAATGATAGAAAACAATAAGATCTGTAATGCTGAGCGATTAAGGGAAAATTGAAATTTTTGTAGTACATTCAGACGAGATGAATCTTTGGATATTATATATTGTGAAATGTACGGTCTGGAGAAAATGTCATGCCAAGGTGATAATGAAAGTCAGCTATAGATATCAATGAGTTGTTTAGGTACAGAACAGGATGAAATGATTTGTTATGTTTCTAGAATTCTACACTGATTTATATTTATTTGGATTAAATTTAACTATACATTCTTTAGACCATTTGTATATTTAATCAAGATCAAAATCTGAAAGATATAATATGATCGTCTTCAATTAAGTATAAACTAGAACTAGTGTCACCAGCAAATAAACGTATATTTGACGGAACTTCGACAAAAATATCGTTTGTGTAAACTAAAAATTAAAAGGGCTCCATGAGGCTCACCCGCCTGCATAGATCTCCAATCAGACTGTCCTCCCTGAATAACGATTCTTTGGGATTTTTTTAAAATATAATTTATAAACCAGCCTTTAAAGTTTGAAACACCAGTCATATGAAGTTTGTGAAAAAGTCGGAGGTGCCACATCCAACCAAACTGCTGACTGATGTCGCAGAAGATAACCTTTAAACTCTTTGAACTGTAATCATTGATTGACAGTGGAGTCGCCCGGTAAAAACCCACCCTGAAAAAAGAGATAAAGCGATCAGATAATAGGAAATGTAAACAGTGTTTGTACACAATTCTTTCTAACTCCTATGCAGTGCAACTAAGTAAAGGTATTGGTCTATAGCTGTTGATATCACCTTTATCGTTTTTCTTGTACACGGCTGTTACATTTGCTGTTACATTTGCGTTTCCATTCTTGTACACGGCTGTTACATTTGCCAGTTTCCACTGAGGGAAACTTATACTTATTTAGTAAATAGTTGAAGGAATGAGTGAGTGGTTAACAAATCTGGTCAGCTGATTCTTTCAAGAGTTTTGTGCTTACGAGTTCTGGATCCAAAGTTTTGTTTGTATCAAGACTTGAAAGTATTCTTTTGACTTCATCAGTGGCTATCACAGTTGAGTCAAGAACATTTTTAGTTATAATATTTTCATCTAAAATCTGTATCCCGCTATTAGCAATCATGGATTGTGGTAAAAAATGTTGAAAGCCTGAGTTTTCCAGGATTAGGTTTTGAGTTCCACTATCGGATCAACTCAGATCGGCCATCGTGGTGTGTCCTTAGGCAAGGCACTTTACTCTATTTGCCTCTGAACGATATAACTTTAAAAGTGTTGTTGTGCAATGACACGCTCCCACCCCCACCCCCCACCGCCTCCCCCCACAACAAAAACGTGTCCCCTTACGGTATTGGAAATGACAGAATATGGGAGGGGAGGGGGGAGGAAATAGAGCCGGATGAATTTGTTTGTTAAGGAAAGATATATACAATGACAGTCGTCGAACACGTATAAATACCGCTGTTTAACTCTACTTTGGACGCAATTTGATTTGTATCACGACCTTCGGTGTGTGTATGAGTATGCGTGTGTGTGTGTTTGTGTGTGTGTGTGTGCTCTTACATCACTTGTACTCTCCACCTGATGAAGGTAGAGCCAAATCAGTGCCGAGTATCCACACTCTGTACGCGAGACTACCCCTAATTCCACATAAGGCTTAGTCGTTATTTCAGTCTTCGATTCTCGTTCCACAGATTTTAACTGAAATGTTTGTGGACAAGAATAAACTTATGCCTTTACTTTAACATTGATGTATCCCTCTTTCGTACGATCATGGATCTATTCCAATTATTATATAGGGAGCAGCGTAGAAATCGAAGGCCAAGGGAGATAATTATCACAACTCAAACGCTTGTCATACCGGTTTAGGACTAATTTTAGTACAATATTTGTTTGCTTCTCCAACATTCAATGATATGTAGAGATACAATCAGCAAGCACTCATTTTATTGATTTTGTCGTCAACTCCATTACACTTTAATTAGTGTGATGATACTGAACTTGTATCAAGCATACACCAGTTAACGCCTACCTTCTCTAAACCATGATTACATTACAAACTCATTTCATGATAGTGAAATCAGGTACAGCTAAACAGTAACAACACAGTTACAATGTTGTCTAAAATTTGACTATGGTCTTTATTGTTTAGTTTCACGACTTGTTTGAGACAAAAGTCAATTTATTAGATTACACATGTAATTTGTTGATAGATTGCTCTGACAAAGAACGTATGAAACTGGATTATTAAAAAATGTATTCAAAATGTACCCGAATTTTTCTATTAACTTTATTGTACATCCTTTATGAACCCTCCCAGGCAGTTTTTACAAAGTATTCTGGACGATGCAGATGGTGAAAGTGTTTTGAGTGGTCTTTAGACATTTAATCGAAGAAAACCAATGCTCACAAAAAGCGACCACCATTTGCCAGTACCAGGGGTCGATCCTGGGAAGATAGAGGTGAAATGCAAGCATTTCCGCCAATATGTTTGTCAAGTCTGAAATTATACAATAACACTGCAATCATTGATGATGTTTCTGTACAATATCCATTTGTGTTCTAAGACAAAAGGTTTATTATTTCTCACGCCCTCCATTTTTATAGGCCTTTTATATGAATGACCATTTTATGTTTCATGTATACGAATACAACCGTATCTGCCACCGACATCTACCTTTCTGGATAGCTAAATAGTTATTTAAATAGAGAGCTTATACCATAGTAACTAGTTGTATATGAGCCAAAATAATTTTTTTTAAAAATCGTTAGGGATGAGCTGAAATATCCATGTTTAAAATTGTACAATTGACGTGTCGAATGTGAAGAAATGAGACATCGAACTACTAGCAGCGATTGATATCGGTCGATATGTTTCTACGTCAAATTTCGCTATCATTACGAATAATAACTTGTACTAAATTCAAACTTTTTTTTCTTTCAGACGATGGTCCATACTCAGCGGAAAATTATTCGCAATGATAAAATAAGCAGCAGGCAGCCAGTTTTGGAAGACTGTGTCCTTGTATTTTTTATTGTAGATACAAATTTCTGTCACACTTGAAGAGATAACCAGTCATCAGAAGATACTAGTCCCACAGAGTGGAAATAACGTAATTTTTAATCATGTGCACACGCATAAAATGCCTTTTTGCGAATATCACTTGCTATATTCAAGAAATCCATCAATCTTATAAGACTAAATATAACTTTCAAAGTTAGACATTTCTACATGTGGACTACATTTCTACATGTGGACTTGTGTTTTCGCGTATTTTGACTGTTGTCACTGCGTGAAAAAGCCGATTTGCAATTCATTCTGAACTTTTTATGTTATTTAGTTTTTCATGTATATTACATGTAGAATCTCCTACAACTGTATTAAAGTTTTCCATGGAACTTTTGAATATATATATATATATATATATATATATATATATATATATATATATATATATATATATATATATATATATATATATATATATGAAATCCCCTCCCCTCTTTATCTCTCTTTAAATTTCTGGAGAAAGAATTCACTAAATAGCATCTTTTCAGGAACCGTGAAGTTTTGTGTGTTACTAACGCGTGTATTTAGCATATTCCTTAAGGTTTACAATTATCACGGTTTTGTTTATGATAAATACATACATACATAAATATGATAAGTAGCAGCATTTTCTGCTATCAGTGGAGTCCGTGGGACTGGAATCTTTGACTTCGAAACTTGTTATTTGTGTGTCTATTTAATAAACTTGAGATGGAATCATTCGCTGATTCAATTGTCTAAACAATATTGAACTCTGTTTATTTTACCAGAGCTATATCAGCATGTCATACTAGTAGGGGCTATTTACCAGAACTATATCAGCATGTCATACTAGTAGGGGCTATTTACCAGAACTATATCAGCATGTCATACTAGTAGGGGCTATTTACCAGAACTATATCAGCTTGTCATACTAATAGGGGCTATTTACCAGAGCTATATCAGCATGTCATACTAATAGGGGCTATTTACCAGAGCTATATCAGCATGTCATACTAATAGGGACTATTTACCAGAGCTATATCAGCTTGTCATACTAATAGGGGCTATTTACCAGAGCTATATCAGCTTGTCATACTAATAGGGGCTATTTACCAGAGCTATATCAGCTTGTCATACTAATAGGGGCTATTTACCAGAGCTATATCAGCATGTCATACTAATAGGGGCCATTTACCAGAGCTATATCAGCATGTCATACTAATAGGGGCTATTTTTATGTCAGAATTAGACAAATATCACATAATGGGAACACGTTTGAGGTTTATGCATTCGGAATACTTTGGGTGTTTCTGCAGTGGCAAGAATGTCGCAGTAAAATTATCTCCAACGGGCGCTCTCGTTTCTCTCGAAACGAAACTCTCACCACAAGTTGCTTTCTGCACTAACTCCTGTTCATATTTTTACCTTAGTTTTTAAGGATTTTTTTAAAGTAGTTAAAATATATCAACCTTAAGGCTTGAAGCCAGACGACGCGAACTTTAAATATTAATCAATCAATTTTATTGTCAAAATTCCAAGCAGAAAGACTTACATGAAATTTAAAAGCAAGCCTGACCGGGGGCTCAAATGGTGAGTGCAGTTGCGTTCATGAATAACGTCACTGGAGTCAGTTTGTGGTCGTAGAAAACTTTGAGATGTCCCGAATGAGATTTAATAGGATATCTCAATTGGAGCACTCTTGGATCTTTCCGCCAATGAACTGAGATGCATCTCAGAAACACTACAGTAGTCACCATTGCACATACATGTACCTTGTTTAACTAAATGACATCATGTGTACATCGCACACCATCATAGCGTTCATTAATGGCGACTCGACTTATTCTTGGCTAAAACATTCCCATGTTTCTTTTTTCAGGCATGAATTCACTATAGAACTTTATTTGACCGTATTTGTGGAAATAATTCCATAAAACTCCCAAACACAGAAACATCAGAACATAACTTTTTCTCGGAGAGAAATGTACAAAGGCAAAAAAAGAATAATGCACCTATTACTAATATTAAAATTATGTATGTGAAATGAATAAACATTATATTAGTTTCAAACGACTCCATTTGTTTTCTTTTTCAAGAGAAAGCCTTACAGCCATAATAATTTACTTTCACATTGAAACGTATTTGACTGCATCCTTTCTTCCTTTCTACCTCAAACCATATTAGTCTGCCTGACTGTCTGTGTGTTCGTAGGTATGGTCGTACATATGTATGCACGTATGTACGTACGTACTCATGTATATATATATATATATATATATATATATATATATATATATATATATATATATATATTAATGCATGTATCTACCATCAGAAATGTATTAAAGTATGATTTCTGCATTGGTTTTGTTGGAAGAGAAAATAGTTCTGTTGTATGAACACTGATGCATAAGTACTGCATATCTATATATGTAATTAGGTAGGTATATCATTATGCAGATAGATAGATAGATAGATAGATAGATAGATAGATAGATAGATAGATAGATAGATAGATAGATAGATAGATAGATAGATAGATAGATAGATAGATAGAGAGATATGAACGGATTAAACTGCGACTTATGCACTGGCTTTGTGAGCAGAGAAAATATGATCAGCAGATGTGCCTGCGATTGTTGAAACTACTGACCGAATGGAATTTGCCCAAACTGAGAGCAGTTTCATGTATCACTGAATTTTAATTAGACTTGCTGCAAATTCAAGTTATACTCCCATGACCAAGCAATAAATTGATGGAACTTTCTTTATGTCTCAACATCATGTTTTGTTGTCTGTTAACTTCCTTCTATTGGGGTCCCTTGTGTTTGCTTGTTCGTACACAGTCTTTTAGACTTTTTGATTCAGATACTAAGCTTTTCTTCACCGCAGATATGTTTGTATTTGGAAACTGAAGCAAATCCTTCTTTAGGTTTCTGTTACAGTCCCAAATATTCAGCCTTTTTTACTTGAGTGGACTATTATTCTAGAATATTTTACCGTTTTATAAAAAAATAAATAACTCAATATCTTTTCCTCGATTTAATTATTTATTTTCTGTAAAATATTTTTTCCCGGTTTAAATGCCAGAACCTCTACTGAGCTTAATTTGACAAAGACTAACGTTGAAAAATGAATCAATTCCCATTACACCCTCCAAACAATTAACGTATCAAAAAAGATATTTGGTTGATTGCGAGAAATTTAATCAATGGTCGAACATTAAAGTCAATTAAATTATTAAGAGCGAATCCATCTGGCTAAGTAATGTGGGGCCAACTGTACTGCATTATCTTAGAAAAACCACCGTCCCACGAAAAGTTAATCAAACAAATGTGTCACAGCATCCATTTTTGTCCTGCAAAATCGATGATGTTTTAGGCGTGGGAATATCAAGTAACGTGTTGCCCCCTATTTTATCGGTTATGGTATACTCTGGCCATTATGAATAGCATTAGGCTAACGAGATTCATCTGAAGTTGTGTTTTCAGATAATATCTTTTTCTCGTTAACATAATAAAAAGATCTACTAGAGTTACTAGTAAGCTGGAGCTCACAAGATACCCCCACTTATGTGGCACGGGTCAACATTTTTTTAAGCAGTATGTTCAATAAACCATAGAAAGTAGGTCACGTTTTTTCCAGTTTTTGGCAAACGACACGCTTCATCTTAAGATGCACTCTGAATGCAAGCTAGCTAGAAAAAGGTGAAAAGGTATTGGGATAAAAGTCTATACAAAAGTGTAAGCAATGCTAAATAAACTCTGGAAAGTAGGTCACAGTCACCCAGTTTTAGTGTTCTACACAATTGCATTCCAAGATGCATGATTTTGATAAGTTTGAAAGCAATAATTGAAAAAGTGTTGGAGTTAGAGCATGGAAAGTAGGTTACAGCGACCCAGTTTTGATGCGCAACACACCTTCATCCCTATATGCACCCAAAGTACAAGTTCGTGTCGATAAGTATACTAATATAGGAGCTGCAGCAAGGAACGATACAACAGACGGACGGACACAGTGGATTCTCTATACTTCCACTTCTCAAAGCAAATGTATAAAAAGGTTTTGTCGATTCTTAAAATGTAATAGTCGAAGTCGTCTGGTATTTCAGTCTATGGTCTTTTTTCAACCCGGTTGAATTAAGAATGTCATTTATATCCTAGAAATCTGCAGTATAAAATAGTCATCCTTACGGATTTAATTTGCCATTTTTGTCCCCATCCCTATATAACACGCTAGACCCATTTTTGTCCCCATCCCTATATAACAACACGCTAGACCCATTTTTGTCCCCATCCCTATATAACAACACGCTAGACTCATTTTTGTCCCCATCCGTATATAACAACACGCAGGACCCATTTTTGTCCCCATCCCTCTATAACAACACGCTAGACCCATTTTTGTCCCCATCCCTCTATACAACACGCTAGACCCATTTTTGTCCCCATCCCTATATAACAACACGCCAGACCCATTGTGATTGTGTTCTTCTACAAATACATACAACCACCAAAAGTATATCAAAGTTAATAATGTTCATTTCGAACATTTGAGGAGGATCTGGGCAATGCTACGATAGCACGCACAAATGAACGCACAAATCGTGCATGTACGGCAAGGATCGCACAATTCCGGGTTTTCTTGATAGTGCGAAGAAGTAAACACATACTTGCAAAGCATTATGGGAATTTCAGAATTAAATTTCCTAAATAGTTATTTTTTAGGGGTGAAATCAGTCGTAAGTATAATTAAATATTAGTTTGTTTTAAACTAGACAATCTGAGTGGACCTAAGAATCTCTATTTTTGACTTTTCCATTCCAAATTCTAAATTCATATTTTCGGTCGACGGAATTGTTAAACTACATGTATTCAGACCTTCATCCACGTGTCCTGACCTATCACTGCTGTTGGAGCTAAAGATTTCAAATGTGTGAGTTGCAGCACGAAATTAAAAGGGAAATGAAATGGCAGCCCAATTCATGGAGCTTGAGCCATAAAACCACTACCCCCATCCCCCACCAAGCCATTGATCTGGGACTGTAACTAGTTCTCGAGCTCTGTCTTGAAAAAGTGAGATTAGATTTTTTGTATCGTGACACAAAAGTGGCACCCTATGACAATATTCATGGATGCGATTGGATAGTAAATAGATAAGCATCGGAGAGTCGAAGTTCTCGTGTCAACAATATGTACGAAGCTGATGAAACCGTATTTACAATAGAGTGCATACCATTTCTATATGCTCCGTCTCGACTTTGTGTCAAAATTACATTAGTTTTCCATCATAGTGCATTGTTATTCTCCGTGACACTAGTCAGTTTAGGTCGCTAAATCCCGCACACCAGTGTCTAAGCACAACCTTGGGAAACATAAGCGCCACTCTTCTATCAAATAGTGTATTGATCTACATTAAGCTAAGTCCAATTTAACACCAATTATGTCGGCTTTCAAAGAAAAACCATCCTTAGGTTATCCTTGACTACATTTATCTTCCATTTATGTGCTTTTGTTCTCCAGATACTTTCAATTCATCATGTCCTTGTAATAAGCAAAACAAATCCTTTCATAAAGCAAAGCTGTCAACCACTGACATTGAATGAAGCATCTTTTAGCTTTCCTCTGTTTTCGAAGAATTTCTAATCAATAGATCACAGCAAAAGACTTGTAGCCATCCTGACAAGGTCTTTTCATATAAACCGGCGAGCAAGACAGAAAACTTAAAGCCGTAATTGAAGTATTGTTTTTGTAATCATACGAGAGGAAGAGGCGACTTGTATACGGGCACGTACCAATACGTTACAATGTATATTGACAGATGCTTGTAAGCAAAGATGTCCGCCAATGATCGATGGGGTTTACCTAATAACAAAATTATACTGTTCCCACATTCCACATATTGCAGTACCTAGTCGTCAACAAATTAGATAAATAAGAAAACTTTCTGTATTTCACTGGAAAGAGCATTTATCAAAAAGTATATATACATATGACACAAAAATTGATAACGGCGCAAATACAAAACAGTTTCCCAACATTTCGAGCTAAACAAGCTCTTCGTCAGGGGAAGAAACAATTTATATCCACAAAACAAACACTAAACACAAAAGCCATGAAGAATTCTTGACACCTACGTGTTTCAATGACAGGGAAATAAACAAACAAAGGATAAACAATAGAAGGAGAAAAAAAAGACAAAATGAAAAAACGGTCTAAAAAGGGTAAACTAAATATCTATGGTATGTTGTGTTATGCTGTGTTATACTGTGTTATGTGTTATGCTGTGTTATGCTGCCATCAGCCCAACAAAGTTGTGTAAAATAAAATTCAAGGAAGTGTTTATCGTACGTATCTAGGCTGGGAACAAAGGAATGACGCCATGCGCGACAAAAATCAACATCATCAAAATGTGCAAAAGAAATTATATCTCGGTAAAGTTATGATAAGGAAGTATGTCAAGAACATGATACAGCGGTATAATGGACAAGAGTTCAAATAATAATAATAATAATAAGAAGAAGAAGAATATATATTTCTCTCTCTCTCTCTCTCTCTCTCTCTCTATATATATATATATATATATATATATATATATATATATATATATATATATATATATATATATATATATATGCACCATTAAGTCAAAACCTCAAAAGGCCGAATGATTGGGAACCGACCCTTAGCAGGACTTGTAAATAACCAAATCGTAGCGATAAAATACCCACCGGCGTCAAAACCTAGCGAAACACATTTATCACGCTTATATTTATTTATTAACTAATAATATTGGACAATATTCCTTCAGTGCAACTGCGATTTTAAACTTCAAATCTGAGTGATGAACAGAGTCGCATTTGGCATTAGATAAATTAGAAAATTGCCAGAAAAAAGCGGCTTTATGTGTAATATAAAAATATAAAAATAATGGTCAAACAAACCAATTTAGCAGTGTTTGAACAATGGTTTGAACTGAAACGGTTTAAAATATATAAATCAGAATTAAAGCATATTGTGAACTTGGTATATATATATATATATATATATATATATATATATATATATATATATATATATATATATATATATATATATAAATAACCTGGCAAAATTTTGTGAGCTGAGATAGGTAAATAGGTCATTGCAGCTTGCTACGGATTCCTAGAGAGCACAGCTGTAGCACGCTCGCTTTGCATCTCTGCTATCTTGGATTCGATCTCCTGTTCTGGCAATTGCAAGGATAAATATACCTGAACGCCTCTCCAACGTTAGTCTCATTAAAGCAGACCTCTCCCGTGGCTCTGTGAGATCTTCCCCAAACGAGTGTATAGTAACAAAAAACTTGTAACGCACAAAATTTTGAAAAGTGATTTGACTGACTGGTTGGATAAAGTAACAACAAATATGAGCTTTTATCAACATTGACCTTTACTAACACAAAATGGCGACGGGCACTGCATCGAATGTAAACACAATAGCTGATTTGCAGATGATTTCGGAACTTCTATACTAATATAGAAGAATTATGTCGATAAGATAAATGTATTGGAGAAAATAATAAGTCAAACTTTAAATCAAGTGTTGCATCGTTTGATGTTCAAGCTGTTTTACTGAGGGAATGTGATACAAACTGGTATGCAGCCTTGAAGAATTGACAAAATATTTGCCGTTTGGGGAACAAAATCGGTTTTGTTATTTTTGTCGACTGACAATAGCTGGTTTACACGTTGAAAGTGGCTCATTTCAGCGATTCTTTATTACAGGAAACAAAACTATTTTTATTTACAGAATGTTCTTTTTTCTTTTGTTTCATACATCCACCACCGCCCCAGCCCCATCCATAAATAGTGAACATAAATACTGATTGTTTACAATGGACTTGAATAGTGTGCACCCCAACCACATCCATAAACAGTGAACATAAATACTGATTGTTACCAAGGGACTTGAATAGTGTGCACGATCAAATGGACACAAACTGATGAAGTTAAACAAAGGGCGAATGCCTTACACATTTTTGATATAGTAGATTATGTTTCAAAGTTGTCTTGATACAGTTCATTTACAAATTGATAAGGTAATAAGAAAGTCAGTATTGCCTTTGCATAAATCTACAGGTTTTATTTGTCAGGTTACATGCTTCTAAATCATTGCGATAACTTTACCCTATATACATGAAGTATTGATGCACTATATGTAAACACAATTCTAAAGTTACGTTAAAATGCAATACACAACAAACTAAAAAAGAAATGATCTATGCATCTGGACGCATTCCACATCGAGTATCAAGATAATTGTGCTTCAAATATTGTCAGTGACGTGAAAACAAACACTGATCATAATACTAGCAATAGGGCAAAACAACATGTCACAGTGACTGATTCTAGACATGTTGCATCCACTCCTCAGGTTTCATAAGTGTGCAAACTTCAATGATCTAAAACAACAGTTTGAGCAGTGCAAGTTATTCAAAGTAATTTGCATGAATTATTGTGATGTAAAATTAAAGACGAAAGTTTAAACATTATGTTTCATACCCTAAGAGAAAAAGAGACTGTAAGATTGAACTAACAATGGCAGCTTTAAATAATCACAAAGAATGAAAAGTCGGTCCAAGTAATTAACTTGTCTTTATAGATGTTTCAAACTGTAAGCAAACGTTGGGCTTCCTGAATTAAAAAATGAGGCGCAGCTAACACCAAAATATAGGCAAACGTCAAGCACATAAAAAGTAGACATTAGTGATTCTGCAGTTGTATTCCCTTTGAAGGGGGTAGGGTGTATGCATATTACAATGTATCTGCACACTATTCAAACTTGACACAGTCACAGGGGCATGGGAAGTCACTGCAAGCTTGTTTCGAATACTTTGGGTATAGTAGAAAAGTATTTCTTTGGATGAATGCACATGAATTTGTACAAAAATTGGATGCAGAAAAATATATTTAATTAAAAAAAAAGATTTTCAAATGAACCACACCTTAGCTCAGGATATTTTGAATGCATTCGTCTGGCAGGACATTATATGCATAGTGCTTCAATTTTGTTAAACTAGAAGGGATTTGTTTTTGAAAGCAAAAACATGTCTCCCCCCGCTCCATCATGACAATGTCATTCGGTGATACTGGTACTTCAAAGAAGGAAAGGAAAAATCTATCAAGATGAATTGAAGGAAATTTTTGTTTGGAGTGTAACATAAAAAATCACTGATTTTGAAGTTCAAAGGGCAATATTTTGTGCCCAGAAGTAAAGTATATGACAGATATTTCTGGCATATTGGATCTAAATCTGCGCTAATTTTGGTTAAAGTGCCCTTAAACAGATTCCCAACTCACTAGTTGATATTTCATGCAAAGAAGTGGATATTCACGTGTATGTAAGATATCTTGGACACTATTTCTGATGACAGATGGAATGGAAGCAATAGTAGTTACAGTAAAACCTGCCTACAAAGGGACAAACATGGAATCGACTACAAAGGGACAAACATTTAATCCACTAGAATGTTATATCCTTTAAAGACAGTTGTAATTTATATATATATATAGGTTTAAAAAATCATAGAGACAAGAGAAGGGACTCAGAAATGTTGTCCTTGGAGAGCAAGTGTCTTTTACAAAGATGTCTGCAAGGACAAATTTCACTGGAAACAGGTGGAAGAATTGATATCTTGCTTCCATGCTAATTAGGCTTCCCTCAACAATCCCAGCTGCATACTGAATCTTGGACCAAACAGCAAAACAATAGAAAAAGAAATGAAACTATATTTGTGTTTTTCAATTATGTATGCAGACCCAAACAAGTCTAAGTAAAAAAAAGTAAAAAAGTCGAATAATTTTACTGCTATATATGCATATGAACATGCATATCATATTCATTTGTCTACGTCAAGTGGTTTTTCTAAATCGAGCCAACAATTTCTGTGTGAAAAAAGCTCAAGTCCAAAAAGTGTGAAAAAAGGGAAAAATTGCTGTAATGGCCTGAAAATCTATTCAGGTCATCTTCATATTATTAAAAACATGCTTATTAAATTTTATTTATCTACCGTAATTTTTAGCTAACCATGCGAACAAGGATTTACTTTTTTAAAAGTCTCAGTCCAAAAACTTCTTAAATGTTTTAAAAAAATTGCAACATAAGGTCAGAATCACCAGATCCTAAACGGGTCTTGGGACCTACTCAGTATATCAAAATATCCAATTTGGTCGGGTTTGGCTCAATACCTTTTGAGTTAATCTTACACTGTAAACATACGCAAGGTTTTATTCAAAAAGTTTAAAAATGTGTAAAAGGAATGAAACAAATTGCTATAACGACTTGAAAATCTAATCAGGTCTTCTACCTCAATAATATGCCTACAAAATTTCATTTGTCTACCTCAAGGACTTGAAAATCTAATCACGTCTTCTACATACCTATTAAATTTTTTTTGTCTACCTCAAGGACTTGAAAATCTAATCACGTCTTCTACATACCTATTAAATTTTATTTGTCTACCTCAAGGACTTGAAAATCTAATCACGTTTTCTACATACCTATTAAATTTTATTTGTCTACCTCAAGGACTTGAAAATCTAATCACGTTTTCTACATACCTATTAAATTTTTTTTGTCAACCTCAACGACTTGAAAATCTAATCACGTCTTCTACATACCTATTAAATTTTATTTGTCTACCTCAAGTAATTTTAGCTTTACCTTGCTCACAAGGTTTATGTCAAACAAGTCCAAGTCCCAAAAGTTTTAAACTTTTTTGTAAAAGATGAAAAAATTAAAAATAAAATAAGTTACCAGAACCAAATCAGGTCTTGGAACCCACTCAAAGTATCTCAATATCCAGCTTGGTCTAGTTTGACTCAATAGTATTTTTTCAACGATATTTTGCTTACCAGGTATAGTGTGACAGCCAGACTGACAGATGAACATACAACAGACAAACAGCATGTCACCCTCCCTTAAGAGAGACCTAAATATAAGTACAATATATGCAATGCTTAGGTACATATATATTGAGACATAAATACATATATATTGAAAACATAAATACATATATATTGAAACATCAATACATATATATTGAAACATCAATACATATATATTGAAACATCAATACATGTATATTGAAACATCAATACATATATATTGAAACATCAATACATATATATTGAAACATCAATACATATATATTGAAACATCAATACATATATATTGAAACATCAATACATACATATTGAAACATAAATACATATATATTGAAACATAAATACATATATATTGAAACATCAATACATATATATTGAAACATAAATATTTCAACCCTGAAATCAATTACTGTTGATGCTGTATGTGTAACAACTGTGTATTGCTTCTGCTAGCGAATGAAATGTAATACAGGACTTACTTTCCATAAATTAAGTATCTGAACAGAAAAAAATGCGTTTCAAACGTCACTTTGTGAGACAATTATTTTTGGAAGGATTTTGGAATAAAATAGCTTCCTTGCAAATAGCCATATAAAATAATTTTCATTTTTTTTTTCTTCTTCTTTTTAAAAGGTGTTTTCAAGTGGCCAAACAATTTTGAGGTTCCCATTGTAACTCGAGGTCAAAAATGTATACCGTATATACTCGCGTATAAGTCGGGTCCAAATGCAGACAACGTAGACCCTGATCTGCCGTCGCATAATGCGTCGGCAGATCAGGGTTTATGTTGTTTGTTTTACTGATTAGTCCTTAAAAAAAGATCTGCAGATCTGGGTATATGCAGTTTGCATTTGTATAGGAGTATATACGGTACTTAATATATAATATGATCAAAGATCTTTCTCTTCTTAAGTATGTCCACACTGACAATTAATAGTTTTATGTGTGACCATCTTCTTATAACACTTTTGAAGATCAGCTCCTGTTGTATTAATTGTACTAGTTCTAATATTTATGTTATGTAAACCATCATGCTTCCCTGGAAATGTACAGCCTGTAGGGTATGGGACACTTGAAATACCTGGGAATGTACAGCCTGTAGAGTATGGTGCCCTGGGAATGTACAGCCTGTAGAGTATGGGACACTTGAAATACCTGGAAATGTACAGCCTGTAGAGGGTGGTGCCCTGGAAATGTACAGCCTGTAGAGTATGGGACACTTAAAGTACCTGGGAATGTACAGCCTGTAGGTTATGGGACACTTGAAATACCTGGAAATGTACAGCCTGTAGAGGCTGGTGCCCTGGAAATGTACAGCCTGTAGAGTATGGGACACTTGAAGTACCTGGGAATGTACAGCCTGTAGGTTATGGGACACTTGAAATACCTGAGAATGTACAGTATGTAGAGTATGGGACACTTGAAGTACCTTCTTGTTATTATAGGCCAGTGGATCCCAAACCCCGGGTCGCGACCCAAATGAGGGTCGCAAGGACCCTTCCGACCCTATACCGGTACTACATTTTGGGTCGCAAAAGATGGTATTTAGGGTCGCGATCAAGAAAGTTTGTAAACCACTGTTATAGGTCCTAAGCATCTACCATGTACTTTGAGTTTTAAATATTATATATGACTGTGTCAATAATATCGTATATCTTAATAATTGTTTTTTCATGTACAAATTACATTTTATTGTCTAATTAGGTAATTAAATAAAATTTAAATGAAATGAAAGTACTTTTATAGACCAAATGGTCTCCATAAGTAATAACAGTACTGTAGTATTAAGCTGATTTCAAGTGAAATTAGGTGTCTTTTTTATGGACAGTAAGGCATTATTTTAAGAAAGTAATTAAATACACACAATGCCTCATTGTCAATGTATAATAACAATAAGAAAAATAGTTATATCCGTTCAGTTATAATCACTTTGTTTACGTGCATTTTACATATATCCTGGAGTAGGAGGGTGATGATTGTATATGACAGCATGTTAAATGAACTTATTTGTTTGCATTGGTAGTAGCATAACAAATGTTCTATCCACCAGTCCAAGAAGAAAATGAAACAATGTGTAAGAAAGTAGCATGCTCCTATGTTTTTATTACAGGTTGTAATTAATGTATTTAGAACACGTAATCTGGAACAATAATGCATTTTTAGGACAGTATGGACTGGAGTGGGGGTGGGGGAGGATGGGTCAATTTTTTTTTAGTGTGGTCTTCTTTTTGTTAGAATTTGTGGAAATTTTAGCACCATATTGTACATAAAAAATGATAGACATCAATGCTTAAATTTCCTTCTTTGAGACAGCCTTGAATTGAATACTGAGGCCCATAGAAAGATGCACTGAAATTAAAGGACAGAGTAGTTCAGATGTCATAAACCAATCTGAAGTGGTGCTCTCCTGCAAACACTGTAATTTATCATAACGGTTATAAAAGAAATACTGAGAATTGTTCTTCATCTAATTAGGCCAATTAGACATAATGAGCTTCATTTAATTTATATCTTCAGATTACAACACATATAAGGAATTTAAATTATACAATGCGAGAATGGAGGTAGTAATAGCATTGGAAGTGTTACCAACATGTACTTTTTGGTCATAACTTATCATTATGTGTGTAAAACAAAGCAACAAAATACAAATAATAAACTTTCTTAACTATATATGCCTGCAACTAGGTTCAATCTATATTAAACAACCAAAAGGTATTAAAAGGGCATGTATGAGTGGGACTTACAATACCTAAAGGGAATGTATGAGTGGGACTTACAATACCTAATGAAGGTGCTGCTCACTCAGATGCGTACTAAGGGTAAATGGCGCCCGGGGCGACGATGATAGCACAAAGGGCCAGAATACAAGGCCCGAATTTTTATCAGCTGTTTTGGCGCCCCAAGACCTCTGGCGCCCAGGGCAATCCCCCCCCCCCCCCCCGTTAGTACGCTACAGTGCTCACTTGCAGAAGCTGAGTAAAAGTGACCATGGCATGGATATATAGAATGACAGATAACAGTATTTTTATTGAGTACAACTGGGCATGACTCAATTTAATACGTGTATCCCAAAACATGATGATCTCAAATTACTGGGAGGTCATATAGAAGTTTCTATTTCATATAATGTGCCGCCCACTCACAAACATTAAATAAAGGTTAATGTTATAGTTATGAAAATAACAGCGGATAAGTAAAGGCTATTAACTGATTATTTAAAAATACTGGGCCGAGGTCATGTGTCACAGAATGCCCGAGTTTGCGATGGCATTCTACGCTATATGCACGAGGATCCAATATTTGTTAATATTCAGTCAATAACCTTTTAATTATAGACTTAAAAACAAGCATATTAATCGTTTTGGTATGTTATAGAAATACGACAATTGAAACACACAATTATTTATTGAACATTTTTTTCATTTTATGAATGAAACCTGAGCATCGCGCAGTAATGCAGTCTTCTATAATTGTATGTAAGCATGCGCATACATTGGGTGATTTTCCTTCATCAGTGAACGAAAATACGAAATATTGATATTAGGAGAATGACGCAATGGATAAATGAAAATTAAAGATACAATTATGAAAAGATGAGCCAGAAAAATTCCGTCTAAGATGGTCTTTGTGATTGCTTTCGGTCTTATTCGATGTTGCTGTCATACTTGGATACAGGGTCACCCACAATGCTTTGGAAGCAGTACTTGTGGCATCCTCGCAAGCCACGCGACAATCCGCTACGTTCCTGTGGCTGCCTGTACAATTTGACTTTTCTCTCTCTCTCTCTCTCTCTCTCTCTCTCTCTCTCTCTCTCTCTCTCTCTCTCTCTCTCTCTCTCTCTCATACTAACAGCAGCATCTAGCGATCACTAGCAGTCTATTTTCAATATTGTATTAATCATATTTTGTTGGGTTTGTTGTTGTTTTCGTTTTTCTTTTTTTTCTCCTTGCAATTTAAGTCTTTGGATATATTCAGATGTATTTATTTAATTAGTGTGATAGATATTTCTCTGAATGAGAGCTAGATCTATCGCATATAAAGAGCAAAGCCAAAAATCATCATTCGAAGACAGACAGTTCTCCGGCACTGGTGTCATGTAGAAAGAGCTACTGTGATTGTTGGCCTCTCATCATCATCATCAATCTTTATTTCCTCTTTTCAGAGATAAGGATGCAGACAAAGGAAAAGGAAAAATAAAACAATATTGAAATGATTTTAATTAGTTATATACAATTAGCAGAGGTGTACGTGAGAGGAATCTATGAGTTTGTTCTTTATTTGATTAAAATCTATAAATCTGCACAGGAAATGAATGAAAAATGAATATACTTTCATTTTGTCAAGACTCACTGGACAAAAACATGACGAATTTACAGAACAACATTGGTAAGGGGAGACTACTGCGGGACCATTTAGCCACCTCTTCAGCTCGTGTAATTATCAGAACAGAGCACTTGGTTTAAAGATATAGCCATGGTTGATCTTAGCCCAGTTACTAAATTCCTACAACCATTTAATACATGGCAAAATGTCAGCAAATTATAGCAATGTAGGTCTAACTCCGTCTATACAGTTTAAATGGATAAGAAATCATTGATAGATGAAGCACTGTTGTCACACAAGATGATTCAAATTTTAAACCATGGGTCGAATGTGAGTATGGTATGTATTAAATTAATGATGGGTTTTCATACTTCATAATTTGAACAATGGGCAATACAAATTTCATTTTTATTGAGACTGTATGAACAAACGTGCGCTCGAAACGTCTTTCAGAGTACCAAAAACCACCATATTGTTCTGATTATCTTGCCTGAACGTTCATAGTTCGACATAGTGAAAATGTGGACTTACTCCAGTCTGCCACCATTTTTGAATTAGTGGATTTGCTTGTACCGGGCTCACCTGCTCAGATGGGCCGTGATTCAGGCTAAGATCAAGTATCGTTTCGAGTAAACATGGACGGTGTCATTCGCTGATTCAGACACGCATCGTGCATCGGCGTCTCTTTACAAAGGTGATGGCTAATGATATCTTTTTAAGCCTACAATATAAATCGGTTTTTAATGAGGGCTAAAAGTATGTCTAGATAAATTTTTTTATATAACGAGCAATGTCTTTGTAGTTTCGCATCAATTTTAACTGAAGCGCCGTCCATCGGTAACATCGATCAATGAAGTATTTTACTTGGCTGGTATCGGCCTAAATTGACAAAGCCAATATCATAAGCTGGTAACAGATAAAATCGCTGTATCTGGATTGGTTAGTCAGTGACGTCATTCGCAGAACAGTGGCGTCATTCCCGTAACTACTACTTTGAAAACTCCGCCTGACCCGCAGTGATTGGTTGGAAGCTTCACATTGGCGGTGTGCGTAATGGGTAAAACGTACGCAATTTTTGTATTTGTTTGAAGATGGAGGTTGGAAGTTATATATATATATATATATATATATATATATATATATATATATATATATATATATATATATATATATATATATTGTGGAGCTGATATGTGTAGATGAATCAGTGAAGCGAACGCACGCTGCACCTTTGCCGTCTGGGGCTCGATCCCAGGTTCTTGAACGTGCAAGAGAGAGTGAAAGTGGTCGCTTATCCAATGTTAGTGGTTTCCTTGGAGTTCTTCTGTTTCATACACCTCTAATACCTGCCTATGTTAAATCTAAACCATTAGAAATAAATTGCTGTGCAACGAACGAAGAACCCTAATCTTAACATAGGTCTGGAGTTCTAAAAGTTCATATATAGTTGTGTAAAACTTTGGCAACTGTAATATATGACTCTGCAGTGAATGACGTGAAGGACTCTAAAATAGGACTCTGCAGTGAATGACGTGAAGGACTCTAAAATAGGACTCTGACATTTTTGCGATTTATTTTCTTTATTATTGCGTATTCACATAATAACCCTCCTTTTGTGTCAATCAGCATCACTTTCTTTAACATCATATACGCAACCACAAATAAAACAAGGTCCAGATTGTTGCATTAGGGGAGCTTTTCTTTTGCGAAAAGAAATAAGCCTCGCAATTGGATTTGGTGTGTTGCTATTAAAATTGTATGGCATCAGAAACTAACTTTCAATAGGCTTAGCTTTGTACAATATATGCAAGATAACTACGCATAATTCATATGCAAAAAATAAATAAATAAATAAATAAGGTGAATGCGTGGTAACAAAATTATACAAGGCATGCGCAAAGGAATCAGATTATGCTAGAATTTGTGAAAGATAACCCCCAAAATAGCGCCAAATACCTTAGGGAACCAAACCTATTGAAATAAATGTATCGTGCTTAATTATCCATTAACTATTAATATTCAGTCATATTAATTCAATGCAACAATCATGTTAGCGACATTAAAATGCAAATTAGAGTGATAAACAGAATGGCATTTGGCATGAGACAAATTAGATAAAAAGATGACAGTAAAAGCGCCATTATGTGTCGCATAAAATTTACGGCTAAACAAGCAAATAAACAATGTTAGAATAATCAGTTCAGCTATAATTTAATGAAATATTTAAAGTAGACCTTGGAACTTGGTACAAACACTTTAATAAGCAGTTCTATCCTACAAAGTTATTAATAAAAGAGTAGATCCGCATAATCAGGCAAAACAATTTTGAGCTGAGTTGGGTAAATGGATTGATTGTAGCCTACTGTGGATGAATGGACAGCACAGCGGTAGCACGTTCGCTTTGCACCTGGGATGTCAAATTCATTTGCTGTGGCGGGCCAGATTTACTATAAATAATAATAAATAATAATAAAAAATAATGAGTCTGGCGGGCCGTATCCGGAACGCGGGCCGTATGTTTGACACCCTGCTTTGCACCCTATGGTATCTGGGGTGTGATTCCGGTTCTTGCGCGTGCTAAAAGCAAGTGTAAGTGATAAGTTATTCAAAGTCGGTGATCTTCTAAAGGTTCTCCGGTTCCTCCACGTAAAAGACTCTGCAACATATGATCCGTTGTGAGTCCTTCCAATCAGTTGTGAGAACATGTTGTACAATGGACGTATAATAAATTCAGCCTATAACAAATATATAAAGGAATTATATCTATATCTCGTCGTGTACTGCATATAATACATAGTCAATAATAAAAAGGTAAATATAATATCATGTAAGGATATATTGTCTTAAATTTGTATGAGAGCTGATAATATTTTCTATTGTAGAGCTTTTAAATGAAAAGCAAGCAATATCATGACATGGATTTACATACAGTACATAGTAAGGGAGTAGACTGGTATTTGAGAGAGAGAGAGAGAGAGAGAGAGAGAGAGAGAGAGAGAGAGAGAGAGAGAGAGAGAGAGAGAGAGAGAGAGAGAGAGAGAGAGAGAGAGAGTTGAAATACAATATTATTCCTAAGTAGACAAAATTAGAGAGAGAGAGAGAGAGAGAGAGAGAGAGAGAGAGAGAGAGAGTTGAAATACAATATTATTCCTAAGTAGACAAAATGAGAGAGAGAGATAGTTGAAATACAATATTATTCCTAAGTAGACAAAATGAGAGAGAGAGATATATATAGTTGAAATACAATATTATTCCTAAGTAGACATAATGAGAGAGAGAGAGAGAGAGAGAGAGAGAGAGAGAGAGAGAGAGAGAGAGAGTTGAAATACAATATTATTCAAAAGTAGACAAAATTACCAGTTCTTTTAGGACTTTAGCATTCTAAAATTTCAAAAGTTTTAGGAATTTAAAAATACTGGGGTTATCCAGAACCAATTCGGTATATATTTTCTCCGTAGATGTATTTACTATAGGCAGACAAATATAAAATAAAAATCATCTTTCAAAATATTACAAAGTTAACATTCTCAATTTTCACGTGGAATTGTCGGGTTTGACCATCAACCAGTTTTAATTTCAAGTCAATGTGATTATACTGTCAGTTTTGTAAGTGCAGCTGTCAATTTGGAAACAATGATGATATTAGGGTTAAAATCAGAAACTTGCAATTTTGTTAACAATACAATTCTATGTAAATTGTCTATCTTGAATTCCAGTTCTGTACAAAATTATCAGTAAACCTTTGTTTTCCACATGATAAAATACAAAAATAAAAACTCAAAGATGATAATAAATCTCGAACAAGAGAAGCCCAGTTTTGTTTGACTGTAAAACGATTTAAATCTCCATCCAAAACAATATATAATTTTTTTTTATATTTCGGTCATCGGAATTAAGAATCTTAAACCAGTACTTAATATAAGTTTTATATCTTTTGATCAACAATGTTGTTCTTCACTGTTCCCTATATGCAAAATCATTTTGCGTACACTGTTTAGCACCAACAAAATATTTGCAAAATTGCATATGTATTCTTGTAATACAATTAGCTTTCCAACACCCCCAAACATTTGATTCATCAATCAATATTGGGAAAACAAATTCATCGAAAAGGTCCAGTATATCTCTTACATGTACATGTATATTTGTAAAGTGATACATATATGTATTTAAGATAAATATTGTAATTCATTGGTAACTTTAATACAGGGCTCTCAGTGAATGACGTGTGTAAAGCAGTGTCAACTTTAATGCATGGTTCTACTGTGAATACAAAGAAGAATTCTAAAACATGACGCTGAATGCTTTGCCATCCATGTTGAACTTCATCTTTATCCAGTAATTATTCATTGTATATACTAGTATCATGTTTGAATCCGCCATGAACACAAATCTAAGTTTTGTAATTGGGTGTATTGTGTTGCATCGAAATAGTGATCATCATGTACATGAAATATAAATACGTCCTGCATTAGAGTCTAACCTTTTGAACAACAAATGCAAATTAACATCATTTCCGCACGAAATACAAAAGTTAGCCGTTTATAATTATGGGGGGGGGGGGTCTTTGTATATTTCTCCTGATAATAATTACTTTATTTTTCTTGGCTTTCTCGGCTCATGATAACAGTTAATATAAAATTGATATTGGATCTTGGATTCAAGAAAATAATATATTTTGAGCAAAATAGAATAAAAAGCCACCGAATATGGCTGATGATTAAGGAAAAGAAACACGCATTATTGAACTAAGATACCGCGTATTTGATAGGAAATTAAACATGAAATGGCGTCAGATGGGATTTTTATCTGCAATGTAACGTAGTTATTTTTTCATATAATTCTTATCTTAATTAGCGTCAAAACCCCAAACACTTATCATTTACAAGAACAAAGAGATTTTTCTTCTTCTCAGTATATCTCTTACATTTTCCTTTTGTAAGATTATTTTTTTTGGGGTGGGTGGGTGGGGGGTTGATTTTACAGACTCTGTGGTAATTTGTAATCAAAAACTCTGCAATCAGTGCTTGTTGTTTTAATATGATACGCAATGCATTTCTTGTAATATCAACGTTTTAAGCATTTCCATAAATAAAACAAACGTCTCGCAGAACGTTGTCCCGCCTGTGTATCTTTTCACGGTGTATGTTATGATACTTCAGAAATACTCAACAGCAAATCTTTGTGAGGCGCAGTTTCTTCAGTATAATTTTCTATTATAAATTGGAATTATGATATCATAAATAGAGTGGAATTTATTATATCACAAATTGACTTTTTATATCAAATATTCACCATAATTCCAAATTAAGTTTTGAAATCTCCCCTGCATTTGTACCGAAATTAAGAAGATAAAGAAATCAGTGATAATGAAACGGTATAAAGAGCTGTTTATGTTCTTGTTTTCTTTTGTATTATTTAAAAAGTGTTAAGATCATATTCCTAGAAAATCCCTGCAACTACCACTGAGTCAGACACTTTTGTTGAGTAATTTGTTACTTCAATGAAAGAATATTTTCCTGTACTCCACATATTTAAAATCACGTAGGGCAGAAACAGTATATGCGTGACTAAGAGAACTAGAAACTGTACACAGCTGCCATATACCGTCTGTTCCCTACTGATACTCAAAGGAAAGTGTTGATTTGTATGGGATAATGAACGGTGGGGATGCAGGATACAGGCTGATCAAGCCATAATGTCATCAAACAGCTTCAGCCCGAATGTTCATCTGAGCAAGACTTTAACATTTAGGTGTGAATTGTTTTATGATAAGAAAATTGCAGTCTTCCTTTCCTGTTGATATGACATACACAATTTTCGTCTCAGGTAAATGTAATGTACTGCAGACTTAAGGGTCATCGATTTTTAACCTTCTGATAACATTTTATTTATTCAATTTTTTCCCATCGATTTTGAATATTCATTCAAGTTTTTATTTCATACATAAATAATATTTATTTATTTATTTATTATAGACATACTGATCTTTGTCCGTTTTGGCTTGCTGCTTGTCTTTAATTGCTTGTCGATTTCAATCATTCTTCAGTGTCTTGTGAAAGAATGATTGGATGAATTCATTTATTCTTTCCTTGAATAATTTATTTCATTTTATCTTCTTTCTTTATTTTTTGTTTTTTTTTTATCGTTTATTTACATATTTATTTTTGATATGTTTATCGAACTCTACCATTTACTGAAAGCAATATAAATTTGTTTCGATCTTATCTCAATGTTTTCGACATCCATTACTACAGTGCATGTAACGAGTTACCTGATTTAGCAGTTTTTAACCCTTTCCAAGATACCAGTTAACCCTATTTAAAAGCGGTGAACAGCTTTTAGTGGCTAAAAGCGCTTTTTTTAAAAATAATTTTTTGTACTGGTGAACAGCAAAATAAAAGCGGTTAACCGTTTAACAAGCGGTAAATTGCTAAAAATACAGGTCCACTGTTGTTTAATAGCGGTTAACCGTTATATGTTATTTCGATCCTTTTTTTCTATACTAAATTGTCCCTAGGCAACATTGCACCTGGGATCGAAAGAATTCGCTCCTTTGCTGTGCTTAACGTGAATTCTCTGTAGCCATCAAATATCTAAGTAAGGGGTGTAGCACACATATATTAATCTTAAATTTTACTGTTTTAATAAACTTATGTGGTACAGACTTCTGGTTTTACACATATCTGTTTGACATTTTTTATATTGCTGACAGATGGAAGAAAAGAATAATAAAATAAAATTTTGATTAACATGAAAGGGGTCCTGACAGAAAGTTTTATCAAATCCACTATTGGTAGTTTGCCAGTTTTATGAAAAAGGGTTTTACCATCATTTTCAATTTGCTCTATACAATTTTGCACTTTTATTTCAGCAAATTTGTTCATTGCTTTCCAATTAGCCATACTAATATACAGTTTGGAACAAACAGTTTCACGGGGTATAGAAACAAATAACCAAAAAGAACGTGTTAAAATGCAAGAAATTTGCAAATATAATTTGAATTTGTTGTATATATCAGCAAGGAATTTAATAACCTTGTAAACATGGATATAATCCAGATTTGTTTATAAAAGTCTAATCAGACTTCATATCTAACTTTCTTTTTTGCCTGTACAAATATGTAATTTTCAAACTCCAAGATTATGGTTGTTATGGTAACCAAATTATGGTAACCAAATTAACAAATTGTGTTTAAATATAATTGTCATCAGAAACTGGTTCTCCTTGCTGATTGCATGAGGTTTTCTTTTTCTTTTCTTTTTTCTTTCTCTACTATACTTGTTTGAAACATGAATACATTTATTATATGATATTCAAATTTTGGTTGTCATGGCAACATAATTTCATAATGTACATTTTTGTCTCGCTGATGTAATTTAGCGTCTGCGTAGTCTATAACAATCCATAATAATTTCATGAAACCTGCTTCACTAAAGTTTCGTCGTTGGGGAAAGCTCTTTATTCATCATAATGAATTCACCCACATAGGAAGCGGTGTGTGTGACTGTGTGTGTGTGTGGGGTGGGGGTGGGGGTGGCACTTAGGGAGGCAAATCATCAGTCCTAAATTTTACAGATTTTTGTAGAATTCAATGGATATGTGTCTACATATTTTGAATATTACGGAAGTAGAACACTAACCTTTTTAAAAACCAACATTGCCTCTGAGTCACAACCAGTACACTTTCTCAGAATGGAAAGACCAAATCATATATGCAAGCTACATTCGCCCCTTGTTATTGACCCCACGATCATAAATTAGAAATTGTTCATAACCCTATCTACATGTATATATAAATTTACTTGGGAAGGCAAAGGGATTAACTTATGCAGTCAGTATCGGTTCCTTGGTATGTCCTTACCACCTGGGTTCCGGTCCATGGGTTAAAACTTGGACAAATTAAGATCCCCACCCTATAACCATAATTATAAACCGGAAAAACGACTACACGCTGTATATGAGAGACAGGTTTTCCGGTAGAATTCCAAAACATCCCCAAGTACACTGAAATTCCTCTTGTTTATTTTTGTGGACACGTCCAGACCTCCCATCTATGAGAAAATTAGAAGGCCTATGAGGTGACCATACTCACCCACGTCAATCCCCTCCTACCTTCCGAAAGTAGTAAGGCTTTATATCTGTATATAGTCGCCCCCCCCCCCCATCCCGATTTTGTATTATTTGTGTGGGTATATTTTTAAAGAAAATAACATGTGAAACAAATAATTTTGAATGGGGTTTAGCTTAATTTTAGAACGGACGTATCGCTTTAGATTCCGTTGCTAGGTTTAGACTCTTTCCGTTCCCAAGGCGTATAGTATATTTAAATCGGGCTTGTACTTCCTTCCTCAGGCATTGCGTTCTTTGACTGGTTTTCTCACCCTTTCTTTAAAAATTTAATAGTGATCATTGCCTTGGATCATTATATTGCGTCCATTTTGTCCCCCATAGTTTATGATACAATTGTCGTAAAAATGTTTTTATTCCCTTTATTCGTTTATAATTGTTGAGGAATGGCATTCCTTTTGACAAAATCCATTGAGTTATTCATTTAAAGTGAAATTTAGTATAAAAAAAAAAAAAAAAATCACCAATATATAGGAGTGACAAAAAAAGGATTTTTTTGGGTACTGTGTGTTTGCATAATGTATTTATCTTGAACCACAATTGTTAGCACACACGCACACACACACACACACACACAGACAGACACACAGACGCAGAGAGACACACACACACACACGTGTGAGTTTGTGTTGTATTGTTAGAAGCTTATCTGGTTACGTCCTTGTTTTCAGAGATTCCTTTTTGATGGTATCTGCCTTGCGTGCCGCCTTGACACCATATTCCCATCAACCTCGACCCCATACTTTAAGACATAACCTCCCTCGCCCTGACTTCCTGCTTTCAAGACTGTTTTAATTCAATTTTTGTTGCAATTTTACTCTCAAAGATGCGCAAAGAAGGAAGAGGAAGGAGAGGAAATGGATGGAATTTAAATTTGTAAAAAGTAAAGTATTTAGGTGCATATTAGATTATTGCAATTATTACTGTTATAATAGCAGCAACATTAAATAACTTAAGCACGTACCAACTCCTCTAGTGGGAGTGATACGGCCAATCTCAACCCAATCCCAGTAGGTGCAGTCCGTTCTTTTCCCGTGTTAGGTGACTAGTGATCCTTCCTCCAGAAAGTCCAAGGAAGGAACACATTCGTTTTATCATGTGAGGGAAAGGACAATGGATACCTTCCCTGACTGTTGCTGTATTTAGTTTTATACACTGAGAACTGGATTTTACCACAACATAACTGCATTATGTAATGAACTACAATTATTGTACGTATTTATCTTATCGATTTCGTTTGTATATAATATATATTTCTCATCATAATTTCCATATTAAGTCTTTATTTTGCCTATAATTGGTTTTATTAGAGATTCTGTTTTAGTACATAGAGTTATGGCATTTTTTAAAAATATTAAAATCCAGTGCAGCACAGTTGGCACGGAGGGATATAACGTATCATAAGCATTCTATAACGCTTCCGTTAATTCTACACGTGTAAGTAAATATTATAGCCAGTTTATGAGTTTGGCCTAAGTTAGTCCACATTTCCCACATTTTCTTCCAATACAAACTTAAATGATCTAATTCTGTTTCATTCTTTTTTTTTTTTTCTTCTATATCTTCAAAGAGATTATAGACCTGTTTATTATCATCTATTTTCCATAGGTTTTCCTGATCTCTTTACTTAAGAGCAACTTGTTTGATTTATTTTAACTTCCTGTGTAGTTTGAGCATTTTCATGAAGCTATGATTCATCTAGATTTCATGTTTATTCTCTTAAGTATATCCCAACTAGGAAATATATAATGCCACTCCGGTAATTCTTTACAATCGACAAATTCATACATTTATTCAATTGAAACGCTTCCGTTTTGTTTTTAAGTTGGGTACATTTAATTCCCTCCATCTTATTCCTATACATTGTATCCTTTATTATATCGTGGACTCCTCCCCCTCTCCCCCTCCCCCATCAACCGTATTCATTACATACCATAAGTACAGTATAAATATCCTTTCCGATATCTGTACTCTATCTACAATGATTAATTTTAGGGATTTCCAAACATTTCCATATTATATTTGATTTTTTCTAATATAATTGTGAAGGCTTTTCGTTGGCAATTTTTCCCATAATATTTACATCAGAGGCTTTAACAAAATATTTTCTATAGTGAGGGGTAAGCCCTGGGTGATCACCCCTCCAATTACCAGTAAGGGGTATTTAGGTAGCCCTGGGTGATCACCCCTCCAATTACCAGTAAGGGGTATTTAGGTCTTAGAATGATTACATTTCAATCCTGAAGCTTTGTCAAAATCATAAAATCTTTTTTTCTAGATGTTTGAATGAGTACTCATCTTTAATAAAGTTATTGCAATCTTCTGCATATTGTAACATTTCGCAAAAATCTAAGTTAGGTATAATAATGCCTATAATATTTTAATTTCAATTATTTTACATATTGTTTATATTGCTATTACATATAATACCATAGACAATACGTATACTTGTTTCACTGGTCTCTCAATAGGAATTTGCTTGGGTTGTAGAAACATTAATTTGTACTTTTGAATATATATTTTTATCTAGTATTTTTACCCATTTACAAAAATTAGTTCCAAAACCGAAACGTTTCAGAACGTTATCTACAAAACTATGTTCTAATCTGTCAAATGCTTTTTCCTGGTAAAAAAATATGACAGCTCCTTTTTCTTCCTTCCAATTTATTTAGTCTATCATATTATGTATGTTTATTGTATTGTTTTGGATTGTTCTTCCAATTTTTCCACATCTTTGATTAATATTTATAATTTCTCCCATACAGGTTTTAATTCTGTTGGAGAAAAATTTCCTTAAAATTTGATAGTCAGTGTTAAATAAATATATTGGTCTCCAATTTTGTACGTCTGTATTTTCACTATTCCCTTTATATACAAGGGTAATTATTCCCTCTTTCATGTCATAAGACATTTTTTAATATTATTATATAATATTTCTAAGTTTCATGTCATAAGACAGTTTTTAATATTATTATATATATTTTTAAGTTTCATGTCATAAGACATTTTTTTTATATTATTATATAATATTTTTAAGTTTTATGTCATAAGACAGTTTTTAATATTATTATATAATATTTCTAAGTTTCATGTCATAAGACATTTTTTAAATATTATTATATAATATTTTTAAGTTTATGTCATAAGACAATTTTTTATATTATTATATAATATTTTTAAGACGAATATTATATCGGATTATATTTATTTAAATTTTATTATACCTCATAAAAGTTACAGTGTCAATGACTGGCACACAGAATGTCACGTGTCAGGGAACAAAGCATCGTGTCTCCTTAACGCAGCCGTATCACCCTCACGCGATCGTGTTTCCCTGTCTTGTTTGATTCAATAATAATAAAAAATGTATTGCACTTGTTTGGGGAGATATGAAGATTGTTCAACCGTGACAAGTCATGTTCTAACCGCGACAAGTCAAGTTCTACTCGGGCTTTGCCCTCATGTATAATAGAACTATGCCTTTATATCATCATATCCTGGTGATTTGGCTTTGTTTAATTGTTTTTTCAATTAAACACTTGTTATAATATTTTCAGAATCCTTTTTTAAAAACTCTGAAACTTGTATAAATTTAATACTGTTACAGTAATCATCTATACTTATTTGCTGTATATTCTGTTTAGTGTACATATTTTGGTAATATTTATACATTTCTTGTATGATTTCATGTTTCTTTGTTATAATTTTACATTCTATTAACAGACTATCAATATATTGTTCTCTCTTCTCTTAATTTCATCTCTTTTTATATTCCCCTTGCTTTCGTGTATAGGTCTCCGTATTATTTTGCCCGAATTTTTGCACCTTCTGATTTATACTGCTGCAAATTTTCATGTATTTCTCTTGCTTTCTCTTTTTCACTTAAACTTGTCCTTGAACTATTTATTATATGAACATTTTCTCTCCTTCTTTTCTTATGTGTGCAAGAAGTTTAAGTCACTTGCTAGTAGTTGTGGGGGGGGGGGTAACTGGGTACTGGGGGGCGCTCTGGGTACCAATGGGAATTTAACATAGCGAGGGGCACTCTGGGTTCCAACGGGAATTTAACATAGCGAGGGGCACTCTGGGTACCAACGGAAATTTAGCATTGGGGGCACTTGGGGTACCAACGGGGTAAAAAAAAATGGAACATGGCAATCATTGGAAAATTAATCTTTTCTTGAAAAATGGGTGGCCCTGAAATGGACCGTTGGAGGAGGATTACTTTTTCCTCCAATATTTAGTAAAGTAGCTTAGGAAGGTGGTGTGAGTTTTTTTCTTCCTCTGGAGCGGTGTTTGATTGGGCAGCCAGTCGGGATGTTCCATACGTCTGAACTTATCTTGGATTTTCAGCCAGTTTAAATTCAGGCGTTGAAATTCCTTTTCTTTCCTGGTCTGTTCCTTCTGACTTCTTTCGAGAGCCCACAAGATCTTAATGTGGGCTACTTCTTGCTCCAAAACTTTTCTTAATAATAATTTTGCCGTGTGAAGATTTATCTCTTCACGCCTGACGCTACTGGCGGGTGGATAGATCCAACAATCTTCTTTCACTTGGTGTAGGAAGTAATCCACCCCATCCAGTAAGTCGAGGGCCGACTTGATAAAGCCCACACGACAAGGAGCCGAAGAAGTCTTTAAGATTCCTCCACCAAGACATCCTTCACCAGCCTCCTCGCTGAAGTGAGAGCCGCTAGTTGGCTGGTGACGTATGGCTTGGTGGCAGGATATCTCCACCAACACTCGCTGAAGTGAGAGCCGCTAGTTGGCTGGTGACGTATGGCTTGGTGGCAGGATATCTCCACCAACACTCCATCCTTTCCACCAAAGACTCCACACCCACCATGACATCCCAGGCTTCCTGCAATAATTCAATGCTATTCATTCTTCAATTGAAGTGTGAATGGCGCAACTATGGAAGACGCCGCTTTATATGCTCGAAGCGCTGACGTGAAGGAAAACATCCTTTTTACCAAAACATAAATTTTTTTATCAAACATACAAACAAAACACACACCACACCATCCTTTTTTCTTTTTTTCTTTTTTAATCAAACACACTCTATACAAACACACTCTACAAACACATACCAGGGAATGTGACTAATTTTGTTTTGGAGTGGGGAAAAAACAAACACACTCTATACAAACACACAAACATACAAACACCTATGGCAATTATGAAAATTAATCTTTTCTTGTGAAATGGGTGGCCCTGAAAAGGGCCGTTTGGTTTTTTAGTTCATCTAGAGGTGCGGGCACCTCCCTGGCTTGGCCCGACAAGCGGGACAGCTTCCACTCCATGTGGCTGCACTCATGCAGCGTTTGGAGCTGTTGTTTAGGATAAACGGAGGATGGGTTGTTTCAGGCTCCCAATCCTCCTTCTCCTCCATCATTAGGTGGAGTCTGATGGGCTCCTTCTTATTCTCCTGTTCCTCCACCTCCCTCTTCTCCACTTCATGGAGGAGGTGCCAGGCCACCTCTAAATGAACTCGAATCTGACGAACGATTTCTATTTTATTCATCTTGATGAATAAGTGGGGTAGCTCTATCGGCTGACTGACTGAAGTTGGATTATAAACGTGTGCGACGATTCCGTCATGTACGTCTCATTAATATGCGCACGGCGCATTATTTAATTGCTCACCAAACTGTGTTATTACTAACACAATGGTGTACAAAGTGTGCAAAACACACTCTGTGAATTTGTTACACCCCTCCATCGCTGCATGGTTTCCCCAAGACTGGGGTTCATTGAAGGCGCGATATGTTCAGGAGGGTGTGTAACCATTTACTTTCTACCTGTACATAGGATTAGAGCCTCAATGTTAACAGGTTTAAATGCAATGCATGCACAGCATGCTCTGTCAGGAACGTGGCAGGCGGCTTGGGCTTGGCAAGGGAGACACGAAGCGGAACGGAAGAAACGCCAGGATCGTAAGAAGTCAAATTCTGCCCAGTTAACTAAGTCGGGCTGTCCCTAATACCAATAAAGTGTTAGCCACTTGTTCAATTATGACAATACATCAAGTTACAAAGAATTTTTTTATTTAACGCGCTTAGTCCTGATTTGTAAAAATTTTGTGTACAAAGTGTACATGTTATTTTCCAAAAACAATACCAATCTTTGAGTAAAAATTACTCGTATCAGTTTCGTATCACGCACACTACACTTTTGAGTTATAATTTTTAGACGGTGGTTCGAAATTGATCAAATTTGTTTTCTTAAAAGAGTGTAATCAAAAGGGGTTTTCGAAAATACCAAATTGAAAACCCCAATGATCCAGGCAATTGTTTTAGCCCTTAAAAGGACTATTGTTAGCATTCTTCATACAGCAGCGTCTGCTGTATACCTCCAACCGCTGTGCCTGCTGGAAAGTGTTGGTCCCCGGTGACGGTGGTAGGTGGCAGGAAAACTGTAGCCCATGTTTTTCTGCGGAAAATACAACCAGCTCCCCACTCCTTTCCCTCTGCACTTTGCCTTCCACTCCCAGCCTTGGACTTCAGGTGAAATATGCCTCTGTCTTTGTTGTTGTTATTCTCTTGGGTCTAACAGCATGTGAATGGAGTGACCGGAATACACCCGCTGGTATCGATTTCTGGTAGCTGGGTGGCTCCCTCCCTCGCATTCCTTGATGGCTGGCCTCTCCCATTTTTTTTTGTTTGCCGCCTTGTACGGCTGATCTGCTTTTGTTGTTGATCTGGGTGGCTGGCCCTCATGGTAGCAATGGAGGTACCGCCTCCCCAGACTATCCAAGATAATCGCCTCGCTGGCCTGGTCACAACTCCGCCATGCTGTTCCCTGTATCTTGTAGCTGCTTAGAATAATTGTTATTCTGCGCAAAATACTTGTTATTCTGCGCTGTGCTGATCTTACTTCATATGTAGTGGATTATTCGTCACTGCATGGTTCGCACGAGCTATTTAAACATAGACAAAGGCAAGGACCCACATCGGCTCCGGTATCGATCTCGGGGAAGGTGTTGTTTTAATATACTAGAAGCGCGGACGTGAAGGAAAACATCCCTTTCCAAACAAAAAAAACATTACTCACACTACCCGCGTCTGACGTCATCCCTATGACGTCATTCTAGGCTTCGCGGATTTTGCGCTCCATCACCCCTTACCCAAAAAACACAAACCCAGTGCGCGGACCTAAAAGAAACTGCTTTTTAAAATTTTTTATCAAACAACCAAACACACTACCCTTTTTTATTTTTGATTTTATTTTTATCAAACACAAACACACAATCCTTTTTTTATTTTTTATTTTATTTTTATCAAACACAAACACACAATCCTTTTTTTATCAAACACACACCACAGTATCTATACAAACATTATTTTTTGGGAAAGGGAATTTTTTGAAGGGGCAAAGACAAACTCAAACACACAAACACACATATATATATACGGCAATGATATGAAAATTGATCTTTTCTTGATTAATGGGTGGCCCTGAAAAGGACCGTTGGGGTTAAGAAGTTATGTTGTTTTAACTTCTAGTAGCAGTAGCGGCAGCCGCAGCAGGGCGGCCACGTTTAGCCACGGGTTTCACGGCTTTAAGACAAGCTTTCTTTCTGGTAAAAGAGAAGGCAAACTCATCGCAGTCTTACAGCTGACTTCTCCGTCGGGTAGTTTCATGGACTGCAAGAGTTGTTGTTGTTGTTGTCTTTGCTGTTGCTGCTGCTGCAGTCTTTGTCTCTCCTCCCATTCCGTTCTGTCCCTGATGATTTCTTCCCTCATGACTTCTTCCACCAGATCATGAGCCATTTGTAGGAAGATCATTGTCTTTCTCTCAGGGTTGGTCTCCATCAAATGATGCTTCACCCTCTGCATGTTCACCATAGCTTCGTGCAGTTTGCTTATCTTGGCTGCTGCCATCTTCTTGAAGTGTTGTTGAGATCTTGACGAGTCAACGAGAGTGACTACACTGTTGTTGTTGTGCTTGGATTAAAGTCGTTTTCGCCCATTCGGGCATGTACGACTATTTACCCCCACAGCGTGCGAAGCACGCATAGGGGGATTAAGTGGTCAGGTGTGTTGACAGATTGCAACCACCTGACTCTAAATTAGTACACCCCTCCAGCGCAGCATGGTTCCCCACAATTAAGGGGGTTAATTGAATGCGCGCTATTGGAGGATGTGTACAGTATACACACCCCAGGAGGATGTGTATGTTTTAATTTTGTAATTTTGAATTATACTTGTACATAGGACTAGAACCGCAATGTTTACAGGTATACAGGTGTGCGCAAGCGCACTTACAGAATTGTTTCAAGGGCTCAGTCTGGAGTGGCAGGCAGGACGGATTAGGCGAGGAAGGCGCGACGTGTGACTGGATTTCTGATACGCCATGAACGTATATGATCAAATTCTGCCCAGTTAGCTAAGTCGGGCTGTCCCTATTACCAATTGTGTGTTAGCCACATTTTGTAATTATGGTCACATTTACACAGTTGAATAAAATTTTCCTATTTCCCTATCAATTTTGAAATTTCGTGTACAAAATGTACCTATATTTTCCGAAAAATGATGAATAAAAAAAAGAGGTTGAGTACCCCTTTGATTTTTTTGTGATCTTAATCAGATATTGTCAAGTTATCATTGGATTCGGTGGATAATTGATCATATTTGTGTTAAGATTTAGTTGTATTCGAAAAGGTTTTCAAGCCAAAGTGAAAACCTGGAGGCATTGAAAGAATTCCTTAGCCCTTATAAGGACTGGGTAGTTCCCCTGGCAGCGGCATGGCTTCCAGCAGGTGTTCAGGCATCTGAAATTCCATTGATTGAGGTCGATTTGAGCTGCTTGGATCAATGAGGTGTAGCATGTTTCTGTCATTCATCCATTCCTCGTATTTTACGGTGGGGACGTCTAGCTTGTGATGTGCTATCAGAAAGTTGCACATTAGCGCTATTGTAGTGACAGGGATTTCAACAAATCCCGGCCCCATTTTCTTTAAGTTTGCTGTAGCTCTTTTGACTCTCATCCTCATTCTTTTTCCCCCTCCCCTGCTCTCCGTCTCCATCAAAGCCCTGTTGTCCTCGATGAAATTAACTCCTTTGTCTTTTTCTTTCCAAACTTCTATCCCTGCTCCAATATGCAGGGAGATACTGTAAATGTAATCCCATGCCTGTCTATTGGAAGTGACGACTGGAGTTGATTTTTCACTCTCGGGCTCCACTGTGGAGGTCGGCGGCGTTGGTGGTGTAGGTGGTGGCGGTGGTGGTGGTGGTGAGGCTTTCTTTTTTCCCTCAGCTGCGTTCTTTCTTGCCCCCATCTTATTCTCCTCCTTCTTCTTCTCCTATATTTTTTTCCCTGGAGACTCTATCCTCTGTATCCCAGCTACAGGTGTTGTACACGTTGCCGCTGGAGGAGTTGGTAGCGAGGGTGGTGTTGTTGGTCTTGGCGGTGATGGCGCAGCTGGTTTGGGGACCATGTCAGGACCGCTCGGCTTCGGCTTGGGGGGCGTTCGTCGCTCCCACTGCTTAGTCCAGGCCTGTCCCCTCCATGGCCCTACTCGTCTCCAATCTCTTGGGTTTCTTTCTACCTCGTTTCTTTTTTCTTCCCATATCAGGAGAAGAGTAGTTCTCTTCTCCTGGGCTCTTAAACTCCACCCTGAAGCCAATGTAAGGCCAAGGCCCTTCAAGGCATTCAGGGCGAAATCCGGAATTATTTGCTCCATGACTAGCTCTATTTTGCTGTGTATGCTCCTGCTCTGTTAACTGTCGACTGTCTAATGGTGACTACACTGGCCAACGCACCGCTTTATATGCTTGAAGCGCGGACGCGATGGAAAACATGGGGTTCAGATCGAGAGTGAGAAATGGATAGAGGGGGTGAATTCAGATCGATAGAAAGAGATAGATAGAGCCTATACATTTTTCAAATTCAATAAAAAAGCCACACAACACCATTTTTTTTTCTCAAAAAATCAACATTTTTTAATGAACAACAAGAAGTTTCTTTAACATAAAAAGGTAAAAACAACGAACAAGATATTAAACAGGAACGTATTTACAGGGTTGACAACGTTGGGAAGGTAAACTGAACTTCCACTTTTCTACATCTACATCATTCTGATGCACACTACGTTTCTGAGCTAAAGACAAGAGATAACCATAACTTTCACAAAACCATCGTTCTACTTTAGCATCGTTTCGAGCATAGTCTCTATCAAAACAAGTCACTAAATGTTCTAAGGAATATCCGAGACTGCGTTGATGAAGAAAATGTACACAATATTGTCCACACACCATTGAATCCGATCCTTGTAGTCGGGCATTATTGAATCGAGTAGAGATAGCATTTCTTCTCATAAAGTCGATGATGTCGTCTTCCAAAGGAGGTAATCCATAAGAATCAAAATAGTCCACACAACCATTATGATCGTTGGGAAAGTACACAGCTACCCAATGGGTTCCTGGTAGATGACTGTCGTCGGTATTGATGACATAGGCATGAACGTCTTTAGGTTTGCGATGAGGTAGTTCATCTTTAGCACACACCACAGGATTCCAAGAAGAAGTGTAGGAACTGCGAGTCAACAGGTAATGAAGTTCCCTGGTATCCATTTTTTCTGGTTTCACAGGTAACGAAAAGTCATCAATTCACACTTGACTTTATGCTTGAATGTGTCTCTCAAGTAAGTCGATGAATCACGGACAGTCTCTATAGCCTTTTGTAAATGAGCTTCGATGCGTCGGATCTCCAGAGGTGTGAGTGGAGGTGAAGAAGAATACTGCAAGTCTTTATACCATTGTCTCAACACCTTTTCTTCCGAGATCTGAGACCAGGCCTCCTCCATATATTCGTCCATTTTTTCTTGTGCACTCATCATCAAACATTTGTCGTGTTGATTCTGACTGGGATGATTGATTTGACATCCATGACAATCTTTCATAGACAGTTCTGTAATTTTGGAACCCATTGCCGTAGCAAAACAAGAGACTAAATGTTGTTCGTGTTCTGGCCATCTTGATGGCATACATGGAATAAATCCAGCAAACTTGGGAACAGTATTATTCTCTTCTTCTTTTGGAGGTTCTGGATGAATGACTTCGTCATCATCATCAGTGGTAGTTTGTGACTGCTGAACTTCACAAAATCCCTCGTCTATTTCCATAGGTTCTTCTTCTTCGTGTTGCATCTTTTTTTTCTTCTAATAGTCTAGAATCACTTCTCTCAAACAGTTGATCTCTAGAGTATTATCAAATTCTGCATACAAGATGACGTTCACCGTGTCGGGTAAAGGATTTGCAAACTGAAGTTCCACACGAAGTGGGCCTGATTTTATAGGGTGGAAATGTCCTTCGTCGCTGCCTTGGTCCGGAGTTAAATTAAATCCCCACAAGGCATACCCTCCTGCATAATCCTTGTACGAAATACCGTGGCTGGTGTTGGTACCTAACTGTCCTGTGGCTTCAAACAGGCTCAAGTAAGATCGCAAGTAATTTTTCTCGGTAAACTTAGGTTCAAAAGGTCTGGTACACAATGTCTTGCCATCTCGACTGACTTCTATCTTGGAGACGTTGTAGTGTTTAAACTCGAACGGATTCTGATTGTGGACTCCGTTGAGGGCTGCATTACTGACGATGCCAATCAGCAAACGTTTAGGGAGCTGTCCTTGGAAGACGTGATCTTCGACTTTGGATCGGAGTCCAGCTGCAATGGTAAAGGTTTTCACTTCCACGCGTCGCACAGGATACTTGGCAGTGGTTCTGCTCAACGTTTGACTGATGTCGTTGGCTACTTTAGGTAAGACTTCTACACGGCGCACGTAAAGTTTGGCTTCTTGGATTTTGGTTTTCCACTCGTTGTTTTCGGCCAAATCTATTCCGCTGAACAAGGAATGCATGAAATTATTGACGGGTGCCACTCGGTCACCGTCCCCAGGAAGGGTGTTGTCATTTTTTTGTACTTGGAGTTTCAGGTACAAGTAGCTGTTATTCAGATCGATGTAATCTTTGGTTTGTCCTTTGATTTCAAATTCAATAGGAGCTGATTCCGTCAAAGACGATACAGGATGAAATTCCACTCATTGGGATTCTTGCATCGTCATCATGGTGGGAGGCATGGTAAACATATCCAGTTCTGACTTGGTACATTCGCAAGAATCTCGGTGCACCATTTTCAAAGGTTTTAGTAATCAAACACGTCTAATTCTCTGACGGTTCTTCTTTTCTTATTCTTTTTTGGAACACCACCGTGTGTTTTATGAACTCTGAAGGGATTTCAACGTCGTCTCTTTCTACCTTGTCCTTGCTGTGAAGTGGAGGAAGAAGTAATGCCAGGGCCTGAAGCGTGAAGCGAATTTATAGGACTCTCTCGGAGACCTAAAAGATCTTTGCCAGTGTTCATCAACACATTTTTGCCTGCTCTCATAAAGGCTTCTTTAGGATTTTGTTTGTCAATGAGGACGTTTTGCAAAAATTCTTTTCCTTGCGTCAAAGCGGCATCTTTTAAGGCATGGAATCCTCGAGTCACCATCGGTTTCAAAATAGGGGCTACCGTCCGAAAAGCCGATCTTAACATATCTCCTAAACCATGTCCTCGTTGTCGAGCCACTCCTCGGTACACAGGATACATTTTTTGTTACAATGCGTTGGAGAACCTTTTTCGAAAATGTAGTTTCGCCGTGACTTTTCCTTGGTCAATGAATGGCACACTTTGTCCCAAATCTCCTTTTATACTAATGTTGACACTGTCAAAATACGATTTACTGATTGGAAGATAATGAGGATGTACAAATTCACGGTGAACGTGATATGTGTTTCCACCACCTTCTTCTTTAGCACCAGCGCCAGAATCCAGTTTGAAAGGAAGGACTCTCAGTAAGGGCGCAGCTGTGTGTCCCACCACGTTGTACTCCACCACATCGGAGTACACAAACATTAAATTCAGTCCAACGTTCAATTCGATAGGGGTTTTAAAACCATCTCCGAATTCTAAGTTGCTTGCGACTTTTTTATTAGCATACTTTTTATTTCCACCCAGAATAGCATACAATCCAGGAGAAAAAGTGATGGTTAAGGGTGTTTTGCCATGCACGGGTAATTCTTTGTCTTTCTCGTCAATGAGTTCCCCCTTCTCTTTGAAAAATTGCAAGATGAAACGGCGTGACACAGCATGGTAAGCGATTCGTACAAATTTATCGGCTTTCTTTAAGGCTGGGCTAAATTGGGCTGAAAACTTGTCCGCAATCGTCTCCACCAAATGTTCAGCACTAAAATAATACCCCACAGGAATTCTCATGGTATACTGCGACAAGACAGGAGATTTAGAATCTACTAACCTTTTCTTTAATTCCGACATTTTAGGATCATTTTTTTCCAACTCATCTTGCATTTTTGGGCTCAAGATTTCCACGACGAAAGTGTTTTGACCTTCGTTGATGTTTGTGATTTGCGTAGAATAAATGATTTCTACCAAAGCCACTTCCCAATGAGCGTCGTGATCCAATTGGATGTCCTGAGGTAATTTGGCCGTGAAACAACATAAGGTGTTGTTGGGAAACACATCCATGGAACTGTCACTAGGTAAAGTTAAATAAAATTGGTCATTCATAGTAGGTCCAAAGTTGTTTTACTCTCTGAGGAGTCACTCGAGTTCAAAGGATGTTCAAACGGTTCCAAAAGAGGAGTGGTATTATGGTGACTGGAAGAAGGTGGTGGACTGGCGTTGGTCGTACCGTTGTGGTGACTGTTGTCTGTCGTCGTCGTAAATTTCAAAGAGGGACTGGGTAAAAGATAACCGATGCAACTGCTGAGTACCATTGTTTGTCCCCTTGTTGTAAACTCAAATTGGCAATAGCTGCTCCGATGAAACAATGCACTACAAAAATTTGGCAGAAAAAGACGATTTGATTTTTAGGCACACGTTCTCCACACCACACCCAGAGCGGTTGTTTTTGTAATTCTTGAAGAGAAGAACTCTGCGAAGGAGTCGAGGTCGTGGTTGTGTTGAATGGCATGTTGGGTTACTTCTTCTTCTTTTTATACTTCTTCTTTTTATAGTCGACGACTTGGGAAGCAGCAATCCAAGAATCAAAACTAGGAGGATATCCTTTCCAACGTACTTTGACTTCTTCCACTTGACGTTTGCCCACTTTGCGTATTCTTTGTTCGAGAATGCTTTCGATGTCGTACAAGGCGTCTTCTTTTTTGGTCACTCGTTGTAACTCAGGGAAGTAAAATGTTCGTTTGAGCACTTCACCGTGCATGTCTTCCAATTTATAGACGGGAGGATCGCGTCCCCGCACGAGTGTAGTAACACGAAACAATTCGGTGGTCCAGTTGGGTAAATAACCTTTGTAAAAAGTGCTTTTGGTTTTTCCGATGCGAACCCAATCTCCCGTCTTCAACTCTAGCACATTTTTTTTCTGAGGGCTCCATTTGGGGGTACCAAACAATCGATCAAACACGGTCACTTCGTTTTCAGGCTGACCTCTTCGGGGGCACATCCGATGCTTCGATGGTACGATTGATTGTACGCTTTGACCAAACGTGGTAACACGTCGATGTACTTGAGAGTGTGTTGATGTGTAAAATATTTCCACATGCGTTCTTTCAAAGTTCTTTGAAAACGTTCCACGATACTGGCTTTGGTTTCAGGATTTTCGGTGGTAAAAAAAATGAATTTGTCTTTGTTTCAATTCTTTTTGAAAAGCTTGGTTTAGAAATTCGGTGCCTTTGTCGGTTTGCCATCGTAAAGGGTGACGACCACTTTGTTTCAAGACCAATTTTAAGGCACGTACCAATTCGGTACTGCTTTTAGATGTCAAATTCACGACCCAAGCAAATTTGGAAAACACGTCGATGACACAAAACAAATATTTGTGACCACGATTGTAGGTTGCCAAATGAGAGACGTCGGCTAAATCGGCTTGCAATTGATGATCGATGCCTTCCACTTGGGTTGAACTTCTAGAAAATTTTCGTCGAATGGGTTTTTGTAACGTGTACGTCGATTGTTCTTATAACCATCGTCGTACTTCGGGCAAACGTACACTTTTCAATTTACTTTTGGCAGCTCGATATAATTTTTGAACTCCTCCGTAATCAGCAGCATGGCCAGGATTGTAATAAATGGTAGCTAAAAGTTTCTCCATGATTCCTCAATAAGTCAACCACTGTTCGATGCTACTACTACTTTGAGTGTCGTGAGGTTTGGACGAAGCGGCTTGACGCGTTCGACGAGCCACAGGAGTGGGTAGTGGAGAGGGGGTAATGATGGTAGGTTTCTTCTTGGTGGTGTCTTTTTTCACTTCAGTCTTGCTGTCTTTCTTTTTTTCTTCTGCTGAAGAAGGAGTGGACATCTTCTTTTTAACCCAAGCTTTCATGGCTTCTCGATGAGGGGTAGGAGAGGGTGTCAACAAGGAAGCTGCAATTTGACTAGGTATGCCAGCAGACGGAGTTTGAAACACTTCTCGGGGCTCGTCTTCTTCTGTCATCCCCGTGGCGGTGTCAGTTTTAGTGGTGGTGGTAACTTTAGGTTCGCTTTTCATCAGGGTTTTGAAATCTTTCAGAGTGGGTGGAGCTGTTTCGTCGACAGCTTTTTGGTGAAAGAGTTGCAGACGTTGTAAAAGTTGACCGTACCGTTGCGATTTTTCTGTTTCTGACAAATCGCTTCGTTCCATCAGCGCTTGTAATTCTTGTTGTAACTGTGACATCTCGTTGAGATTAGGATTGGGTGGTAAAAGAGGTATCCGTTGTTCGTTACAACGATGGAATTCCATCCATCGTTTGTAAGGTACTAAAGTCAGTTTTCGTCCTTCCATTTCATCCAAAGGTACAAAAATGTGTGGTCTTTCCAGAGAAGGCTGTCCTTTTTATCTTCTTTTTTTTTATCGCATGACACCTCCTAAAAGCGGTCCAGCAATTGTTCCTAACAAAGGACCCGCTATTTTTAACAACGGTCCCAACAGCATAGGTAGAAATCCTCCTCGTTGCACCAACATTTTCTTCTTTTGTTGGAGAGGTATTTTCTTTTTCACCATTTGGCGAAGAACGTTCCGATGTTTACCTAATTTCTGTTTCTGTATCTTGGACAAAGGTACCGTTCCTTTCAAGACGTTCAAACAACATTCACACACGGTATCAATGATTTCTTTGGGGGCTGTTTGAATGAGTTGCTTTCGCATGGGAGGATTGGATTTGGTCAGGACAGACAAGACGTCCCAATGTTTCGCCAGACGAGGTGGAAGTCCTTTTTTGGTTTTCTTCTTCTTTTGGTGGTGGTGGTGTGCACGTTTGGGAGCCATCTTAGAGGTTAGGAGTAAGTCTGAAGTCTCTGGCAGGTCACCCTTCTATTTTATACTGGAACACGTCTCCACTGATTGTCTGCACGACGTACCATCTTCATGACAGGCCTCACTCGACGTTGAGGTGTTTTCAATGGACTAAATCGTCTCAATTCTTCTTTGGATAAATCCACTAAACTTTGTAACACGCCGGTTCTCTCTTGGACTTTGGTTTTAGGAGACGGTACTTTGTTCGCGGCCGCTGCCATGGCTAGATCAGCCGAAGTCGAGGGTCCCGAAGTTGTGACTTTCGAAATGGGTTTCCATTTTTGCATCAAATTTGGAAACACTTGTCTTAAGTCCGGTTTGGCAGGCATCATCATCATGAAGGGAGGTGAAGAAGACGAAGAAGTGGACGCAAAAGGAGACCTCGTCACTCCTGGGTGTTGTGGTGGTGTCTTGCGGGTGTACGTTTGCGTCCTGGCAACAGTACCTCTATTGCGGGTGCCAGTGGTGGTGGTGGTGGTGGGTGTTTTCTTCTTCTTGGCAGAACTTTTCTTTTACTTGGGGGCTTTCTTCTTTTTAGGGCTTTTCTTTTTTGTGGCTTTCTTTTTAGGGCTTTTCTTCTTTTTTGGTGTTTTGTTTTTTTTGGCTTGGACATTATAATCCCATTTCAAAAGGGAACGAATCATGACCCCTCCTAAAGAACCGCTCCCTCCAGGGGTTAAAATGATTTGTTTTTTAGTCCGTGGATCGATTCTAGGATCGGCTAGTTGTGGAAACGCCCCTTTATGTTTTTGAAAAAAACGTTGAGTTTGATGAGGGATGTGAATGATGCCTTGCAGTAATTGACGTGCCGTCAAAGTAAACCATCGTAACACTTCTTTAAGACTAGCTTCTAACAAATGAGCACGGACTTGTGCATTTTTTTCGCGACTGATGCCATACAAGGCACGAATCAATTTAGCAGGAGAATGAGATTGAAAGGAAGTCATCTCGAAGATTGTGAGACAGAAATGACGTAGTGGATGTTTTTATAGTTTTTTTTTCAGAGAGTGGCTGAAGGGGACGTGTAAATGACAGGACCTCCTTCTTGGCACCAATGGTGAAACAATTTGGCACGAAATCTCAAATAGTCGGGAGTGGTCGGTTTTAAGTCAATGAGTAAATACGCATGAGGTGTTTGAGTGGCATCGTCGTACGCATAATTCAACCAAGGAGTGCCTAACTGTTTGGCTAACACTTGCACTTGAGATTTGTCTCTGGGGCTTTTAAACAACACCACGTAATGAGCACTGAGACTGATGGTACGATGGGCTTTACTTTGTTGAAATAGATTTTGAGTAATGTAAATGATGCTGGCATTTCGATGGTGTCCTTTTCGTGTAAACCAAAGTTTAATTTCTTCTTCGTCTTCTCCTAACATGTCGTCGAAGATGACCAGATGTGTTTGACTCACGTCAGACACGATCCCATCGTCTTCGCGAGGGATGCCTTCTACAAACCAAATGGTTTCTCCTTGACTTTCACGAAGTAAGGTGTAAGACGATTGCCACTCTTTGTAACACCACACGATGCGTTGAGGTGGACGAGCGAATAAATGAGATTTGTGTTCGATCAAACGTTTGACAAATTCAGTTTTACCTGAACCACTCGGTCCAGCAATTAACATGTTAAAGGGATGGCGCAGATACAAAGCGTCCCAACTTTGATGATCTAACTTTTCGTCAATCACTTTGACCACAGAGGAAGTAGAAGAGGCAGACGAGGCCGAAGAAGATGTAGCCATGACTGAGGTAGGAAGATTTTTGAGAAGAAGACAAAAGACCCAAGACATTTTATACGTTTCATACACGTTTATTTTTTTTTTCAAAAACAAACAAACAACAAAAACATATTTTACAAGTCATGAAGGACAAAAACGCAAACGGCAAAAATGGTCAGGTACAAGATTAAGGCTACCACAGTCCTGGCATGGTGAGATTTTATATCCAGGTTCTTTTGTGATAGACTGTTCCCGGGATTCTACAATGAAAGGTTTTCTCCAGAATCTTTCTTCTGACAGTTTGGAAGTAAGCATACCTTAAAAATCAAGAAATGACTTTGAGTTTGCGTTTCACTTGTATTTGGACAAACTCTCGGTAAATGCGTTCTCGCACCTCCAAAGGCAAACCACAAATGTACTCTGGTAAAGTATTCGACTTGGAAAGAAGTAACTCTCTTTTGTTTTCTTCACAATAGCTGTGATAGTTTCTCTCCAGAATCAGGCTTCTGATACGGTGTAAGTAGCAATAGTTTAAAAATCGAGGAATTACTTTGAGTTTGCGTTTCACTTGGATCTGGACAAACTCTTTGTAAATTCGTACTCGCAGCTTCGAAGGCAAGTTACGAATGCGATCTTCTAAACTAGTCTTCTTGGTGACAAAATACTCACACTTTAGCCAAATGGAATCGGTGGGTAAAGGATATCTAAGATGATCAGTGAGAAGAACCGTACTACACGTCAGTCGACGTAAAGACGTTTCGTCTTGAGGTGACACTTCTAGTAAAAGTTTTTGGTATTCTTGTCTGTTGGTCACATTTTTTTCCTTCACTTCGTTCCATCGAATTCTATGGATCACTGACACATTGTAGGTGGTGCCCTCCAAACTCTTAAAGTTGTCTTCTAGTCCTTCATGAATGTCTGACCATTTGAATATCTTGACACTAATCGGTATTTTTATAACATTCAGATACCAATGGTTAAAACATGTATGTCGTAAAGGATGTAACTGTTCTTTACGTTTCACTTGTATCTGAATCCATTCTCTGTAAATGCGTTCTCACAACTCCAAAGGCAAACCACGAATGTACCATTGTAAACTATCATCCGACATGTTACTTCTTCTTGTCATCTGTCTCATCGTACCCGTACTCTTCTAAGGCTACTAAAGGTAAGAACTGACAGTGCGGAGACCATCTGACATGTTAATGTAAGCTGAGTCGGTAGGCTCCCATTGGTGAAGTCTCACACCGCAACTGAAACACTGAACTTTATCTCCTTCTCCCAAGTAGATAAATCCAGATCTGGCTAAAGCTTTGACAGTAGTTGCTTGTAGTAGATATTTAGGCCACTTGTCTTGGAACGTCTGGAGTCGCCTTTCAAACTTTGAATAACCAGGCAAAGCCACAGGTATCGTCAATTCTTTACTCCTGTAGGTATGACAATCATGTGTACGTTTAATAAAGAGTAAAGGTCGTCCTGCATCGTTAGAGGGACCGTGAGGCACACGCACAGCATCGCCGATGTCCAAGCGTACGGAATCCGTCTCATCGTGTGAATCGCTGATGCCAAAGCGTACGGAATCCGTCTCCTCGCATGACACTGCATCGCACTCCAAGTCGTGATGGCACCTGGAGTTCACACTAGATTTCTCCCTTGGTGGGTGGGTGGTATGAGTATAATTATTTATCTTTCTAGGTTGACGTCTGTATTTGCAATGAATGGTTTGGCTTGGAAGGGGTCCCTTTTTTATACTGCAGATCGGCGTGTCCGTAAGGCAAAGTGGTGTGGTCTGGAAGTCTCACTCGTTTCTGGTACACGATTTGGTACACTTTTTGTAAAGGACGAGTGACAATTTGGTGATTAGGTAACCGTACGATCTTGTGAGGTTCTAACGTTTGCACTCGAAAGTCTTCCACTTGTCCAGACAGCAAAGCGTTTTTCAAAACCTCAGAATTGACCACTTGACTGGTTCGATAGTTTTGGATTAATCCTTTGACTTTACATTGGGTGTGAAGTTGGCCTTGCGGGTCTCGGTATCGGTAGCCGTATTTTTAGGGCCACCGCTGGCAAAACTCAGGATGGTGTCTTGAGGGTGCTCGTCCGTCCAGGCTCCTAAACGATCTCCTTGGATGGTAGGCTGTGGGCAACCGGGGCGATGAATGTAGATACAACTGTCGGTGTCAAAGTACAGGACACGATCTCCCAAGACTTCTAAAGCTTCGTCGTACAATTTCAAGCGAGTATGAGCTGTCACGTAGGCGGCAATGACTACATTGCTAAACTTGTCAGGTTTTACAAACTTGCATTCTTCTTCGAAATTGACTAAGATCAAATCATCACGGACGATTTCGACGTGTTTGACTAGTACACTTTTGTCGTCCACCAGTTGAAAGTAGCGATAAGGATCGGTCACGTATTCCGTCTTGGTTAAGATGGGTCGTGGGGCCATTTTTCCCCACAAACAATTGAGCATGACTTTGGCAAACGATCTTTTTCCTTCGTTCTTTTCCACGTCTTCCAAAGTGATGCCTTCGACGTCACGGTACTCTTTTTTGAATCGAACTCGGTCTTCGGAAGTCTGACACCACGAGGGATAGCCGCTGGCTTCTTGTTTCAGGTTTAAAAATTGGTTGACGTACCCCGAAAAAATGCCTGGATGATTCGTGGCGTCGTCCTTTTGGTATTGTGCGGTGGTTGGAAAGTGCCAGATTTCGTACACTTTCAACAAACGGTATCCACGATCCAGAGCCCGAAACAATTCGGCACTGACCCACGTTCCTGTCAAAGCACGTTCTTCCTTCGTGTGGTGACAGGGGTGATCTTGGTTGCATGTTTCGGCACACGTACGGCATAAAGGAAACATCAGTTTTCCTTGGGAATGGTGAGGCAAGATGGGATGGTACAAGTTTGTCGGGGGTAAGACTTTACATTTGATCAATCCTTCGTATTGACGAATGTGTTCCACGTCGATGTGTTCTGTCAAGATTTCTGGGTGCCCGGTTGGAAAACGAGCATATTTACACACCCAAGGATACAAAGAACACACGTCGATGTATTTGATTTCTTCTCCTTTGGATTCGTCTACGTCGTACAGCAAGCGAGTGGCATTGGTTCGTCCTCCAAATAAACTGTGGCGCGGATCCAAAGGTTCGATGTCGGCCACGTCGTAACTTTCGGTGATGCTCTTAAATTCAGATTCGGTTTTCAATCGTCGATCGTACTCGTGCTCCCACATTTCAACCACTTGGTATCCTTGACTTTCTAACTTGAGTCGTCGTTGGTAAGTCTGTTCGTACAAGGCTTCCTTGCTGACTCCCGTGAAAGGATTTTTCAGGTCTCGGTCAGGAAAACAGGTAGGGCATCCGTGAAACAAGCAACCCTAAAATTCGTACACCGTGTGCGGGTTTTCTAAATCCCAACCATCCACGGAATAAGATCCAATCTTCTTTTCTCCTCCTCCGTTTCTGGCATGTTGTATCCATTTGTCTTCTTTTTGGCACAAGTAATGGAGCCAACGCAAAGCTTTGGCCGAATATTGATGACTGGCAAAGAGAGACGTGTTGGAGTCGATGATGGCTAGTTCGTTCTCAGGCATGAAATTTTGGGTGTACACTAAGGAACAGGCTTTGGGTAGGGTGCACGTATCTTTCAAAGGATCGACGTCTCCGTGATCTAGAAATAACTGTCGAAACTTTGTACAGCAACGCCGTAAAATGTCCACATCGGATCGACAGTACTTGAGCATTTCCTCTTGAAAGTCAAATGGATCGGACTGGTGAGCGCGGTACCAAGCGTGAAAGGCTTCTCGCTGTTCGAAGCGCATTCCGTCGGGGTCGTAATAATGGAGGTCAGGCAAATGAGGTAGGACGGCATGTTGATTAGCTTCCGTGTTGAAGAAGTGAGGAAAATAGCCTTTGGCCATTTCTGTCATGCCAAATGTTTTAGGCATTCGACTCAAAGGCATGGCCAAATAACTCATGGAATATTTGAATTTGACTTGACCCACTTTCATGTAGATGAGCTTGTTTCCGTTCATGGTGACTTCAGGGCGTTCGGTACCTTGTTGCGAATAATATTTTAACAAAAACTGTCCATCGTATCCCGAGAAATTGTGAGCTATGACGGTCGCATAGTGATGACAGTCTCCGTAACGTTGAATGTCCTCTTCGCTCCAAGTGTCGTCGGTGGGGTCTAAAATCCATTCAGCAAACTCGGACAAAGTGTTAGGACCCCGAAAGATTTTTTCACGTCCTCCAGGAATCCGACGACAACGAGGACAGTAAAAATGGATCGTTTCTTGAATGCACTTCTCACAAGCCCGATGAGCCACGCAGAAATTGGAAATGTGAATGCCTGTTTCTTGCATGCATTCAAAATCAAAAAAAGATGAAATCCACTTTGTTCTTGTTCTTCTTTAATTCTTTCTTCTCTGTCTTGTCGTACTTTTGAATAAAACATTGATGATCATAATCCACGATCTGGTAACAAATAGGACATCTTTTCTTTCCAGCACAAACGTGTCTCTTGAGGTCGTTGATGCAAATCTGCTGTCCACACTTGGAGCACAATTTCAATAAGTCGCAAGCACATTTTTGTTGGTACCCTTATGTCTTGCGATGCTGTTGGTAACAAGAGGGACTGACAAAAGTGCGTCGACACGTCTCACAATGGACGTGGTGTTGTTCAGGAAGGCATGGTTTGTCCGCTAAACAGCCCCGACATCTCTGACCGCAATGAATGTGTCGCTCTCGACTGTTAAATCCTTGGTCGCATTTCTCGCAGTAGTAAGAGTATCCCAAAAATCCTGTGATACTGGTGATGGCATCGAAATGTTCTTGGTGGTAATACACGTGAATGTATTTTCCTTCGGGAAAATTTGGGCCTCGAAACAGCATATCTCCGCGCACTTCTTGAGGGTGAACTTTCAAAGTGTAGTGAGGAGCCAAGACGTCTTGAAGTTGTTGCATTTGAGAAATGCCACACACGGTCTCTTTAGGGATGCCTGCTTGTTGCAACAGGAGTTCTGCTTCTTTCCGTTGTTTGGCTTTCTTCGATCGTCGAATGTTATTCCAGGCTCTTTTCCATTCTTTGCTCTCGTTCTTGTTGGCATACGTTCGCCCCACCACAATGGCCCGGGCCAAGCACATCTTGTCTTGGGTATTGTCAATTTGGACGACACTGAATTTGGTAGTGCGAAGATCGTCCACCAGTAACGCTTTCCTATTTCGTCTACTCCCTCGAGGAGGAGCAACGTGAGTCATGTAAAGTGTAGCCTTTCCATCCGTGATGGTAAACTTGTCGTTAGATTGTTGAACGTGTTCTATTTTGGACATGACTTTGTCTGGTGTTAATTCTGCCGGGGTGCTGAACTCGACGCAAACAGGGAACTTCAAATTGTCGTGATGGATGGCCAGTCTCAATCGATCGTCCTCTTTGGCTCCGCATTGTCGTTTCAAGTTCTGTAACACAGATCCGCACAAATCACTAATGAACCCCGCCGCTTTCTCGGGAGATACTTCGGACTTTAAAGTGAACCGTGTGAGTGTAGGCTGTGGTTTTACATTTTCGAGAGGTTATTTTTTGCGTCTCTCGAATGCGATAGTAATTTTCGGGAGCCACGGTAGTAGGTCTTTTTTGGTCAGGGGTTCTGGTGGTGGTAGTGGATTCTTTGGGTTGGGTTTTTTGGGTTTCAGGCTCACTCATCTCTTCTTCGAAATCGCTAGCATGGACTTGAGCTAGCAGTTCAGCGAGCGGTATTTCAGGCAGTACGGAATGTCTTCGTCGCCGTGGCCTCTTCGTTTCTTCTTCTTCTGGTTTCTCATAGATTTGGCGTGATCTTTCCATCTTGAAATCTGATTTAGATCTGATGGAGTTTCACACAGGAACCTATATATAGAGAGACCTTCTTACCTTCAGAATCAGTCTTTGTGATTGAACTTTCAAACAGTGAAGATGGAAGAGTCAAGAAGACAGATTGCTTTTTTGGTGAGAGATTTGCAGACAGTCCTTCGAAAGTATGCCAGTAAGACTAAGGACTACTCCTCCTAAAACAACCTTCGAGATAAAAGTCAAGATACTTGTTATATCTGCCAAGAGAAAGGACATTGGGCTCCAGAATGTCCACAACGTCAAAACCAAAACAGAGATAAAGGGAACGATACCTGTTATCATTGTCAAGGAAAAGGAAATTGGTCTTCGGAGTGTCCTCAAAAACAAGAAGAAAATCTACCAGAGAGGGAGGAAGCCGAAGGATCTTCAAACCTAGAAGAAGAAGAAGAACATATCGTCAAGAAAAGCAAGAAAGTTAGATGGATGGAAGACTGGGAAGAAGAAAAAGAACCCTTGATTCCTGTGAAGAAATTCAAGAAGAACAAGAGAGACAGACAGTGAACAATGAACTTTTTTTGGAGTGTTATGTGATGTTCATGGTGAATTATTTTGTAAAAAAAAAATGAGAATAGACCAGAATGGAAAAAAGTAAGTGTTTTTGTGTTATTTTGTTTTAGAGTATGGATACACGCACGCACGCACGCACTCACTCTTACACAAATGGGGATTTTTAAAGTTTTACTTGATTTGGCAATTTGATTTCTTTTCTAGAGATCTGGCTGGCCCTGAAAAGGACCTTTTGGGGTGTTTGTTTGTTTTGTTAAAACAAACTTATGGAGTTGACATGATCAACTTCAACTGTCGTAATCCTTTTCCACGACCCAGTCCAATTCCTGCTGCTGCTGCTTTGGTGGTAGTAGTAGTGACTGGTGGTGGTGGTGGCGGTAGCATCTCAGTAGAAGTAGTGATGGGCTTCGCATGTTTGGCCCGTGATGGTCTTTTTCTCTTAGGCTGAGTTAAAGAATATTGATACAGGTTTGTCAAACATTTTAACTCGGATAAAATGTCTTGGAGAAGACTCACCGTTTTATCTTCCTGACTCTCTTCTTGCGGTTCTTCACTCTTCTCCTCTTCTAACTTTCTTAGGTCTTCTTCTATTTTTCTTCTTCTTTCCTCTTCTTGTTGAAGAAACACTTCTTCCGCTTCTCTCTGTCGCTGTATACATTTTTCCAGTTCATCTTGTTGCCTCTTTTTGAAATCATCCATGGCAGGCAGCAAAGAGGCTGGTATAGCAGCAGTCGTGGTAATTTCAGGCTCAAATTCTTGAGACAGAAAATCTAAATTAAACTCTTTCGGTTGGAAGTTCAACACAGCATTCGTTGCAGGCTCACCCCAATACATACTGGTCTTGGTAGTCTCCATTTAGGCTGTCCAAAAAGTAAAAAACCCTACGAACGCTGTGATGCCTTTATACCCCAAATGACGTCACACCCCTACTCTCTTCCCATTGGAAGAAAAACCGACCCGCTTGTAACGCGCGCTTGGATTGGTAGTTGATTTCGATGCATTTCAATCCGATCGTAGAGTATATATACCACCGCTTGTCTCGTAGAGCTTCATCGGTTTTTTCCAAGACCACTCCAGAAGAAGAAAAATGTGGACAAGTGTGGAATCATCGACTATCATCTCGGGGATGTTGTTTGACCCAGCATTCCCTATGTATGTAAAAGCCTCATGGGCCATTACTAAAATCACAGAGACCGCCATATGGAAACGTCGCATCTATATAGAAAGACAAGGCTGCCTGAAGAGGGTCTTGATGTACTGTCCGGAAGTCCGTAGAAGTTTAAGGAAAAGAAGACCCTCATGGAGATGTGTATGTTAAACCAAAAAAAAAAACAACGACCCTTTTCAGGGCCACCCATTTATCAAGAAAAGATTAATTTTCCAATGATTGCCATGTTTTATTTTTTTTTCCGTTGGTACCCCAAGTGCCCCCAATGCTAAATTTCCGTTGGTACCCAGAGTGCCCCCCGCTATGTTAAATTCCCGTTGGTACCCCGATAGGCCCCACCATGTTAAATTCCCGTTGGAACCCAGAGTGCCCCCCGCTATGTTAAATTCCCGTTGGTACCCAGAGTGCCCCTCGCCATGTTAAATTCCCGTTGGTACCCAGAGCGCCCCCCAGTACCCAGTTACCTCCCCCACAACTACTCTTGCTTAATTTTAAATTTTTACTTTCCCACTCTTTTATAATATGAACATTGCCTTGTTTGTAAATTTTTTTTAAGTAGTTGTGTTTTTTCACTGCAGTATTGTTTATCTGCTAAAATCGAGTTATTGTGTTTTCCACACTCCTGGACCACATTTATTTCTTTTCGAGCATTGAGATTGTTCGGTTAACTGGAAAATTATGTGAGAGTATACTTTTATCTATATCACTCTCTTATGTATGTTTTACGCCTTCCATCGCTGTGTAGAATTTATCTATTCTGATATCCTCCCCTTGTTTATAAGCATAAGTGTAATAGTGTTTTAATCTATATATATGTTCCTGTAAGTATATATTATATTGTTGTTCTTAATTAGAGTTTTAACATATTTTTGTAATTTCTGTCTGTTTCATTAAAACACGTGCTTCTATCTATTTCATTAAAACATGTGCTTCTATCTATTTCATTAATACCTGTGCTTCTATCTATTTCGTTAAAACATGTGCTTCTATCTATTTCATTAAAACCCGTGCTTCTATCTATTTCATTAAAACCTATACTTCTGTCTATTTCATTAAAACATGTGCTTCTATTTTATTAAAACCTGTGCTTCTATCTATTTCATTAAAACATGTGCTTCTAACTATTTCATCAAAACCCGTGCTTCTATCTATTTCATTAAAACATGTGCTTCTATCTATTTCATCAAAACATGTGCTTCTATCTATTTCATTAAAATATGTGCTTCTATCTATTTCATCAAAACCCGTGCTTCTATCTATTTCATTAAAACCTGTGCTTCTATCTATTTCATTAAAACATGTGCTTCTACCTATTTCATTAAAACCTTTGCTTCTATCTATTTCATCAAAACCCGTGCTTCTATCTATTTCATTAAAACCTGTGCTTCTGTCTATTTCATTAATACATGTGCTTCTATCTATTTCATTAAAACCTGTGCTTCTATCTATTTCATTAAAACCTGTGTTTCTATCTATTTCATTAAAACCTGTGCTTCTATCTATTTCATTAAAACCTGTGCTTCTATCTATTTCATCAAAACCCGTGCTTCTATCTATTTCATTAAAACATGTGCTTCTATCTATTTCATTAAAACATGTGCTTCTATCTATTTCATTAAAACATGTGCTTCTATCTATTTCATCAACACCCGTGCTTCTATCTATTTCATTAAAACCTGTGCTTCTATCTATTTCATTAAAACATGTGCTTCTATCTTTTTCATCAAAACCCGTGCTTCTATCTATTTCATTAAAACATGTGCTTCTATCTATTTCATTAAAACATGTGCTTCTATCTATTTCATTAAAACATGTGCTTCTATTCATTTCATCAAAACCCGTGCTTCTATCTATTTCATTAAAACCTGTACTTCTATCTATTTTATTAAAACATGTTCTTGTATCTATTCCATTAAAATATGTGCTTCTATTTATTCATTAAAACCCGTGCTTCTATCTGTTTCATCAAAACCTGTGCTTCTATCTATTTCATCAAAACCAGTGCTTCGGTCTATTTCATTAAAACCTGTGCTTCTATCTATTTCATTAAAACCTGTGCTTTTATTTCATTAAAACATGTGCTTTTATCTTTTTCATTAAAACTGTGCTTGTATCTGTTTCATTCAAGCCTGTGCTTGTATCTATTTCATTAAAATCTGTGTTACTATATGTTTCATTAACACCTGTGCTTCTATCTATTTTATTGAAACATGTCCTTCTATCTATTTCATTGAAACCGTCCTTCTATCTATTTCATTAAATCTGTGCTTCTATCTGTTTCATTGAAACCGTCCTTCTATCTATTTCATTAAAACCTGTGCTTCTATCTGTTTCATTGAAACCGTCCTTCTATCTATTTCATTAAAACCTGTGCTTCTATCTGTTTCATTTCTGTACTGTTAAAATCACCTCTTGGTATTATATTCTCCATCGAGTACTGTTGTATATATTTACGCAACTTTTCTTTTTCTCTTTATTTTTTATAAATTCTGTTTTTGGATTTATAATAAATTTTGAAGGTACGTATATATTTATAAAATGCTATTAATCTATTTTAAGATGAACAAGCACCCCTTTAAAAAATCGTCCTTTCTTATATGTTGGCATTGTAATTTGTTTAAGTTTTGCTTACTACTATCGTCGCTCCAGATTTCCTTTCGTCTTCATTCTCATTTTTATATAAAAGATAATTTAATTTTTCTTGTAAATGGAATATTACATAAATCGTGACTACTTCAGTTTGTGTCTCCAAATCATTTCATATTAACTATACTTATCCTTTTTAATTTCACTTGTGTTTTTGTTGACACAGTTAAAGTTTATTGATGCTATTGTGAGTTTACCTTCTTCCATCGCGTATATAAAACAAATAGTGATATATCTGTTTAGTTTAATTGTTATATTTAAAATAAATGAGTGAAAATACTTATCTACTTACTGTAAATTTACAAATCTATTATAATCATAATTTCTTTATGTTATTTAGCGTGCTAGTGATGAGTATGCTTTGATTCATATAGTACCATATTTATTTTAAATACTTTGCGACATATCGTCCTCAGCTTGTGATTGGTATTGCAATTTGTCTTGTTCGTTTGCTTGTTTTTGCTTATGTTGCTGATCTAATAATTGTTCTTGTTGTTCTGTTTGTTGCTGTTGCCTATGTTGCTGATCTAATAATTGTTCTTGTTGTTCTGTTTGTTGTTGTTGCTTATGTTGCTGATCTAATAATTGTTCTTGTTGTTCTGTTTGTTGTTGTTGCTTATGTTGCTGATTTAATAATTGTTCTTGTTGTTCTGTTTGTTGTTGTTGCTTATGTTGCTGATCTAATAATTGTTCTTGTTGTTCTGTTTGTTGTTGTTACTTATGTTGCTGATCTAATAATTGTTCTTGTTGTTCTCTTTGTTGTTGTTCCTCTGCTTGTTCCTTTTGTGTACTTTCCTTAATTTGATCCTGTTCGTTTTTATGTTGCTTCAACAATGGTAATGGATCTGTTATTGTTGGGTTTTTTTAGGGATATTTTATTTATTTATAAATTTATTTATTTAGGGATATTTTATTTATTTATAAATTTATTTATTTAGGGATATTTTATTTATTTATAAATTTATTTATTTAGGGATATTTTATTTATTTAGGATATTTATTTTTCCCTTTCTACTGAGAGGGTCTTTGTTCCATACTTTTGGACAATTTCTTTGATTGTCTCTTGTGTGGGCCAATCGCCGACAGATGCTGTTCTTATTCTTTTTGTTTGTCGATCTTGTCGGTGTATTGTTTTCTTCTTCATTTTTGTAAGGTATGTGTGTTATGTTTTCTTACTCAATTATATTTTCAGTTTGAATCCGGATTCTCCGTATCCGTTAATGGATCCTGGAAAACCGGTTCTTCTAATCTGTATCCCTAGTTGCTTTATGTTGATGTTTTTCCTAGTTGCTTTATGTTGATGTTTTTCCTTCTTTTTGGATTCCGCTTTTTGTTTTTATCCCCACTATTTTGTGATTTTATATTGTTTTTTTTGGCTTTCTTCGAGCGGTGGGAAATCATCCACTGTGGAAGATGGGTGAATTCAGCTATCCCACCCTCCTCCTCGGATCTTTTGCCATTCAACACCTCACTTGTGGTTGCGGTTGAGGCAGCCCGTGCTAGCATAGCTGACTTTGGTTTGAGTGGATGTAAAGGTAGGGGTATAGGTGGGTGTAATTTCTGTGCAATCTCTGTCCGTGGGGGCTGTTTTTTTTTTTTTTTGTGTTTTGTTGTTTTATTTTTTCTATTTTTTCAGCGAACACCCGAAATACCAAGTTTTCAAGAGAAAACCCATCAGGTATAAAAAGGTGGGTATCTCTTGGGCTACCTCTGTGTCTATTTTAATATTTTTGACCGCCGTCAGGACCTGGTCATAGCCTCCATATATTGCCATTTTGTGGCTTATTACACTGATTTTAAATTTGAGCATGTACATCAAAAGGGACTCCTCCCCAGTTCTCTTTCAAAATGGGGCGATGGGGGGGGGGGGAGAGGGCTCATCCACTCTTACGAGCCCTCCAACGATTTCAAACGGTCCCTCTGGTAAAAATTATGTATCTCCTTTGACATACATGATATAGTATTTCCCCCTCCTAATGTTCTTCAAGGCACTGATCTTACCAATCGTGACCTCCTCCCCCGCTAAAATGGCTGATAAAATTTCAGCGGGTCTAGGTATGTGAGAATTTGCGCAGTTTTCTCCATAATTACTGTCGTTATCACATTACTGGACAAGTCATTTTCTCAAATAAAGTGCAATTTAGATCATCCCAAAACTGACTGTTTAACCTATTATGTTATCAAAAACCAAAGACACAACAAAACGTTGATCATCCGGACGTCTATTAAATAACTCATCAAATCAGTGCAGTAATACAAAGGGCTAAGAAACCATTTGAAAAAGGTAAGTAGTATATAATTTGCGTGTTAATAAACACAATACAAAATGGTTAATACATATGTTTTTAAAAATTATTAATTTATTATGTTTTTCAGCACGACTAACGACAGACCTAGGTATTTTATTTTTGAAATTCTAAAAAACATAAATGAATAATTAGTTGATTTTTCGGCCACCAGCATGTCTTTTTCTTGACCAACGATACTGCATAATCACCATAACAAAATCAATCGTATAAAGCACATAAAAGAAAATTAAAAGTAGATAACAGTGTTTTAAGTACGATTTACCAAGGTATTCTTCGTAAAGTGATTACAGTACTTAGTTTTTATATGATCCGCAATCCTGTTTTTACACACTATCGCGTTTTCATTAGCAGCAACATTGATTTTGAACAGAACATGGGAGAAAACTTTAGCCAGCATCTCGCTTGGCAAACTGGAGTTGAGGATGATTTTAAAATATTGTAGCACAAACTAAAACAAACTTATTGTATTTTCAGAAGTCCAGGACAAAGGAAGAACCTGTCAACTTTGAATATCTAATTATGACAATGGCATAATTATTGGTCGAACGGAATACAGCCTTGATGAATTTTCATTTATTTAGCGGCACAATGTTTTCAGCTAGTTTCCATCTGATAAGAGAATAATCACAGCCTTTCCATTTCCCAAATGCATATTAATTCCGTTCAACATTTTAGTTTTTTTTAAATCTTTTCAACCTTGTACAAGTCCTCTTGTTTATCACAGAGTGACAATTCCTCATCGTAAAATATCCCATAAATATTTTCCACATGTAAGTCTTCCATTTTATAGATAACTGGATCACCTAATACCACCTGTCATACTTTAAAAATCACATCTTTATTAGGCAGGTACCCCTTTGTAAAGATGGAGCTATATTTTGAAATAAATTTATATTTTAAAATTCTATTTCACCTATTTTAAGTTTAGGAATTCCAATGTATCATTTTTCAAATCACCGAATACTTTTGTAGAGCCTGTAAATGTCACAAACTCCCGCAAATGTCACAAGTGACATTTACTGGTGACATCGCATGCAAAATCGCCGGCAAATGTCACATTGGTGACATTAATGCCGGTAAATGCCACAATCACCGGTAAATGTCACACCTATAAATTACTACATTTACTGGCAGTACAGCACTTTCAGTTTTTGCGATGTGCGCTATAGACCCAGTAAATGTCACACACGTCCGTAAACGTCACTGATGAGTCTGAAACCCAAATACAAACCTTTCCAAAAATTTAAAAAGAAATAGTCGTTGTCCATCCGTTTGTCCGTATTGAAGACATCTTTGTTTAATAAATTCGAGGAAAACCTTCGTTTTCAGGAGATCTAGGACGGTTTTAATGATGAGCTGAAGAGAAACGAATCAAGAGAAAATTCCACTTGAATGTGGAAAGACTACAACTAAAGGTTAATTTTATGCCCGCAGGTAAAGTAAGCTTCGTAAGAATTAATTAATTGAAAACAATAGTGGCATAATAAATAACGGATGCACAAATACACAAAGATGAAAGAAGACAATTATCTCGATCTTTAATGCATCTTTAAACTATAAACAAAATGATTGATGGTAAACAAAATTAATAAAAAAATGCAATACAGCTTCGAGATTTATTTCATAGGAGATTAAATGAGTGTAGATTTTATGGGGGAAACAACATAGATTTATATAAATTTGTTAATAGAATGGATCCCTGCTTAGCAGAAATAATAAGTTAAACGATCAGAGATTTTGTGCACTAAAAGATGAGTTAGATTTTTCTTTAACAATTAAACAATTAGTAGCATCAGAAAAGTATCTGAAACAAAAGTAGCACAGTTATCACTTACTAAAACTGGTATCAAAAAAAATAACAAAAAAAAAACAATTGTCAGAAACAAATAAAAATACTTCATATTATGTTTTGATGTATTACACACAAAATTCGGACAAGAAATAAATATTGATACTGCTATGTATATTGAATTTATACCATGAGGTAAGTTGTGCTTTAGTGGTCATTAATGTGTAAATAACATATTTACTGCATTTGAGTTCAAGGTCAGACTTGTTTACATAGCATTTAGTACTTAAATTGGAATTTTTCATGGTTGATGTGAGAAAAGTCACATACGCACCGAAATTTTCCATTAGAGTTACTCATATTCTAGAATATTCTGTCTGGCGACTTATCCTTATATTTATACAGGTTTGGTAAACAAAATGTCACTCCTATACTAAACTTCATGTTATTAAGATCAGTCTATTAAGGAATTTATTTTAGTTATCAAATGTTACAGTTGTGAAAATCAGAGCAAATTCAGAGAGAGGAATTATTTATTTGAAATAGTCATTAGAATTACCAAAAGTGCTCATTCACATTTTGAATTAATATTTGAATTTAGGATTTATGTGAATTCATTCAAAGATATTATGGATTACGTCATTCAAGCATATCAGGACATTCAAGACTAGACTACTGTCACATTAGGACATTCAAGGCTACTGGAATTCATCGGAGCATTCTATATTTAGGACTTGTGAGTAGGGTACTTAGGATTTTTTGGATTATTTGAACTTTAATTCACTTTATTGTAAGTTTGTTTTTGAAGTTTCATTTTAATTGTCTAGAAATTAATTGCTTGTTGAATTTACTTACATTGTTGGTTTCACTTTCTTTCTGTGACATTATTGTAAGACCTAGGTTCGTAACAATACAAACAGGGTGTTTAGTAAAAACATAAACAGATGTCAGAAAAAGAAGATACTTCATGTGATGTTTTGATGCATTACACACAAAATTCGGACAAGTAATTAATGTTGATTTAAACAGGGTGTTTAGTAAAATATATTACTTAACGTTAAACGTAGATAAATACCAACCTATTATCGGTAGATGACGTATAGAATTAGCAGAGTGAGCAAAAGCAAAATATCCTCTCTGAATGTTATGTTAAAAATAATGATTGATAAGTGCTTTTTATGCCAAAGAAACAGTTTTATCTCCTCCTGCAGATAAAAAATAAGAACCATAAAATTATCACCTTGATAAGTATGAACATTATTTTACCGATACTTTATAAAGATTAAAAATAGAATCGATTAATTTGATAAAGAATGTAATATTTCCGTAAATGCTTACGAGATAATACACAAAACGTGTTTTCGAATTAAATTATCAAAAATGTTTATCTTCCAGATAGTATTACGTCATTCTTTAACACTGTAGAGATTAATTTCAGATTCATATTTAAGGTCTAATGAGTAAGCAACAAGTTAGTTGTTTGCCTCTAATCCAATGTAAAATCAACATTAAAGCTACAAATATCTTCAAGTTGCGTGTTCAATATGCAAGTTGACAAACATTGTGTAAAAGTCTGATGTTCTTGAGTTTTGAATGACATATTGCTCTGCTACATCCAATGTAAGTAACTTGTATCCATCTATACGTGATGTAGCAAAGTTAAATCCATAAAGACTAACTAATTTCTGAGTTGTAGTTTCAGACTAATATATGTATAACAACCTTTTCTTATAAACATATCTAATTTCAGTCTCGTGAAGTGTTTTGTAACATGAAAAACACATGGACACAAAATGTTGTCTAGTTAAAGTTAAAGCTTTGATTTTAAATGTAAGCTGGCTTTGTAGCGCCATCTAGTGTATTAGTGTTGGATCACGTGATCCCAACTGTTCGATCGATCAATCGATCGATCGATCGATCGAGAGAGAGAGAGAGAGAGACAGACAGATACAGAGTTACATATATGCACCCAACATATCTGAGAAAGCGCTATCCCTAGATCCGACAGGAGGATGCGTTATAATATGAAGTGAATTTTTTAATATGAAGAATGAATTTTATCATACAGGTTAGAGAGTTTTTAATTCGTCCTCTACTGAGATTCGAACCTGGGTCCGCGGGTTGCGACACCCCTCGCCTTGCATGCACGCACCAACTCCTATACCCCCTCGACCAAGCACACAAGTGAAGTAGTGCAATACACCCAGCTGGAGCAATCACATTAGGCCGTAGAGCGTTGAATAGGATAATGTCCAATTACGGATCTCTAAAGGTTCAGTATTAGCTCTTTCGTCGACCAGAACAAGGATGCTTAAATGCCCGTTAAAAAAGCAAGGAGATTTTGTTTACCAGTATTTTCCAAGAATACAGATTGTTACCGATCCCTCTTCTCCCATCTCTTCGACTCTGTTCGTCTCTGTGTCGATCTTGAAGGAACAACAACTCAGACCACGACCCAGTCGACGACTCATACCGCAACAAAGTCGACGACTCAGAATGCGATCCAGTCGGCGACTCACGGCACGAGATAGTCGACGACAAGAGTGACACAGACAGAGACCAGGCAGCGAGCTCAAGCCGGAGATACGACAAATCCCGCTGGCGCTCAGATCCGTCACATTCTGGAGCGCTAGACCTTAGACGGAAACAGCTGGCTCTCAGATCCGTCACAATCTGGAGCGCTAGATCTTAGACGGATACAGCTGGGTTTCACTCCTACATAAATACCTATCCCAAGAAATAAAGAAGGAGAGACTCTTGGTAGCGACACCTAGTGATTCGCGACAGTTTGTATCTCTTCAAGAGTTGACAATTTTTCTTTATCTCCAACTCTTAACACTATGACATCTGTAAACTCCTGACCTTTGAACAATAGGAAAATCGCAAAGCAATATGCTTCATTGCATGAATTTAGTTTCTTCCTCAGACTCCTTTTTATACTTATCGATTTCCCTTTTCAATGTTATAATTGTTTCAAACAACGCAAAAAATTTTTACGCCCATTTCCATCTTTATTTCGGTTTTAACTGTATCAATTCTTTAACAAAAGGCAAGAAACTTTTATCCATTTCAGTTTTGAACTCATCTGTTTCCGATGTAAAGTTGTGTTCTAATTCTAATCATTTGAATCGTTTCTCATGTGTTTCATTCTTTTGTCTATTTCTTCAATACCAGCTTGTACCATACCATATTATTAACCACTTCTCGATCAACTTATTTCTTCATATCTGTTTTTAATTTTTCTATTCCAGAAGTAAGCTCATTTTTGAAAGTTAGTGGAACTCGATCATTTAATATTTGATTCTGTCGTTTAAATCAGTGCCCGATCGTTTTTATAACTTTTATTGTGCATTCATTAATATTTATTTTGTTTTGTTGTCCTATTTGGCTATATTGATTAAATCATTCTTCTTTTGCAACTGTAACAAAGTATTATTGTTAGCAACCACCTTATTGTTTAAGTTAGTAGTACTGGTGTTAACATCATTTTGTAGCTTTTTAATCTATAGATCGTCTTGTTTAACTTATTTCTTTAAGTCATTTTGTAGCTATTCCATTTTCCATATTCCGTACTCCTCCAGCGAACTGCTTATTTGTTCCATGTTACGCTCTAATGCATCTATCTTTGAGTTCATCCTTTGTTCAAACGGTTTATCTTACATTCTGCAATGTTTTTTTGTATTAGACATGGTTTTAAATCTCGATTTGATTGCATGTTCTGGGCATCTAAAATCTTTTTCCTGTTGTCGTCAATCTGTGCTTGCAAATCCCGAATTTTGATGGTTCTTCGATTGCCACTCTGTCCAGTAGAAGATATTTTGCTGTTTACTTGATATCTTAATATCATTCTAATTATTGTCCTCCAAAGTCTTATGTATCTTAGTACCAATACTTGTACTTACAAAGTACCAATACTTGTACTTACAAAGTACCAATACTTGTACTTACAAATTGCTTAGTAGCTGTATCATTTAGTTTTACTGGATCACCTAAAACAGTAGTGCGATTTTTGTTCATGTTAATTCATTGTTTATTGCTTGACCAATAACTGTTGTTTCATCTGCTTTTTCTTCCACTGATTTAAACTCTATTTTGATGCGACCTTTTAATGATACGTCTCCCATTGTGAGCACGTCATTTTACTTAACGTGAAAATGCATACTGTGAAAGTCTATCACTTTTGCACCTTCATCTTTAATACTGATAGTTAATCTGTTTATTATACCTCTTTGTAATTGCTTTTAACGGTTATTAACATTGTATGTAATAAAAGTCGTGGTGGCAAACATTTGTAATTGGTATAGACTCTACCAAACACAAATAGTAACCATTGAAATAATTTTGGTGTTATTGATCTAATGGAGGGAAATGTATACATTATTGAGTTTAAAAACCCCACAAAATGTATCCAATTCTGTACATGCTCGTATAGTTATCTGACTATTGAATCATAATAATTACAGGTTTAGTTTGTTTTAAACACTGTGTAATTATTGGATGTAGCAACTCGAACTTTTGGATTGTATTTCACATACTAATGTTAAATAATTTCATCATTTTCATTATTAGCAGTCATTCCCACTTTGACTTTGTTCATTTACATTTCAATGTTATAGAAACGATCAGGAATTAAAACAGTCCTCGTTTTATTCTTGTCGTTGATGCAATAAAATAGGTTGTTTCTCAGTTTATTAGAAATGTTGTAACAATCAATAACAAAATCTTATATCTGTAATCAAATGGATAGTTTACCATCTGTATTATCAATGGATTAGTAAAAGAGATTTCCTTATCAGGTTGTCCTTCATTCGTAACATAGCTTTCCATTTATTTAGAGTAAATTAAAACAGCTAAGAGTTATAATTTTACAATGCTTTGTATTTCCTTTGTTACATACATTATCATAATAGACCTGTCTTCTTTAAGCATATCCTTAAATTTATTTCCATCCTCTACAAAGGTATATTTCAGCTCTTCAATGTCTTCACTCTCTGTGTTGTTTATTTTCTTTTAGACTGCATTCTTTATATCCATGTATCTGTTATACTCTATCAAATTAAATTCTTCAAGGATTGCTCATTGCTTTACTCACCATATCATCGATTCTGTTTAATTTAGTAATCTCAAAAGTTACTATTTCGTCATGCTTAATAACTTGGTTGAACCGTATGCACTCGCGTATAATCCGAAATCAACTACAAACTTAAAAACTAATCAGTAGAACAAACAACATAGACCCTGATCTGCCGGCACATTATACGCCGGCAGATCAGGGTCTATGTTGTTTGCATTTGGATTCGCCTTATACGCGAGTACAAACTTTTCGGCCAAAACTTTTGCAGCAAATGCCAGTAAAGTTGTACCAATTCTATTAAAAGACAGAGGGATAATAATTCCTGTTGCTAATTCAACTACTGATAAACCAGAAACTGCTAGTCCATCCCACTTGAAACGATTAACTAACTTTCATGTTTAAACCTTACATTGTGTTTTGTATTTCTTTCTGACACTGCTGTAATATTTGATCTCTTTAACCAAATCATTCCTAATATCGTTCATATTTTGCAACCTAAAATTAATACCACTGTCTGTTGAAAGTATAGTTATTTTCTTTCCATTTACATGTATGAAAAAAGCAGTTACGATTTGTATGTTAAATTACTTCATTATTTTGTCTGGTTGGATACCTTGTGCTATATAAAAAAGTAAACTGTAAACTGGCTAAATGAAATTGAAATAGCCATTTTCAATACTTAAAGAAACTAGAATATACTCGGTGAATCTATTGACATGTTAAATATCTTTTTCAAAAAAGAATGCTGTATGTGACGGTAAGAATGGAGCTAATCTTGGCTCGGTAATTAGCGTTAATTAAGTTGTTTGCTTGCCATTTATTACTGTGAAATGTCACCATACTTTTCGATTATTTTTGCTTAAAAGATGAATATGAGCAAACTACTATACAAGATAAATCAAAGATACCGAAAAAGATATTGATCATCGCAAATGATCCATAGGATGTATATTAAAAATGAATTAATCTATGGCCCATACAATCTGAAAATAATGCTCAAGAAAAATAGTACTTTGATGAAACTTAAAAAAAGGTAATGTTCTAGTGTGTTTCTTAATGGCCATTTTTACTTTTTTAATTCTTAAAATGTGATTATTACAAATATTTTAATGTAGTATGGTTTTAGCGTTGTAATGAACAGTAACAGGGTATGCTAGGATTCGCTCATAACTTATGTTTGGCTTATTTCTTTTTACATAAGTACATAAGAAGATATAATTGATCATAGTGCACATTGTATTAAACATTTATGTTCATTCTAATTAACTTATGTTGTAAATCCACATGTATTCTTTTCTTACATCAATTGAGTGCTAAAAAAAAATGAAAAACTGCACAAATTCTAACTGCATTCCCTCCCAAAGCCAGCTTTTAACTAATACGACGAGCGCGTTCTTTGTAACTCAAAAACATGTAATACGAATGTCCTACCATGACAATTAATCCAGATCGTCTATTTCAGCTTGTTTTGTTTTGGGGAATTCCAGTGTTTTTTGTGGACTAAAAATAGTATTGATTACACTTTGTGATGTGGAGATGTTGACACCGAGACTCGCTTTGAAAAGACTGTATATTCCAATGATTGTTAGAGGACGCTAGAGGATTATTTTTTGTGTGTGGCTTGATTTATTAGATATTGGTATTTGGGGGCTATATTTATTTTTTTAAGTAACGAGTACTTAACTTATCTGACTGTCTTTCTTAGCTTCATACAAAATAGGTTAATTTGTTTTCACGTACCAGCTATTAGCTTTTCTAACAAGCATGCATTGTTTTAGCTGAATATATTGGGTGCTGGATCGATCTCACGGATGTATGGGGTAATACCTGGGGTGGTACTGAAAAAGGTTTGTGGAGAATCCGTATACTATTTTTAGTTAAGTTTTAGTAAGTGTTGTCAAGAGAGAAGCTTTTGTAATATGACAGAGGTTTAATGCAAAAACAGTTTATTGGAAAGCAATAACAGAGATTCCCAAGCATGCATTTTTAAATGTTAAATGTAATACTTGAAGTACATTTAAAACAAGGTAAAAGCTATTTAATGTAAAGTCTATGAATGCTGGAGCAGACTGGGATCAGCAGTGCATCGCACTAGGATCCTGTGAGGCCATATAATATTAAGTTGCACTCGTTCTCAAATTTCACTTATTTGATATTTCCAGACCTGCATCCTGAGAACACATGCTTGAAAGATTAGGGGCAAAATCAATAACAACTCATCATGTCAATGGGTGGAGGACATACCTTAGCATCCAGCTGCTGTAGCTGAATTACGGTACGTTTTTTTGAAAAGCTATTACTTGTTTATCATGCCGATGCATAGTTCAAGACCGATCACGTTCTCATATGTTCTTACTTGTTTCTGAGCGTGCTTGCCCTAACAACTCTTCCTCTTTGGGCATTCTGTTTGACATTATTGCCCAAACGCTAAGAAAAACGTTCTTAGATGTTCATGAGTGTGCTCACCCTAACAACTCGAGCTGATCTCAGAACAAAAATATGGTTCATCAACGCTCGGCATTTCCCCCATCTTTGTTCTTGCCTACTCCCGTCTCAGAGGTGGTGTGGGTTCTCAACCCAAGAAGGAGGTTATTGACGGTTCTCAAACAAGGTTCTTTGTATTAGGGTGAAAAGAACTACAAGAACATTGCACTCTGATCAAGAACCTTGTTCTCGTGTCTCGCCCAAGGACTTCCCTCGAGTTGAACTTTTAACCAAAACATGGCGGATCACAGCTCGGCATGTTCCGCCATCTTTGTTTTTGTCCACTTCCACTTCAGAGGTTCTTTGAGTTTTCAACTTGAGAACGAGGTTTTTGTCGGTTCTCGAACAACGTTCTTAACGCTGGGGTGAGAAGAACCACATGAACCTTGTCTCGTGTCTTGCCCAAGGACACCCAATGACATCAGTGAACTTTGCAACGAGAAATAATCTGCGGTGATTTATCAGCGGATACACTCCAGGGCCGAAAAGTTCCAAGTAACCTGTACCATGAATTTTGTTTTCACCCATCGGCATGATACGTCGCAAAACAATCCTTGCCTATACTACCGGAAACATGTGATTATATCCAGTCGAAGAGTGTAGGAGCTGCTGTAACACAGCTGGTAGTGCGTCGGACTAGTAATCCAAGGGTCGTGGGTTCGATACCTGCCCAGCCCAGTCCAGGTCCGCCGCCTCTGTGTGCCTTTGAGAAAGGCACTTAGCTCCCATTTCCTTGGCATTATATAGCCAGTAATATGCTCAAAGTGCTGTTAAAAACCAACCAATCGAAATGTGTTTCTCTCAAGCCCGTTGTGCAAGTGGTGCAGAGGTAAACTGGCATGTTTCTTCATGATAGTAATTGCCGTTTTCTGGGCAATAACATGTGATCCTCGTATTCTTTGACAGTTACGATTTTTTCAGTGCGTTTATCAGCTAATATGTGATGACCTTTTGGTCAGGAATATAAATCCGACAAGTTTTCTTGTAAAAAGGAAGTGGTCGTGAAGTTAGATTGAAAACGTTCATGGCTTGCCAGTGAGGATGTGTAGTCGATACGAAAACTTGCATATCACTGAAAATGAAAATACATTTTTAAGCCTTTTCACTAAACATACATCACAATTAAAAAATAAGTAGTAAAGGGGCCGTGTATATATCGTCACGCACTGGGTGGGGAGGGGGTCCGACTTGTGTGACGATGGAGGGGGGAGGGGGTTTTGAAAAAGCTTTGTGACGTTATATATGAGGGGGTCTGAGTTTTTGTGACGAAAAGTAACGGGGGTGGGGTGGGGGCGGGGAAATCCGTCAAAATTGCGTGACATCATATATGGATGGCCACAAAGTTTGTATTTAATTCATTTTTTTTTTAAACGTAATATTTAGTTCAATCTTGACATCTGTTAACTTCAGTTCCAAATAGGCACACACCTAATGAGAACAAATTTAGGTCTTGACTTTCATAACGGTCTGGTAATGTACAGGAGATACGACGGATTATGCAGTGAAGGTCAACGTCTGCTGTGCATTATTAGAAGCTGAAAAGTCGAATGTCATCTCATGTTAAAAAACAGGGTTCTCTGTTTTGAAGGTTAACTAGTGTAGCGATAGGTAGAAGATGGCTTGAGTGTGTGTATTTCAAGAGTATTGTTGTAACATGGAATATTTTCAATTGTTTATTCATGTAGTCTCAGAGATTTTTATTTGTCCAATGAAATAATCGAATCTGTTAAATGCGTAACTGTCTGATGTTAAAATATGGCTGGATCCTCAAATACTCATTTGCGGCAGACGTCCGACATGTGTTTACCCACCCTCGCCACCCACGATTGCTATTTATCTATATATTCATACTAATTCATGTACATGAAAACTACTGGTATAATTTTCTATTTTACTGTTTTTATTTTTTGCATTATGCATATGCCATTTTTGTAATATCCCTTGTGAGCTAGCACAGGTGCTTGTATTCTTACTATTGACCTATAAATATACATGTAACAATATAAATATAACCACAAGCATTTTTTATTTATATTGTTACACCTATATTTAAAGGTAAATATACTCGTGTTTGTATTTATACATGTATTATTATCTTTATATTTATAAATAAATAAGCAAGGATACAACCTCCACTTATGTCTGTTTTGTTTTTTATATTGTTACATGTATACAGTCTGTATTTATTGGTAAATAAACAACCATACAAATCCCTGTGGTGAACTTGTATGGTATGTTCATTGATGAGAAAAAAGTTTTTTGTTTATTTTACCTCATTTGTCAAGATGAAATATATTTTGAGGTTATCTATGGTCATTCATAATTTTTTTACAATTTTGTTTATAATTATCAATTTGCCTGAAATATCAAGAGTACTGATCCATGTATTGTGACATGTTAAACTTTTTTGAGTAAATCGTTATACATTTCTAATGTTTTGTACATCTCACATGGGTTTCCAACTATGATAGATTACAATCAAATATAAGATCTCAGTTACGACAGGAATTAATGCCAATACAAAATTAAAAAACAATCTATTTGACCTTTAATGCAATTTTGTTTATTCTTCCTAACCTTCACTTATATTGGTATTCTGTACTTATAACTTTTTCTTCTTGCCCTCTATCCCACTTTTGGAAGAGATTAATTTTCTAAAATTGAACAAGAAGTTGCATTATTCCATACTGCCTGCCTCCAAAAGCTGGAGTACTTGGAAATCAGTCTTTTTCAAAGTGTACTAAGTCAATTATAGGCAATAACTTTGTAAAATATAGTAAGAATCATTCTAAAAGTTTTACCATTTATGTGAAATGTTAGTGTTTTTACAAGCCATCAGGATATTCACCTAAGGGCCGAAACTCAATAAAATATGGTCAAAATCAGCTGATCAAAGAACTTGTCTGGGGTCTTGACTTTCCAGAAAACGTTTTTTTTTTTAGGAAATTAGATTGATCTAAAACACAAGATGTACATGCTGGAGTGTTCACATTGGTATGCTCATTCTAAATCGATCAGGGGCTTTAATACTTCTGTAAAATATTGTCTAAATCTGGCCATCATAGAACTAATCCAAGTCCTTGCTGTGGGAAATTTTATTAGCAAATCCGGTTGAAATCAAGCAAAATATATGAATGATAGTGTTCACAAGCTAGTGGGAGTCATAACTCTTGCAAACTATCATTAGACTCTGATGTGAGTTTGGTGACAATGATGTAAAGTGATGGCATTATAGCATGAACCTGATTTTTAACCGATTTTGAATAAATCCTGGAAAGTATGTCACAGAAACCCATTTTTGGTGTGGAATGTATGTGACAATTGCAAAAAAAGTCAGGAAGACAAACCCTTCCAAATAAATGTAAACATATAGTACTGCAAGGTATAAGATAAAAGGTAAAAAATATAAAATTTTTAACATATATGGCCAAATTTGTAATACTGTAACAAACCAAAAAAGCACATTTCCTCAAAATATCCGATATTTTCTCCGGTGGTAGATCATAATAAAGTTTCGTTATTGATTTCACATCAAAATATTTCTGTCTATTAGGTGTAAGTCAATAGACTTGACAAGAATGTGTACAATACTACCTCATTTCTGCAATCTGTTCTGTATCAGGGACTCAGTTCTCCAGTGGTGGGTTTGTTGTTCCTAAGCTTTTTGTGGAGTTTTAATTTTACATATTTTGACAAGTATATAGATCATGCCAACTTATACAGTGTGCAACACATTTACATCCTAATATGCATCTTTATTTCAAGTTTGGTGGCAATACGTGAAAAAGTACTGGAATTTTAAAGCCAACTCAATGTGTAACTGAATTTTAATAATATTCAAGGAAAGTTAGTCACAGCAGCCCAGTTTTGGTGTGCAACATATGTTCACCGCAAGAAGCACCCACAGAGCAAGTTCGATGTCAGTTTGTGAAACAGTAATGGTATTGGAGTTAGAATCCAGACAAGCAGGATGGATGGATGGACTCACAGACAGAAAAAGTAAGTCCTGTATACTGCCCACTTCTCAAAACAGGGTGTATACAAATATGGATGCTTGAGTGTGCAAAAGCTTGTGCAAGGACAGATGGACAAATCAATGGACAGAATGATGCTACCCATTTCTATGTCCCTGGATGCTAGAATGTTGACAAGCTTGTGCATGGACAGATGGACAAATCAATGGATAGAATGATGCTACCCATTTCTATGTCCCTGGATGCTAGAATGTTGACAAGCTTGTGCATGGACAGATGAACAAATCAATGGACAGAAAGATACTTCTCATTTCTATGTCCCTGGATGCTAGAGTGTTGAGAACCTTGTGCATGGACAGATGGACAAATCAATGGACAGAAAGATACTTCTCATTTCTATGTCCCTAGATGCTAGAGTGTTGACAAGCTTGTGCAAGGACAGATGGACAAATCAATGGACAGAAAGATACTTCCCTTTTCTATGTCCCTGGATGCTAGAGTGTTGAGAAACTTGTGCATGGACAGATGAACAAATCAATGGACAGACAGATGCTTCCCATTTCGATGTCCCTAGATGCTAGAGTGTTGACAAGCTTGTGCATGGACAGATGGACAAATCAATGGACAGAAAGAACCTTCCCTTTTCTATGTTCCTCGATGCTAGAGTATTGACAAGTTTGTGCATGGACGGATGAACAAATTGATGGACAGAAAGATGCTACCCATTTCTATGTCCCTGGATGCTAGAATGTAGGCAAGTTTGTGCGTGGACAGATGATAAAATGGAAAGATGCAACCCGTTTCTATGTGTCCGCATACAAGAGTGTTGATGAGCTTGTGCAAGGACAGATGGACAAATCAATGGACAGAAAGATGCTACCCATTTCTATGTCCCTGGATGCTAGATTGTTGACGAGCTTGTGCATGGGCATATCATTAAATGGAAAGATGCTACCTTTTTCTGTATCCTTGGCGGGGCAAAATACACATTAAAAACTCTTTAGTCATTACAATAGGTTTATTGAACATAATTTTTTTTTAACTTTCACAATTCTGCAATCAATAACAATTAGAGAATCACAATATAACTGGTATTTTCCAAGCAAACCTTTCAAATGTTAGTCAAAAATATAGATGAAGACTTCAACTCACTGTTGAACTACTATCAACAGACAAACAGTATTTACTGTCATATATACTCACAAGATACGCCTAAAATATCAACAATGCATGTTTTCACTTAAAACACTACAATTATTTTCAACATGGCTAGATCTGCCAATACCTACACTTGTCTTGCAAAGACCGACATGTGATGTTTGCTGCTGGGTCACAGTGAGTCTAAAAGTTATTAAAATCTTCCATACCCAGGAGGTTAATATGGGCAGAGTTTTCATGGTTCCCATGGCATCAACTTGCATACATGTGAACCTCCCAAATGGGAGGGTGTTACTCCCTAGTTGAGGGGTGTCTCGCGTCCCTCCCATCACTCGCTGAAATCGCCCACATATGCAAAATTATTATTGAAAAATTATTTTTTTCCCCATTTTTTTCCCACTTTGGTGCCAGTGCAGTATGTTTATGGTAATACAGCCTGTGACCACGTTACTGTGAACTGGCTTAAGCAAGGCAAGACCATTTAGTTGATAATTTCGAGCAGCATAAAACAATTAATATCTCTTTGATTCTGTCAGCAGAGTCGGTTGGCTTCAGTGTTTGAAGTTTGTCGAGATGGAATATACTACGTGTGAGCAGATGTAATTCTGAAAGGATTAAAGATATAAATTGATTATGGTTAGTTACTAAAGAGTTCAGTCAGCATAAAACAATTAACATTACTTTGATTCTCTCCTGAGGTATGTTCTGCTTTGGTGCTTAAAGTTGTTGAGATGGATTAGAGTCTATACTATGTATGATCAAAAGTAATTTGGACAGGATTAAAGATGTTAATTGATTATGGTTGGATTACTCAAGAGCTCAAGTGGCATAAAATAGGGTCAGTGTGACTTTGATGTTTAAAGTTTGTTGAGATGTCTAAGCATGTGTTATCTCCCAATGCCAAAACGCCGAAATCTAAGCAACAGAAATATCACACAAAATTCAATGATGGATGGAAATGGGAATTTCAGTGCTTTGAATCAAGTTTGAAGGGACACGAATATGCATTCTGCTCGTCTGCAAAGCCGAGTTTAAAATCTGTTTTGGTGGCAAGAATGACATCACACATCATGCAGAAAACCCCATCTCATAAAAGCATATTAACCATGACAACAAATATGCCATCACTAAAATCCATGTTTACGGAATCTGCATCAAATGTGGATAAAGTTACACGTGCTGAGACACTATTTACCACATTTATAGCTGCATAATCTCCCGTTTCTGGTAGCAGATCATTTTTCTGATCTAGTCAAAATATAGTTCCCCGACTCAGAAATCGCACAAAAGTTCTCATGCAAATGGACAAAAACTACTCACACAGTGACTATTTTATTGTTCATAAGAAATCATAATCTTAATTGTATAATAATAATGATAGTAATAATAATATGAATATGAACAATTTATTATATAAACTCACAGTTGTGAGCACCACATGCAAAACGCACCAGTGGCCACGATTTTTAGGCAAAATATGTGTTCAACACGACTATGAACTACCTCATTAAAAAAACTGATATAAACGCCACTGACCTTGATTTAATCCTTTGTATACATGAATGTAAACCAGACAAAAGTACATTTCACTTTTTGCCATTGTAATCCATAATACCTGGGATGAATGAGGTATTTGTCTTTTTGCCATTGTAATCCATAATACCTGGGATGAATGAGGTATTTGTCTTCATCTATAATACTATAGCAACTGATTATCGTTCTTTGAATTTGATTGTCATTTTGAAAGAGTGGTGATAGTAATGATAATGATGACAACAGAGGTGTCTGCAAATTAGGCTTCAAGATACAAAGGATGTGATGGTATAATGTATGCATTTATGCTTCATGTGGAGAATCTTACTGACATTAAAACAACATTAGACCCAGACAGTACCAATCTTGAGCAGTTCTTGCAGGCAGTCAGCAATCTGAATCTACCCACTGGCAGGAAACAATGTAAACTTCTTGGTGGACTAACACTGCTACATTCCAATGCAGATACTGAAGGACATTTTCCATTCTGAGGAAAATTCAGGCCGACTTGAGAGGAAACCTGGATCCAGTAACATTACATCATCTCCTAAGTGTTAAGATCAACAATGATGTGGATTACCACCAATATAATCCAGGCAATGATCTAAGAAATGCAAAAAATGCTTGTGGTACATATAAAGAGAGTATGAAGGGCAAGGTTACTGTGAAAAAACTGATTTGATGAGATGTGCATATTTTAATATTTAAAAAATATAAATTTGTTCAATACTTGTAATTGTTTTCCATTTGCATGATAAAAATTGGGTTGATGAGAATACTCCCTCTTTTGAGGTCAAAACTCCTGACCAAATTTTGGAAATCTCATCTGTCCTGACCTGACCTGTCTTTTCTGTCACATGTATGCATGAAGTAACTGACAATAAATAACTCTCTCCAGATTGGATGCCAGCCTATCACAGGTTTATCACACAGCCAATGCTGGTTTAATTTCCAGCTTGATTAACCAGAGCAGTCAAGGTAAAGACATGGTTTCAAACCATTTGGTTAGACCTGTACAATTCAGGATTTACTGAATTAATAAACGGGATTGTAAATCAGTGCCATACTTGAAGACTGGACAAAATACAGATAGTTTTCAATTCCAGTAAGATTTATCTCCCTTAGAAATGGCTGTCTACCATCTTTAGGTTAACAATTCATAGCATTACAATCAATAGGAATATTTGTCACAATTATACAATAGATGTACAAGGTATCTTCCATGTAACTTTGGTAATATGCTTTAAATCATTATGCAATTATTTTTCTTAAAATAAACAGATTTGTGTTTGTATTTAAACACTACAGATCAAAACATCTAAAACCAGAAAAGTTTAAAAACCTTACAAAATGTGAAAAACTGCTATAATTGCATGAAAGTCTAATCAGTCCATCTACATATGTATACAAATATGCATACCATACTTTATTTGTTGACCTCAAGTGGATTTTACTTAATTACGCTAACAAGATATTTTCGTTTAAAAAAAAGTCGATGTCCATACATTTTAAAATGTGTATTAACATTTTAAAATTGCTGTAATAGCCTCACTATCTAATGAGATCATCTACTTATGCATGCAGATATGCATATTAAATTTCATTTATCTACCTCAAGTGGTTTTTGCTTAATCTGGCTAACAATAAAGTCCAAGTCCAAAAAGTTAAAAAATGTATAAAAATTGAAAAATTGTAATGGGCTCTAGATAAGCATTATATTCACATCAATGTCTTATAATAACACACACAATCAATATAAAATACATTTGAAATGATAGTACTTGATTACCATGAACACACTCACTCAAATAGAACCATATACTTGATCACCATGAACACACTCACTCAAATAGAACCATATACTTGATCACCATGAACACACTCACTCAAATAGAACCATATACTTGATCACCATGAACACACTCACTCAAATAGAACCATATACTTGAGCACACCTCGAGTTCAACAAAGCAATTTGATGCATATTTAAGTCATGCTAAATATCAGGGCGTTCAACTAAGCCATATTCAAGTCATGTTCAATATCCTGAGGCAGTGTACACAAAGTACTCTATCAGAATCTAAAAAACACCCCAATTAGTTCAAAAACTTAGAGTAAAATACTTACCGTATATACTTGCGTATAAGCTAATACCAACTGCAAACTGCATAGACCCAGATCTGCCGGCGCATTATGCGCCGGCAGATCTGGGTCTGTGCAGTTTGTAAGGACTCATCAGTAGAACAAACATAGACCCTGATCTGCCAATGCATTTTGCGACAGCAAATCAGGTCTATGTTGTTTGCATTTGGACCCAGATTATACGCGAGTATATATGGTAAGTCATCTGAATCTTATCAAGAGCTCTGAATAGCTGTTGTGGCCTGAAAATCTAACCAGATCATCTCAAATGCATACAAATATACCTGCCAAGTGCAATTTATCCACTCTGAATGGTTTTTTGGGACACAGGGACAGACGGATGAACATTAAAGACAGGACTAAATCAAGATGCCTCTGCTGCTTGCATTGGAGGCTTAAAATTCGTTCTGATAATGGCACTTCAATTTCTATGCTAAACATTTTTCCAATACATTATCTATTGAAGAATGGCAGATAAGATGGCAGACAGTGATTTCATGGGAATTAACTATTAAAAAAAACCTTACGCAGTCAAGGAAAAAAACTTATAATCTACAGGAAATACGCTGTTCAGTCCACCTAGAAATATACCAAATAGAATGCCCATCCACCTTCCCACTAATGCAAATGCAGAGTATCAAACCTGTTATGGGTCTCTTGTTGAAAATGATCAGAATGAAAACTCATTATACTACAGATTTATCACATAATGATCACTTTTATTTGTGTCACAATGTCATACCATAACAAGAGTCCCCTGAAAGAACTGATGCTCTACTGTTTGAAAAGAATTTCCAGGAATTCAAGATAAGACCATTTCTTATTTTTAACTGCAGAGTGTTGAAACCATCTCTGATATTCTTGAACGACAAGATTTCAAAATTAGTCTCTGAGGCAGCAATATTGGATGTGATATTGGCACCATTTTCATTCAGGACAAACTAGACACCATTAGAAGACTTTTGGTGAAAATCCCATGCCAATATAACCATTCATTCGGGAGAATTAGAGTCAAGATTTTCAATATATTCATTGTGGCAGCCATACTGGATGTCTGTGGGGCACCATTTTCATTTAGAAACAACTAGACATCATAAGAAGTCTTTTGGTGAAAGCCCTATGTCGATATCACCATCAATTCTGGTGGAGAAGCATTAAGATTTTCAAGATGGCCACCATGGTGGCCATATCTGAGGTTGGACCAGCACCTGTTTTATTCTGGACCAACCAGATATCATAATTAATCTTCTGGTGAAAGCCCCATGTCAATTACTTTGCAGAGTAGCAATAACAAGATTTTCAAGATGGCTGCCATGGTGGCCATAGTGGATGTCAGGTTGGCATAATTTTCATTTAGTACCAATTGGACATCAAAAGATTTTCAATGGCCACTGTCGGGCCATATTGGATATAATATTAGCACAATTTTTATTTAAGACAAACTAGACACCATAAGAAATCTTCTGGTGAAAACCCCATGCTGATGTGACTTTCTGTTCATCTGGAGTAGCAATGACAAGATTTTCAAGATGGCTGCTATGGTGGCCATATTGGATGTCAGATTGGCATCATTTTCATTTAGGACCAACTAGACATCATAAGAAGTCTTTTCAGTGAAAACCCTATGCTGATATGACGATCCATTTAGGTGGAATAGTGATATAAATATTTTCAAGCTGGACACTGTGGTGACCATATTGGATGCCTGGGGCAGCCCCTTTTTCAATTAGGACCAACTAGATACCATAAGAAGTCTTCTGGTGAAAAACCCATGTCAATAAGACTTTCCATTCAAGAGGAGTAGTGATAATAAGATTTTCAAGACGGCTGCCATGGACCAGTTGAGCTAAAAATCACTTTCTGCACATCACATAGCAATGTCATGGAGTAATGCAAAACCTTTAATGTTATGTGATAAATGGAACCTTAAACTTGTGTTACCAAACAAACAACTGTTTTTTGAGAGGGCTCATATTATTATAATGGCTGGATAGGTTTAACTGCATGTGTAATTAAAAAGGTATTTTTTACTTTCTATTTCTCTTTTGGTCTGAACTGAGAAGGTTGTCTTATTAGAAAGGACAAGTTGGCAGTTTTATGATACATGAGAATCATCAAATATGGAAGATATTAGGGAGGGCTCTCAAACTGGGGATTGTTGAAAAGAGAGGAAGTACCATACATTCAGTTAGCTATGTATCAACCCTATAACCACTTCTTTAGAATGAGAGTTACCTATGATGTCATTAGAAAAGTGCAAGAGAAGTACACTATCAAGTAACACAGTATAGTACAGTCCCTCATCTGACATGGTCATGGATCCCAATTTTTACGATGAATGCAGTGTTGATAATGAACCTACCTCTGTATATGGTGACCTCATTTACAACATGGTACACTTTAATGCCTCTCCTTAACAGCATTACAGTGAGGGATCACTGTACTACATATAATTTACTGCAGTATATGGTGACCTCATTTACATCATGGTACACTATGATGGCTCCCCATTGAGCATTACAGTGAGGGATCAATGTACTACGTATAATGTACCTCAGTATAAAATGACCCTGTTTACAACATGGTACACTATAATGGTTCCCCATAATGGCATGACAGTGAGGGCTCAATGTACTATGTATAATGCACCTCAGTATAAGGTGACCACATTTACAACATGGTACACTTTTTTGACTCCCCATAACAGCATTACAGTGAGGGATCAATGTACAATGTATAATGTACCTCAGTATAAAATGACCTTGTTTACAACATGTACACTACAATGGATCCCCATAATGGCATTATAGTGAGGGCTCAATATACAATGTATAATGTACCTCAGTATAAAATGACCTTGTTTACAACATGTACACTACAATGGATCCCCATAATGGCATTATAGTGAGGGCTCAATATACAATGTATAATGTACCTCAGTATAAAATGACCTTGTTTACAACATGTACACTACAATGGATCCCCATAATGGCATTATAGTGAGGGCTCAATGTACTATGTATAATGTACCTTAGTATAAAGTAACCATATTTACAACATGGTACACTTTTTATGACTTTCCCTAACAGTGTTACAGTCTGGGTCAACTGCAGAAGGTTAATGGCAATCAGGCAGATACTAAATGTTTCTTTTTGTTTTTTTTATACAATGCTGTAAGTCAGTCAAAAATTGATGGAAATGGTCTAGCATTTCATAAGTTGATGGAAATGCTGCAAGTCAGTCAAAAACTGATGGAAATGCTAATTAATCAAACATTTTGACAAGTTTGCAATCTAACAAAAGTAGTGAAATGGAAAATATACCTGACAAATGTCCAAAGTTTTTTAAACTTAAAAGGGGCCATTACTCTGCCCAAAAAGGTGATGTTAAAATGTCCACTACCAGGACATATCAATTATTCTGTAAATATTGTATCCATAGCAAAAAAAGTGACTACACTTCAATTTCATGGAAGATTCTCAGGCAATAAGTAAACAAAAGATTTGCACAGATAAATTAATGATCAGATGTCAAGTGATGAAAATTCTTGTACATGTCAAAATTTGATTCAAGTACCATATATACTCGTGTATAATCTCATGCCAATTGACGCATAATGCGCTGGCAGATCTCTTTCTATGCAGTTTGTAAGGACTAATCAGTAGAACAAACAACACAGACCCTGATCTGCTGGTGCATTATGCTACGGCAGATCAGGGTCTGTGTTGTTTGCATTTGGACCGGCTTATACGTGAGTATATACGGTAAGACTAACATTGTACATTCTGGTGAGTAAATAATAAATTCTTAGTATCCACTTCTGATTAACATATATTATAAATGTTACTTCCTATGACTTTCCACTTTTGTTTCTTGCTTTCTTACTCCGAGTAAAACAATATTACACAAAAAAGTCCCCTTATCATCATTAAATGTTCTAAAGTATTACAAAAAAGTCCCCTTATCATCATTAAATGTTCTAGAGTATTACAAAAAAGTCCCCTTAACATCATTAAATATTCTAGAGTATTATAAAATGTATTATAACGTTAAATTCAGTGGCTGATTAAGTACCAGTGTAAAACTGCAGTATGTAGACTGTTAACAATGTGCTGATGACCATCCATTCAGAAGCAAAATTCCAATATCACATTCTCTCAAAAATAATTTATTTGTATTTACAGAATATATATTATCTTATGTATTAATATGGTACATATGTGCACAGTAGGACTTCATTTATCCAAACTCTTTGGGACACATGTGAAATGTTTGGATAAATGTCATTTGATGAATATGTCTGGATTACCATATTTTGTTATGTATAACAGGCAAGTTTAATTGTACAACAAAAAAATACGCATTTTTCCCAGGTCAATTTGATAAAAGTATTTTGAAGCTTCTTTGTGACAATACCGTAATCAATGCTTCATCGACTCAGCATGGTGTTATTAAGGTAATAATGCTGGCTAAAGCTTTGATGTGCTAAACTTAATTATCATGCATTCTTGGGGTAGATTTTAGCTTTTACACCGAGATATATTTTAGTAGTGTCCTGTTGGTCAAAAATATACTGAACCTGAACTTTCACACTGCATCTTGTGTTCAATCTAAAAAAATACACACAGAAACGTATTAAACTGCTTTATGAAAGAAGCTTCTACACTGAAAGAGACAAGCTAACCATCATAGCAATCACAGAAGCACATGGTAACAGAGCTATTGGAAGGGAGTTCAGTGTAGGCAAGTCTTCTGTTACAAAGTGGAGGAAAATAAAATGAAAGACTGTAAAAAATGCCAAAGGCAAATCAAGCTGACAGAGGGACAAGCACAAAGTATCTGGATGTAGAAAGTGAAGCCATTGGATGAGTGATGAAAATAAGACAGGAAATCTCAGTAACCACTCTGAAGATTTGCTTTCTGGCAAAAGTAACAGCAAAAAGGAAGAAAATGGATGATTTCAAGGCATTTGTGAGTTGGGCCTATAGCCCAGAAGCTGCCAAAAGATTATGCAAGCAAACTACTCAAATTCCAGCGATGTATCATTAAACTCCACAAAATACAGAACTTGAAGTTGAGCCAGATAGGAAATGCAGACCTGACACTATTGATATTTGACCTTCCATCCAACACAACTGTCCGCATGAAAGAGGCCAGCAACATTAGCATAAACACAAATGGTGATGCTAACCATGACAGCAGATGGAGAAAAGCTTTTCCCCTTCATTTTCTTTAAGGGGAATATGCTTTCAAAGGTTGCAAAGAAGCCAAATGGGATCCTCATCAGGTGCAAGAAGCAGAGCTGGATGGATGCAGTGTTGATGCCAGATTGGATAAAGAAAGTATGTCAAAAATGGCCAGGTGTTTACACCAAAAGAGCTTACTATATCTGGATGTTGTCTGATGCCACAAATCAGCTGATGTCAAGGAGCTGTTAAAGACTGACTACCAGACCACTTTGGGCATAATATCAATGCCTAATATGCCAGCATCAACAAGGTTAATAAGACCATGCTCAGAAGAAAATGGTATTAGTGGTATGTTGGTGTTCAAGATACCTTTATGCTGTCTGGAAGAAACAGGAAGCTCGAGTTGACCGAAGTAAACCATTGGACAGTAGATGCATGGGCAGAGTTGGGTTCATGTTTTATTGTTCATGCTTTCAAAAACTGCTGCATCTTGAATACAGTGGGCAGCACTGAAGATGCCATCTTGTGGCAATGTGATGTTAGGCATCAATGCCATCAGAAGAGAGAGGATAAAGACAAAGATGAGAGCTATTACACAGCACCACCGGGGGATTAATGTCCAAAGAGGGCATACCGTCACTTTTTGAGAGTAATGATGATGAAGAGGAATCTGAGAGATCTGATAAAACCAACTAAACTCAATAGACATGGTGAACCTTATAATGGCCCTTTAAGGGGCCAACCACAATGGAAAAGATATACTATCACTCTTGCCACTATTTGTTTCTTTCTTGTATGCTGATATAAAATTTGTTTATACTTAAGCAGAGTTTGAATCAGCCCAAAAACTCTATTTTCATTTGTTTACTGGATGTGATCGGGTGCTGCATACAAGTATTAAGTTCCTGACACAAAAAATCCAAAGAAATAGTCGAGCAATGTTTTAATGTAAACCAGCCAAACATCAAGAAACAAATGGAGTATAAATGATGGAGTAATTGTTGTTTCACAATGAAAATGGAGTAAAATTATAAAGATTTTGAAATGTAGAATATCACATGCACGTTATACATAACGAAATACACAATATTAAATCAGCATGTTTGGGGGATGTATACAAACAATCTGCTCTCCTAAAACTGTATCTAGCAAACTACAATAATTCAGTCTATTCTACTGATAATCTGGATGAAAGATATTTTTGGATAAATGAGGTTTTACTGTAATAACAATACATAAAACTGAGCATCAACAAATATCATTAACCAGTACAATTTATCACAGTGGCCATGGCAAGTCATTAAAGTCAACAGGTCCCCCAAGACCTGCATCGGCTTCTAAAAGGCTCATAATAATGGACATCGCTGCATCATCTCTGCCCTCGGAACCTCCAGGGTTAGCAATCTCATCAATGGCTTGCTCTCCTAACAGCGTATCTAGCAGATTGTTACTGTTCAACTGTGGCTGCACATCCTGGCTGTTTTGCTCTGAAAAATAGATGATTTTATGCTCATTTCATATTTTTTTTACAAAAATGAAAAGATTTGAACAATTTCAACTTTTGTTGAGCCTTAGCAAGCATAAGATTCATCTTATTTAGAGCCGATTTGCATTTGCATAATAAAAAACATAAGCTCATTGGAGCTATCTTAATAGTTGGTAAAAAATTCCAATGGGCTGATGTTTCTTATTATGTAAATGCAAACCAACTAAAATTTGTCTATATGTCTGTAGAAAGGGACACAAATGTAAGATTATATTTATCATAATTCCAAAATCACTGATTTTTTTGCAATAAAACCACAAATTACCATGGTGAAATGACTATTAAGTACATTCATTTGCATCAGATGCTTTTGCCTGAAGTCAAAACCAACGTCCTACATGTAAAATTTGCTCTTGTAATAATAGTTCTGTTCCTATTTAAATTAGATTTATGTTTGCAAAACATGTATGCCATCGCTGCAGGCCAAAATGTTCAAAAAGTTGGGAAAATTTGAAAAACTGCTCAAATACTATACAAATCTCTGGTCATCTATAAGCTACATGCATACAAACATACCTACTAATTTCATTTGTCTACCTCAAGTGGTTTTTCTTTAAATGTCCTAAAAACAATTTCATATAAAAAAAAACAATTTCATATAAAAAGTCTAAGTCTCAAATATTAAAAAATGTATAAAACATAAAAACTGTTGAAAAATCTAATTAGGTCACATACATATGAATTTAATATACTGTATATACTCGTGTATAAACCGGGTCCAAATGCAAACAACATAGACCCTGATCTGCCGTCACATAATGCACCGGCAGATCAGGGTCCATGTTGTTTGTTCTATTGATTAGTCTTTTATGTGACAGCAGATCTGGGTCTATGCAGTTTGCAGCTGGATGTCGGATTATACATGAGTATATACGGCACCTTCCAAATTTCACTGTCTACCCTGAGTGTTTTGTTGCATAATCATACATGTACTAACAAGATTTTCATTACAAAAGTCCAATTTGTTCCAAAAACGTTAAAAATTTTGTAAAAAATTGAATACTTGCTGTAATGGCCTGAAAATCTAAGTTTGGTCATCTACAGATGCATAGTAATATGCTTGTCAAATTTTACATGTCTATGCTGAGTGATTTTTGTCCAATCTTGCCAGCAGTCTTTTGGGAAAGATGGAAGGACAGATGGTAGGACATGACCAAATCAAGATGGTAGGACATGACCAAATCAAGATGGTAGGACATGACCAAATCAAGATGTCCGACTTCTGCAAGCAGTGGGAGCATAATAAGTACATGTACTATCACTCACCCAAATATCCACATAATAAAAAATAATTACTTTTCTGTCTGTCCAGATAATGCGTGTACTAATGAAAATTATCAATTTCCTTGAATATTGTTCAGAAAATTTATAACTTTATTGTTATGATTGTGTATTGATCAGTAAAGCAAGTACAATGTCTGGGTAGATAAACCAGGTTGCATTATACCTTTGCTTGTCAATAAAGAACACTTGAATAATAATGTTTCAATGTTCTTTTACAAATAAAGAATTATAGTTGCATTTCTGGTGTTTGTTTTTTGTTTTGTTTGTATAAACCATAACAGTCCAGGGTTGATCTGTAGCCCTCCTTATACCTAGTCATAAATTTCACAAGCCCAGTGAATCAGATGCAAGACCACCTCAATAAATATGCATGGATGTTGCTCATAATGAAAGTCATCTGAGTTCTTGATGATATAAGTTTACATACCAAATTTATTAAACTCTGGTCAGAAATATGACCTCTAGAGGGTCCACATGCTCAGCCAATCAGATGCAAGATCACCTCATTAAAACGCATAGATATCACTTATAATGGAACTCACCCAAGATCTGGATGATATAAGATTACATGCCAAATCTGATCAAAATCTGTTCAAAAGTATGGTCTTTCAAGTGTTCACAAGCTCAGCCAATTAGATGCAAGATAACCACATCAGTATGTATGGATGTCACTCATAATGGAACTCATCTGAGACCACGATAATATAAGCTTACACACCAAACCTGATCAAAGTCTGTTCAGAAAAATGGTCTCTCAAGTGTTCGCAAGCCCAGCCAAGCAGATGCAAGACCATCTCATTAATATGCATAAATGTTGTTCATAACTGAACCCATCTGATATCTTGATATTACAAATTAACATATTAAATCTAATCAAAATATCTGATCAGAAATATTACCTCTAGAGTGTTCACAAGCTCAGCCAATCAGATGCAATATCACCTCATTAATATGCATGGATGTTGCTCATAATCAAACTCATTTGAGGTCTTGATGATATATGTTGACATACCAAATCTGATCAAAATCCGACTAGAAATATGGCCTCTAGAGTGTTCACAAGCTCAGCCAATCAGATGCAAGCTCATCTCATTAATATGCATGGATGTCACTCATAATCACAATCATCTAAAACCTTGATGATAAATGCTTACAGATCAAATCTGATCAAAATTGGATCAGAAATACTTCTTGGGTGTTCACAAACTCAGACAATGAGATGCAAGATCACCTCATTAACATGCATCGATGTCACTCATAATCGAACTCATCCAAGATCTTGATGATATACCATATCAGATCAAAATCTGATCAGAAATATGGCCTCACGAGTGTTCACAAGATCAAGCAATCAGCTGCTAGATCATCTCATGAATATGCATAAATGTCACTCATACGTGAACTCATCAGATATCTTGTTGATATAAAGTTACATACCAAGTCTGATCTAAATCTTGTTGATATAAAGTAACAGACCAAGTCTGATCTAAATCTGATATGAAATGAAGCCTCTAGAATATTCACAAGAATGTGTTAATGGATGGATGGACAAAGGATGCCCCACGATAGACATTGGATGCAAGGTCATACCATAAGCTCACTTGGGCTTTGACCTGGTGAGTTAAAAATGCGGCTTCTCTGAAATTAATGTATTCAAGTTAATAATTTCTTAAATATAATTTTCACCTTAGTTCCTTTCGGAATGAGCATCAAAGTATAAAACTTCAAAGTCAACTTCTTTTAGGGACATTATCACAAGATTTCTCAAGAATTAATTAACGAAGGGTTAACTATTAATTATTCATGGAACACAGATACTCCACTAAAGTGACCTAATGAATAACTTCATCAAACTGAAAGACAGACATACAAGGTAAAACTAAATGCTCCTTGCACATTCATGGCAGGGTATAGAAAATGTTGTCTGTAGGACTGAGAAGCAACTAAATTGGCACAAATATGATGATGCATGAATTCATGAAAATATCCTTGTACATTAAAAAGATCCTATATATACTATGTAAACAGCAGACAATTTAGATTGTTAAACAATATCTTAAACAAACCTAATACTGTAGGTACAAAAATGCCTTAACAACTTTGAACTTAGACTCAAAACCCACAATTTGTCATTTTCAGTAAATCTATTACAAAGAAGCACTATTAACATTTTGAAATATGTATTATGTTCTTGTGTCACCATGTTTGTACAATTTTACTGCTGTTGAAAAATCCAAATTATAACTTCTGATTCTTGATCGTGATTAGTTTGGTGCTACATCATAATGACAATATATTGTACTGCACAGAATCAACCTTTACAAAAGACTTTTTTTTTTAATGTGACCTTATTAATTTTGAAAAGGTATCAATTTGGTTTTCTGAAGATTCTGCAGTTGTGATTAATCTTCATGGTAAAAAATTCCAATCTTTAATTGTTCTTGGGGAAAAAAAACTAAATTTGTAACTATCAGTTTGTGTTTATGGTATCAGGTAGGAATATTCATGTTGATTTCTACTGGTTCTTTTTGGTTTCGTCAAATTTTAGCAGGGTCTTTTTGCTTTGTTTTTTAAACCTTTGTAGAAATATAATAATCTGTTTTCCAGTCTACATTGGTTTAATGGTTTCCAAGGCAACTTATTTAATACTGAGGTCACACTTCCTTGGGTATAGTCACAATTGGATTTAACAAACCTGGCTGCTTGTTTTTGGATTTTTTTAATTTCATCGTGTAAAACCTGGGAATGGGGGTCCCAAACTGTACAAGCATATTCTAAAATAGGTCTAACTAAACCCCTGAAAACTAATTCTTTTGCATTTTGTTGGCAAGATGACAAGTCACATCTTAATACGCCGAAAGTATGATTTGCTTCTGTGCATAATTCTTGAATTTGAAAGTTCCAATTCACATAACTAGTAATTGTGACTTCTAAATATTTTATTTGATTGAAATTTTCTAAAGAAGTACCTTCCAATGAATATGAAATACTGGTTTTATGGGATTTCTTTCTTGTCATTTGCATTATGTTACATTTTTTAGGTTGGAATTGCATGCCCCATTTTCATGTCCACTGTCCTAGTTTATTAATGTAATTTTGTAGTATCTTGGTATTGTGCTGGGTTTTGATTGATCTGTAGCATCCACATTCATCTGCAAAGAGGCGAATTTCTGAATTCATTTCAATCATGATGTCACTGATGTGCAAGGAAAAAAGCAGTGGTCCATGTACTGTGCATTGATGTGCTCCAGAAGCTACTTTGGATCAACCCGATTTGGAACTATTTACCTCCACACACTGTTCTCAGAAACATTGAAAAAGGCTATCCAGTATAGAGTTTGGCCTGCAATTCCATAATGAAATAATTTACACTCTAACAATTCAGGGGGGACAGTGTCATAATTTTTTAAAAATCTAATACAAAAATGTATACTTGGTCACCTTTATCTAAATGTTTAGCTCAATTATCAATAACAAAACACAATTGTGTTTCCCAGCTGCGAAATTTCGGGAACGCATACTGTTTGTCAGATATGACAGAAAAATTATCTAAGTGCTTCACGACGTTAGTTAAAACAGACAATATGCTCAAGCACTTTACAAAAAACACTGGAGAGTGAGCCTGGAATGCAATTAATCCGGTCACTGTGTGATCACCTTTTTTGAACAGTGGGCATATATTTGCTAGAGACCAATCCTTGGGGATGTTGCCAATGTCCAAAGATTGTTGAAAGATGTGTGTTAGCTCTGGTGCAAACTCTGAAGACAGTTTCTTGAGTGACAGAGTATTTCTTGATGCATGTCATCAGGACCACAAGCTTTTGAAGGGTTTAAACCATCTAGCAACCTTTGAACTCCTAACACATTACTAATATATTATTCATTTTTGGTACTTTTGGAAATATACATGGTAAACCAATGTCACTGGAGTGGGTAAAAAACTGCAGAATAGTGTGTTTAGCATTTCAGCTTTCTCTGCATCTGTTTCTACTAATTTGGTATCTGTCTTAAGGGGAGAAATGCCCTGGAATATTTTTCTGGCTGCTGATGTATTTCCAGAATGGTTTTGAATCTGAGGTCAGGTTTCCAATCATGTTGTTGACATACCGGTAGTTGTTATGTGAATTCTTAACATTTTCTTTATTTTTTGCTCTAACTGTTTCCATTTTTTTCTTAAGTTTTCACTGCTGGTACGTTTTGTTCCAGCACAAGTCATGTTTCTTCTACGAAGTAATTTTCTAATTTTTCTTGTAATCCAAGGTATTGACACAACTAACCTACTAAATTTTCAAGGAACATTTTTCAACTGTAGTAGTTAGGAAAAGATTTTATAATCTTCCAGTTAACTTTAATATTGTTTTCAAGACAGTTTAAATATTGTAATTTAGCAAAGACACTTGCTTCAGATCTCACTGCATCAAAGTTTCCTTTCTTAAACAAATAGAATTTTCAATGATTTTGTTTTTCTGGTGATACTTGTATAGAGAGGGTACAAGCTATAACAACATGGTCACTTAACTGGTCAAGTGAATGAATATATGAGAATTTGCCTAGTCAGAACGAGGTATAATATATTTCTTTCACAAGTTGGAAAGTTGACTATTTGTTCTAAGCCATGGTCATTTACAATATGAATCAGGGAATGGCCCTAAGAGTTACTAAGCATATTCCCCAGATTCATAGCTGCCATAACATGATGTGTCACGCTAAAATCATGATTTTTCACTCCCCAACCCCGACACTGTCGTGTTTTGAAAAACAACATTTTCTGTAATCTTGGGAGAAAAAAACCCAAAAAAACCCCCACAACCCACTAACTTAATATTTGCCTGTTTTATGTAGTATGTATAAACAGTAAACAGTCCTGTTTATAGCTCATGTAAAACTATACCTGGGGCAGTTTATACAGCTAATTGTCATAGAGGCAATTAAAAGCAAGGTGGTCAGGTATAAACAACCACAAATTCACATATTACTTAATTGGCTGACAATAGCTAGAGTGATGTGTTAAGTCCTTTGAAGACTGCTGTGGGGGATCCCATTAGGCTAATTTGCATAGGAAAAGTTCACAAAGTGGAACAACTCAATTCGTTTGAAGTTATATGTAAATCCAAAAGTCATTACACATCATTGCCTTGAATGAGAATGTTTAAGCCATCTTTGTTAAAGATTTGACAAGTTTGTGAACAGTGGCAACGTTTCTTTGAAGTCAGATTTTACTCCATATATAAAACCCAAATACATGGTTATTTCAGTAGTCGGAATAGTGTTCAAGACTGATTCATTTTTGAAGGCAAAATGTAAAAACACATTTCCTGTGATTCACATCTGTGAAGCAAGCATAGCCCAGCAAAACTAAATTTCAGAACTCTGGTTGACAGAATCTGACTTTGTGAAGCACAGCTGCAAGAGGGAGCATTGTATTCTTTGTGCATAGCAAACACCATGTCGACATTAGACATTCTGGAGTGTACGGCATCCGTAAATTGCAGCACGACCTGTGTGTAACATCAGGACAAACCAGAACATATTCAACATGCTGAATTGAACATTCAGATTAGTTTTCTTAATTATCATTTGTTATCTTGATCTTGTTAAAATACCAACTATTATTCGAACCATGCTTTTCAGGATGATTTTAGCCATGAAACAGATTGAAGGAAAGACAATAATAAGCACACACTCATGTTTACACAGTTGATTTGTGTTGATAAAGAGATTGCATTAACAGCCATACTGGACAGAGGAATTTATTACTGCTGTATTACCTGTAAGACTCCCATTAAGCTTGAAAAAATTGTCCCCCCCCCCCTAAAATGGTCAGACTCAAATGTGATGTATATTTTCTTTTTTTCAATAGAGAGAAGCATATCTTGTGTTCAAACTGCATCAGATACAGTTCTGACAATGCTAACATTATGGTCGGCAAGAACAACTCCGTTCTGACCAGGATTCGCTCAGAGAATCCAGCAGGGAAGTTTGAACAACAGTACCATCCAGTCTCTAATGAGTGCAATTATGAACACAAATGACACTTGCATTACCTTCAAACCCCTCTACTGAACTATTGAGAGCAGCAAAGATTGCATCTATTTAAGCCTATATTTGCCATCAAATGGATTTTAAAGACAGAAACTTGGTGTATGTTTTTATTTAATGTCAGAGTGGTTGTGATTATGTGAGTGTTTGCACATATGTGTATGTGTGTGGTGATGATATTTGACAATGCTAAGTCTACCAACTATTTTTTCTTTGTAAGTGTATTAGATGCTTTAAAGAAAACAGACAAGTTTTTTTCTTTTATTCAGATTTGAATTTCCAGTTATTTTCTGTGGGTTTATATGAAAAGATAGCTTATTCTCAATTGGATGATGTTGCTTTTTTTGGGTCACATGCACTGACGCCCCTTGGGAGCTAAAAACAAACATTTTGAGTCTCAAGAAAAAACCCCAACACTGTCTGGGAATATGGCAGGTATGCAGATTGCATGTTCTATTTGACCAATGAATGTTATTATAATAAAAAAAAAACCATAACGTGTATGTGGGCTTTATATCTGTTCTTATCAGATTTTATCTTCTCAAGGTGTTCTCTCGAGAAAAAAATATTGTCACAGTGGACGCTACGCCAGCTTCATCTTTTTGCATTTTTACAATAATTTTAGCCCCTTATGCCCTCAGACAATGTGTAGAAGGACAATTTTTGCCACCCTGATTTCAGCCCTTCCAGCCTCCTTCAGTTTTTGGCCCATGCTATCTACATATGCTGTACAGTTTGGGCAAAGCCACACACCTGGAATGATTCCATCTCTGGCAGTCATCACACTGAATGGCCCTATCTTTTTCTGACCTGCTTTAAACACAATCCGCAACAGCCACTCTTAGGATTAGGATTGAGTTCCATATGTCAAAATCATGGATACCGGTAATTCCAGGTTCATATGGTATCCTTGTTTAAAATGTCTTAAGAATTCTGTTTTGATGCAATTGCCATGTTTGTTGGCATGGGCCAAATACTGAAAGAGGCTGGAAGGGCTGAAATCAGGGTGGCAAAATTGTCCTTCTACATGTCGTCTGAGGGCACAAGGGGCTAAAATTATTGTGAAAATGCAAAAAGATGAAGCTGGCTTATCCATGTTATCAACATGAAGGGCAGCAGGGATGAATTGACAGATTGCAGAACAAATTGGGATGTAAACCAATATGGCAGGTATATTTAAAAATAAGTTTAGTTACAAGTTAAAATTTGGGCAAAATAACAAAAAATCTGTAACAATTAAAATACAAGCTGCTCTTGAAACTACTTTTAAAAGTAACCACTATTAAAATCACAACTTAAAATTCCTGCAAAATGGTTAAAAACACCAAATAATACAGCCGCCGAGAGGTACATCCTTCTTGGTCAATATATGCGCCCTCTAAATCAGGTTTGTGAGTATGGTATATGAATTCTATGGATTAAAATAATTTGCTTACCGTTAAGCCTGATCCCATTGTGTGAAGCTGACGGTGTGGAATGAGACTGATGCTGAGACACAAAAGAAGAACTGCTACATGTCACATGATCTGGAATGTGTGATGAAAAAATCCATTAATTTACTGTCAAGCTTGCAATGATGTTACTGTAGCTTTATCAACACTTGACAAACAACCCATGTGATCTTGACCTCAGACCTTTTAACCACTTCATTGTTCTGTTAAACTAATATTTGCCAAATCTGATAACAATCCATGTATGGAAACAAAAGTCATAGCCCTTCATACAACTCTCAAAATGTTAAACAATTCACCGGGAACCTTTTGAATTCAGTATCTATCGTCCCAAGAGTGCTCTTTATACACTGATGAATCGAGTTGATAGCCTCTTGCCTATCCTTAGACACATGATGTAAGTTTATTCCCCAAATACTCTTAAACAAGAGGCCCATGTGGGCCTGAGATTGCTCACCTGCCTGACATCTGCCTAATGACCAAATGCAAGAGCAGTTGGTCAAAAAATCTGTCAGTTGGATGCTTTCTGTGGAATTTTTTCCAATGCAGTTTATTGCATATGTTATGAAAACAAGTGTTTCAAGGTTTCTCAAGTTTTTATACCTTCATCCAAAATCTGATGGAACATTATCATTTGTCAAATACTGAAAGGCCTCTAAGCCAGGATGCTTTCTGTCAGAGTTGGTCACATTTTTTGTAGATAAAGTTGTGTAAATGTTTTTTTTATATTTTTAGTAACAATGGCCATATTTGATGGTGGCTTGGTATCATTTCTATAAATGTGAAAGGCCTTCAAGCTATGATACTTCTTGTTAAATTTGGTCAAATTCTGTTCAGTGGCTTTTTAGAAGAAGTTATTCATATTGTTATATTTTTAGTAGCAGCAGCCATATTCGATAGCAGATTGGCATCATATGTACAAACTTATAAGCCCTTCATGCCAAGATACTTTCTGTCAATTTTGGTCAAATTCTGTTGAATGGTTTTTGAGATGTCAATTAGGGGATTGTCTATTTTTAGTAATGGTGGCCGTATTTATTGGCAAATCAGCATCATCTGAAAAGAAGTTGTGTAAAGATTTTCCTATTTTTAGTAATGGTGGCCATATCTTATGATGGATCAGCATAATTTGCAAAAAAAAAATTAAAAACCCTATGTCTGGATGCTTTTTGTCAAATTTGGTCAAATTCTGTCGAGTGTTTTTTTTAAAAAAGTCGTTTAAAGGTTTTGCTATTTTAAGTAATGGTGGCCATATCTGATGCAGATTGGTATCATTTGAACAAATTTGATAGACCTTCATGCCAGGATGGTTTCTATCGAATTTGTTTAAATATTTTGAGCAGTTTTTGAGAAGAAGTTGTTGAAAGTTTTATTTTCCTAATTTCAGGGATGGTGGTTATATTGGATGATGTATGAGCATCCATAAAGTCCTTGATGCCAAAATGCTCCCTGTAAAAATTACATGTAAATTGGTCAGGTGGATTTTTAGACAATGTTGTTAACAGCAACTGTGAACTGATGATGTATGGCAGACAACTGACAAAGGACCATACCATAGGCTCAAATGGCCTTACAGACAGCTAAAAACTGATGACTGAGTTTCACCTTTGACCTTCACGTCAGTGGCAATATTTTATATCTCATGGTAAACATCTATACTATGTCTAATGACAATTCATACATAGCAATAGTAGATAGTGGTGCCAGATCCAAGAACTTTAAGCACTGACCACCCACCTAAAATTTAAACAATTGCTCCCTCCCTGTGATCTTGATCATTGACCTCCCTGCCTTTCAATCTCCAGGAATGTTCCTTCCTCTCTGGTGAATATGTGGGCCAAGTCTGATAATGATCCACTGATGAAAACAGAATATATTGGCCTTAAAATAATTATAATTAAAAAGGTGACAATGGACAGATGGACTGACGGATAGATTGATATATATTGTGACTGCTATTTCTAGCCTATTGTGACAATCATCACAGATGAGACAAAAATAACTGGCATATCAGCGATGATATTAACTATTCTGGCTCCATATTCAAAATCTTCCTTAACCTGAGTACACACTCAACCATAAATATTTGCCATAAGCATAATCTGTGTATTACACACACAACTGCAAACTGTATAGACCTAGATCTGTTATCACATAATACACTGTATGCTATTTGCTTGAAATAATAGTACATCACATGAAACATTCTTGAGTTCCAATTGGCTAACTGTTGGGATTTATTTTATAACAAAACACATTCCCCCTTGCCTTTGGGATACTATACCTGGAAACAATCATTACACCTGTTCATGAAAGAACACATTTCCCTTAATTGCCTTTGGGATACTATACCTGGAAACAATCATTTAATTACACCTGTTCATGACACATACCTGTCAACCTCCCGAGACAAAAACCTGTACACCAGACCAAAAAAAACTGTACAAATTACGGGATTCTCGTACAAGTTGACAGGTATGAAAATGTATTGGATAATTACTTATCATTGTTACTGTATGGATTAGTAAATTTATTGGCATTGTGCAACAAAACAAACCCATTATCCCTGAGGCATTATGTACCACGGGTTAAACATAGTTATTGTTCTACAGGTAATAAACCTCTTTGTGAATGATAAATATTGATTGTGGGTGCTATATGTTCGGTACATTGAATGCTCTTTTAACGAAATCCAGATGGCTGCCTTTTATTTCCAAACACACCTGTGAAAGAAATCCCACAAGTTATGTTATTAACAATTATCACCTAGACACCTTGAAAGCGCCGACTTGCATCAAACCAATCTTTCAGCAGTCGATTGTTTCGAGTCGGCAACCTCTGCTTACTTTGAAGTTACCCTTGGCAGGGTGGGGGAAAAAAAAAAACAAACAGAAGAGAACCACAACATATAGATCACCTTTATTTAAAAAATATCAACATATTAATCACTCTGACTCGTATATTGCAACTTGCTTGTTATTTTTATCCTTCCGAGGCTTACGAACAACACAAACCCCCATATGGAGCCTCTCACTCTTGTTGCTTTAAGACTAGCCATCATACATGCATTTCTACTCTTGATACTAAAATGTTTCTCTTATAAATATCTTCAGAATCATAATTCCAAAATCTTTTTATTTAGTTTGTATTCATATCTTAATTACACTGAAATAAAGCTTGCGTGTGTTTGTAAGGTAGATTTTAGTGATCACTGATTAGCAGAGGGTTAAACCATGGATTGATAGATTACTAATATGGCGGTTCTTTTGGAAAATACATATATGATCGTGGCTCTAATACATGTTTGGCTGCGTTTTCTGATGTTCCAAAAACATGCCGTAAATACGGTACTACGCCTACTGATAACCTGATTTTCAGTCGACCAGTAAGGGGGCAGAATTCCATGCCTGAATAAAGAAATAAAACTCTCAAATCCGCAAGTGAAAGACACATCAATATTTCGGGTAATCTAAAAGGTGGTTAAAGCAATTCATGTTCTATTCTTGTTGTATCTCATGAAGAAAATAAAAATCCCCGTCGAACCCTCATCTTGGTGAAAATCGCTGAAATTTTTTATTTATTTTTTTAAATATTGAAAAACCATACAAAATGCCTGTAAAGCCGTACACTGCAAAATCCCCCCCAAAACGTACAAATTACGGGATTCCCATACAAGTTGACAGGTATGATGACAGAACACATTTCCTCTTGCCTCTAGGACACTATACCTGGAGACATCATTACACCTGTTCCACATGCTGATGGTTTAGCGTTTTGCTCTTTGTGCAGGTGCAATTGATTAATTTCCAAGTAAAGAATAGCCATGCCTACTTTACAAGCCATAAGAACTGTTACTATACCTGGCACACTTACTCCAAAGATGTCGACTGTTGGGTATGTGCTCACTACAAGACTAAACGAGTTTCCAACAATTTATAAGAAAATGACTTGAAAGGTATTGAAATCATACTTAAATCCAGACAGAAAGGATATAAATATCTTAGCGAAGGCTACTTTGAGAATGCAAAACTTTTAAGCACAATGGAAATGTGGTTCAGCCACAGGCCAAGTGCCAGAGAAGTTGGCAAAAAAGTGAGAAACCACACTCCATCAATCTGGATGTTGAACCAGGAAAAGTGAATGATGCCCACTGTTCCTGTATGGCAGGATACATTTTTTTTTTACGTTCTTTTAGGTAATAGCAAATGAAAAGAAAGAAAGAAACATAAAAGAACAGAATGAGAGACAAAGAATAGAACTTATAAACAAATTTACTCATATACTAAATTGCAAAGTTTAAGATCACTTTTACAGCTATTTGTCAAGAAGCATCTACTTTCACCAATTTCCTTTTAGTTTTAGTTTGAAATTATTGATAAAAATATTAAATGTGATTTTATCCTTCATTTCAATGCAAATTTTAAAGTGATGTATGCCGTCACTCGACCCCAGCCCCTCTGCACTGCTATTTCGTACATCTACAGAACAAAGTAGGCAAGCTCCTGACATGTACCAAGCCATATCTTCATACCTTTCATAACATACATTACAAACAAAACAATCACATGTGGAGTTGCACCAGCCATAGGAAGGTAGATGTAAATAATAATAATAATAATGTCTACATTACATAATCTTTTAAGTGTTAATCAAATTGCTGGCATGCTAAATGCCATCTAAATATAAATGATATTTCTATGGTTAATACACTTCTGTTCATACTGCATTATTGTGGAATGTTTAGAAGATAATATAAAAATGACAAAAACCTATAATCTACTTATATGACATATTTATGATTTAGAGAATGGCATATTTATGATTTAAGGAATTTTATTACTGTAGTTTTGTATCTATTTATTATAGTTGTTGCCACTAAAGCGGTAGACATCTTGCATGGTGTATACAGTATAGATCTGTGTCACAACTGTGTACATTACAATAAAACTATCAGCCATTATTTTACAATATTATTTCCATTTGTATTTGTATTCATCATTGATTTGGCAAAAAATATATAAATATTGTCATCTGAATATTTTAATTATTACTTTAAATGTAGTCAAAACATTAACATTTTAAATGCTACTTAATAATGAATTTTACAAAAATATTATAAAGCCATTTTTATTCACACTGCATTATTTTGAAATGTGTGGCATATAATTAAAAAAAAAAATGATAAAGTCTATATTCAACTTGCATTTTTATGATTCAGAGAATTTTTTCACTGTAGTTTCATCCCCTTTATTTTAGTTTTACCAGTTATAGCAGTTGGTATCTTGCACATTGTATACAGTATAGATGTAATTACTTTTATTTTCACCTGCATGAACATCCACATCACAACCATGCACTTTACAATGTACATTAGGCTGCTCCATCTACTAAAAATAGCATTTCTTTAAGGCTGTACTCACCTTTGACAACTTTAGTTTTCCAAATTACAAAAGTTTGTGCTGATGGAACAAAGTTTGGTTTGAAATTTGTAAGATTGTAACTGTACCAGGTAAATACTTTCAAAGACAGGAGGTGTGGTACAATTCATAATGGACTATAGAACAGCTTATCTGGGTCTTCATTGATAGCAGATGAGAGTGGATTTTACATAAGCAAATATGGTCAAATGTACTTTAAAAATCTTGTGTGTGCAAATCAGTTAACTGTAGCCAATCCACAATTTTTCTTGCAAATTATACAAGTTCAAATTCATAATTGGCATTTTAATTTTTGGAAATTTCTCCCTTCACCTAAAGCAGCTTCTGCCTTCACCTAAAGCAGCTTCTGCATACCTCCAAAAATTGTTCTGATGCTCCTGCATTGGTAACTGCTTTTCTTTTTAAAGGTTTTGATGTACTAAACCCATACATGTCTTTTTTTAAGAACATTATGTCAGTGAAATATATTTCACCAACTAATGGATGAATTTTGTTTGGTTTATCTGACCACAGAAATTAGGCAATAATTTACTGTGGTCCCTGAATATTTTTGAATGTTAAGAATTGTCCACAAATTTTCCTTACTGAATGTGGTCTAGATACAAATTTATTAATGTTTAAATATGAAAAGGCAAAATCCAGTACCTCCAACAGAATCCATGCCTTTTGAAGAGTAAATCTTTTTATTTGGATGCTGCAGTTTCTGAAAATAGAAAATGAGTACCATGAACAGCATATTATATGCTCACTCCATCTTTAATAGTAGATAACTTTTACTGTTATGTAGAAACCATTTTTAAAATCAGTGACAGTGACCCCAAACCAATAGTCTTCTTCCTTAGTACAAGTGCGGACCATCCACAATACAACATTTCATCCAGGTCTGTGATGTTGACTACTGTTATTGTGTGGAAACCATTTTTCTTCTTTCAGTCAGAGTAACCCTGACCTTTGACCTCAAAATCAACAGGTTTCTTCATTACCCCAAGTGCAAGCCATCCACAAAGTTTGGTCCAGGTATGTGATGCATAAATAATGTTACTGTGTGGAAACCCCTTTTATTCTTACAGCCAAAGTGACCTTGACCTTTGACTTTTTAAACCCTGAAATCAATAGGGTTCTTCCTAACCCAAGTGCAAGCCACTCACACAATTTGGTAACTGTAGCTAGTGGAGAACTCAAGTTATTGTGCAGAAACCATGCTTCTCCTCTTTGACCATGACTTTTGAGCTTTTGACACCAAAATTGATATGGTTCTTCCTTACCCCAAGCCAGCCACAAAGTTTAGTAACTGTAGATGGCAGCCAACTCTAGTTATTATGTGGAAGCAAAATTGGTGACAGACAGATGGATGGACAACATCATAACATCATACGCTGGAAGGTGTATAAAAAAAAAAACCATAAATAAATAAATACCAGTAAATGAATATATAAATAAATAAAATTCAAATACAGTGTGTATTGTCCACTGATTGCTGAGCAGTGGATTGAATTTCTCAATGTCCAGTGGATTGAACTTTATTTATATTCAGTCAATTTTGCAACAAGCAATCTGTTGATTTGACAATGATGCTCCTTGTCATTTGACAATGATGCTCCTTGTCATTTGACAATGATGCTCCTTGTCATTTGACAATGATGCTCCTTGTCATTTGACAATGATGCTCCTTGTCATTTGACAATGATGCTCCTTGTCATTTGACAATGATGCTCCTTGTCATTTGACAATGATGCTCCTTGTCTAATTGAAACAAGAGTCCTGAAGCTCTACTTGCCAGCAATTCAAGATAAAACCATTTCTTTCTTTTAACTACTGAGTGTTGAAACCATCTCTGATATTCTTCAGCAATAACAAGATTTTCAAATTAGCTGCTGTGGATGTCAGATTGGCACCATCATTTCATTTAGGACCAACAAGATATCATAAGAAGTCTTCTGGTGGAAACCCCATGTTGATATGACTTTCCGTTTTAGAGAAGGAACAAAAACAAACTTCTCAAGATGGCTGTCATGGTGGCCATATTGGATATCAGATTGGCACCATTTCCATTTAGGACCAACTAGCCAGTATAAGAAATCTTTTGGTGAAAGCACAATATTGATATGACCAGTCATCTAGGATATGTAGCTATAACAAGATTTTCAAGCTGGCCATTGTGGTGGTCATATTGAAAGTCAGCTCGGCACCAGAGTAGAGATAACTTTTTCAAGATGGCCACTGTGGCAACCATATTTGGATGTCTAAGCAGACCTTTTCATTTAGGACCAACCAGACATCATAAGTCAGTCAGTAAAAAAAAACATGTTGATACGACCATCCAATGAGGAGAAGTAGCGATAAGATTTTCAAGATGGTACTATGGTGGCCATATTGGATGTGTAAGCGGCACCCATTTCATTTAGGACCAACTATACATCATAAGAAGTCCTCTGGTGAAATCCCCATGTCAACATGAGTTTCTGTTCAGGAGGAGTAGTGATAACAAGGTTTGCAAGATGGCTGCCATGGTAGCCATATTGGAAGTCAGATCAGCACCATTTTCATTTAGGACCAACTAGACATCATAAGAAGTTTTTTAGTGACAACCCAGTGTTGATATGACCATCCATTTAGAAGTAGTGAGAAGATTTTCCCGATGGCTGCTGTAGTGGCCACATTCGACATCAGATTGGCACCAGTTTCATATAGGACCAACAAGACATCAAATGTGTTTGGTATCCACAAAGTTCTTTAAAAGTAATTGAGCAGAAACAAAATTCATGATAGATGGGCAGGATGGACAGACATTGTTAACAATTTAAAAGAGTATAACAAATTATATGATGTGCTCTCCATGAAGCAGTTGCAGGTATGAGGTGGTCTTTGAGATTAAAAAACCCCAGCAGAACCTGAGACAACCATTAATCATGGATAGATCACCATTAGCCACTGCAAGTGCTAACACAAGGTACTAAACCCAGGATAAAAAAGGTGCAAAACAAGTAGCTTAACCAATATGCTATCCCTGCACAAAGCTAAAGCAGCAGGTGACTCCTTTGCCAACCAAGATTAACTATGTTTGGCCTTGTACAGTACACTATCCCTGCGGTTAACTTAGTGAGAACAAAACAAGGTTTGACTCAAAAGACCCAAATTATTTGCAAACTTAACAATGTCACAAGCTGAAACAAAGGATATTTCATGAAACAAAATCATAGCTGAATTTTTTTGTTAGAAAGTTACATTCTCATCAAATGGAGAAAAGAGAATGCTATTTTAATTATCTTGATTCAATATTTTTGTGTTAATCATTTCATGACTGATGGAATTAAATCTATTATCACTACAATTCTCAAAAATTCTTCTCCAATTGTGATCTTTATTTTCTTCTTTATCATACTTGTGATAAACATGGAATTTTTGCAACGATAATTAAAACAGACCTTAAAACTTTTAAAATAGGATTAAAATATAACTTTATAACTGTACAAGAGAATTTTGAACTTCATAATCAAAGAACTGAGACACTCCTCAAATTCTACATGGAGAATAAACAAGAGGGATTTGAAAAATCTACGATACAAATATACAGACTTTATTGCAAACCATGGAGTTGGATTAATCTGAGTGCAAACCATGGTGTTGGAATGATCTGAGTGCAAATTTTAACACCAAATATGAAACATTATGAAATATATTTTAAAATCTCAATTTAAGGTAGAAACATTTTAGAAATTAGTGACTGGGTTATGTAAGAATTGTGCTGCCAAGACAATGACCTGACTCTTAGACACATTTGATAATATTTCCAAAATAGGCATAGTTGATAATATTTCCAAAAAAGGCATACACCGCTCCCTCGATAACTTGCGCCCGGATAACTCGCGAACCCGCTTATAACGCGGGTCAGACGTGGATCCCATTTTTTTAAAACTAGAAAATTAGAAGAAAAAAAGACCCTATTTGTTGAAGGTGACAAAAATCGCGATCAAAATTAGTAAATAAAACCTTGATATATCGCTCGTTTTATCGTCAATGATTTGAATCAATATCATGAAATTTTGAACTTATAATAAGAAGTCATATATTTTGTTCAATTTTCTTTCCAAACAATATTCTCAGTACACTATAAATAACAATATTAGACGAAATTTCGATCAATGAAAACGTCACTTAAACCTACTGGTGGCAACACTTTAAAAATAAATACCAATTAAATAAGTTTTGTCAAGTGAAATACGTGTTTTAGTCCTATCGCTTAATTCGGTTTCAGTGTAATCATCATAAATGCAATATGCCCTCTTGTATTCAAACGTGAAAAATATAGTTCAACCGACCCAGCTATCGCCACAAGCGTATCCGTGAGAATCTAATTAAGTGCCTTTTTTTTTTAATCTCCAACTTGCGGAAGTATTTGTTGTGTTGTTACACTCAATTAATAGCAGACCTGCTTTGTATTATCACGTTAATTACATCTTTTGTATCAAATCAAACCAAGGGGGTGGAATAACGGAAAAGTTAAAAGGCGTGCAAATCCTGCTTGCGTAAGAGCTAGCGGTCACAGCCATGTGTCAGGTCAACTCATTTCAATTGATCAATCGAACACTGTTCTAAATATTATTTTGTAAGTAATATAATTAATCTACCTTAAATTAGCCTACTCATTCACAAATGTGATCAAAGATAGTAAGGCAACCGAGCCAAATGAGTACTTGGTGAATAAAAAGCTTTGTTTTACAGATACGGTTCATTATGAGAAGCGAGTTCCAGAGTTTGTATTGAACATAAAATTTCTAATTTGCTACTCAGGGATTTCCTCAAGGATGAGAAAAAGTTTCACTGTTACTTGATATGAAATCACGGCATCCATATTTTATTAATAGAACAATAAATAAATCGAGTTTCGACATCGACGGTTGTTTTACAAAATAAATGTCCCTAGTTTTTGAAAAAAGGAATCTTGTTTAGTTGTGAATCGACAACCAACAACAAAAAGCAGTGACGTAATACACAATGTATTCGCGTACACGTGTTGTTGAAACCACTTGGATTAATGTTGTTAACGATCTTTCAGAGGTTCGTTATCTTGAAAATAATGGTAATTTATACAGAAAAGCAAACAACTACATTAGAAAAAGCTCTTTATTGATAATTATTCCCAATGTAATTATAAAACGAGTATTCAGCCGTTAAACAGCCCCGTTACCCAGCCCCACTCCAGTTTTCTCGATGTCCAGCGGAGATGGCATCCCTTTCTTAATTTTTTTGAGGTCCCTCGGTAACTCGCGCCCTCGCTTATAGTGCGGTCTATGCTTTTGGACCCCGTCGTGCACGAGTTATCGAGGGAGAGGTGTATTTGATAATATTTCCAAAATAGGCACATTTGATAATATTTCCAAAATAGGCACATTTGATAATATTTCCAAAATAGGCATAGTTGATAATATTTCCAAAATAGGCACATTTGATAATATTTCCAAAATAGGCATAGTTGATAATATTTCCAAAATAGGCACATTTGATAATATTTCCAAAATAGGCACATTTGATAATATTTCCAAAATAGGCACGTTTGATAATATTTCCAAAATAGGCACGTTTGATAATATTTCCAAAATAGGCATAGTTGATAATATTTCCAAAATAGGCACATTTGATAATATTTCCAAAATAGGCAAATTTAATAATATTTCCAAAATAGGCACATTTGATAATATTTCCATAATAGGCACATTTGATAATATTTAAAAAATAGGCATGTTTGATAATATTTCCAAAATAGGCATAGTTGATAATATTTCCAAAATAGGCACATTTGATAATATTTCCAAAATAGGCACATTTGATAATATTTCCAAAATAGGCACGTTTGATAATATTTCCAAAATAGGCACGTTTGATAATATTTCCAAAATAGGCATAGTTGATAATATTTCCAAAATAGGCACATTTGATAATATTTCCAAAATAGGCAAATTTAATAATATTTCCAAAATAGGCACATTTGATAATATTTCCATAATAGGCACATTTGATAATATTTAAAAAATAGGCATGTTTGATAATATTTCCAAAATAGGCATAGTTGATAATATTTCCAAAATAGGCACATTTGATAATATTTCCAAAATAGGCACATTTGATAATATTTCCAAAATAGGCATAGTTGATAATATTTCCAAAATAGGCATAGTTGATAATATTTCCAAAATAGACATAGTTGATAATATTTCCAAAATAGGCATAGTTGATAATATTTCCAAAATAGGCACATTTGATAATATTTTCAAAATAGGCATAGTTGATAATATTTCCAAAATAGGCACATTTGATAATATTTCCAAAATAGGCACATTTGATAATATTTCCAAAATAGGCATATTTGATAATATTTCCAAAATAGGCACATTTGATATTTCCAAAATAGGCATAGTTGATAATATTTCCAAAATAGGCACATTTGATAATTTTCAAAATAGGCATATTTGATAATATTTCCAAAATAGGCACATTTGATAATATTTCCAAAATAGGCACATTTGATAATATTTCCAAAATAGGCACATTTGATAATATTTCCAAAATAGGCTCATTTGATAATATTTCCAAAATAGGCACATTTGATAATATTTCCAAAATAGGCACATTTGATATTTCCAAAATAGGCACATTTGATAATATTTCCAAAATAGGCACATTTGATAATATTTCCAAAATAGGCACATTTGATATTTCCAAAATAGGCATAGTTGATAATATTTCCAAAATAGGCACATTTGATAATATTTCCAAAATAGGCATAGTTGATAATATTTCCAAAATAGGCACATTTGATAATATTTCCAAAATAGGCACATTTAATATTTCCAAAATAGGTATAGTTGATAATATTTCCAAAATAGGCACATCTGATAATATTGCCAAAATAGGTACATTTGATAATATTTCCAAAATAGGCATAGTTGATAATATTTCCAAAATAGGCAAAGTTGATAATATTTCCAAAATAGGCACATCTGATAATATTTCCAAAATAGGCATAGTTGATAATATTTCCAAAATAGGCACATTTGATAATATTTCCAAAATCTAATCCAAACTTTAAACAGGGCAAGAGTATTTAATGCTAATTTTAAAAAACAAGATGACAAAACTGTAAAACGCTCACCAGTCTAAAATTCCAAATAAGCCATACATCTGTCAAAGTCATAATGCAAGTTGGGAGTAATTATCTGTTACCATAAAACAGTCCCTTGAAGGGTCTGATGCTCTAATGTACAAAAAGAATTTCCTGGAATCCATGATAAGGTTTGTTTCTTCTGCTGAGAGTCAAAACCATCTCTGATATTCTTGAGGTATAACAAGATTTTCAAGATGGCCACTGTAATGGTAATATTGGATGTAAGATCAGCACCATTTTCATTAGGACAAACTAGACATCATCAGAAGTCTTTTGGTGAAAACCCAATGTCTATACGACCATTCATTCATTAAAGAGGAGTAGCAATGATAAGATTTTAAAGATGGCTGTCATGGCGAGTATACTGGATGTAAGATGGACATCATTTTCATTTAGGACCAAAAAAATTTCATAAGAAGTCTTCTGGTAAAAACCCCATGTTGATACAACTTTCCATTTAGGAGAAGTAGCAGTAACAAAATTTTCAAGATAGCTGCCATGGTGACCATACTGGATGTCAGAATAGCACCATTTTCATTTAGGACCAACTACACATCAATAAAAGTCTTTCTGGAGAAGGCCTCAGTCGATATGACCATCCATCCAGGAGAAGTAGCGATAAGATAATTTTCAAGATGGAGGTCAGATTGGCACCATTTTCATTTAGGACCAACAAGACATCATAAAAAAATGTCTAGTGAAAACCCCATATTAATATGACTTAAGTTCAAGATTTTCCAGATGGTTTTCATGGTAGCCATACTGGATGCCAGATCGGCACCATTTTCATTCAGGACCAATTAGACATCTTAAGCATTTTTTTTGCTGAGAAACCCCAAGTCGATATGACCATCCAAGATGGCTGCTGTGGAGGCCATATTTGATATCCAAGCTGCACCATTTTTATTTAGAACTAACTAGATCTTGGGATGAATGTGTGTGTAAAGTTTCATGGCAATCCTCTGGGTAGTTTAGTAGGAGTAGAGATATATAAAAAACTTGTGCTAACAGATGGACAGATGATGGACTTATTTTTATTCTTCTACCAATGTGATTCAAACTTTAGGAGGGAGAAATGGTAGATCAGTTGGTAGAGCATCAGACTTGTAATCCAACGGTCGAGGGCTTCTATACCTGCCGAGGCCAGAATGGTTGACCAGATTGGGGTGACCTTGGAAAAGGTACTTAGTTCCCATTTCTTCAACATGATAGTGCCAATAAAGAGCTATAAAAAAGCAACCAACAATAGCAACATCAAACTAAAGAAACTATTCAAATCATTTTCTAAATATTATATGAAATGAACACTCATGGAAGATACTCTGTTAGCTTTAAATTGAGTTATTTACCTGTGGAATCATGGGTCTAACATCATTATTGGTACTGTCAGCCTGATTTGGTGAATCTGGATTTCTGCAAATATGAAATCAAAGTATCCATGATACTGATGTAGTAGGAAGAAGTATAAAAGAAAGGAGAAGAGTAATATTCAATATTGATGGCAAGAGTACTGTGAATGACACATTATACACCTGTCGCATGATTAACAGTTTTCAATGTCGATAACTGAAATTTCTATTCATAAACCATTTTTCTTCCTTCTGCCAGAGTGACCTTGATCTTTGACTCCAAAATCAATAGCATTCCTAATTACTCCAAGTCCTGTTGAGGTATGTTGTGTTGAACTAGAAACCATTTTTCTTCTTTCAGTAACAGTGACCTTGAAAATGAATAGGGTTCTACTTTACACAAAGTACGAGTCATCCACAAAGTTTGGTAACTGTTGATTGTGGAGAACTCAAGTTTTTGTGCAGAAGTCATTTTTCTTCTTTCAGTCACAGTGACCTTGACTTTTAATGTTTTGACCCTGAAATTGATAGGATTCTTCCTTACCCCAAGTGCAAACTATTCACAAAGTTTCTAGCTGTTGATGTAACTCTTGTAGCTTGAGTTATTGTGCAGAAACCATTTTCCTTCTTTCAGTCACAGTGACCATGACCTTTGAACTTTTGAGCCCAAAATTGAAAGGGCTCTTTCTTACTCCAAGTGCAAACCATCTACAAAGTTTGATAACTGTAGATAGTGGACAACTAAAGTTATTACTATAAAAAAAATTGTAACAGACAGATGGTTGGAAAGATGGACAACATCTAAAGTCAAATGTAAAATCAATTAAATCTGCAGTAGAGAAGCATTATAAAGCTTATTATAACCAAAAGTTAAAAGACACTCAGCAATTACAATATTGCAAACAAGAACACCTTGATGCTCTACTGCAGTGGTTCCCAAACTTTTTTGATTGCAACCCTAAATACCATCGTTTGCAGCCCAAAAGTTCCAGCGACCCTCATTTGGGTCACGACCCGGAGTTTGGGAACCACTGCTCTACTGGCTGAAAAGAATTTCCAAGAATTCAAGATAAGACCATTTCATCCTTTTAATTGGTGAGTGTTGAAACCAACTCTGATATTCTTCAGCAATAATAAGATTTTCAAATTGAGCTGCTATAGGATGTCAGATTGGCACCATTTTCATTTAGGACAAACAAGATATCACAAGAAGTCTTCTGGTGGAAAACCCATGTTGATATGACTTCTGTTTACGAGAAGTCAAAATAAGAAGATTTTCAAGATGGTTGCCATGGTGGCCATACTGGATGTCAGACTGGCACCATTGCTTTTTAGGACCAACTAGACATCACAAGAAGTCTTTTGGTGAAAGCACAATATCGATATGATCAGCCATTCATTCTGGAGTAGTGATAACAAGATTTTCAAGTGCTGGACATACTGGATGTCTGAACAGCACCATTTTCATTTAGGACCAACTAGACAAAATAAGAAGACATTAGTAAAAAAAAAGATGCTGATATGAACACCAATTCAGAAGAAGTAGCAATAAGATTTTCAAGATGACTGCTTGGATGAGCAAGCGGCAACCATTTGATTTAGAACCAACTAGACATCATATGAAGTCCTCTGGTGAAAATCCCATGGCAATATTACTTTTTTTCAGGAGGAGTAAAGATAAGATTTTCAGGATGGCCATATTTGACATTAGATCAGCAATATTTTCATTTAGAACCAACTAGACATCATAAGAAGTCTTTTAGTGAAAACCAAATGTTGATGTGACCATCCATTCAAGAGAAGCAGCAATAAAATTTTTAAGATGGCCACTGCGATGACCATATTGGATGTCAGTTCTGCACTATTTTCATTTAGGACCAAGCTGAAATGATAAGAAGTCTTCTAGTGAAAACCCCATGTAAATATGACTTTCCGTTCTAGAGGAATATCGATAACACGATTTTCAAGATGGCTGTTGTGGTGGCCATACTGGACATCAGATCAGCAACATTTTCATTCAGAACCAACTAGACATCATAAGAAGTCTTTTAATTAAACCCCCATGTTGATATGACCATCCATTTAGAAGGAATAGCAATAACAAGATTTTCAAAATGGCTGCTGTGATGGCCATGCTGGATGCCAGATCATTACCATTTTCATTTGGAATCAGCTAGACATCATAAGAAATCTTCCAGTGAAAACCTCATGTTGATCTGACCATCCATTCAGGAGAAGTAGTGACAACAAAATTTTTATGATGACCAGTGTGGTGGCCATACTGGATGTGCGAGTGGCACCATTTTCATTTAGGACCAACTAGAGATTGTAAGACATCTTCTTGTGAAAACCCTATGTCAATATGACTTTCTGCGCATGAGGAGTAGCGATAACAAGATTTTCAAGATGGCTGCTGTGGCAGTCATATTGGACATCAGATCAGCACCACTTTCATTTAAGACCAACTAGACATTAGAAGAAGTCCTTTAGTAACGACCCCATCTTGATATGACAATATCCATTCAGAAGTAACGAAGCCAAGATTTTCAAGATGGCCACTGTGGCAGGCCATATTGGATATGCGAGTAGCACCATTTTTTTTAGGACCAACTACACTTGATAAGAAGTCTTTTGGTGAAAACCATATATCAATATGACTTTCCATTCAGAAGTAGGAATAATAAGATTTTCAAGATGGCTGCCTTGGTGGCCACATTGATTCTCAGATTGGAACCATTTTTATTTAGGACCAACTAGACATCAAGTCTTTTAGTGAAAAGCCATTTTTATTTAGGACCAACCAGGCATCAAGTCTTTTAGTGAAAAGCCATTTTCATTTAGGACCAAAAAGACATCAAGTCTTTTAGTGAAAACCCCAGGTTGATATGATCATCCATTCAGAATAAGTATCAATAACAAGATTTTCAAGATGGCCACTATGGTTGTCATAAAGGACATCAGATCATTACCAGATTTCATTTATGACCAACTAGACCATGGGAAGAATGTGTTTGTAAAGTTTCATGGCAACCCTCCAAGTAGTTTAGGAGGAGTAGTGATAACAAACTTGTGCTAACGGATGGACAGATCATGGACAATGGATAACAGGCCATCCCATAAGCTCTCCTGGTCTATGACCAACAGAGCTAAAAAAAAAACTTTGAAATAAACTTCCAACTTTGATGGACCTTAGATTTCATGGCTAGAAAAAAGCAGTGTATGTGTAAAATATATATGGGGACAAGATTGAGAATAAACACACACAAACACATCTTTTTCAGCATCCAGAATTTTTTTTTCTCTATGATTTCATTTAAAGCAATATTAAATGTTAGATTGTATATTTTAATGCAATCAAAGAAAATAATTTATTTCTGGATGCTGAAAAATTATTTGACATTGAAAAGATACTTCAACAGCAAAAATCTAGAGCCCAATAGATTTCCAGAGCGAATACTATTATAATTTAGGTTTATCCACACTTCCTATCCTGCTTCCATAATTTAAACCATGGCAGTTGGAATTATGTTATGCTGACTTGTTCCCTATTGTGGTTTTTGTTTTGTTCAATTTTTGTGCTTCCAACATCATCTAAGCTGCCTTTAGAAAGTACAGAATCTATTCCTTTAATAGCATGTCCATAAAAGATGGGCAAGTAACACCATCAACCATATGCTGAAATCAGAAGGACAAATTTTGCAAATAAAAAGGTTATTTTAATAAATAATGAAAATGAAGAAGCAAACACAAAATTGTCTTTAGATGAGCAGATGCCTTTGATAAACACAAGAGCAATGTGTATGAGAACAGAAGTCTGAAAGAGTTGAAAGTCACAGATCCAGAGGAGCTTATTAATTGTAAACAAGCTGATTACTGTAAACAAGGGACAATGTGGTGGACTCACTATACTTAAAATTTGAATACTAAGGAGAGAACGTGTCTTCAGGTGTTCGCATCACATTACCTCATCAGAGAATAACTGGATATATAATTGTATAGACTCATAACGATTGTAAATATTTAATATTTTAAAATTGGTAATGTTAAGTTTTCTGCTACGTGCAACAATGCAGTGTGTTATTACTGACTGTTCATTTCATACCTTGTTTGGGCCCCCTTACAGCGATTACATCATTTGCCATGAGAATGTGATAATCTCATTATATATGGCAGTAGACACAGAATGTTCCGTTGGGCATTGTTTATTGCATCATTTACAATATTTGCTGAATTATGGATTGGAGATATATGATAAATAAACAAGCAAGGCTAGTTTCAATAGCAGGTAAATTATTGTCTCTTATTTGCGATTTGTTTCTTGTTTAGTACTGTACCATGAGAATATGGTACACTATCCTACCTGAGGTCTAATTACATTAGACTTTGCAATCCAAACTTTCAATAAATATCCCATAAATAGTAAATAGTAAAAGTAAATATCAGACTGTAAATATTAAATGTTGATAAAATTTTCTGACATCCTAGGACTAGTGTACTTGATGAATACGGATTCTGCACGAGATGCATGTTTGAAAAAAATTGTTTATTTATTACTCGGGGAATAAATTATGTTTATAGTTGCTACTTTTTGTTTTATTTCAGCTAATTGATGAATATAAGCGACTTGTAAGTTATTTTCATAAGGGAAATTCCAAACCTGGGAGTAAAATGGCCAATTTATTTAATTCTTACCTAGAGCCCTGAGTTGCACGTATAAATTTGTTCTTTCATGTCCAGGAAGTGTATATATGCTGGAGGGCGGGAATCACAATGGTTTCTATGCTATGAATCAGGGGCCAAGTCCCTGGGGGTTGGGAAAGACCTGGAGGTTGGGCAAGACCAAGAGGTCCCATACAGTCTTACATAGGTTGACACTTGGGTCACTGATAACACCATCAAATTCTCAGACATGTGAGACAAACAACCCTGGAGTTATTTGTAATTTACGTAATATTACCCCTATCTCAACTCCCAGGGTTGAAATAAAAATTCCAAAAGTGTTGGCACAATCTACACCAAAGAAACTATCATTGATCCAAGTTTCACATGTCTAGCTCTAATGGTAAAGAGGAGTTGCAATAAATTACACATTACATACATATGTATGTATGGAGGGATGGACTCAGAATGTATAATAATATCCATTCACTTCTTTGAAGACCCAAGGATAAAAAGAACCTATGTTTTTGCAAGACATCATGTTGACAAATTAATATACTATAAATTAATCATGGATTGTTTAGAAGAAACTAATGATCAAAAAGATGTTATCCAATTCCCAAGATCTCACCAAGATAATGGGCATGCAAAATCCAGCTAAAATACAAACCCATTCAAGGTCTCACCAAGATAATGGGCATGCAAAATCAAGTTAAAATACAAACCCATTCAAGGTCTCACCAAGATAATGGGCATGCAAAATCCAGTTAAAATACAAACCCATTCAAGGTCTCACCAAGATAATGTGCATGCAAAATCCAGTTAAAATACAAACCCATTCAAGGTCTCACAAACCCATTCAAGGTCTCACCAAGATAATGGGCATGCAAAATCCAGTTAAAATACAAACCCATTCAAGGTCTCACCAAGATAATGTGCATGCAAAATCCAGTTAAAATACAAACCCATTCAAGGTCTCACAAACCCATTCAAGGTCTCACCAAGATAATGGGCATACAAAATCCAGTTAAAAAACAACAATTCTTGATAATGTTATCCTGTGGAAACCTACCTTTGAGCAACAGGCAATTAGGGGCATTAAATTCTGTGAATGATGACATGTAATAATGTTGGAAATCAAAGTCATCCAAGGACTCATCAATATATTGTTGCATGCAACATTCAGTGAAAATCCAACAATTCCTGTTAATGTCAATCTGTGGAAACCTACATGTACCTTTGAGCAACAGCCAATTAGAGGCATTTAATTCTGTGAATGATGCAAAAATGGTGGAAATCAAAGTCATCCAAGGTCTCATCAATATAAAGTTGCATGCAAAATTCAGCTAAAATCCAACAATTCTTGTTAATGTCATGCTGTGGAAACCAATGTTAAAGGGAATAAATTTTGTGAATGCTGGCATGCAATAACTCTGAAAAACAAACTCACCAAGGCCCATGAATATAAAGCTGCATGCCAAACATGATTGAAATCAAACAATTCTTGATGAAGTTATGCTGCTGAAACCGAAGCTAGGAGGATGGACAATCTGGGATAATAACACCTGTAAATGATGACACAGATTGTTGGAAAATTAATAAAGTCATTCAAAGCTTTACCAATATAAGGCTGCATGCAAAATTTGGTTCAATTCAAACAATTCTTGTAAAGTTGTGTTGCAGAAACCAAAGTTAGGGAGACAGGTAATCAGTGGTCTAAATAATAACATAGTGAACTTGTCAACTCATGCAAACAATACATGCTGGACTCAGATTATCTAAACATTATAAAGGCAGGCAATTTATTGGCCAAACACTGTGTATAAGCAGTGATATTGACTGTCTGTTACCTCTAGAGGTGTGTATCACCAGCTAGGTCATGATACGATACATATCACGATACCTGTGTTGCAATATGATCCATATCACGATATTTACTGTCATATACAGTTTTTCACGCTTCAAGACCTTTTGCAAAAAGGGTACCATGCACTGATGATTTATTTGCCAGCTTGGTTACAATAAATGTCACTCCTAGTGATCCAAGAATTATTAATAATAATAAAAAAGTTTTCATTGTAACAAAGTTTAATAACAAAAGTTCCATAACACATTTCCTAATCTGAAGAAAATTGTTTCCTAATTTCCTTATTCAAACCCTTTTGCTACATGTTTACTTAAACAAATGTGTAATACAGTGAAATCTGCTTAGTCAGGAATTTCAAGTTTACTTTCTTCTTCTGTGATTCATTAACAGCTGTGAACAAATTAAAAACTATAGTAAACAGACAACTATATGAACTTTAACAGTTCGATAATAACAAACAAAGCAAATACATATCTAAAACTGACTAAAATTGAATGGATGCAGATCCAAGGCAATACATTTTCCGATGGCTTGAGTAATTTCCTGGTTTCTTGGGACCGAAATAGGTCTTAACGACTCAAAAAGATTTGGCTGGTTCTGAGCCACTGACTTTGTAGAGCTATAAGTAGAAATAGTAGTGGATGGCATGGGTGGTGTACTGGGTACCAGATGGTGTTGATGCATGTTAGTCATCATATTAGTGGTGTTGCCGCTGTATTTTAATGATGTTGAGCAATGCTTGCAAATGACAGAAGATTTTTCACCTTTTTAAAAACCAAAATCTCTCCAAACAGGTGATTTAAATGCTGCCGATGCAGCAACCCATAGCACTTCTTCAGCCATGTTGTTGTCAGGTTGCGCATGAGTTTATAAGTCAGGTTTCATAAAAAAAATGTATATGGTATGTTAAATAACTTGTTGGTAAAATTAAAAGTTTATCTTTTAAACTAAAATGTTTATCAAATTATGTTCTAAAAGCCTTTGTTAATGTACTGACATAAATAGTCAAATACAATTAACAATAGGTATTAGTTAAATACAATTAACAACAGGTAATAGTTAAATACAATTAACAACAGGTAATAGTTAAAAACAATTAACAACAGGTAATAGTTAAAAACAATTAACAACAGGTATTAGTTAAATACAATTAACAACAGGTATTAGTTAAAAACAATTAACAACAGGTAATAGTTAAATACAATTAACAATAGGTAATAGTTAAATACAATTAACAACAGGTATTAGTTAAATACAATTAACAATAGGTAATAGTCAAATACAATTAACAATAGGTATGAGGATCAATGAATAACCTGTTAAAATTACTTAGTACCAGAGTATAAACCAAAGTGATGTGTGGTACAACTACACCAGTATTGAAAGGAAACGGTGTTCAGGTAAAATGTTACCCAAGCAGAGAGGAGTGATAAACAGTCTTCTTTTTCTTTCTTTTTTTTCTGATGGACATTTATTGAATTTACATCAACTAATGTTCTTCTTTAGTATTGCGATACTTCACTCTCGATATGATTCGTATATTGTCCGGAAAAGAATTGATTATACTGATAGCATCGATGAATCATTACACCTCTATTTGTCTGCCAGTATTGTAATATTAAGAGTGCATCATGCATTTGCTTGTCGGTGAAAAATTGCTGTTAACTGCAGACTTGACATATTTTGCTGTTACATTTCCAAACTATTTGTCCAAAGTAGGGAAAAAAAGCTACTTTACAACACACCGAAAAATACATATATACACTTTAAATAAGCAAGTATTATGTGTTGTCCAGATTACACAGCCAGCCATGTAGTTGTGTAACATGTACAGAAGAGTCTATGCCATGAGTCCAGCAATCACCAGAGCATATGATTATGTTCCAAGTTTACCGGTAGCTCTTTTTAACATTTTTCAGACAATTTTGCTTGAATATTATGTCAGGTATAGAGATTTCTTACTCTGGGACTGTATATCTCAGTACACTGTCTGTGTTGCATTGTTTTCATTCAACATACAATATATATATTCGCTTATAATTTTTGTCCAACTGCAAACAACATAGACCCTGAGCCGCCATCACATAATGTGCTGGCAGATCAGGGTCTATGTTGTTTGTTACACTGATTACTCCAAACATACTGCATAACCCAGATCTGCTGGTGCATTATGTGATGGCAGAGCTGGGTCTGTGCAGTTTGCAGTTGGACTCAACTTATATGTGAGTATAGACGGTACATCAGAGGCCTTTGAGTATTTTCCATGGAGTGCACAAGGGTGGTGTGATGTGACTGCAAGCACTCCAATTACTCTTTGATGTTTATGGTTGTGTTTCAAAATTCTTTTGTATTCTATGGATGGGATTCAGAAGCCTGAGCACAAATGTAATTATTATAGCAGTATTTAGAACAGTGAAACCCCACTATAACACGCTTCGTTATAGCATGAATTCTGATATAATATCACAATCATGGCATGGCTCCTGAAATTTTGCAATAATGTCACCTATTTCTTGAACTATTGCAAAGCTTTTATACCAAAATAAACATGAGTTAGATTTAATAATTTGGCAAGATGTGTTGTGTTCTTGAAGAAAAAAAAATATTTTCTGCTTTTTTTTTAAAAGATTTTACCTCTGCTTATTTTTTAAAAGATGTTACCTCCTTAACAAACTGATAATTGTTAGTCTAATTATTAATGAACCATCAACAATAAAGCCATTAAGTCTTCTTTGTGTTTGTCTTCAAAGCATCCCGTGAACGATTGTTGCTCAACCCAAGGTAAACAATAGCCAACAAATGTTTGTTTAGTCGTATGGCATACTCAAACAAGTACCAAACAATGCAGAGGTCTTAAGTTTCTCACCCAAATTTAGAAATCAATTAATTTACCAACCTATGTAAGGAAAACATATTACTGAATGATACTTTGTAAACTGATATTACAGAAAACAACAGTACATACTCACAGATTTCAAAATAGTTTCAGAATATGTCACCAACCTCCTCGCAAGCGGACTAACCTTTCTTAAATAGACATCTTTATTTTATGCTAGTCACTGAATTACTGGATTTTTCGAGTGAAATAATTGTGATATTTCACTGCAGTGAAAAAATATGATATTTTGTCACTGACCGTCAATAGAGATTGATAATGTTATGAGTAAGAAATTTCAACCCTTTTGAAAAACGCTAGTGTAAAGGTTAAGGTGGCTGCCTCGCAACCAGGCGAACCGGGTTCAAATCCAGCAATGGACAAATATTTTTTTTATCATTTTCTTTGTATCTACTGTTTTACCTTGAATTGGGAAGGAACATTATGTAACTACTGATATTTTATGTGCAAATATACACAAAACAGAGCAGAACATAAACGGTAAACCACTGACATTATCACGCGGGATGCAGCAAGACATCAGCTACTTCAGTGTGCTATACAGATTACTAGACAATATGCTTTAGCATAAAATAAAAAGAATATTTGCTTGCTCTGAGTGAATAACAGATATATTTCATCTCGTGGGTGAAAAACTTAGGTATTTTGACCCACTCGATGAAATATATCCGTTATTCACTCGTTTCAAGCAATTATCCTCTCTTTATTCAAACTCAAGCAACTCTAAAACTTGGCTTAAAACTTATCTACCATTTATCTCTGTGAGCAAAATCTGAGGTATCCAAATATATACTCACATATAAGCTTGGTCCAAATGCAAATAACATAGACCCTGATCTGCCATTGCATAATGCACCAGCAGATCAGGGTCTATGTTGTTTGTTCTACTGATTACTCCTTACAAACTGCATGGGCCCAGATCTGCCGGCGCATTATGTGATGGCAGATCTGGGTCTATGCAGGTTTTAGTTGGTATTGGATTATACGCGAGTATATCCGGTATTATAAATTTAACTTTTTGCATAAGCTTTACTTTTAAATACCAGAACTTTGCATATCGACATGCAGACATGTCAAATTTCACAGGGCAGTAATACTTTCTTAGCCTGTATTGTCTGACATTACAGATACTTCATATGTGATCTATTCGTGGCATATTAACTAATTTTGACGAAAAGTGTCAGTCATTGACATACCTGCCATAACATGATGCGTCACATAAAAAACAAAATTTTTGACTTCCAAACATCAACACAGTCGTATTTAGAAAAACACAATTTTCAATAATCTTAGGAAGAAAAAAAAGAGACATATTCCACTGTCCAATGGATTTTAAAGACAGAAATTTGGTATATATTTTTCTCATTAATGTCTGTCTGGTTGTGTTTATGTGAGTGCAGGCACATGTGTGTGGTGATATTGAACAATGCTAAGTCTACCAACTATTATTGGTTTGTAAGTATATTAAATGCTTCAAAGAAAACATATTATTTTCTTTTTCTATCAAGTTTGAATTTCCCAATAATCTTATATAGGCTTATGTGAAAAGATAACTTATTCTCAATTGGACATCACTTTTTTTATGTCAAGCGCACTGACCATCCTTGGAACCTCAAAACACACTTTTTGAGTCCAACCCCCACCCAACATTGTCTGGGATTATGGCAGGTATGCAAAGAGCCCTTATTTTCTCCAGTCACCTTTACAATTGTTTGATTTTTCTGTCAGGAATTTTACATCTGGGGTTAAATTCTTAGTTCCGTAGCCAACACCATCATAATGTAGTCCATCAGCATTATGTTCATGTCTAAAAAAATTAAATTTTATGGTTCATTACAACAAAGTATGAAGGTAGATACTGATATCTACTGGTAATCATACAGACCTAGTTCAGTCAACCTCAGTTTTAATAGTTCTCCAGACGACAGGTTGGACTAAGTTATAACGGAAGTATGTATTTACTGTGTTACACAATTATAAAAATGGGCTAAAATTGAGCTTTGAAATATTCTATCTTCTATGTTCAGCTACACTGTATGCAAGAACATTATAATGGAGGTTGACTATATCTGCAAGCTCCCAAAGAAAAGCAATAACAATTAAGTCAAGTGATAATTCCCACACAGGACACTAAAAATTATCCCTCTGCTGCATGTGGCATCTGTCAATCGAAAAACTGCACAACAGAAATTCCAGTGAACTGCTGACCAATCCAATTTCCAGCCAGATGTGAATCATTATGTAACCTAGTCTGGACTGGTTAAGTTTGGATGGTTGGACAAGAAGCAGTGGATCACTTACCATATTTATTTTTATTTAGGTACTGCTCTAAGTTGGTGCCTTTCAATTTGAATCTGTTAAATATGGCACTCCCCAATAAAAAAACTTTCTGTCAAAATTGAAATAAAGTGTTAAAAAAAATTTACCAAGTTATCTATTTCCAAATCTCTGCTTAAGAGGACTGTTTTGTAGGCTGTTTTAATATTAATTCTTTTCTTGAAGTACAGATGATTTTCATATCGAAATGTGGAAACAGGCAAGAACCATAGTTGACAAAAATGGGGTGTACCACACATTACACAATACATCAGGTTGATTTATCAATAATGCTTGCAAAACAACTTTCTTGAACTATATCATACACCTTTGGAAAAGGATGCTCAACAACACAACATTCAATGAGTAACATTATATCTAAAAAAAACATTGTTTCGAGTTTGTAAACCATCACAGAATTTCTCATCACTGTAGATTCTACACGAAGAATAGACTCAGTTATGTGCTGGTCGCATACAAATGGAAGCACAGGATAATAAGAATGATAATATTTCATTTTGAAATTTACAAAACAAAAAATACACAGCAAGTTCATGTTCATTTTATCTTATATTTTAAAGTACTGAAATATGAATATGAATGTGATTTGTTTGATGTGTTGTTTCATGCCAGCATTTCAGCATGAAACAGCTCCTTTGTCCTATCATTTCAACTGACTGGAAATCGGGCAACATGTGCTTCCTGTCAAGTTGCTTTGCACACATAAAGCTAATGCCTTGGAGTGATTGAGAGTAACCAACCACCTGTGACACTTCAATGAAGAAGAAATGTATTTTAATTATCCTTCAAAACAAGCTGAGATAATCCTTTGCCGGAGTTATTCAACAATTAGTGGAATATATATTATTGTGATAGTATGATGACAGGAAATTTGGATCGCATTGTTCTGAGTACAATGAACATTGAGTAAGCTCATGGATAAATGAAAACCACAAAGAAACACAGTCAGTCACTCATTTCTAATGCTATTAAGATCAAAGTAATGTATGAACATGGAATCATGTACAGACATGAAAATGTTACCAGTGGAATGAAAACAGAATTCAGAATGAATGCAAACAGGATGCCGAATTAATGCAAACAAATGTAGAATGAATGCAAATGAAATGAAATGAAGAATGAATGCAAATGAAATGAAATGAAGAATGAATGCAAATGAAATGAAATGAAGAATGAATGCAAACAAATGTAGAATGAATGCAAATGAAATGAAATGCAGAATTAATGCAAACAAATGTAGAATGAATGCAAATGAAATGAAATGCAGAATTAATGCAAACAAATGTAGAATGAATGCAAATGAAATGAAATGCAGAATGAATGCAAATGAAATGCATGCATTTTGAAGAAAACAGAGTGCAAATGCAGAATGCATATGATGAATGATAAACAAAAATGGACTTAAATGCACATGAATGGATTTAAACAATGATTTTTTCAAGCTGTTCTTAAGTTTACACAGTCAAGTGCCTTTTCGCATGATATTCCAGGATCTGATTTTTTACTCTGACAATTTTTCACCACTTACAAGCTGTGACATTGTTTTTGCTGAGGCAGACATAAAAACAGTAGCTATTGTCATGATGATATCATAACTGGTGAATGTATCTGTACAATTTCTATTTGAATGAAATGAAATAAGAAATAACATTTCTGACAACCTATTCTACAACTATATTTTTACACTTTTTGCAGTTGCAGTTATATTTTATTATAAATTCAATGCTGTCATTTGCATTTTATGTATTTGATATTTTATTATAAATTCAATGCTGTCATTTGCATTTTATGTATTTGATATTTTATTATAAATTCAATGCTGTCATTTGCATTTTATGTATTTGATATTTTATTATAAATTCAATGCTGTCATTTGCATTTTATGTATTTGATATTTTATTATAAATTCAATGCTGTCATTTGCATTTTATGTATTTGATATTTTATTATAAATTCAATGCTGTCATTTGCATTTTATGTATTTGATATTTCATTATAAATTCAATGCTGTCATTTGCATTTTATGTATTTGATATTTCATTATAAATTCAATGCTGTCATTTGCATTTTATGTATTTGATATTTCATTATAAATTCAATGCTGTCATTTGCATTTTATGTATTTGATATTTTATTATAAATTCAATGCTGTCATTTGCATTTTATGTATTTGATATTTTATTATAAATTCAATGCTGTCATTTGCATTTTATGTATTTGATATTTTATTATAAATTCAATGCTGTCATTTGCATTTTATGTATTTGATATTTTATTAAAGAACACTTTGAATAAGACAAGATATGAAAATGATAATTTTCTCCTTTTTTAAACACCGTCAAAAATGGAAAACCATATTTCGGTAAACACATTTCTATTTCATTATAAATGAACGAAAACAAAAGGATGAAAGCAATACACACAAAGTCTGAATGCATTTCTGATACCATAAACAAAAAGCAAGATGATTGATGAAATGCAAATGCAAATGGAATGCAAACTGAATGCAAATGGAAGTATAGAGAATGCAAATGGATCACAAATGATATGCAAATAAAATGCAGATTTGGTAAAATTACCTGTTTCAGGGTCTGGTGATATACTTTTTAGCATCTCAAAAACAAGGTACTCATCGATCCCTGAAAGCTGAAACCTCTAATGTTGGTGCCCCCAAAATTGAAACCTCGTAAAGTTTACTTAATACAAATGCTGCTAAATTTGAAAGAGGCTAAAAAGGCTGTCTAAATTAAAATAAATACAGCATGTACAATAAATAATCTTGTATAAGCCGATACCAACTGCAATCTGCATGGACCCAGATCTGCCATCGCATAATGTGCCTGCAGATCTGGGTCTATGCAGTTTGTAAGGACTAATAAGTACAACAAACAACACAGACCCTGATTTGCGGCGCATTATGCGACAGCAGATCAGGATCAATGTTGTTTGCATTTGGACCTGGATTATACGCGAGTATATACGGTAACTTTCAGTAACTCCATTCAAAATCTTTATCACTTCAACATTTGGCATCCCAATTTCTTGAAATTTTCATCATATACTTTTGCCATTTGATTGGTCAGTGATTTGATGTTGTCCAATCAGATGAAAGAATTTCTAGCTGAGTTGGAGTTGAGTTTAAGAGTATTTTAATAATATCTGAGTGCCAGACTCACAACTGAAAGAGTATGGTTTTTAATCCTACAATAGAATCAGCCCAGGTCAGCTACTGTGATTTGTCCTTTACTCCAACTGCGTTGGCACTTAACCCATTACCTCATTTAAGCGCTTTTGGACTCCTCTACTCTATTCTCATTTAAGCGCTTTTGGACACCTCTACTCCATTCTCATTTAAGCGCTTTTGGACACCTCTACTCTATTCTCATTTAAGCACTTTTGGACACCTCTACTCCATTCTCATTTAAGCGCTTTTGGACACCTCTACTCCATTCTCATTTAAGCGCTTCTGGACACCTCTACTCCATTCTCATTGAAGCAGTAGTGGATGCCTCTACCCGATTCGGACGGAAGCGAGTTTGGAGTTCTTCACCACACCAACTTTTTAAAGGCTATAGGCATATAAGTGACTACTCGGTGTTCACTGCCACTAGAGAGAGAAAAATGCATGACCAGGCTAGGAGATGAACTTAGATTTCTCTAATTCTATCTAGGTGAACAATCACTGTATTTTTCAAATCTTTTGAGAATAAAACTGACCTTGAGTACAAACTCTGACAACTTTGACATTCTGCAACTTTAATAACAAATAAAGTAAGAATCATTGAACTTTTCACAATCTTCTTAACTTTGGTTTCTCCTTCAGCATGCCAAGTGTCAATGACATAGATATACTCCATATATGGTAATGAGATGTACCTTCTTTGTTCCAGCACTTCATCCGCAATCTGCCTTCCAATCCTACCAGCACCTGGTCGTGTACCACCTGGAATCCCTGGGATCAATATGGAATTTTTCTCAATGGAACTTGACCCAACTGCAAAAAGAAAACCTAAATATAAATGATTTTACATTATTTCAAAAAAATGTGTAAATGAATGTAACTACCTTTATAATGATTTAAAACTGGTTCAGTCCTTATTAATCATACCACATTTAAATCAGCCAATTCTTTAACGTAAGATGGAGGGTTAATGAAACTCTATAATTTTGTTCAAATGTCAGAAAGCAGAATTTTAACAAATGTATGTTTGAAAAGTTAGTGTAAAAGAGATTTTATACTGATGAACTCATTTTCAATGGACAGATTTTTGAAATTTAAGACCCGAGTAATTTAAGAATTCCAACAGACTGTAATACATGGGTTGTCAACCCACCTGGTGGTAATTAAAAAGTACAGAAACAAGAGACCCAAGTGAGCCTGATATTGCTCACCTGGCTTACATTACTTAAAGTTGACAATTTCACTAAGCAGGCTGATGTAGTACTGTAAGAACACAACCTATGTAAACTATCTCAAAAACTTTATATCATGTTTATTGTACCGCTTTACTATAGTCGGATAATGGGTCCTTCAAAAGATACAGGCATAATTAATATACATAGTCTCTTACTCATAATGGAAGTCAAAAGTGAAGTTTACAGACAAAACTCTAATTTGTGGTGTACAGAGACACAATAGCTTTCACACCAATTGAAATAATAATTCACCGTTTTTTTTGTTTTTGTTTTTTTAAGACTCGTGGCAATCTAAGTGTTCATCTGTGCTGGAGTGTGTTTAGAATACTATTTAATATAATGCAAAAAATTTGCAAATATGCACACATGCCATGTTATTTAAATACGGTTGCAGTAGGCTGTAGATATATTTCGGTAAACACTTATGATGATATTTGATTTAATGTGACAAACTAAGGAATCTTTTGTACATGTGGCAACTACTCTTGCACTTTTATTTTCATTTGTTATGCTTAAAAGCATCATCAAACAACACATTTTTTAAACATGTAAATACTATAGTACAATAGTAGATTCTAAATAGTATAGTACAATAGTAGATTCTAAATACTATAGTACAATAGTAGATTCTAAATACTATAGTACAATAGTAGATTCTAAATAGTATAGTACAATAGTAGATTCTAAATACTATAGTACAATAGTAGATTCTAAATAGTATAGTACAATAGTAGATTCTAAATACTATAGTACAATAGTAGATTCTAAATAGTATAGTACAATAGTAGATTCTAAATAGTATAGTACAATAGTAGATTCTAAATAGTATAGTACAATAGTAGATTCTAAATACTAAAGTACAATAGTAGATTCTAAATACTATAGTACAATAGTAGATTCTAAATACTATAGTACAATAGTAGATTCTAAATAGTATAGTACAATAGTAGATTCTAAATACTATACTACAATAGTAGATTCTAAATACTATAGTACAATAGTAGATTCTAAATACTATAGTACAATAGTAGATTCTAAATACTATAGTACAATAGTAGATTCTAAATAGTATAGTACAATAATAGATTCTAAATACTATAGTACAATAGTAGATTCTAAATAGTAGTTTTGAGTGAAGGTTAGTCAACTGATTTTATAATCACTGGCCATAGGTGATCCAGCTGTTGAGCAACATTATACCATGCCATAAGTGATCCAGCTGTTGAGCAACTTTATACCATGCCATAGGTGATCCAGCTGTTGAGCAACATTATACCATGCCATAGGTGATCAGCTGTTGAGCAACATTATACCATGCCATAGGTGATCACCTGTTGAGCAACATTATACCATGCCATAGGTGATCCAGCTGTTGAGCAACATTATACCATGCCATAGGTGATCCAGCTGTTGAGCAACATTATACCATGCCATAGGTGATCACCTGTTGAGCAACATTATACCATGCCATAGGTGATCCAGCTGTTGAGCAACATTATACCACGCCATAGGTGATCCAGCTGTTGAGCAACATTATACCATGCCATAAGTGATCCAGCTGTTGAGCAACTTTATACCATGCCATAGGTGATCCAGCTGTTGAGCAACTTTATACCATGCCATAAGTGATCAGCTGTTGGGCAACATTATACCATGCCATAAGTGATCAGCTGTTGAGCAACATTATACCATGCCATAAGTGATCAGCTGTTGGGCAACATTATACCATGCCATAGGTGATCCAGCTGTTGAGCAACTTTATACCATGCCATAAGTGATCAGCTGTTGGGCAACATTATACCATGCCATAAATGATCAGCTGTTGGGCAACATTATAACATGCCATAAGTGATCAGCTGTTGGGCAACATTATACCATGCCATAAGTGATCAGCTGTTGAGCAACATTATACCATGCCATAAGTGATCAGCTGTTGGGCAACATTATACCATGCCATAGGTGATCCAGCTGTTGAGCAACTTTATACCATGCCATAAGTGATCAGCTGTTGAGCAACATTATACCATGCCATAAATGATCAGCTGTTGGGCAACATTATACCATGCCATAAGTGATCAGCTGTTGGGCAACATGATACCATGCTTAACCATACTTCCCATGGGATGCCCTCATCTGTCCACTACTCCCCATGGGATGCCCTCATCCATCCACTACTCCCCATGGGATGCCATCATCTGTCCACTAACAGATGGCTTGCAACCACAGTCATGTGTCAGTACACTCTATTGGAAATGATTGTTTCACACCAGTTCAATTCAATCCAAATTAGCAGGAATCAAAAAAGCAAATAGTAAAGTATCATTTTATTAAATAATTAAATAGCTAAATACTTAAAACAGATGCAAAATTTCTCTAGGTGTTAAGCACAATCCTAGAAATTGTATTAAATTCCAAACTAATTTTAATACGGTCCCCAAGTGTTTCTCGATCACTACACAAGCATCTTTCTGTTAGTACCTGTATTGTCTGTGCTGTGGTCATCTGGTTCAAAAACTGTCGACTCAGCTAAATCCACTCCCTGGCCAGAACTCGTTACTTCTTGTACACTGAATGTAAAAATAAAAGTGAATCTGTTTTATTTTGTTAAGATAATAATGCATCAAACTTGAAGAAATCTTCAAAGTTTTGCTAGAATACAAGGAGGATATTCTTTTCCTTAATACATATATATTTAATTGTGTAGTACAAAGAACATGATTAAAATATATACCATTTTTTGTACCATAAGATGAATATATATGGTATTAATGCAGGAAAAGAACATTTCATTTTTACATACCAATCTTGCTCCTAAATCAGAGATCTGAAGATTAAACTCACCATTCGAACCCCCCACCCCACCCCTTTGTATGTTCAGTGGCTCTTCATGAAAATATTATCAATTTAAGAGTATGGTAGGTTTGGGATGACCTCATGTCCATTTTCTACATGATCTAAAAGGTATACCCTTCCAGTTTTTTTTGAACAAATACTTCACCAAATTAAAAACAAGAGTCCCAAGTGGGCCTGATATTGCTCAACTGGGAAGCTGATATGTCAACTTGTGAATGCAAATTCACATATGTATGGAAACTGTAGCTGGGAAAAAAAAGCTTGGAGCACATAGTTGCTACATTGTCTATTAATGTTGGTCTCTTATCATCTTTCCAAGGCCATACATGTACAAGACAGAAATCTTAAAATCCCTGTATTTGCCACGCACATCTGGTAGATAAAAGATTTGTGACTGGTGCACATTCTGAGCACTCAGACATCGGTCATAGGAGTTCCCAAATATAAATATATCAACTGGTCTTTGATTTGTTTATTCATTAAACTGCCAAATAAACACTTTGATGAAGTAAAATTCAAAGGTCACTATGTCATTTTAAGTTCACTGTAAACTTTGGAACTCACTTCTCCATAATGAACCCTATCTGTGAACCAAGCTTTTCATGCACCTAGTATGCCATTCACTTAGTTCCTCTGCTATCATTGATAACATTTGTGAACAAGTATGATAAACCACTGATTAATGTTAGATACTTTTAATTATGCTACATGTACTTACAATGTTTGATTAGTCACCTGAAATGAGTTGACTTAACACACGACTGTAACCGCTAGCTCTTACGCAGGTAGGACTTGCATGCCTTAGAGTTTTTGTTTTATTCTACCTTGAACACCTTTATTTGATTTGACACAAAAGACTAATTAATGTGATAATACAATTCAGGTCAATTTTTAATTGACTGTCAAAATGCAACCAACACTTCCTCAAGTCAGAGATCAAAACACAGTAGGTACTTAATTAGGTTCTCATGGGAAGGCTCGTGGACATCTCTGTGATGGTTAATTGACCCTTTTCACATCTGAATATAAGAAGGGCACATCACATTTATGATGATTACATTGAAACTGAATTAAAAGATAAAACTGAAACATAAATTTCAGTTGACAAGACTTTTTAATTGGTATTTATTTCTTAAATTATTGCCACCAGCAGGCATTACTGACATTTTAAGTGATCAATATTTCATCATATATTGTTATTTACAGTGTACTGTGAATTGTTTTTTTTTAAAACAAAATATACAACTTTTGTTAAAAGTTATGACTTTTATGATTTTAAATCAAATCTGCGGGCACCAACTGCTGTTTTCAACAATAAAACTAGTGATATACCATGGTTTCATTTAACAATTTTGATCACAATTTTAACATTCAGCCAACAGAAGCAGTATTTTTTTTATAAGGAAAAATGGAATCCACACCTCTCCATTCCCCCCATCCCCCCATTATAAGCAGGTTTGTGAGTTATCCAGGTGCACTAAAATGAGGGAGTAGTTTACAAGGCCACCACGTTCATTTTCAGGGAAAAAATGTCCAGCAAAAGCCATTAGTATTTCAGGATCTCTGGTATAGGATTACTTTTCAGACATACAAAGGACAAGTCTTAAATAACCAGCATGTGGACTAGGCCATAATTCACAACTTAAAAGCTGTTCACAGCCAAACCATTAAAATATATATACTTACTTGGCACTACAAGGAGAGTTCATTCATGCAGTCAGCATGAATTCCTGGGTCATTCCTTACCCCCTGAGTCAAAACTTGGAAACCATCAAGATCCCCACTCAAGAGACCTGCGCTGGCTCAGTGGTTAAGTGTTGCACTTGTAATCAGAAGGCTGTGGGTTTGATTTCCCAACATCTGATTGACCTGGTTTGACTACCAATTTTCTCAGGGTTCTTTTTTTTAAGGTCATGGCTTTAAAACTGATGACAGAAGATTTGGAAACTCCTGTATATTTCAGCTATTTTTGCAAGACATTGTGGGTGATTTTCTGCAAGGCACTGTGGGTACAATTAGCATAATGTTATACTCTAACTAGTTCACCACTTGTAGCAATCATACAATTTTGCAGAGAATAAATCTTATACCAGCATGCCCATAATATCTCAAACAAAATTAACCACAGTGACTTACAATAATGGTCAATTTGTACAGGACTTTTCAACATCTAACATAATCTGCTATAAATTATACTTCTAACAGAAACAGACATTCATTTACCTGCTATAAATTATACTTCTAACAGAAACAGACATTCATTTATCTGCTATAAATTATACTTCTAACAGAAACAGACATTCATTTACCTGCTATAAATTATACTTCTAACAGAAACAGACATTCATTTACCTGCTATAAATTATACTTCTAACAGAAACAGACATTCATTTACCTGCTCAAAATAACTTAGCTCTTGGGTAGTCAAGGTCTGAAGTTATCAGTTTGAATTTGGTGAAGGAATTTTTTTTTTATAGAAAACTGAAAGGATATACCTATTAAACTAATATGGACTATTATCTGTTGCACTATATTACAGCTATGAACTTCATGAAAAAATATAATTTCTGTGCTTAAAATAATGCTCGTTTTTTGTTACAGTCAGTATAACTTCTTTAGGAACTCACATGCATGCATTACACGGTGGGAAATCTTATATTTTCACAAGTTAAAATAAAAGGATATTTTAAACATGTGAAAAATGTAAGAAAAAAAAACCCAAAATATTTCACCAAGAATTTTTTATAATATTAAACATAATCAATTTTCTTAATCCACAGAGTTCGTAACTATTGTACGTGTTAATGTGTAACTTGATCATATCACTATGTTCTACAGCATGTTAATGTGCAACTTGATCATATCACTATGTTCTACAGCATGCTAATGTGTAACTTGATTATGTTCTACAGCATGTAATGTGTAACTTGATTATATGAATATGTTCTACGGCATGTAATGTGTAACTTTATTATATGACTATGTTCTACAGCATGTTAATGTGTAACTTTATCATATGACTATGTTCTACAGCATGTTAATGTGCAACTTTATTATAGTACTATGTTCTACAGCATGTTAATGTGTAACTTTATCATATGACTGTTCTACAGCATGTTAATGTGTAACTTTATCATATGACTATGTTCTACAGCATGTTAATGTGTAACTTTATCATATGACTATGTTCTACAGCATGTTAATGTGTAACTTTATTATCAGGCTGTTCTAAAACATGTCAATGCGTAATTTGATTATATGACTGTTCTAAAACATGTCAATATGTAATTTGATTATATGACTCTGTTCTAAAACATGTCAATGTGTAATTTGATTTTATGACTGTTCTAAAACATGTCAATGTGTAATTTGATTTTATGACTGTTCTAAAACATGTCAATGTGTAATTTGATTTTATGACTGTTCTAAAACATGTCAATGTGTAATTTGATTTTATGACTGTTCTAAAACATGTCAATGTGTAATTTGATTATATGACTATGTTCTAAAACATGTCAATGTGTAATTTGATTTTATGACTATGTTCTAAAACATGTCAATGTGTAATTTGATTTTATGACTGTTCTAAAACATGTCAGTGTAATTTGATTTTATGACTGTTCTAAAACATGTCAATGTGTAATTTGATTTTATGACTCTGTTCTAAAACATGTCAATGTGTAATTTGATTTTATGACTCTGTTCTAAAACATGTCAATGTGTAATTTGATTTTATGACTATGTTCTAAAACAAGTCAATGTGTAATTTGATTTTATGACTCTGTTCTAAAACATGTCAATATGTAATTTGATTTTATGACTGTTCTACTTTTGAGCTTGTACCTGATATTGATATGGAAAGATGATTACTGAACTCGTTTCAGATTCTGTCAGATATACCCACATGCAAAGCTTGGTTTAGTCCATAATTTGTTTGAAAAAATCCATAATTAATATTTTTGGGTAAAAGTCCAAGTTATTGAATGGGCATCACTCAAGGAATTCTTTAGATATATCCACAAACTGGGTTGGATAAAAATACTTCATACCTATTTGTATTATCATTGACACAAGGCATCATAGATAAAAATCCATTCATACCTATTTGTATTATCATGGACACAAGGCATCATAGATAAAAATCCATTCATACCTATTTGTAATATCATGGACACAAGGCATCATAGATAAAAATCCATTCATACCTATATGTATTATCATGGACACAAGGCATCATAGATAAAATTCCATTCATACCTATTTGTAATATCATGGACACAAGGCATCATAGATAAAACTCCATTCATACCTATTTGTATTATCATGGACACAAGGCATCATAGATAAAAATCCATTTATACCTATTTGTAATATCATGGACACAAGGCATCATAGATAAAAATCTTAGTAAGATTTCTGACCATGAAATCGGAGTCCTGACTATCAACTTTTCATTGAAAAATGACAAAATACAAAGCCTTGTCAAAAGTCATTTGTATATATGTGAAAGTCACTATGTTTACAAGCTCACTGAAGTACAAAAAATGCAAGCAGTGACCTCTCACTTTACCCCAAGGTCAAGAAGGTTTGGTTTTCAAATGTGTTCACAATAGTACAGCCATGGTCTCACCTCCACAATTTTAATTCAGGACCTTTTACATATTGCCAACTTGGTTTAATGGAAATCCCATGCTGGCATTCCTTCAAAAGGCGTAGTGATGAGAAGATTTATGACATGGTCACTATGGTGATGTAGGCCAGACAGCACCATTTACATTCAGGACCAGCTGCATACTGTTATATTATTTTAGTGAAAACTCCATGTTGATATAATCATTTGTTCATGATACAAGAAGATTTTCAAGATGGCCATTATGGCAGCCATTTTGGGGGTTAGATTAGCATCATTTTAATATAGGACCAACTCCAAACTACATATTGCAAGAAGTGTTTTAGTCTGAACCACATATCAATACAGCCATCTTTTCAGAAGGAGTGGCCACAACAAGATTGTCATTATGGCCACTGAAGCAGCTGTATTGAGAGATCTTATCGACAACCATTCCCATTCAGGACCAACAACATATCATAAGAAGTCTTTTGCTGAAAACTCCATGTTGATATGACCATCCATTCATAAGTAGTGAGAACAAAAGTTTCAACGAGACCACATGACATGGTGGCCATGCTGGATGTCTTATCAGTACCATTTTTAATTAGCACCATCAATATTCCATAACAAGTCTTTTAGTGAAAATCCATGCTATCCATGCTGGAGAAGTAGCAATAACAAGATTTTCAAGAAGGCCACTTTGGTGGCCATACTGCATGTCAAATAAACAAAATTTTCCTTCTTTAGGACTATATTACAGTGGTCCCCCTCTTATAAGGCCACCTTTTCTACTGCAGGAAAGTGGCCTTATAAGAGGGGTGACCTTTCTAGAGGGGGATCACACATATGTGACTAATAACTACATATAAAGGATGAACGGCGTAATTAATTTGTGTATTTTTATTATTTTCATTTAAAAATCACAGGAAATTATCAGGTTATGGACTTAATGTGATAAAACTAATATCAATGTTATTTTTTAAACTATTATGAATAATCAGCAATCATGGTGCAAAACCACCTTTACAGTAAAATCTGGGTACAAACATCTGGCTGTAACTGTCCCTATATGTCCGTTGATTTTGTTTTCCCACTCACTGCAGTTGAATGTATATTGATGATGTTTATTTGAAACATTCTGACATGAAATTTCTCAGTAGTGATCAAAGGACTCTCCCTCTTTTCATTTAGTCGAATTGCTTTCACTTGTCATTCTAAACTGAGAATGTCTGATGACATTTTGCACTTTTTGCAACAACTTGTTCCTTCATTGGAAATTTGTATTTATTACATGAGATGCTCAGTGTTTACAACGGAAGTGAGATTGTCATGTGATTGACTGATTTTTTCTTTCCAGTCTGGTACCCGGTTAAATACATTTTGTAATCTGTCAAAGGGAAGCCACACAGGTTAATATACCATTTTACTATCTGGTCACAGGATGTCATGCTGGCTTGAGCTGAACAATACTGTGCTTCTCAGCAATTAGATTTTGTCATCTTGATAGTTACTGGTGGTAACAATAGCCCATAATTATCAATGTGACAAAAACTAACATCTAATGAACACACAGCAGTAAGGATAATCGGATTACTTACCTCTCTGTATGGATTAAAGTAACTTTATTGGTATGTTGGAACAAATGTCAATGTGTTGAGTTGAGAAATCAACAAATATTAGTAACATTTCTATCTGTAAAAAACCACTATGTGACCTCTTGTGAGGGGTAAATTTGACAGTTTTTGCACTAAACTCTGGCCGCTGGCTGGGTTAGAGGGTGGCCATCCCTGAGGAGTACTTTTGAACACAAACTTGTCAGTGCCATGGGATTCTGGCCATATAAAGCGGGTGGCCACTGGTCAGAGAGTCCATTCAAGAAGGGGACCACTGTAATGTCGTAAGATGTCCTTCAGTGAGAACTCCATGTTGATATGACTATCTATTCAGGAAAAGTAGCAATAACAAGATTTTCAACATAGCTGTTATGGTGACCATGCTGGGCATCTGACTAGCACCATTTTCATTTAGGACCATCTACATGTGAAAATAAGTTTTTTAATGAAAACCCCATGTTGATTTGACCAGCCATTCAGGAAGAGTAGCAATAAAAATTTTTTAAAGCTGGCCATTGCAGCACCCATATTGGAGGTCAGATCAACATCATTTTCATTTATGACCAACTATATATCATGAGAAGTCTTTTGGTGAAAACCCCATATCGATATGACCGTCCATTCAGAAGGAGTGGCAAGAACAAGATCTTCAAGATGTTAGATCAGCACCATTTCATTTAGGATCAAATAGACATCATAAGAAGTCCTCTGGTGAAAACCCCATGTCAACATGACATTCCATTTAGGAGGAGTGGCGATAGCAAAATTTTCAAGATGGCTGCAATACTGGCTATACTGAATGTCAGATCAGCACCATTTTCAATGAGGTAGAACCAACTAGACATCATAAGAAGTCTTCTGCTGAAACCCCATGTTAATATGGCTCTCTGTTTAGGATTTTCAAGATGGCTGCCATGGCAGCCATACTGGATGTTAGATTGGCACTATTTTTCATTTAGGACCATCTAGATTTCATAAGAAGTCTTTTGGTGAAAATCCCATGTCGATATGACCATCCATCCAGGAGAAGCCATATTGGAGGTTGGATCAGCACTATTTCATTTAGCACCAACTCGCCATCATTCAAAGTCTTTAAGTGAAAACCCCATGTTATTTTAACAAGATTTTCAAGATGGCCACTATGGTGGCCATATCAGATCTCCAAGCAGCACCATTTTCATTTAGAACCAACTAGACCATGGGATGAATGCATGAGTAAAGTGTTATGGCAATCCTCCAAGTAGTTTAGGAGAAATATCGATAACAAAATTGAGAGACAATGGAAAACAGGCCATCCCATAAGCTCTTCTGATCTATGACCAGTAGCGCTAATACATATAACAAGATTTTCACGCTGTTGCTGTTTGAGGGTTACCAATTTCATTCAAAACCAACTAGAACTTGGGATGAATGTGTGTCAAGTTTCATGGCATTCCTTGCAGTAGTTTAGAAGAAGCAGCAATAACAAACTTGTTCAATTGGATGGATGGATACTAAACAGAAGAATGGTTAATGAAAGGAAAATCATGCAAGCTTCTCTGGTCTCTGACCAGTAGAGCGAAAAAGAATGTTGGAAAAACAATACCTACTGTATGTATATGTCTTACAAATGCTTTGTGACAATAAAAATAAGAGGAACAAATGTTATACATTTATCAGTATATAAGCATTAATATTTTTTAAATACTTACGGCACTACATAATTAGTTGAGATTATTGATTCCACCTCCTTTGTCCATGGATTTCTAAAACCAAAGTTCACTGAGCGCAGATGAAGAAAGGACCCCTTTTTACATTTGAATTTATACACTCCTGTTTCTAACTTCTCTTTGGAATTTAATACTGCAATTAAGAACAATAATAATAATAATAATAATAATAATAATAATAATAAAATAATAATAATAATAATAATAATAATAATAATAACAAACCTAGTAGCGAGTGAAGCATACTCGACGTGTGTGCATGTACTAACTGGTCACATGATGTCGTTGGACATGTAAAAAGTAATGTTCCTGAGATGCAAGAAACATTTATTTAAATATTTTACAATGGATAGTCCCATGACTGAGAAAATAATCTATGGTGAACATTACAAACACTTGTTCATCTTTTTTTGTTCTTTACCATAATGAAGCATGCAAAACTAGAAAATAATGGTGGTGACTATGGGCACTTCTTGTGTCAAAGATTTTAAACTGCTGGGGGAATAACTTGTACATACCTTTTTTAATTTCTTGTTACTGTTCATTATCTAAAGAGTCTTCAACCTTGCACAAGCTTTGCTCAATGACAATACTGTATTTAACATAATAAGCGCCCCAGCCCTAATAAGCACCCCCACAATCTATTTCTCAATTTACTGAGGCAATTGACATAATTTTCTACTCAAAAGACTTATTATCATACAATGTTCTAGTGGAAAATAGGTTTTATTCATAGATTCCTTCAAGTTTTCTCCATGTCATTTTTTCACAAAGATTAATTATGCTTGGATATATGGTCAAGGAGGCAGCTGGTGGCTCTACTAATGGAACTGCTACCTACAAAGTAACAGACCTAGGACAAATATCGAAAGTGTTAACCCAGTGACTAACAGGTCGCTCCCATTCAAAGACTTGTGACACCTTTGAAGTTGTGTGTACTGTAAACTGTTCCCACCATGTACTTGTTATTCCCACCATGTACTTGTTATCAGATGTACTTGAGTTTTTGTTCTCTCCTTCATGTTCTTCCAAATTTATGCATATCATCACTTGAAAATTTTGAATTACCATATATACTCGCATATAGGCCGATACCAACTGCAAACTGCATAGACCCAGATCTGCCGTCGCATAATGCGCCAGCTGATCTGGGTCAATGCAGTTTTAGTAGGACTAATCAGTAGAACAAACAACATAGAGCCTGATCTGCTCGCACATTATGCGACGGCAGATCAGGGTCTATGTTGTTTGCATTTGGACATTTTTTACACGAGTATATATGGTAACTGAATATTTTAAATGGGATAGTGACTATCATGTTGGTCCATTATCTCTTCTTGGATTAATATTATCTGCTTAATTTTTAAACATCTGTGGACACCTGCAAACACTGTCATCTCAAAAAAATTGGATATTTTAATGAATTCATGGTATGTTATCATTATGGCTGATCATTTTACTCATGATTTCAGCTCACAATACATTTGTGCATATGGATATCTGATGACTTTATACAATTGAGAAGTTGTTGGCTTTATTTATTTAACTGTATCCCGAGAAAACAAGCAGTGTTTGAAACCTGCATTTTCTTTTTGAATTATCAACAGTATGTAGGAAGAACTCACCAAAGCTTTTATCCTCAAACTATTATCAAGCATTTACACGCAGATAACAATCATTAAATATACGATGAATACGATAAACTAAAGCAAATTCTAGGTAGAATTAGTTCTCATTGAAACTTTTTGATGATTCCTGTCGTCAGTCTTCAACAATGTGTGTGTGGGAGGGAGAGGCTGCACTTTTAAGAATGACTATTTACCTCTCATATTTACCGAAAAAATGAATTTACTCGGCACCCTTTGCACTTATTACTGGGTAGGTATCGTCTACTCTTGTATAACCATGTATAATGTCTGCTTAAGGATGAATGCATGTGAAATGTTGAAGTACAGCTGTATTTAACTTTTTTAAAAACTGATCGTAAAAACTGACATTTTTACATGGCTAAGACTAACGAATCCAAAATCTTTTTTAAAAAAAGTAATCATTGGTATGCTTTTACTTGTGCCACTCTTAGTTGAACATCAATCCTCAAGTAGGAGTGAATACATAGAAAAGTCTGCGAAAACAGTGTAATCAATGATTGGCAATTATACTTGCATATAAGCTTATACCAACTGCAAACTGCATAGACCCAGATCTGCCGTCGCATGATGTGCTGGCAGATCTGGGTCTATGCAGTTTGTAAGGACTAATCAGTAAAACAAACAACATAAACCCTGATCTGCTGGTGCATTATGCGACGGCAGATCAGGGTCTATATTGTTTGCATTTGAACCTGGATTATACACGAGTATATACAGTACATTGCTTATCTCTATATTTACAAGTCTCCAGTAGCCATTGTAAACATTATCATGCAGAAAATAAATTCTGACTAAAGTGATTATAGCCACTTTCTAACAAAAGATTTTTATGCCATCTTTTATCTTTACATTTGAACTTTTAATCATTTTAAAATTTAAAATGTGAACTTTCAATTGCCACTATATAGCCAGTATTGTGCTGACATATTGTGAAGAAAAAAGCCACCTATCTACCTACCTAATCACCCACCCACCCACCTACTTACTCAAACAGGGCATAAAAGATATAAAACAATAAAAAAGAACATGTCATTCTTTTCAATGATATCAAAGTAGAGGTACTATAGTGAGTTGATAAAAAAATGGAGATTAATCATGTTTTTGTAATATTTAAAAAAAAAATTAGTTCTTAAAATATGCCTGACAAGCTATTATCATTGTCCACCCCTAGTAACCATGGAGTGACAGCAAGCAGTACACACCCAGTTCATACACTGATAATTACCTTGAATAACAACTACATGTGACATCTCACATGAAAAGCATGCAGTTCACTCATTTAATTCCTATTCTCATTGACACATCACAATATACAATGTAAAGTCATTATTATGGAAACTTTACCACTGAAGAAGTATATTTATTCCTACATCCAAACTTTATCAGAAAGGACCTCCCGAGAAGGCTAGGAGGTATATAGGAGGCATATATATGAATGAATTAATGTGATCATAAACACAAAATCTTATTCCATGTTAATAAAGTATAAAATGTAGGTCACAGCGACCTTCTTTGGTTTTAATGTTGTAATAGATTATCAAGTTTCATGCTTGGAGCATAACCAGCACCCAATAAATACACTTTCAACATAATATTTAAATAAAGTCACTGAGGCATGAAATATAGGTCACAGTGACCTTTTTTTGCAAAGGAAGAATCACATACCCACATTGGTCAAGTCGAGACTCAAACCCACATGGACTGAGGTGAGTTGTGAGTGATCTGTGAAGGCTGGTGCCTTAGACCACTTGGCCACCTGGGGCCCCTGAACAGTGCCTGAGAAATGAACATCAAATACAAAATTTAACCAAAGCCAGTGAAGCAATAAATATGGGCCAAAATGACCTACTACTGAAAAGAGGGAGTAGGGGTCATCAAGGTGCATCCCCAAGTTTCATGAGTCTAAGGTAGGATAGTACATGTATGTACACAGCATGCCAAAATCTTATGTAGTTATGAGCTAAATGCAAAAACTTAACCGCCAGTAAAACGTGAAATATCGGTCACAGTAACCTTTTCTGGTATGGGTGTAGTACTAATCAAGATTTATACAATCATCTACTTTAATGGTTAAAGCATGCACAGTAAAAACATCAAACATCAAAGACAGTGAAATGTGAAATATGGGTCACAGTAAACTACCTATAAAATGAGCATGTAGTACTCATCAAAATGCATCCTCTCTTCAAGTTTCATGATTCCAGTTATAACAGTATTATACAGTAGATAAAAAAAAAACAAGCTGGTCATGGGCTAAATGCAAAAATTTAACATGAGCCAGTACAATGTGAAATATAGGTCGCAATGACCTTCTTTTGTTGTAAGGGTGTGATACTAAAAGAGATGCATACAATCACCTAGTTTGATGATGCTGGCATGAACAGTGCTCGAGACTGAATCCAAGTCACAGTGTAAGGGTGTGGTACTAATACAATCATCTAGTTTGATGATTCTACGTGTACCATGAACAGTGCTCTCGAAATAAACTGAACACACAAAATTTAACCAAAGTCAGTGAAGCATGAAATATGGGTCATAGTGGTCTACTTTTGTGACAAGGGTGTTGTACTCATTAAGACGCATCCACTCACCAAATTTGATGACTCTTGGTACAAAAACTTAACCTAACCCAGTAAAATGTGAAATGAAGGTCACCATGAACTTTTTTTGTTGTTGTAAAGGTGTGGTACTAACAGAGATGCATACCATTATCTAGTTTGATGATTCTACCATCAACAGAGCTTGAGAAATAAACTTAAAACACAAAATTTAACTAAAGAAAATGAAACATGAAATATGGGTCCCAGTGGCCTACTTTTATGATGAGGGAGTAGTACTGAATATTACTTGTCATGATGCACCCCCCCACCAAGTTTCATCAATCTAGGTACACCGCTCCCTCAATAACTCACGCACAACGGGGTCCAAAAACATAGACCGCACTATAAGTGAGGGCGCGAGTTACCGAGGGACCTCAAAAAAATTAAGAAAGGGATGCCATCCCCGCTGGACATCGAGAAAACCGCAGTGGGGGTGGGGATGGGTAACGGGGCTGTTTAATGGCGGAATACTCGTTTTATAATTACATTGGGAATAATTGTCAATAAAGAGCTTTTTCTAATGTAGTTGTTTGCTTTTCTGTATAAATTACCTTTATTTTCAAGATAACGAACCTCGGAAAGATCGTTAACAACATTAGTCCAAGTGGTTTGAACAACACGTGTATGCGATACATTGTGTATTATGTCACTGCTTTTTGTTGTTGTTGATTCACAACTAAACAAGATTCCTTTTTTCAAAAACTATTGACATTTATTTCATGAAACAACCGTCAACATAGAACCTCGATTTATTTATTGTTCCATTAGTAAAATATGGATGCCATGATTTCATATCAAGTAACAGTGAAACTTCGTCTCATCCTTGAGGAAATCCCTGAGTAGCATGTTAGAAAGTTCAATACAAACTCTGGAACTCGCTTCTCCGTAATGAACCGCATCTGTAAAACAAAGCTTTTATTCTCCAAGTACTCATTTGGCTTGGTTGCCTTACTATCTTTGATTACATTTGTGAATGAGTAGGCTAATTTAAGGTAGTTTAATTATATTACTTACATAATAATATTTAGAACAGTGTTCGATTGATCAATTGAAATGAGTTGACCTGACACATGGCCGTGACCGCTAGCTCTTACGCAGGCAGGATTTGCACACCTTTTAACTTTTCTGTTATTCCAACCCCTTTGTTTGATTTGATACAAAAGACGTAATTAACGTGATAATACAATTGAGTGTAACAACACAACATATACTTCCGCAAGTTGGAGATAAAAACAAAAAAAGGTCGGCACATAATTAGATTCTCACGGAAAGGCTCGTGGCGATAGCTGGGTCGGTTGAATTTTAATTTTCACGTTTTAATACAAGAGGGCTTATTGCATTTATGATGATTACACTGAAACCGAATTAAAAGATAGAACTAAAACACATATTTCACTTGACAAAACTTATTTAATTGGTATTTATTTTTAAAGTGTTGCCACAAGTAGGCTTTAGTGACGTTTTCATTGATCAAAATTTCGTCGAATATTGTTATTTATAGTGTACTGAGAATTAATTTTTGATCGCGATTTTTTTCACCTTCAACAAATAGGGTCAATTTTTTTTGGGGGGGGGGGTAAATTTTCTAGTTTAAAAAAAATGGGATCCACGTCTGGTCCGCGTTATAAGCGGGTTCGCGAGTTATCCGGGCGCGAGTTATTGAGGGAGCGGTGTATAACAATATATATATACAGGGTACAGAAAACCTATTTGGACATGAGCTAAACAGAAAAACTTAAGCTACGTCAGTAAAATGTGAAATGTAGGTCACAGTGAAATTATTTGTGGTAAGGAGGTGTTCTAACAGAGATGCATACAACCATCTAGGTTGATGATTCGAGCATGAACAGAGCTTGAGGAAAAAACTTAAAATTTTAGCAAAGTCAATGAAGAATGAAATATTGGTCACAGTGACCTACTTTGTGATGAGGATGTAGTACTCATTTATATGCACCCCCTCACCAAGTTTCATGATTCCATGTATAACAGTATTTATACAGTGTACAAAAACTGAGCTAAACACAAATGATGTACAACTAATGTACATGCATGTTGAAATGATCCCCCTCAGCAGATCAGCATCAGTTGTATACATTTTAGAAGTCTTTATGCCAGAATGCTTTCTGTCAAATATGACCAAACTTTGTTCAGTGGTTTTGGAGAAGACGAAGTATAAAGTTTTTTTTATATTTTTAATGGCAGCCATATTTGATGCTGTATCAGGATCAGTAGTATAAATTTAAAAACCCTGTATGCCAAGATGCTTTCTGTCAAATTTGGTCCAGTTCTGTTGAGTGCTTTTTTGAGAAGAAATTGTTACACTTTTGTTCTATCTTTAGTGAGTGGCAATTTTTGAAGGCAGATCAGCTTAATTTTAAACAAATCTGAACGGTATTCATACCTGCATGCTCTCTATGAAGTTTTGTCATATTCTATTAAGTGGTTTTGGAGAAGACTGGTTTTGTTTTGTGGGTTTAACACTCTTTTTCAGCACATGATACATGGCAGCCAGTATATCTGGTGGAGGAAGAACCCAGGATGAATCAGTGACCATGGGAAGCTACTGGCAAGCTTTCTCACATACCCACACTGGCAGAGCCGAGACTTGAACCTATGCTGACAGAGGTGAGATAGGTTTTGGAGACAAAGTTATTTAAGGGGTTTTCAATTTTAGTAACACAGGCCCTATCTGATGGTGGATCACCATTATTTGTAAAACTTGAAAGGTCTTCATACCAAGATGCTTGCTATCAAGTTTGGTCAAATTCTATTCAGCAGTTATGGAAAAGAAATTGTTTAAAAGTTTTTCTATTTTTTTTAGTTATCAGTGGCTTTTATATTTTTAGTAACAGTGGCCATATTTGAAGGCAGATCAGCATCAATTGTACAAACTTGAAAGGTCTTCCTGCCAGGATGCTTTCTGTCAAATCTGACCATATTCTTTAAAAGCAGTTTTTGAGAAAAAGTTGTTGAAATTGTTTTTAATGTTTTTAGTAATGGTGGCCATATTTGATGGTGGAGTGGCACCATTTGTACAAATTTGAAAGCCCTTCATGCCAGGATGCTCTGAGCCAAATTTGATCAAAATTGGTCCAGTAGTATTTGATAAATTTAAAATAGCAATTGTTGATGTATGTACAATGCATGGATTCACAACACATAACACATGAAGGACCATGCCATAAGCTCACCTGAACTAGAATAATGGTGAGCAATTTGATCATGTACATACACCCCAGCCTCTCTTGTATGCCACTCCTATCCCCATGATGGAAATGGGGTTTCAGTATAAAAAAAAGTGCACAGCTCTTCTGAAAAAAGCGAGTACACCGATTGGCCAACATGCATATCTTCTGATGATGACCATAATATGTACTAAGCTTCACAGCAATCAACTGAAAGTGCAAAAGTTGCACTCACAATATTCTGTCATACACTACATCCAGCTGCAAGTCAATCACTCTAACAACATAAGGCCCAAGTGGACCTGATATTGCTCACCTGGCTTACATAACTAAACAGTTGACCATTTCTCTAAGCAAACTTATATAGAACCGAAAGAACACAATATTTGTAAGCTATCTCCCAATCTTTTATATTATCTTGATTTTACACATTTTGCAGAAACCATAATTTTCTCATCAGACTTACCATGAACTTGACAGCTGACCTTTAGACCCCAAAATATATAGATTTATTTCTTACCCTAGGTGCAAGCCATCCACAAAGTTTGGTCAAGAAACTTACACCAGAACAAACGTTATTGTGTGAAGCCCAGTTTTCTATGAGTCACAGTGATCTTGACCTTTGATCTGCTGACCTCAAAATCAACAGGCCTCTTCCTTACCTTAAGTGCAAGACCTCCATAAACTTTGGTCAAGGTATGTGGTCTAGAACAGAGGTTATTGTGCAAAAATATTTCTCTTCTTTCTTGGCCAAAGTGATCTTAATCTTGGACCTTATGACCCCAAAATTAATTGGCTTCTTTCTATGCTAAAGTGTAGACCATCAACACACTTTGGTGAAGATACATGGTTGAGAACTGAAATTTTGGTGTGGAAACCATTTTTTATTTTTCAGCAACATTTACTTTGACCTTCGAACTTCTTACTCCCAATATCAATTAACTTTTTTCCTCACTCTAAGTGCAAGCCATCAACAAAGCTTAGTCCAGGTCTGAGATGAAGAATTAAAGTTATTGTGCAGGAACCATTTTTCTTATTTCAGTCATAGTGACCTTAACTTTTGACCTTTTGACCCCATATTTGATAGGTTTCTCCTTACCCCAAGTGCAAATCATCCACAAAATTTGGTACAGGTCTGTGATGCAGAACTATTGTTATAGCGTGGAAACCATTTTTCTTCTTTCAGTCACATTGACCTTGACCTTTGACCTTTTGACCACAAAATAAATAAGCTTCTTCCTTATTAAAAGTGCAAGCCATACACAAAGTTTAGACCAGGTCTGTGATCTAAAACTAATGTTGTGCTGAAACCATATTTCTTCTTTCAGTCAGTGACCCTGACCTCTGACCTTTTGACCCCCAAATAAACTGATTTCTTCTTTGCCCCAGGTGTAAGCCATCCATAAAATTTACTAAAGGTAAATGGTATAAAACAAGTTCTTGTGCAGAAACAAAAATGGTAACAGACAGATGGACATAAAAAAAAAAAATGTGCATTTCCTATTGCACTGGTTTTAAAATTAGGGTAGGCAGGTAGTTTTTTTTTTTTTTTATAAACATTATATATAAATCAAATAATATTTCAAGCACTTCAAAGTCCTGGGCAAAACTGGCTCAATTAGTTGCACAAATCAATTTCAGAAATGTGATTGTTTTTATTAAAAAAAGAAACAAAATTTTTTTGGGGACAGGGGGGAAGTGCTAGGGTCGGCAATGAGAAACAGGGAGGGTCAGATGACCGGAAACATAATTTTTTTTGTGCCTAATAATATATTTGTATGAAAGAGTGTTTTGAAAACAAGAAGAATCTATGACTTTGCACTGAAATTCAAAAACAACTAAAATGACCTTGAATATCTGAATTGCCAAAGTAAAGCAGTTTAAATATAGTATTTTCATGCTTTCTGTTCAAATTGTATGTCAGTTTAATGGATCTTTATGGCTGTAATTACATTCCAATCAAACAGATTCCTGCCACAAATTTACATAATCATCCAGCTTGAAGAAGAGAGTGAAATTCCATGCATCCCAAACACAAACAACTGTTACTCTCTGGAGGTTTATAGACTGACTGCAAGTAAAGGTAAACAAGTTTATTTCATATTTCATCCTGTTAAAGTAGGGAGAATTGGTTTATATTTCGATATCTGTAACCTGTCTATCAAATCATAACCTATTTTCAATGTTACCGTCTTTTGCCACAAAAAGTCATACAGCAACTTTGCTAAACAAAACTAAGAAAAATGTTAATATTTTAAAGAAGTTCAATAGGTATTTCTTTTGTGTTTACATTATTTGACTGAAAAATTTAGTAAAACTGCTGTTTTAAGTTACTGTTTGAAACAATTTTGACTCTACATTCACTTCTCCCTATTTTCCTACCGCCTCGTCCTATTCTAATGCTGGGAGAGAAGTCACTTTGCCTGAAAATTTAGTTCAGCTTGGACCCTGACTGAATTGCAGAAATTAGATCACAGTGACCTAGTTTGGGTATGGTTAAGTTACTCTCCTTGAGATGCATCTGACCACTTAATTTCATGACCATAGGTGTATACTAAATTTCATGACCATAGGTGTATACTAAATTTCATGACCATAGGTGTATACTAAATTTCATGACCATAGGTGAAATAGGTTTCAAAATATTAGGGTGTAACAAAAGTACAAATGAACACATGAATGAACAAACATACAAATGAACAAACACATGAAACAATGGGCAAATGCTTTCATTTTCCAACTTCATTGGCAAGTCGATACAAATCAATTGCTAGGTTTCATGTACAGGGAAGGATTAGATACGATGAATATACATTACTCAAGAGCAACAGATGTTCTTTATAAATGAGGCACCTGAATGTTTTTTTAGTGACAAATGATCACAAAATTCTGTCAATTGAAAAACGTGCTATAAAAAAAACTTGCTTTAAGGATTCACATTAAAAATGTTTAATCATGCTCTGCCATGATGAAAAAACACAAGGAAAACTCTTGCTTTATCTAATTGTCCTCCCCATAACACCCCTCTATCTTTTAGATAGCCTTTGTACAAAAGTATACATGAACGATGAACCCCCAATGTCTGATAATAGGTACAATAATGCAGAATTGTTGTACCAAAGTTGAATGGTTTTCCTGACATTTTCAAAAACTTTCTTGCACAATTGGAGGGACACTGGAAGTTCTAAGTGGGGAAATGTCCCCTGGACTTACAAGGACAGGAGTAACATCCTATAAGATAATGTATGGGGATGTGCTACCTGTTTGGGTGTTTTTCAAGCCTAGAAGGACATGCACATGGCAGTACATCATTAGGTGTTATGTGTATTTTTGTCCAGTCATTTAATATATATAACTTCTAAATGCATGAATATGGACATAAATGATCTTGTAAACTTTATCGCCTCATAGTTGTGATCTGACTTTGGTTGCACATCTTCCTGAATAAGGATACATTAAGTTTGTACAAGGATTAAACCTACTGTCAATACTCGCATATAAGCTAATACCAACTGCAAACTGCAAAGACCCAGATCTGCCGTCACATAATGCACCAGCAGATCTGGCTCTATGCAGTTTGTAAGGAGTAATCAGTTGAACAAACATCATAGACCCTGATCTGCTGGTGCATTATGTGACGGCAGATCAGGGTCTATGTTGTTTGCATTTGGACACGGCTTATACGCGAGTATAGATGGTACAAAATAATTGCCTACCTTTTCTATGAATGTCTGCTAATCTAAGTATGTCATCTTGATGATAATATTCATACACAGAGGTCCCTATCAACTCCTGTGGAAGGTATCCTAGGGCAACCGTGGCTCTGGAAAATTATAAAAATAGTAAAATGAAATTAAAAACAAGTTATTGGTAAATATTGCCAAATTTGCAGAACTGAAGTCTCCTTCAGGTCATACATGCTGAATGATCTAAACCAATAGCCATTACAACAGATAATTACTGAAAGGTTTAACTTTGGAGTGTTCAATATTCAGTCCTCTTGTATTAATGATCTAGACCAATAGCCATTACAACAGATAATTACTGAAAGGTTTAACTTTGTAGTGTTCATTATTCAGTCCTCTTGTATGAATGATCTAGACCAGTTGCCATTACAACAGATAATTACTGAAAGGTTTAACTTTGGAGTGTTCATTATTCAGTCCTCTTGTATGAATGATCTAGACCAGTTGCCATTACAACAGATAATTACTGAAAGGTTTAACTTTGGAGTGTTCATTATTCAGTCCTCTTGTATGAATGATCTAGACCAGTTGCAATTACAACAGATAATTACTGAAAGGTTTAACTTTGTAGTGTTCATTATTCAGTCCTCTTGTATCAATGATCTAGACCAGTTGCCATTACAACAGATAATTACTGAAAGGTTTAACTTTGGAGTGTTCATTATTCAGTCTCTTGTATGAATGATCTAGACCAATAGCCATTACAACAGATAATTACTGAAAGGTTTAACTTTGGAGTGTTCATTATTCAGTCCTCTTGTATCAATGATCTAGACCAATAGCCATTACAACAGATAATTACTGAAAGGTTTAACTTTGGAGTGTTCATTATTCAGTCCTCTTGTATGAATGATCTAGACCAATAGCCATTACAACAGATAATTACTGAAAGGTTTAACTTTGGAGTGTTCATTATTCAGTCCGCTTGTATGAATGATCTAGACCAGTTGCCATTACAACAGATAATTACTGAAAGGTTTAACTTTGTAGTGTTCATTATTCAGTTCTCTTGTATGAATGATCTAGACCAATAGCCATTACAACAGATAATTACTGAAAGGTTTAACTTTGGAGTGTTCATTATTCAGTCCTCTTGTATCAATGATCTAGACCAATAGCCATTACAACAGATAATTACTGAAAGGTTTAACTTTGGAGTGTTCATTATTCAGTCCTCTTGTATCAATGATCTAGACCAGTTGCCATTACAACAGATAATTACTGAAAGGTTTAACTTTGGAGTGTTCATTATTCAGTCCTCTTGTATCAATGATCTAGACCAGTTGCCATTACAACAGATAATTACTGAAAGGTTTAACTTTGGAGTGTTCATTATTCAGTCCTCTTGTATGAATGATCTAGACCAATAGCCATTACAACAGATAATTACTGAAAGGTTTAACTTTGTAGTGTTCATTATTCAGTCCTCTTGTATGAATGATCTAGACCAGTTGCCATTACCATACCTGCCATATTCCCAGGCAGTGTTGGGGGGGGGGGGGGACTAAAAAATTGTGTTTTGAGGTTCCATGCGGGGGGGGGGGGGAGAGAGGGGGGATGGGGGGCAGTAGTAAATGCACGTGACCTAAAAAAGCAACGTTGTTCAATTGAGAATAAGTTATCTTTTGATTCAAGCCTATATAAAATTATGGGAAATTAAAATCTGATAAAAAAAAAAAAATTACATATGTTTCTTTGAAGCATTTATATACTTACAAACCAAAAACAGTTGGTAAAATAAGCATTGTCCAATATCATCACCACACACATGCTCAGTTTTACAGAGAACTAGACAAGACTGTTTACTGTTTATATTGACTACAGGTTATGGGCATATTTCGTAAAGGTCTCCATCTATCTCTCTAATTTTGCTGTTGTTGTGTTTTTGCTAAGATTACTGAAAATTGTGTTTTTCAAAACACAACCATGTTGGATGGTGGGACGGGTTTAGAATAAAAACATAACATGACACAATGTATTATGGCAGGTATTCTCTAGCTGTTTCCTTTGGTTTGTGAAGATGCATTCATTCATAGATAATCCACCTCTATTGCAAAGCTGATTCGAGTTATCTCACAGCTTCACTCAAGCAAAAACTGTGGAAATTTTTCAGTAGTTCAGGCAATTAAGATCACAGATTTCAATTTCCTCATCTTGATCCCCACTATATTCATGACATAAGATAGCATTTCAATTGCTATACAGCTGCAGCCATTTCCTATTGACGACTCGTGAGAGATATACAAATCATGTTGAGTAACTTCTCCTTATAATTATATAGAAGTATCTATTAAAACTTTGTTGTAGATTTTTGTATTTACACCAATCCTTTGCAAAACCACATAAAACTATCACTCGAAAATGAAATTGCATGTAATAATTTCAAAACAATTAAATAATGGAAGTATGTCAGAGCATATGCAAATATACCACCTGCTTAATGTACAAACCATTCTTACAAACGAGTTGACTTCCTACAGAGGTCTCAGTGAAGTTGATATTTCAACTGTTCCTCTTCAAAGACATGAACATACAATATGTTTTCAAAATCTCTTGCTCCAGATGGAAATAGGAAATTTGCATTAGAGAACTCCATGGCATATTCATAACCTAACTTAAATTTTTTTTGCAACAGTGCTTAATCAACTTGATGTATGTAAAAGACATTGCTATTTCTTTAACAAACTAAAAAGAAAAAATTCATTTCTCATAAACTAATTATAAAGATCAAATGAAAATAAACATTCTAAATTTTTAATGAAAATTCCAAATTTTATTTCATAAGGATGCCAGAAATTTTGGTTTGGAAGTTATTTAATGTATTTGTATGCTACTGTGTGGTAAGCACAATAGATTCTGGATCAGGATGTCAAAGGTTCAAGTCCCACTGTGGTCATAGCTCTTTGCTTTTCTGAGAAAGGCACTTAACCACAACTGCTTGAGTCACCAGCTGTACAAAGGTACCAGCATCGGCCCAGATTAAAAGGCTGCAATAAACTGTCAGCCCATCCAGGGGAAGTCGATATTCTAGGTTGCCATGGAAATGGGAATAAGCTCTAGCTTTTACCATAATGACTGGCCCTTCCATAGCACAATACTGTGAATTCACTATTTTTCATGGATTTCATGGTTGCTGCAAACTACTAATTTCAACACAGAAAACAATGTTCCTTCTGTGAAAAGAAAGGACCTCTCCTATATCTATAAATATAAGTTCCAACAACCTCCCTCCAATGGATACCCAAAAAGAACCTTCCTCTCTTGGATACCCATGAAGAACGTCCCTCCAATGGATACTCATGAAAATCCTCCCTCCAATGGATACCCATCAAGAACCTCCCTCTAATGGATACCCACGAAGAATGTCCCTCCAATGGATAGGCATGAAGAACCTCCCTCCAATGGGTACCCATGAAGAACCTCCCTCTAATGGGTACCCATGAAGAACCTCCCTCCAATGGGTACCCATGAAGAACCTCCCTCTAATGGGTACCCATGAAGAACCTCCCTCCAATGGGTACCCATGAAGAACCTCCCTCCAATGGATACCCATGAAGAACCTCCCTCCAATGGATACCCATGAAGAAAAAAAAAATTAACAGTATTTTTTACCCAAGCTGAAGTAAAGTACAAATGAAGGGTACATTCAGCTATCTCCAAAAACATATATTAAAAATAGCCATAACCAATGTTTGATCATGCCAGAAATGTAAAAAAAAAGTGTTTTGAGATCCCAAGGGGGGTCAGTGCATGTGACCTAAAAAGGCGATGCTGTCTAATTGAGAATAAGTTATTTTTTCAAAAATAAGCCTGTATTAAAAATGAAAATAATGTATTTGTTTTCTTTGAAGCATTTAATATACAGTCATACCTGTCACTAGAGGCCACTCATGGGAAAAGGCAAAACTGGCGTTGCACACAGGTGACCGCTGTACACTGGTTCACCTTTAAAAATTGTTTTTTGAACAAATACCATGCACCGAATATTGTTATTGTTATTATTTTTATTATTATTATTATTACATTATCAAGATTATTTTATGTGCACTGTACAACAAAATCATAATTACGGGTATATGTTGTTCTCTCCCAAATTTATGTTCCACACAAGATTACTGTATCTTGCTCACTTTGATCCATCTTATAAATAAAATCATCACCGACTTAAAAATATACACCAATCTTAGTTTGTTCACGCTATAAAAACAATATCTGGATTAGTCAGTTGCTCAGCTTGCCAAGATCAAAATACAGTCGTCGTATGTGAGAAGCCTGTGATGAACAGAAAATCAAAAGAAGCCGTATATGGCTATTCATTGTGACCATGAACCAAAACTTCACCGGCCTTTACAGATATGTTCTGAATATTGAATAACCCCTGAAACTAATGAAAAGGGATGTAACTCATATCTCTTCTCAAAGACAAACTTTTTTCTTCAGAGACAGCTAGGGATACATTATGCACAGTTAAATATAGTAACTGTCAGGATCATGTGTGCTTTGACTATGCCCAAACTGTCAGGTTCATGTGTGCTTTGACTATGCCCAAACTGTCAGGTTCAAGTGTGCTTTGGCTATGCCCAAACTGTCATGTTCATATGTGCTTCGGCTATGCCCAAACTGTCAGGTTCATGTGTGCTTTGACTATGCCCAAACTGTCAGGTTCAAGTGTGCTTTGACTATGCCTAAACTGTCAAGTTCAAGTGTGCTTTGACTATGTCCAAACTGTCAGGTTCATGTGTGCTTTGGATATGCCCAAACTGTTAGGTTCGTGTGTGCTTTGGCTATGCCCAAACTGTCAGGTTCAGGTGTGCTTTGACTATGCCCAAACTGTCAGGTTCATGTGTGCTTTGACTATGCCCAAACTGTCAGGTTCATGTGTGCTTTGACTATGCCCAAACTGTCAGGTTCAGGTGTGCTTTTACTATGCCCAAACTGTCAGGTTCATGTGTGCTTTGGCTATGCCCAAACTGTCAGGTTCATGTGTGCTTTGACTATGCCCAATCTGTCAAGTTCAAGTGTGCTTTGACTATGCCCAAACTGTCAGGTTCATGTGAAATTTGGCTATGCCCAAAATGTCAGGTTCATGTGTGCTTTGGGTATTCCCAAACTGTTAGGTTCATGTGTGCTTTGACTATGCCCAAACTGTCAGGTTCATGTGTGCTTTGACTATGCCCAAACTGTCAGGTTCAAGTGTGCTTTGGCTATGCCCAAACTGTCAGGTTCTTGTGTACTTCAGATGCTGCCAGGATTTTATCTAAAGGGGGGAGTTTCCCCCTTGTCACCAAAATAAGGGGGAAGTAGAAAAAAAATGAGGGGAGTAGAAAAAAAATGAGGGGGAGGAGGAAACGGCCATCATTCAATATTTACCTAACACATAAATATCCGTCTCTTTCTTCCTTCCTGCTCTATTGAAATCAAAACCTTCAAAAGATGTCTCCTCTAGTTGTATAAGTATTAATCTGTTGATCATTTTTGCGCTTAATTTGTTCCTTATCTGTGTATAAATAATGTTCGGTGTTGAGAACCCCCTTTCACATGTGCATAGCTAGCTAAGCCAGCTTGAACAAGTTGGAAAAATGTTCTTTATGGTTGCTATGTACAATTATCAACAGTTCATAGGTTTTTGTCTCTTTGATATCGCTACTCCAAAATAATATTTTTCACTAACAAGAGCTCTGCCAAAGTTTCACTTTTTTGAATCAGTGCTTTGCTGACTACTACATGTATGCCATATTTCTTATCTGTTCCACAATTTTGTATTAGAGTTTTAAGTCCATCAATACCATACTCAGCTTGTTCAGACAGTTATTCTGATCAAAAATAAATATCCTTAGTTTTTAATTTCTTTTTAGATTTTTATTTATTCAATTTATCTTAACCCTTAGAGTGCTATATAGTTTTGTAGCACAAGATTCCTCAAGACGGAATTGTTTGAGAAAAGAAATGAAAAATTGCACTCTACTTTTAAATTGCCTGTACTTTATTTAGGCTTAGTATTCTGCCCTTTTGACATTTAATTACAAAGGACCGCTTAGTAGGGGGTTGACCGGCATGCCGTCTGTTTTTGTCCATCCAGCATGTATATCGGACTCGTATTCAACATCATTTTCAGGTTCAAAATTACTTACTGGTATTTCCAGTAATACTTTCCAGGCTCCAATAATCTCATATACTTCAAAACTTTAAAAATCATTGTCATCATCACTATCATCAGCCAGTATTTGCCGAACAATCGTCATCTGAAGCTGAACCATGCTGGGAGTCAGCCATTTTGGATTTTCTAGGGGCCCTTACTTGAAACACGCATTTGTAAAAGTTCATTCATGAATGCAAGGTTCAACATCGACACTGCTTGTTCCAGGGCCCAATGCGCCAATCAAATTTAGTTTAACAAGTGTTCATGTCAAGCCAAAGTACTCAGATGTATGAACAGTTGCCTAAGACCGATAACGAGACAAGCGCTACGAGACTTCTACTGGCGGCACGACTTATGCCATGACAGGCACTTTAAAGGTTAACAGTCAAATAAAAATTGTATACTGCGCAGAGTACATTTTTATGTGTGCGACTTTAAACTAATTTGCGGGAGTTCTCGCGCATCACTGCTTTTCAAGTGCGCGAATTCGTACAAATTCTGCGTGGTTTGCACACTCGCGCACCCTGGCAGCATCTCTGAGTGCTTTGACTATGCCCAAACTGTCAGGTTCAAGTGTGCTTTGACTATGCCCAAACTGTCAGGTTCAAGTGTGCTTTGGCTATGCCCAAACTGTCAGGTTCATGTGTGCTTTGACTATGCCCAATCTGTCAAATTCAAGTGTGCTTTGACTATGCCCAATCTGCCAATTTCAAGTGTGCTTTGGCTATGACCAATCTGTCAAGTTAAGGTATGCTTTGCTATGCCTAAACCAGATTTACATACTGTTTCAATGGGAGTTCATTTCCAAATGCCTTTCAACTTTGGTTCAATGACATAAGCAAATAATATTCATGCTGCATATGATCTGAAAACTTTACGGCATTGATAAAAAAAAATGTAATCATGGTTTATTAGAAATTTATACTTGCTTCATGAACATTTTCAAAATAATTAGATACTATTGCTCAGTAGTCATGTTTTGAGAGAGCTTCCAAAAGTCAGGAAAACTGTATACTCTGACAATTCCCTTACTTCTCTCTATTATGTATTAAGAACCATTCCATACTTACTCCTGATCAATAAAAGTAAATTTCCCATCTATTGTATGCCGAGATACAAACTCCAATGGCTGAGAATGTTCATTATCAGCACCACTAATACCACTGTCCTGACAGTCCTGTTGTCTGATTTGTCCAACTGCAACTAAACAACTAAGATTACAATTATCTTCAGAGTCTTCTTGGTCACTACTATTTAACTTGGACATAGGCCAAGACTTTAAATATCCAGTACAATGAATCAACACATAGGACTTCCGATCTGTAATAAAAAAAAAATACATCTGATAATGATTCTTTTAAGTTTGTTTCAGAAATGTGAAAGATCTATTATATTTGTTCATTACAGTACCTCTCTTATAATAACTCCAATAAGCCCGATTTGTATATTTTGTGAAAAGTGGAGGGTGGGCTTATTAATGGAAACAGCTTTCTTAGCAAAAAAAAAGCACCAAATTAATGTGTACAAATGTCAGAAAGACTTATAACAAAGCATGGTCTTATTAAAGAAGAAATATGGTAGTATGTTAAAGAATTACAAGCTTTTGTATTTACTACAAAAACAATTCATGAATTGGCCATTTGAGAATACATGGAGTTATATTTCATAGCAAATGGTAAAGCCATTTATATTTGTAGCTCTATGATTTGGGGGTGCATTTATTTCAAACTAAGCAATGCAACTTAGTCACTGCTGAACCTATTAGTATGTTTATTTCCTATAAGCAGGTGGATTCAGCAGTAAATAGTCACTTAGATTCTTACTGCTTAAGTGATGAGATGTAAACAGATCATTTATATTTTCCCAATGCACAGGTAGTCTTGTGCCTGCCTTTAATTTGCCTGTTCTCAAAGTGGGCATGAAATAGCTCACCTGCTTATATAACTTACAGCTGACAATTTCACTAACCAATCTTATGTAGCCCTTTTTGTAATTTTTTGTACCCTACAATTTTTCACACACCATCTATCCATAAAAATCATAATAAATGAAATGTATCATAATTAATGAAATGTATCATAATGTTTTGTACACAGAACTTTGTATTTTTCATCAAATCCTTTAAATTTTCCCACAGAAAAAGGTTCTACTGATAAGATTTACATTTGCAAAATAAGACTGAAAATATTGCAGAATATGTTACCAAAAAAGAATATAAGATTAATAGGGGCATTTAAAAAGTTCTAAATTTTAGTGCACTGTACAACAAATGTCTTTATTAGCAACCAGTACATAAGTGCATCCCCTGAAAGTACTCCCCATGTACATCTGCACACTTTCTCAAACTGATTATCCAATTATTAAATGCCATTTTGTATTCACTTTTGAGTATGTTATTCATACATTGGAAAACTACTTTCAACTGCATGAAGGCTTTCAAATAGTCTGCCCCTCAGTGAATGCTTAATAAAGGATTCAGCCAAATATCACTTGGAGCTAAATCAGGGATGTATGGAGAATATGGAAAAGTTTGGATGCTGTGCTTCTTCTGGAAGTCTGTCACGATGGCAGATTTATGTACTGGTGTGATGTCATGGGGTAGATGGATAATTTGGGTACCACTGCATGGATGGATGAATTGGTAGTGTTCCACAACTTTTGGCAACACTTTAGAGGCATAAAAAAAAGTCCAGTGACACAAGCAGAGTAAGGCACAGGTACCTGGACAAATTAGCCTTTTGCATTTAAAAATAATGCATATAAAACTCGCCTGACAGTACGACTATAGAGAGCGAGTTGTGATTTCTGCTTGTTTTTTCCAAAATTTGTTATTTTCAAAATCCAAAATTTGTTATTTTCTCTTGAATTAGGTTCAAAAAGGTACATCCTTGTTTCATCACCTGTGACAATCTAATTAAAATGTCTCTGGTGACTCTTTTCATATTTGGCGAGTAGCTGTTTGGCGATATAAACCTGAGTCTGTTTTTCATCAGATGTCAACAAATGCAGAACCCATTTTGTACAAACCTCTCCAAGCTTCAAATTATTCATCAATATATGAAAAATAGCTGATGAAATAATGCCTGTGATAATAGAAACATCATCCATTGTGTATCAAGCACCTTCAAAAATTGCCTTCTTCAAAGCAACCACTTCCTGCTCACCAATCGCAATGGCCTTCCAGAACATGGGTCATCTTTCATGGATTCGTGACCATCTTTAAAACCATGAAACCACCTCAAAGTTGTAGGATATGACAGAGAAGTACATTCGTAAACAAATTCCAAGTTCGCCTTGATTTCAATTAGAGTGTACTCTAAGAGCACCTGGATTTTACAGTATACTCTTTGCTCAGTAGCAGCATTGTTCTCCTTCTCTTGACATTTTTATGTCACCGTCATTTACCTATATTACATCACATGCATATGTCAGCATGTGTCTGCACATGCAGCTGCAGATCATTTTAAAGAACGTTATTTTGTCTATCGATTGGCATTAAATTTATTGACAGGTTTGAAGAAACAAAAAAGTTATAACAAAATATTCACAACGTTTCTAATATCCCTAATATAATCAAATACAATGAAGTTGTTTTGTTGTGTTTTATCTCTGTATTATTTTTCAGCCTCATATTTTGATGTGTTATAATTGAATCAACGAGAGAATGGTAACAAGCTCAGCCAATCGGTTGTATTCAGGATTCAAAACCTTCACTCTCCTTTATTCATCCTCCTAAAAGATCATACACAGGTAAAGACAGGTAATTTCGGTCACCTGACTACAGCCAATGCGTGTGAACTGTTGGACTCTATGATATCCTCCAATAGACAATAAAACTGAAAACAGATCATTCTCAATCGGCTTTGAATTGCTGGTTATGGTTTTTTCCCAATATTGTAAGGTAACTTAGGATAGTGTGAAAATTGAGGCGACTGAACATTGGGTACAGATGGTCACATGGCGGGTAAAACTTGGTCACATGGCGGGTACATTCTGTTAGTTGTATTTTTGTCTAAAATATTCCCAAATAAAGCCAATTTTGAGCATTAAAAGTAAAATTACAAAAGGCATACCTACCAAACTTATGGACAGTGTTGAAGTGTTTGGGGGGGGGGGGGGAGATGGGGGGGGGGAGACTAAAAAGATGTATTTTTAGTTTGCAAGGGGGGGGGGCATTGCAAATAACTGTAAATTCTAATTTGAATCAGAGAAAGTCTAATATTTGCTTTCTCTGAAGCATTTCATACACTTTCAAGAAGAAAATATTTGGTACACTTAGCATCACCGTACACACACAAATGTGCACATAATCACAAACACACAAACATTAAATAAAAGAAATATACCAAGTTTCTGTCTTTAAAATCCACTGGACAGTGGAATACAATCTTAATTAGATGCAGTTTTTGCTGCTCTCAGTAGCTCAGTAGGGGGTTTGAAGGTGATGCAAGTGTCATTAGACTCCATCTTTGCATTCATCAAACACTGGCATACTGGTGTTGAAACCTCCCCGAAGATCTTGTTGAAATTTTCTCAGTAAAGAAAATGATCTTTCAGAATTTGCACTGCTGTGATTGAGTGTCAGGTATGCAATGGCCACACTAGTTAGAATGTTAATATATGTTAGTTAGTTTGTACATTATCCTGATGCTGGGAGGTGTTACTATCTTGACGGCTGTCATACACTCCGGAATGACTAATGTTGATATGGTGTTTGCAGCGTGTACAAAGAATAAAATACTTCCCCTTGCTGCTGCACTTCATAAAGTCAAACTCCATCAACCAGAAGTTCTAAAACTTAGTTTTTCTTGGCTTTGCTTGCTTCGCCAATGGCTCATTCTTCCCTGAATCACAGTTGTGTTTCAATACTTTGCCTTAAAAAATGAATCACACTTCCACAGTATTCCAACTACCAAAATAATATATGGAGTAAAATCTGACTTCAAAGAAACACTGCTGCTGATCATGAATTAGCCAATTATCATTAAAGAAGTTGGCTTATTATCAATATTTGTTTCTTTGATTTACCTAACTTCAAACGAATAGTACTTTACCTAGGCAAATTAGCCTAATGGGTTCCCCCACAAAGAATTCTTAATACAACATCACCATCGCTAAATTTGTTAGTCAGTTCAGTAATCTGTGCAAGGGTGGTTGTTTATTGCTGACTTGCTTTAAAACCTTTTAATCACCTCTATGACACTCAACTGTATAAACTGCCCTGAGGTGAGTTTAGTTTCCATAGCATTAAGCATGGCTGTTTTACTGTTTGTAAAAGTTATGGGCACATATCATGGTGTCAAAAATGGTCTCTCTCTGTCTTTTTTTTAACTAAGATTGCTGAAAATTTTGTTTTCAAAACATGACTTGTGTTGGGAGTTTGGGAGTTAAAAATTGTATTTTGTGCATGGCTCATGGTGTTCTGGCTGGTATGGAAAGGATGTGATAAATTGGATCCTCATTAACAGGCATGCATCTCACTCATATTCAAACTCATCTGAGATCTTGATGAAACAAGCTTATAGAGCAAGTATGATCAAAATCTGTTCAGAAATATGACCTCTACACTGTTCACAAATTCAGCCAATCAGATGCACCTGATTAATATGCATGGTTGTCGCTCATGATCAAACTCATTTGAGATTTTGATGATAAAGCTTACAAACCATGTCTAATATAAATCTGATTAGAAATATGGCCTCTGGAGTTTTCACCAGCCCAGCCAAATCAGATGCAAGATCACCTCACTAATTTGCATGGATTATATCTACCATAACATGATGTGTCATTCAAAAAACATGTTTTTTTACTCCAAAACCAGCCCACGTGGTCATGTTTCAAATAACATGATTTTCAGTAATCTTAGCAACAAGAAAAAAACAACAGAGAAAGACCTTTCTTTACCACCACCATATATGCCCATAACCTGTGTAAACAGTAAACAGTCCTGCTTAGTGCTCATGTAAAACTATCCTCAGGGCAGTTTGGACAGTTGACTGTCATAGAGGCATTAAAACGTAAGGCAGTCTGAGATAAACAACCACCATTTCACAGATTATTTAACAGGCTATGAGCATTGCTGTGGGAGAACCCAATAGGCTAATTTTCATAGGTAAAGTACACTAAGTGGAACAACTCAGGCAATTCATTTGAAGTTAGGTAAATCAAATAGATGCATGTTGAAGAACAAAATTTATTACAAATCACTGCCTTAAATGATAATGTTTAAGCCATCTTTATTAAAGATTATTGGCAAGTTCGTGATCAGCAGCAACATTTCTTTGAAGCCAGATTTGACTCCGTATATAGAATGCAAAACATAATTATTTTGGTAGTCAGAATAGTGTACAAGTGTGATTCAATTGTCAAGGCAACATGTTGAAATGCAGCTGTGATTCAGGGAAGGATGAGCCATCTGTGAAGCATGCAAAGCCCAGCAAAACTAAATTTCAGAACTGTTGGTTGACAGAATCTGACTTTGAGAAGCACAGCAGCATGCGGGAGCATTTTATTCTTTGCACATAGTGCAAACACCATATCGTAATAAGTCATTCTGGAGTGTATGACATCCATCCATATAGCAACACCACCCAGCATCGGGGCAATGCATGAATGCAGAGCTCAATCCTGAAAGTAATTAATATGTTTAAGCAATTGACAGACCATGTCACAAAAGTTGAAGCATTTTTTCTGCAATTAAGTTGCAGAACAGAATCTGTTGTTTTGCAGTTGCATATATTTTTCAGACCTGCATGTTTGACACTCCCTCACAGCAATGCAGATGCAGAAAAATCATTTTCTATGCTTAGAAAAATTTAACAAGATCATTGGAGAAGTTGAACACAAGTTTCTAATGAGTGCAAAGATGAACACAAATGACACCTGCATTACCTACTGGACTATTGAAAACAGAAAAGACTGCATCTCATTAAGACTGTATTCCACTGTCCAATGGATTTTAAAGACAAAAATTCGGTGTATTTTTTATTTAATGTCTGTGTGGTTGTGATTATGTGAGTGTGAGCATATGTGTAGTGATGATATTTGACAATGCTATGTCTACCAACTATTTTTTATTTGTAAGTATATCAAATACTTTAAAGAAAACAGATATATTATTTTCTTTGATTCAAATTTGAATTTTCAGCTATTTTCTATAGACTTACATGGGCAGATAATTTATTCTCAATTGTATGACATCACTTATTTTTTGGTTATACACATTGACCCCCGGTGACCTAAAAACAAACTTTCAGAGTCTCAAACCCCCTCCCCAAAACTGTCTGGGAGATTGGCAGGTATGATGGATGCCGCTCATAACTAAAGTCATCTGAGACCTTGATGATATAAACTTACATTCCAAATCCAATCAGAAATATAACCCTCTCGAGTGTTTACAAGCTTAGCCAATCAGATGCATGATCATCTCATTAATATGCATGGATGTTACTCATAACTGAACTAATCTGAGGTCTTCGTGATATAAGCTAACATAACAATAAAATCTAATCAGAAGCATGGCCTCTTGGGTCTTCAGAAGCTCATCCAATCAAATGCTCATAACTAGACTCATCCGATATCTGGACATAAGCTTACATACAAAAATCTGATCAGAAATATGGCCTCTAGAGTCTTCACAAGCTCAGCCAATCAGATGCATGATCACCCCTCATTAATGTACATGGATGTCACCAACATATATACTCGCGTATAAGCCGGGTCCAAATGCAAACAACACAGAGCTTGATCTGCCAGTGCATAATGCGCTGGCAGATCAGGGTCTATTTTTTTGTTCTACTGATTAGTCCTTACAAACTGCATAGACCCAGATCTGCCAGCACATTATGTGATGGCATATCTGGGTCTATGCAGTTTGCAGTTGGTATTAGCTTATATGCGAGTATATACGGTAATAATCAAACTCATCCAAGATCTTGATGAAAGAAATTCACATAAAAAAAGGGTTCAAAACCTGGTCACAAATATGGTCTCTGTGTTCACAAGCTCAGCCAATCAGATATATGATCACCTCATTAATATGCTTGGATGTCACTCATAAACTGAACTCATCTGAGGTCTTCATGATGTAAGCTTACATACCTAATCTATTCGAAATCTAATCAGAACTGAAGTCTCAATAGTGTTCACAAACAAGTGTTGACAGATGGACAACGCACAATGGACGATGAACAAAATGCCATACCATAACCTCACTTGACCTCTGGCCAGGTAAGCTAAAAACTTAAGAAAGAATGTACAACAAAAGTACAATGTATATACAAAGTTAGCCCCCCTTAACCCCCTCCCCAGAGGGATGTTGCTATGAAGCCCACTCCAAACTGTTGCCCAGGACCTAGGAAGAAATAATAGTTGAGATGCAGTGAGACTGTAGAGGTGTATATGCTTTTATACGTATGGACACCAATGTTGGGGACAGTATGACCACTCTCATCTACTTCATAGTGGTAAGTAATAAAGTATATATTACTTCTGCTTTGATACTGTCCATTTATGCCCTTTCAATCAATTTACATGTTGTTTGGTTTCCCCCATCCCAAATCCAATCTTCTTTTACTGGGTCAGTACACACAGGTGCTTGATTTTTAAAAACAAAAATACACAAAGGATTTATGATGGGTGATAACATGCCAACCTAGACCTTAAGGTTTTTAAAGCAGCAAACTGACTTAATGTCAAAAAAATAAAGCATTTTAGAATACCTCAGTGACATTGAAAATTCTGAACAACTAGTGCTGGCTTGTTTTCCATGCACTGAAGATAAAGTCAAATTTGAAATAAGCTCAACATACAACAGTAATGACTGATTGTAGTAAACAATTTTATTTACTGTTTCACATTTCCAAAATGGAGGAACACACAATTTATGTACGATACTTCATAAACTGTCAATTTGTTGCCAAAATTATATCCAAATACCATTGGCTGAATTGTTAAATGTCTAATACAATATGTAAATTACTGTCAATCATACCATGATTTCTGACTTCTAGATTTGGTAAGTTCTGACGTATTCAACAAATTCAGTTGTCAAAAAAGTGTGGGCACTCACCACATTTCAGAATTGCCAAGATCACTAGGGCGCTTTCAACGGATTTGTTACTTACACCTAATATGTATCATGCAAGCATTTGCATCATCAGATGGTACAAACAACCAAACAACATGGTAATGTGAATTACCAGTATGGGCACAGATATAGTCCATACCGTTGGACCACAAATTTTGCATTGTAATTTATCAACAGTAACAGGAGGGGCAGGAGGAATTTCTGACCATGGGCTGATCATCCTCCCACTCAAGAGTATTACACTGTATGACTATGAAACTAAATATTCCTATGATCACTCACTTGGCTGACATTGGCTGAATAACCAAATAGCAGTTGCGCAAGTAATCTGGATTAGTAATGGTGATCGATTTGATAGTAGACTGGCAACATTTGTACTATAAGATGAAAGGCCTTAAAAGCTAATAAAATTATGATTTTAAATGCCAAATTACCTAGTTTCTTTTTTCCCCGACAAAAATCTAAATCAAGGTCTTTTTCAGATTTAATATTGAGAGAATCTGAAGAAGTGTTCCCCCAACACCTCATCTGACAGAAGAATGATCGTCGTGCTCCAGAGCATAAATGAGTTGGTCTCTGTGGCAACTCTGTCTTCACAGGCTGTAATGCTGAATAAAAACAAACAAATTCAGTAAATGTTTGTCGCTGCCTATAGTGTCAGATCACCAATAGTATAAAATGATAAAATCTGACCCTGACTTTTGTCACAGAATTGTAGAGATACTGGGCACACATGAAAAGTAACCAAATTTCATGACCCTATCTCAAAAGGCATAAATAATAATAATAATAATAATAATAATAATAATAATAATAATAATATAATACTAATAATAATAATAACAACAACAACAACAATAACAGACTTTATTTATTCTTTATGGCCTGTAGAGCTAAAGGCTCATCTCACACAATGTGGAGATATATTAAAATGCACTATATCTATATTATGTACAATTGAATACATGAACTACACAAGATAAGTATTATTATGAATTGGAAGTAAGAAAATACAGCAAGCTCATAAAAAAAAATGTAAAATTATATCTGGGGTTAAACAGAACGTCTTACATTCGTGTTTTACAACAGCAAGGGTTGTTCAATATTTAATATCATTAGGTAAAATCCTCCATATTAAAACACCTTTGTATGTGAAACTATTTTTAAACATTCAAGTTTTGTGTTTTGTACACTTGGTCGATTTATAGTACCGTATATACTCGTGTATACGCCGGGTCCAAATGCAAACAACATAGACCCTGATCTGCCATCACATAATGCGCCAGCAGATCAGAGTCTATGTTGTTTGTTCTACTGATTAGTCTTTACAAACTGCATAGACCCAGATCAGCCGGCACATTATGCAGTGGCAGATCTGGGTCTATGTAGTTTGCAGTTGGTATTGGATTTTTACGCGAGTATGGACGGTATGTTTTCTAATAATTGATATAGGCTAGTGGTCACCAAGATCTATACAAGGTACTTAAATATGCTTAAGTAAAGATTAGAGCAAAAGCACAGAAAAATGGAAAAAAATTAAATTTATTGTCTGCTTCCAATGATGCTGCTTGCAGCCCTAGTAACAAATGACTAAACAACGCCTGTGACCTTGACATCTGAACTGTTAACCACTCCATTATTCTTCTAACATGTGAACAATTTTATAACAATAATGTATGGAAACAAAAGATATACCCCTTTCATACAGATCTTAACAATTTACCATGAAAAACTAAACAGAAGTTCACACTGTGATTATGACCTTTGACACCTGGATCCATCATACCCAAGGATACACCATGTATACTGGTGAATCTGGTTAAAAGTCTAGTTGGTTATTGTAACGGCACTTTTAACACATTATTGGTAATATCATGATGTGGAAATAGGATATAAGTGCTTTTCTCAAGGACACACAGAAGCAGCCAACCCAGGGCCGGCTTGCGCATGTATCAAACCTACAAAAATATATCCCTGCCACATCTATTGAAGGGACATAATTAAAAGCTTTTCACAAGAGCAGCAAGCCAGTGATTTTTTTGGTGCTTTCATGATTTTATATAATAATGCAATAGTCTGAATCATTATTATTGCTATACTTTTAAAAATAGACTCTCTCCAAGGGACTGATGCTACTAGCCAAAAATAATTTCCAGGAATTTAAGATAAGTCTGTTTCTTCCTTTTAACTGCTGAGGTTCCACTCTACAGTTCTGTACTTAGCACAGGGTTTTGATTTTTAAAGAAAGAGAATTTCCCAGATTTCCTCACAGGTATTCTGGTTATTTAAAAAAAGACCCTGTATATCTTATATGTTGTTAAAAGAACTTAATTCCCTTTATTTTGGTGCATGATTGATGGGTGTAATTTGGGTTGGTGGGTAAACAGCTTGGCCTTACTTCAGATGTACATCTCTCAAAAGACTGCTAGCTCTGCTTAGTCATTTTTACTTCCTGAGCTTCAGTTTTTAAGAAGAAGTCATTTGAAGGTTTTTCTATTTTAAGCAACAGCAGCAATATTTGATGGGGGATCAGTATTTTTTGAACAATTTAAAAGATCTTAATGCCAGGATGTTCTGTCAAATTTGGTCAAATGCTGTTGAGAGGTTTTTGAGAAGGAGTTGTAAATGGCAATAGTGAACAGATGATGCATGACAGATGATGGGTGACTGATGACATATGACAGATAAAGGATGATGAACCATATCATAAACTCACTTGACCTTAAAGCCAGTTGAGTTAAAAACCTGAAGCATGCTGAGTAACTGACACTACTCTTTGGGAGAATAATTATCATTTAATTTTTATTTTTATGACCCTCCATATGGGAGACTAATTATCACTTACTTTTTGGAATTAAATTTTTATATTTATGACCCACCATATGTGGAGACTAATTATAACTTACTTTTGGCATCTATAAGCCTCTCTCTGGGAGACAGGTCAGAAGAAGAAAACTGTTCCTTGACTTTGTTAATGTCCCTGGGATGAAGATAGTCAAACAGACACTGACCAATAAGATCCGACTGAAAGGAAAACAGACACTGACCAATAAGATCCGACTGAAAGGAAAACAGACACTGACCAATAAGATCTGACTGAAAGGAAAACATTTAAACATTAAACAATTAAACTCCCTGGAGAACTTAACTACATCAAATATATGTATCAGCAAACACTTGTATAACTTGATTTGTGTTTGTAAATCATATATACCCCTATTGCAGACCAAAATCAAAACACTGATAACTAATACTGAGGTTAGCTGGTCAGTGAAGAGTGGAGTGATGAAGAAAGAGGGCTGTGTACATTTAAGGCTTTGCCGTATCTCATGAAATGGCCAACAGTAAGTTACATAACAATCCTCACTTTAGTCTGAGACAGACAGACAACAGATGAAGGCATAATCAGTAGAGCTAACAAGAGGTCCAAGTGTAGCTGAGATATCTGACATTATCTTCCTAATAGCCAAATGTAAGAACAGTTGACCAAGAAATCTGGGTTAGTAGGATGCTTTCTGTAGCAATTTCTTCAAATTCTGTTGACTACACAGTTTACGAAAACAACTATGTCAAGGTTTCTCTATTTTGTTTGTATCTTCATCCATATTTGATGACAGATCAGCATCATTTGTAGAATACTTAAATACCTTTATGCCAGGATTCTTTACATCAATACTGGTTCAATTCTGTCGAGTGCTGTTTGAGTAAATGTAATTTTAATTACGGAAAGAGAAGCCGTATTTAAAGACAGACTGGCATCAATTGTAACAATGAAAGGGTCTTCACGCTAGGAGGCTTTCTCTTAAATTTAGTCGAATGAGAGTCTGATACGTAATTTCTCCGCAATTTTTCGTTGACTTGCTTTTTTAAAACAGTCATGCAAATATCCTTTGGTCTTCAAGTCCTCATTCTCATGCTTCCTGTGAAATTGTCGAATTCTGTCAAGTGTTTGTTTGAGACCTTGATGCCAGAATGCTCTCTGTAAAAACAAGTGCAAATCTGTCAAGCAGTTTTTTGAAGAAAAGTTGTAAATAACAATTGCAAATTGGCGGCAATGGATGAGAGATGACGCATGACAGACGAAGGACCATACCATAAGCTAATGTATGGCCAGGTGAGCTGTAGAAAAAAACAAGAGTACCGTGAATGACACTTTATATGCCCACCTTTTGTTCAATTTATCCGCTATGTAGGCACTAGTAGAGCATGGTTGACTCTGAAGATTATTGACCAATGGGTTTCAATGACCTATACCTTTCGACAAGGTATGCAGTCTTGAACTATTTTACTGTGCAGAAACCATTATTGTCATATTAGACTTACCATGACTGAGACCTCTGACCTCTGTACCCCTGAATCTATAGGTTGCTTTGTTACCCTAAATGCAAGCCATACACAAAGTTTGGTCAAGAAACTTGCTCTAGAACAAATGTTATTCTGCAAAACTCATTCTTTTACAATGCCCCTGACCTTGGACCTTTAGACTACTAAATCAATAGGCCTCTTCCATACCTTAACTGCAAACCCTCCACAAACTTTGGTCAAGATGCATAGTCTAGAACAAAAGTTATTATGCAAAATACATTTCTTCTTTCAGTCAGTGACCTCAACCTTTAGACCCCAAAATAAATAAGCTTCTTTCTTGCCCAATATGCAAGTCATCCACAAACTCTGTTGAAGGTACATGGTTGAGAACTGAAATTATTGTGTAGAAACTATTTCTCTTTAGTCACAGTGAAAAGTGACATTTGAACTTTTGGGCCCTGTTCTTCCTTACCCCAAGTGCAAGCCATCCAAAGTTAATTCTTGTGCAGACATTATTTTTCTTCTTACAGTCACAGTGACGATGACCTTTCGATCCTGAAATTGATAAGTTCTTCCTTACCCCAAGTACAAGACATCCACAAATTTTTGGTAACTGTAGATGGTGAACTCGAGTTATTGTGCAGAAACCATTTTTCTTCTTTCAGCCACAGTGACCTTGACCTCTGACCCCAAAATCGAACGGCTTCTTCATTATCGCAAGTGCAAGCCATCCACAAAGTTTGGTAACTGTAGATGGTGGAGAACTTGAGTTATTATGCAGAAACCATTTTTCTTCTTTCAATCACAGCAACCTTGACCTTTGGACACTGAAATCAATAGGCTTCTTGCTTACTCACAGTGCAAACCAATAATAAAGTCTAGTAACTGTTAAGGCTGCAACGTTTACCAACATTTCTAAAAAATGTATATGGACACAAAAACCGACATATGTAGTGGGGGGGTAGGGTTGGGGGGGGGAGGTAAAACTAATTTTAATGATGCAATACTTACCTGTTGCTATTGTGTAGCTAACTTTTCCAGGACAGAAATTAACCTTGTCTGTATGATAAGAATTCATCCTCACACAGGGTGACTTTCTAGAAGGTTTCAGAAGTATGGCCTATGATCCGGTGGCCAGTAGTCTTCATCTTTTTAAGGACGAAGACCATTAGTGGGACATCAGTGCAGAGGGAATCTGGCAATAGCAACAGGCAAATATTGCATCATTAAAATTAGTTTTATGCGACCTCCCCATTACATTTTAATATCAGCTATACGGTTACCTGTTCTGTTGCTATTGCACTGCTGAATTTGCCAGTTCAGTGGGAGGCTGATGACCCCCCAAAAACCGGAGAAAAAAAACAAGGAAATACTGACCCTTACGGTAGGAGTGTCAACTACAGTAAGCTGGTATTCCCTTGGGGCACTTTTGTGCCATGACAATAGACCCTAAAGAAAAAATGCCTTTGCTTTGATGCACCAAGGAACAAAGGTAAAAGGAGGAGAAGGCAGTGTGAGGATGCCAAAATGTGGCATTCATCACATCCTCCAACGACAAATGAGTTAGATAGGCCCATGAGGTAGCAATGGCACGAACCTCATGTGCTTTAATCTTCATGAAGGAAAGGTCCCTCTCGGTAAGGGACTGATAAGCTCTCTTGATAGTTAATGCAATCCACCTCAAAACAGTGGAAGCTGAAATATTAAATGAACCCAAAAAAGGGAGGAAAAGACACTCTTACCCTTTCTTGTCCCTTTAGAGGCTGTCAAATAGAAACTTAAAGCCCTAACGGGGCATAAAAGTTGATCTTGATCATCCCCAGCATAGATATGGCTGAGACTGGGGATCTGTATAGGGAGCGGAGCTACCAATGGAAGCTGGTTTTTTGCTAAAAAACCTGGTTGACAAAGGAGAGAAACAGACTCATAGTTGCCACTGAACCACAGACAGCCTGGTTCTATGGGTAGGTCATGAAGCTTGCTCCTACATCTCATGCACACCAAAGAGAGCAGGAAAACAATCTTGAGAATAAGGTTCTTGAAAGAAACTTCACTCAAAGGTTCGAAGGGGGGCATTAGAGAGTGAGACACTTGTCTCTGTAGCTCGAAATACCTAATCAGATTGGCAATATGAGAATCTGAACCATCTGCTGGACCTTTAGAAACTTTGAGTGTGTTGAATAGGGCTGCCCTATAGCCCTTGATGGTAGAAACCGAGCATCGTTTCTCTTCAAAAAGGAACAGACAAATATCAGATACTTCACTCATAAAGGGACAGCTAGGATTAATACGTTTCCTCTTGCACCAATCACAAAAGATTTTCCACTAGACATAACAGTCCTTGGATGTAGAGTGTCTCCAGGCTTGAACGATACACTCAACAACTTTGCTCGAAAAACTTGTTCTGGCAGAGAGATTGTTTGAGATGAGCCAAGCATGAAGATGGAGAAATCTGGGGGCTGTTGTGTTGGATAGAGTCCGGGTTGCGACAGGAGGTCCCTCCTCTGGGGTAATGTCTTAGGTTGGTCTATCAGCAGGTTGAGAAGATCGTTGAATCACGATCGCTGGGGCCACAGAGGGGCTATCAAAATGTGCTGAGCAGTGGAGGTCCTTACTTTTTGAAGTACCTGTTGAATCATCCTGAAGGATGGGACGGTGTAAGCAAACAAATGATCCCACTTGAGGCTGAAAGCATCCACTGCCCAGGCTCTCTGATTGAGAAATGGGGAAACGTAAAAGGGGAGTTTGTTGTTTAGCCTTGTCACAAACAAGTCCTCCAGTGGCGTCCCGCAAAGTCTGAGCAGGGAATCTGCTAAGGATTGGTGTAGAGACCATTCCATGAGAACTATCTTCCCCTTCCTTGACAGACAAATTCAGAGGGTAATCCCTTTCAAGGTTACCCAGCTAAGGAGGTTCAAAACCTCCATGCAGAAAGAAGGTGCATGTGTGCCTCCTTGTCTCCTGAGGTACACTACCACTGACATGTTGTCAGAGGAGACCATCATGCAGCGACCTCTTATTTTGTCGACACACAGCTGTAGGGCTAAGCACATGGCCCTCATTTCCAAATTGTTGATGTGGAGGACAGATTCTTTCCGTGACCACAAACCCTGAAGAATCAGTCCTTCCTGCTCCAGATGAGTGCCCCACCCTGAATCAGACATGTCTGCAAATTGATAGAAGTGGGGTTTGGGGGTGTGCATGGGGACTCTGGCCAGAAACCGGTCCCGATTTGGCCACCAAATCAGGTGATGGCAGAAATCCTGACCTAGAGAAATCTGAGCATTCATAGGATCCCTGTGTGGTTTCCAGTTTGCCAGAAGGAGAAACTGGAGAGGGCGCAAGTGCAATCTGTCAAGGGGAACCAGGTCTGCTGCCGAGTTCAAGGTCCCCACAAGAGAAAAAAATCAACGAGCTGACAATGCGGCCGGGCACTCAGCACCTCCAACAGGGTCAGGATCTTGTCTACTCTGTCCCGCAGGACATGGACTAATCCTCTGATCATGAGGAAATTCACCCCCATGTGCATGAAATCTTGAAATGGAACCAGCACCGATTTCTCTAGGTTGAGTAAAAGGCACAGTTTGGTCACCATGGATCAACTGAGAGCCAGATCTTGTCTGAGGAATTCTAATCTGCCATTATGTGGGTGGCAACTATTCCCATGACTCTGGTAAACACTCTGGATGCAGAAGCTAGACCAAATGGCAGAGCACGAAATTGGAAGATCTCTCCATCCAAGCAAAACTGGAGGTACTTAATGTGAGGAGGAAAGATTAGGATGTGGAAGTACACATCCTGAAGGTTGAAGGAGACCGCTCAGTCACCGGGCCTTATGGCATTCTGGACTGAGGTTGTGGTCTCCATATTGAAAGGTTCCTCCTGCAAAAATTTTTTTAGGGTGGAAAGATCGATAATGAGACATAACTTCCCACCCTTTTGGGGAAAGCAGAAAATCTGGGAGTAGAAAGCCAGAGACTGGTTATTGAACACCCTCTCTACTGCACCCTTCTGCAGAAGGGAGTGCACCTCTTCCTTTAATTGTGCCAGATTCAACTGGTGAAACCACATGGGGGCCCTGACCTGAGGAGGAAGTTCCCAAACTGATGCAGGTATCCTCCATTTATGATTGAGAGGACCCAACCATCACCCGTTGTACTTGACCAAGCCTCTGAAAAGAGGGATAGTCTAGCACCTATGGGAGTTAATGGAAGAGGGACACACCACAGGAGAGGCAGTGAGTCACTAAGGCTGCCCTCTCTCATTCCTTAGGAAAGGGAGAAGGGCCTACAAACTTCCTTCCTTGGTCTCTTTGGCGACCTCTGCTAATGCACGATTGCTGAGGAGGAGGTTTATGGAGCTGCATGGCTTTGAAGAACGTACCTGGGGGAAGTCAGGGTGACCCCACTTCCTGGCAGGTCTCTACAGGACAGGAGAGGATGTGAGGGAATGGTTTTGTTGGTCCCTGAGGTCCTGAGAAGCCACAGAAGGAATGAGACCTCTGAAGAGGGTCTCTGCTTCTCGGGAAGCAGCCCTCAAAAGGTTCTTACTGCACTCCAGTGAGACCTTGGAAGTGTCCACAGCAGCATCCCTGTGGAGGTTGAGAAGATCGACTGATAAGGCCATGGATATGGACAAGGCATGTTGAGATGTCTTGGCCACTGCCTCCAGTAGGCGCTGAAAGGCAATGTAACATAGTGTCCTCCTTCAGTAGACTAAAGGAGGCGGCTGAAAAAAGATCAGCATGTGAGGTTATGGTCACCAGTGCCCTAGCCTTTAACTCTAAGACCTCCAGTGTCTTGATTGGGAGGTGGCACAGGTCCCCAAGGTAATATCAACTTGTAATGACCTGGCATCCAGAGTGGGATGTTTAAGGGGCCAGCAGGAGTGTGAACCTTATAGCTATAAGTAGCCACCAGAGGTCTCAATGTAGATGGGGGGACAGACCACCCCCTATGCTGCCTAGAGAACTCCTTTGAAAAAGTTCCTTAACCATGGTCAAATGGGGGAGCAGGAGGAGATTTGTGTGGGAGGCAGCCCCAGACAGTTTCTCCAAACTGGAGAGAATTTTTGTGTCCTCCAAGCCTGAAGGCTTGGGCACAAATCCGGGGCAGGAGACAGTAAACTTCATTAACCACCCTATCGAAAGACCAAATCTCTTCCTCCTCCATCACCTGGGACAACAGTTGGGTGGAGGAAGTGGACTGGAAGGGAGAGGGCACAACCTCAGCCTGTTCTGAGTCAAACTCATGAGAGTCCATAAGGACTGACAGTACATCATTATCCTGCTTTCGCTTATGTGAAGCGGGACTGTTGGGCCCCTGTCACTCTGTTTCGAAGAAGATCTGGCTGGGGGTAAGGGAAACCTCATCCTGTAACTCTTCACATGGATTGTCCCTGGTGGCCGATTCCACAGGAGAGTGAGAGCAGCTCTCAATTCTCTGGATTGTTTGGAAGAAGAGGGCCTGCCCCCCTCCTTCTGTTCAATGTTCACTATGTGAGAGGACGAAGTCAGTCTGTGGGCTGGAACACTGACCTGTCTTGTATGAGGCCAAGGACCTGAAAGCCATGGAGTCATAAAAGGGAAGGACCAATCACTTCCCTGCATTGGATGACCCCCACATCCCATAGGGATTAAGTGGGATAATAGGGAAGGGGGGATGCTCATCTGATCCCTTTCCCTTGTCTGGCGCCTGATCACAAACTCCCAGTCCTAAGCAGGATTCAATGGTAGTGTGGTGAAAAGGGGGGGGGGGTCTCAACCCGATCCCTATCCCTGTACTGAGGGAGCTTCCATGAACAGTGACCGGTACTAAAAGACTGGTGACCAGTGGATGTTGACCCGTGAGCGATGGATGTTGACCAGTGACCAGTGACCGATCACCTGCCATTGACTGGTGAGCGGTCAGGCAACTCAGGTTTGTAAGAAGATCCCTCCTCAGATCATAAAGACTTGGAGCTATGCTCTTCCCTACTGGGAGGCTCAAACCTGTTGCCAAAAATGGGCTTGGGGCACTGAGATGGTGCTGCTCCTACCTCATGGGGTGGGGTGTGTGTGCGTGTGACTCTCTGCCCCATAGGAGTGGAGAGGGTGCTGCTCCTCCCTCACTGGGGGGGATGACTCAATCTCCATCTGCTTATTTCTTCCCGTGGGAGGGGCACCATGGGCTTATGCATCTCCATAGAGACCAATCCAATCATGCTCTGGATACCTTGGGACTTGGCGATGGATCCTTTACTAACTCCCTTGGGATGGGCTCTATGAGCCATATGAGTCTCCGAAGAGTCTGATCCAGTCCTGCTCTGAGCCTCAATGGGCTCAGTGATGGACCCTTGACCAACTCCTTTATGAGGGGCCCTATGGGCCCCAAGAGTCTCTGTAGAGACTGAACTAATCCTTCGCAGAGTCCCATAAAAAGACCTCTGTAAGAAGTGGAGGCATAATAATCATGAGAGTAATTATCAGCATGTTTATATTTGAGATATCTCTGTTTGAAATCACATTAAATTTAGCTACTTGTTTAAGCACTGTATTTATCAAGGAAATAAACTGATGAAAAAGAAAAATATACTGAGTAGATGACCTTCACACAAAAAAAAAATGTTTTATGACTTCTCACTAGTTATCACCACCCATGACACAGATGATCAAATTATGGATTAATAAAAATAAATATATTCTTCTCATACGGTAATTATTTCTTTGATGTAGTCAGTCATATTAACAGCCAATGTTAGAAATCCTCACCATGGGACTTGCCGACTCCAAATCTTACTTGAAAATATTGTGAGCAATCAAAAGACTGCATCTGTCAATTCTGAGTATTATTTCCAAGTTTACAGTAACATTTTTATACTCGAATAGTTGAGTAAAGTTTAATGACAGAGTTGCCTGGGCCCAGAGTCCCAAAACTCCCACAACTCATGCTTAAGCCTTCAAACTGATATCAATACAGGGGAATCCACAATAATGCAGTAATTGGGGTCCATAAGTGCAGCTGTATTGTATACTGAACCATGGTATAGTGAGTATTATCGAAAATTTGATGAATGCATGTATTGGTGTCAGGGGAGAATAAACAAAATGCCAGTTTACCGTATATACTCGCGTACTGTATGTTTACCATATATACTCGTGTATATACCGATACCAACTGCAAACTGCATAGACCCAGATCTGCCATTGCATAATGCGCTGGCAGATCAGGGTCTATGCAGTTTGTAAGGACTAATCAGTAGAACAAACAACATGGACCCTGATCTGCCAGTGCACTATGCGACGGCAGATCAGGGTCCATGTTGTTTGCATTTGGACCCGGCTTATACACAAGTAAGGACGGTACATGTATTTTTGTTATAATAACAAAATTACACGGTATCTCTACCACATGTGCGCTTCATCAGTGAAGCAAAGCTGTTATGTCAGAAGAAGTCACTTACCCTTGAGTAATTCAGAATGTTTTTCACTGATTCTGACATATACAAGATACGGGCCCTATCACAGCCAACAACAAACAGAAAGCCATCTGCTGCCTGAAAGAAGAAAAATAAAGTAAAATACAATGGTCCCTCACTACAAGACCCATCAGTAATAAATGAAAATAACAGTGATCCCTCACTATAAGGGCTCGTAGTATTAAATGAAAATTAAGTAAAAACAATGGTCCCTCACTACAATACCCATCAAATGAAAATAACACTGATCCCTCTCTACAAAGGCCCTGAGTATTACCTGAAAATAAAGTAAAATACATTCATCCCTCGCTTTTAACAGTCCTCAGTATTACATGAAAATAAAGTAAAATACATTCATCTCTCATTACAAGACCCCTCAGTATTATCGTCTATACTCGCGTATAAGACGAGTCCAAATGCAAACAACATAGACCCTGATCTGCCATCGCATAATGCGCTGGCAGATCAGGGTCTATGTTGTTTGTTCTACTGATTAGTCCTTACAAAATGCATTGACCCAGATCTGCCGGCGCATTATGCGACGCCAGATCTGGGTCTATGCAGTTGGTATCGGCTTATACGCGAGTATATATACGGTACATGAAAATAAAGTAAAATACATTCATCTCTCACTACAAGACCCCTCAGTATTACACAACAAGAACAGTGATTCCTCACTATAAGATCTCTTAGTACTGCATAAAAATAAAGTAAATAGTTATTCCTTACTGTAAAACTCCTCAGTATTACATGAAAATAACATAGTGATCCCTCATTACAAGGCCCCTCAGTATCATGACAATAAATACATAAAACTGCATACATGTTTTGTTCCAAATTGGCACAAAAAATGAGTTTGATAAGACAGAGGAATACATCGAGGCCATAAGGCTTATTCATACACCATATATGAAATTAGATTTTTCACCCTACTCAAAACAGAACACAAATGCAGTTTGCATTATTACATACCTCCCCACCCCCAGTGTGTACTTGGAATACAAAAGAAATTGGGATTTATAAAAGTCTGATTTGGTGCATCTAAGAATACTGACATGCGGCCATCAGTGAAAACACCTAAATAGTTCCCAGTCTGAGTGTGTAATATGGACAAATGGGCTGAACGTCCATACTGAACACCAAAAAAAACGTGTAAGATTAAATGGGTACCGTATATACTCGCATATAAGCCATCATGTTATGGCAGATCTGGGTCCATGCAGTTTGCAGTTGGTATTGGTTATACACGAGTATATATGGTATGTAATAAGTAAAACAGAGTGATAACTCATCATAAGGCCCCTTAGTATTGCATGAAAATAACATGTAGTGACCCCTGACTATCTGGCCCCTTAGTATTGCATGAAAATAACATGTAGTGACCCCTGATTATCTGGCCCCTTAGTATTGCATGAAAATAACACGTAGTGACCCTTGACTATCTGGCCCCTTAGTATTGCATGAAAATAACATACAGTGACCCCTGACTATCTGGCCCCTTAGTATTGCATGAAAATAACATGTAGTGACCCCTGACTATCTGGCCCCTTAGTATTGCATGAAAATAACATACAGTGACCCCTGACTATCTGGCCCCTTAGTATTGCATGACAATAACATGTAGTGACCCCCGACTATCTGGCCCCTTAGTGTTGCAATAAAATAAAGTAAAATACAGTTTGCCATTACTATAAGGCCCCTCAAGTATAACATGGTACTCACAGGTATGGTCATGGATCAAATTATATTAAGCCGATTTAATTTTTGGAATTGTTATTTAATTCACCTAATATTAGCTCTTACCTGAATTAAATGATTGTATAACTAATGATTTCTGTGTTTTCATATAAAACATACCCTATCATACCGGTACTTCATATTTAAACAAAGTACAATCTTGCTACCAATGTATATCTGTCCAGTACATGGTAGTCTCACACTTAGAACATGATAGACTTTCATGAATCCAGTGATATGCATTATTAAGAGGGATCACTAAAAGGAACGCAGTCAATCCTAAATTCAGGATCTTTTTTTTATGCAAGAGAGGTAAAAGTTTTGTCATATATTACTGAAGGATTTTATAATATAATTTTCCTTCGAACATAATACAAATCATACCATTTACCATTTTCATTCCAATTCAAAGCTGAGGGGGAAAAAAAGACGTAGAAAGCAACCATAACCTTAATTTCATCAGTTAACATTCTGCAGAATCATCAGTTAACATTCTGCAGAATGTTAAATCAGTCAATATCACAACTTTTTCTTTCAGACAGTATTAACTCTAAAATTCTTTTTCTTTTTCTATCTGAAGCTGGAATTCCTTTTAAAGAGTAAATCAGTCAATATCACAACTTTTTCTTTCAGACAGTATTAACTCTTAAATTCTTTTTCTTTTTCTATCTGAAGCTGGAATTCCTTTTTAAAGTGTAGTATATAAAACTTCTACCTTTCCCTTCTAGAAATAATGACTGTGGTGATTCAATATTTAAGAAAATTTCGTAGCAGCTTAAACAAGTCAATATACAGTATCAACAGTGAAAACTGTTAATATGGGACAGAGCAACTTTGTCCTCAATAGCCAGGTGTCCTTTAACCATATTAAACTGTGCATAGCAGACATGTGACTGGAAATAGTATCAACTAGCTATTGGTTGTAATTATGAGTTCAAGTAACCAGCATAGATCCACATCTGGCATAAAATTATCCACCAAATGATCAGGGTCTACGTTGTTTATCTGCATGCAAAATAACCCTCTAAAAAGATGTAATCTGAATTCAACATTTTTAATCTTTTGTTCTCTTTATCTGTTAAAAGAAAAATGATAAGAAAAAATTCATAAAACATTTTTATGGTAAATATTTAAGCAATTACCTTTATGAAAATTTTCTCCTGAATTGATGCTGTATTGTTGGGAGTATTGCACAGAGGTCATTGAACTATATAAAGGGGGGAAACTATTCAGTCTAATAATGTCCTCTTAGGATTACAATTTGAGTTATGTCCCTTTACAAAGGTTGACTGATTTTTCAAAGCTAAAAGGCCAATAGAGCTAAATACAGGAATGTGCATAAAAAAACTATTCTTAATAATAGAGAGTGGACAGCATGCAATTAGCTTTGAAGGAAAGGAAATTCCTCCACACCAAAAACTGTATGAACACATTTTAAAATAAATGAGTAAATGCAAATATACCCTTAGCCAAATATGCAAAACTATTCTCTTTATAAAGAATACACTTTATGCACAAAAAGTAAAAAAAAAAAAAAAGGATTTATATTGTATCTTCACAATCTTGTAATTACTTCTCATCGTTCTTGCTAAGCGGCCTTAAAATCCTTAATGTTTAAGTCTATCTCAGTAAGTAAGGTGGACTCGTGTATTGGGGATTTTCAAAAAACTTTAGAACTTAATTCGGCCTTTGTCCAATCAAAACCAGGCGTTGACTGTGTGTCCAAAAAGATGTATATCAATAACCACAATCTTGTGGTAATAAATGAGGAAACTAAACAAAACAGCCTTTTAGGCAAAATACCTATAAGTGGGAGTAGCCCAAACAAACCTGAGTATTGTTTTTGCATTTCTGATGCACACCCAACAACATTCAGAAAGTTTACGCTGTATCAGAATGAAGCAGCCTAAATGGTTGATTAACTCTATCCATGCCATCCCAACCATTTAGTTATATGAATGTCAATGTAAATGAGGAAGGCCCATTTGCCAATAAAACTCCAGATTTTTTGCCAAAACTTCGTAGATTATCTGCCTGAAGATTGCAACATGTGCTGGAAGTGAATTTTTCCCCGTAATTTAATGAGCTCTTTGTTAACAATGACTGCAAACTAAATGAAGAGGAATACACATCCCCACCCCACCCCACCCAAAAAAACAAACAACAGAAGAGAGACAATATATTAGGAATAAAATAGTTAAACCATGTCAGTTTTAATTTGAGAAAACCACCAATGCAGCAAATGGTATCATAAAAAATTTTTGCATTGATTAATAATCGTTTATTAAATAGTCTCTTTTCAAGGATAATAAGTGCATAATAGAACAGAAAATGTAATACACATTTCTTTTGTCAAGCAGTCTTCTCATAGGTGCAACTTTAAAAAAAAAAAAATCCAAATGATAGCGTAAACATCTACCATCATGTGATCCTTTAAGGTCAGGTCTACACAATATAAACTTCATGACAGATAAAACTATTGTTCAAAAATATTTAGCGTTATTGAATCTCTGTACTTAATTGGCACTAGATGATTTGAGTCACATTGTAAGTGTAAAGCTATAAAAGAAATAGACAGATGGATGAATGGATGAAATGATATTACAATAATATAGGTCAGAAAAAGGGTAGATTAGTTTGATCAGGCATTTTTCTATACATGCCACATGCAAGTCAAAACACAGTTTTATATGGACCTGATTTGCAGAAAAACATCTACCGGTATATTCAATTTCTAGCTGAAATCAAAATGATTCACATACATGCTTAATACTGTGTTGATTAACTTGTTGTTGAAATACCCAATTAGTTATTCATTGACCCTGAAAGACCATCATTAAACAATTTAGGTTTGTTATTTTTACGGTAAAGCAGATGCTCTATGTCTAAATCTATTCAAGGGGTTGTCCCATATCCAATATGTTGGTTGACCACCTGAGTAATTGTCACCTAGAGTATAACTAATGAGTAAACAGAGAACAGGCATCCCAGATATATCAGATACAGCTTTGGGAGGGGGGGAGGGGGGGAGCTGCAGGCAGTGTAAAAACTAACTGGAAATTATATGTAATGGTTGGAATGAAGGAATAGTGAACAATTAGAAACTAGATGTAAAAGCAGTCACAGACAAGCATATCCCGCACTTCAGCCATGTTCTTCTGTTTTCTTTATATAGTGAATAACATACATTCCCCCTCTTGCAAGACCTGTGGAGCAATGCAAGATCAGAATTTTTCCTACAAATCTGTAAATTTCCTGCAGTTATATTGTCTAGGGTTGCATCAATACTAAATAAACAAGACGAATTTTTAAAATTCCCTTTTTCAAAATTTTTCAAGAATATCCTACAAAAAATGTCCCAGAAGAAAAAAGTAAAACCTTACTATGTATCTACTGTTCAACAACATATCTACCGAACAAAGTTTCAATAAAATGCCTTATAGTAGTGTAGGAGAAGAAGCATCAGCTGAATTCTCATAATAACCCCTAATTTGGACAAAATTCAAGAAATGTTTCCAAAAATGGCCTAGAGAATTTTTTAAAAATCTTATTGTTCACCTGCACCAACCATATGTCTAGCCTAAACATTTTCATTAAAATACTCCAAGCAGTGTTGTTGGAGAAGAAATGACAAACCTTGTCACAGATGAATCGGCAGACAGAGATGGACAGACTGATGTATGGTGGTAATGACAATATCTCCACTTTTTGCATAAGTGCAGGAATAAAAAATAACAAGAGTCCCTTGATGGGACTGACGCTCTACTGGCTGAAAAGAATTTCCAGGTATTCAAGATAAAACCATTTCTTCCTTTCAACTGCTGAGTGTTAAAACCATCTCTGATATCCTTCAGCAGTAACAAGATTTTCAGATTAGCTGCTGTGGTGGACATATTGGATGTAAAATAGGCACCATTTTCATTCAGGACAAAGTAGACATCATTAGAAGTCTTTTGGTAAAAACCCCATGTCAATATGACTATCCATTCAGGAGCAGTAGTGACAGCAAGATTTTCAAGACAGCCATACTGGATGTATGACACTAAGTCTACTGGTGAAAAACCCATGTTGATAATGGCCATCCATTTGGGAGGAGTAGAGATAACAATATTTTCAAGATAGCCACCGTGGTGGCCATATTGAGGGATAGTCATTTTCATTTAGGACCAACTAGACACCATAAGAACTCTATTGCTTTTCGCCCATGTCAAAATGACTTTCCATTTAAGAGGAGTAGCGAAAACAAGATTTTCAAGATGGCTACATATTGAACGTCAGATCAGCACCATTTTAATTTAGGATCAACAAAACATTATACGTCTTTTAGTAAAACCCCATGCTGATATGACCATTCATCCAGGAGAAGTACTGATAACAAGATTTTCAAGCTGGCCCCTGTGGCATCCATATTAGACATCAGACTGGCACTATTTTCATTTAGGACTAACTAGGCACCCTAAGAAGTCTTCTGGTGAAAACACCATGTCAATTTGACTTTCCATTCAAGAGGAGTTATGATAAGATTTTCAAGATGGCCACTGAGGCAGCCATATTGGACTTCAGATCAACACCAATATTATTTAGGACCAACTAGACATGATAAGATGTCTTTTGGTGAAAACCCAGGTCAATAAGACTTTCCATTCAGGAGGAGCAGCGATAACAAGATTTTCAAGATAGCTGCTGTGGAGGCCATACTGGGCATCAGATCGGCACCATTTTCATTTAGGACCAACTAGATATCATAAGAAATTTTTAGTGAAAACCCCATGTTGATATGACCATCCATTCAGGAGAAGTAGCAATAACAAGATTTTCAAGATGGCCACTGTGCAGTGGCCATATTGGATGTCAGATCAGCACCATTTTCATTTAAGACCAACTGGCCATTATAAGAAGTCTTTTGGTGAAAACCTCGTGTTCATATGACCATCGATGTAGGAGGAGTAGTGATAACAAAGAGTTTCAAGATGGCTGCCATGGTGGCCATATTGGACATCACATCAGCAACATTTTTAATTAAGACCAACTAGGCATCATATGAAGCCTTTAGTGAAAACCCCATGCTGATATGACCATCCATGTAGGAGTAGCGATAACAAGATTTTCAAGATGGCTGCCATGGTGGCCATATTCGATGTCAGATCGGCACCATTTTCATTTAGGCCCAACTAGGCATCATAAGAAGTCTTTTAGTAAAAATCCCATGTTGACATGACCATCCATTCAGGAGAAGTAGTAATAAAAAGATTTTCAAGATGGCCACTGTAGTGGCCATACTGGATGTCCGAGCAGCACCATATTCATTTAGGACCAACTAGACCATGGGATGTGTATGTAAAGTTTCATGGCAATCATCCAAGTAGTTTAGGAGGAGTAGCAATAACCAAGATGGATGATGGATGATCCCGTAAGCGCTTCTGGTCTATGACAAGTAGAGCTAATAAACCAGCCCTGTCATTCTTGTATTAAGGTACTTACTTTTATTCTAGTAGCAAAATTTAGGTGTATGCATTAAAATGATCACCTTTCTTACATATTTAATGAAAATAATTTTTTAAAAATCTTTGGCTGTCACTTATTACATACTGTTTTTATGCAACTACATATGGTAAATAAATTAATATATAATACCAAAGACACTTTAACTTAGCTTGGAACCTTACTACCAAATGTAAATGCTGCAAAGGTAAAACAAAGGTCACTACATCATCCTGTTTTCAAAGCAATAAATCGTTATTACTGTTACTCATTTATTTAAACTATTAAATGAACCAATGCTATATTTAGTATTAGTTTTGAATTTTTTTATCGGACCGTATTTAATGTTCATGCACATGTATAAAATATTGTCTAGAAAATCTGGTAACTTTGCCAAGCATTTTACTCAAACTAAATGGTTTCCGCTCCGGACTCACTGTGCAGGACAATGCAACTGCCAAATTGATAATGTTTCCAAATATTAATTCACTGTAAACAACAGTTCAAAATCAATCTGTAAAACCACTTTCTCAGACTTATTTGTAGTGTTAAAAGTTGATATATTTGTCATCTATACACTACTCCCTCATTTTAGCAAGTCCAGATAAAAACACTTTCTCAGACTTATTTGTAATGTTAAAAGTTGATATATTTGTCATCTATACACCACTCCCTTATTTTAGCATGTCCAGATATTTCATGAACCCACTTATATAACACAGTGACAGGTGTGGATCTCATTTTTTCTTAGAAAAAGTGCCAAAAAAGATATGCCCCTATTTGTTGAATTTGAATAAAATTGCAATAAAAATTGGTTATGAAACCTTGACATATTGCTTGTTTTATTGTTTGAAACAGTGGTTAGGAAATTTGATCAAGGTTTGCATGGGAACCAAGCAAAAGGCGTACTTGGTGCATGAAAAGCTAAGTTTCATAGATAAGGTCCACTATGGAGAAGTGATATCCAAAGTTTGAAGTGAGCTTAAAATTCCTGAATTGGCATTCTGAAGTTTCATAAAGGATGAAAAGAAGTTTCGTGATTACTTGCAATGAAATCACAGCCTAAATATTTTACCAACAAAACAACAGAAAAACAGAGTTTTGATGTTGTTTTTCAAAATAACGTACTTTCTATCTTTTTGAATAAATAACCTAGTTCTGTTATTAATGAACAATAACACTAGAACATATCCACATGTAATACACGTGATATGTCTTGAAACCTCTTGGAGTAATGTTTTTAACAATTTTCAAAGATTGGTTATCTTGAAAATAAAGTTTATTTTACAGAAAAGTGAACAAGTTCTGTAGAAAAAGGCTATTTATTGACAATTATTCCCTAATATGATTATAAAATGAGTATTCAACCATTCAACAACACCCCATCTCCACTCTCTCCCTCTTCTCCCTGTCAACGTCCATCCCTTTCTTAATTTTACAGAGGTACCTCAGTAACTTGCGCACTCGCGTATGCTTCAGTCTATGTTTTTGGACTCCATTGTGTGCTAGTTATTGAGGGAGAGATGTACTTTTTAAATTTTCTATGAGAAATGTCAGTTTTATATTTTATATAGTACCATTTTGCTCCTTAAACATTAATTTCTTGCTGTTCAGATAATTTGCATGCAAGTGAAATTATACTTTTTCCCAAATATCCTGTCCAGGAAATTAATATATCTTGTGCACTGATGCATCCAACACACTAACTGCTTGTCTGAAGTGGGCTAGTTAAACCAAGTTGCATTACACCCTTGCTTGTAAATAAAGAACACCTGATGTTTTCTTTCACAAATAAAAAATACTGGCTGCAGCTCAGAGTGACTGTTTTTCTTTTTTTGTTGTGTTGATATCCCTAGATAAGTGTACACAGAGGTCTACCATATATACTCGCATATAAGCCCATACCAACTGCAAACTGCATAGACCCAGATCTGCCATCGCATAATGCGCTGGCAGATCTGGGTCTATGCAGTTTGTAAGGACTAATCAGTAGAACAAACAACATAGACCCTGATCTGTTGGCACATTATGTGATGGCAGATCAGGGTCTATGTTGTTTGCATTTGGATCTGGATTATACACGAGTATATATGGTAGTTGTGTTAGATGTGTGTTTCCAAATGAGTTTTCTTTATTTTAAAAGTAACATTGCCCTATTTGTGTATGTGGCCATTGACTCAAAACAATGGTGACTGTAAACAAAACCAATGTGCCTCTAAGTCCTGAAACTGTGATGACCTCTGCATAGAAAAGAAAGTATAGTAAAGTTTGATTCTTAATGTAGTATGCATTCAAACTAAAATACTTTGGTCCTCAACCTCATTCTAGTTCACAACTAGAAATCATTTACATAATAATAATAATAATAATAATAATAATAATAATAATAATAATAATAATAATAATAAAATAATAATAATAATAATAATAATAATAATAATAATAATAATAATATCAATAGCAACAATAATACCAATAATAATAATAATAATAATAATAATAATAATAATAATAATAAAATAATAATAATAATAATAATAATAATAATAATAATAATAACAATAGCAACAATAATACCAATAATAATAACAATAATAATAATAATAATAATAATAATAACAACAACAACAGCAACAATGATACCAATAATAATAACAATAATAAATCCTTTATTTAGAAAAGGTTACACAATTAGCTAAAAGCTATTCTCCCTTGAGTCTCTCTAATAAACTAACATAAGGTTTATGTACATACATTTAGAGTAACAATATTTAACCAAAACCGTCATGAAATGCCAACCTATATAAATGTGGTGTGATAACGAGACAGAATGGCAAGAATTCTGTGATCCCTCAGAAAAATAAAAATCTTCAGATTTGGATACCTGCTGATCCCCGACTCTCTCAGCCAGTTTGGTTACGTTTAATGGCAAAGCAACACAAGTAGGTTATTTGGTGCCAAAGCAATTGGAGTAAAGTGCCTTGCTCAGGGGCACACCATGCAAGACAGTGCATCAGGTCTATTCTACAGCTTGTATAAAGAAGAAAACAAAAGGCTAGGAGGACCAGAGGTTCATTTGCTATAAAAAAAAAGGGTAATCAAAGCAGTTTCAAGGTCTGGCAGTCATTTATACAATCATCTGTTTCTGAGTATGGGTAAAGCTGACACATAGTCGTGTAAGCATCATATATTCTGACATTTACTGCTGAATAAGTACATCCTAAATGGTCAATGTCATCTCATTTCAGATAAAAACCGTTTCTCTATTATAGGGTTTGCATCATTACTGTATATGAGCTCTTCTGTGGAGATATTGTGATCAGTAATAAACCTTGTCTGTCTGTCTGTTTTTTGTTTTTATCTTTTATTTATGTGTCTGTGCATCCATCCCTGCATGTTTTTCTTGTACAATATTTCATGAGGATGAATAGAATATCTTTTTCTCTACATACCTACTGTAATTTACTGTGAAACACTTTAAATTCGTGGGATTCCAATTTTTCTTGATTTTCGTCGGTAAGCCAGACCACGAATTTAAAGTCACAACGAAATATGAACTAAGCCGACATTCACCCCCCCCCCCCCATCATTTGCAATGGAAAAGCATCACCTGTTTCTTTCATTGTTTTAATACCACGGCTATCTATAGCGCTGAGAATGTGAAATATACATTATGATAAGTACATGCATGATGAAACTGATTGATTACAATTTAATTCGAATGCAAAAGTTCATGAACATGAAAACTCGTGTAAGATTGTAATGACTCTACCTGGTGTACAGTATAGTAGTAAAAGCAGATTTACGCACTGTCTGTGTCCTTCTTTATTTCCCAAAGCACATAATATTCCTTTCTATGAATACATGTTTGCACAACTAGTTGCTAAACAAAAAATCAGCAGATTAGTCCCGCTTTCTCAAAGCCCATTTCAATCAGGTCTCTCCAAAGTGCTACTTTGTCATGTGTGCAGATATTCCAATTTGCGTGAATTGGCTTAAGGGTAGATGTTTTCAAGTCAACCGAGACCTGATTTGAATGTACATCTCCACTGTCCTCCAGTTCATTTAACTGATCAATCACCTGTGTTGAATACCACTCAGGAAATTGGGATTTGAGTTCCTCCTTGTAAAAGTGTTAACAGTTAAATCTAGGGGCTGCAACTTATTCATGCATGCTGGCACAAACATTGGTATAATCCCGTTTTCCTTTAAGTGAGACATCAGCCTTTCTGTGTGATGTGCTTTGAAGACATCAAAGACTGCTACTGCCTTTTAATTATACTGAGTAAGTGGAAGCAAGTGACATACAGAGTTCATATTGGGTATCAGAATTCGGTCAACAAACTGAATAATGGAATCCTCGTTGCTCCAGTGAGTTTCTGTACATGTAATGTCCCAGTAACTTTGGATTTTACAACAAGTTTTCCACTCTTTAACCAGTGTATCAGTGACATTTTTGATTTTAACTTTTGAGGTGAAATTCACTTTCAGCAGAACTGTTTATATATGGCACATATTGTTTAAAATAAAAAAAGAGGTTTTTACAGTCATCAGCTTTGTTCAAGCGCCTAATCCCTAATTGTTGAGAACTTTATGCTTTGATAGTAGTCTTTAAGAACACCTGAGAACCTAATTACTTCAGATTACAACAGTGGTTTTAAATGTGTTAGCTCCGACGTGTGGAAAAAGAAGTCAGCATTTTCTTTAAGATCTCCGCATTTACACCAGATGCTAGTAATGAATTACTTAATTAGGTACTCACTTAATTACGGGAGTACGGATTAAACCCGTTTGGTCGTACATGTGTGCAAATGAATGTCGGTATAATAGTAAACTTATACAGAGACATATGCATCATTTTTTTTTTGGTAAATGATAGATGCACGAAATTAGGTACCCACGAATATATACTTGTCACCCAAACCACGAAATTTGAGACCACGAAAAATAAAGTGTTTAACAGTACCCATCTATCTGTCTGTCTTCCTATACATACATGTATCTATTCATCTTTGTGGATTTTATTGATGGTGTCATGGCAAATGTTCATGTAGTCTGATATATACTTTCAGAAAAGGGTAAAAATGTTTATACGATATTGATTCCTCTTTCCTATCAGTCCTAAAAGGTAAGTTGAATAGTGTAATGGAACCCTTATAAGTAAAATAAGGCAATGAAGGTGAAGTTCAAACCATACCGTCTATACTCACGTATAATTCAGGTCCAAAAGCAAACAATATAGACCCTGATCTGCCGTCGCATAATGAGCCAGTAGATCAGGGTCTATGTTGTTTGTTCTACTGATTAGTCCTTACAAACTGCATAGACCCAGATCTGCCGGTGCATTATGCGATGGGAGATCTGGGTCTATGCAGTTTGCAGTTGGTATCGGCTTATACACGAGTATATACTGTAGTTATAATGCCTGCATATATTTACATATTTATTTTTAATGGAAAGACCTGACTTATAAAATTTAGTAATAATTAGCAGCATCCAAAAAATTCCCTGTAGCACCTGTAAATGTCACAGGTAACTTCCCTGTAGCACCTGTAAATGTCACAGGTAACATCAGATATATATATTGGGACTAACAATGTGGGCAAAACTTGTAAGTTTTCAAAATGGACTACTGGATAGATGACCGTGTTTAAATTGCCAGGGCTGCAAATCTAAAATGTTTGTCATAGGGTTCTATACCATCTGTAACTATCACTACTTAATCCCTAAGCTCACACTGGTCAATAAATTAAAACATCCATTTTTACTGCCATTTGTAAATATCTATAGCAGTAAAAAAATAACTTGTTCTATCACAGCCTGTGTAGATAGTGGTAAATGTCCATACCTAAAGAAGAAAGATAAGTAAGTTTTATACTGGGAAAAAAGTTCTAAATTCATAACTGTAGTTATTCAAGGCTCTGCAGGTAAAATCAAATGTTTTGCCACATGTTGCAAGGAGAGTGTTTTATGCCAACTTAGAGCAAATGGAACATCTGGATGCACATGGCAACTAGGGACAAGTATTATGGTCCTGCAAAGACATGAAACAATTGTTTATACCATAATTCAATTAAGTTACTGATTAGAATGAAACAAACCCAAGCTAAAATTTCAACTGGTATGAAATTGGATGGTAAATTGTTTATTGGTGATCTTTTGTATTGTCTATAAATTTTTTATACTTTTCAGTGCATGATTGGGAATAGAGCCTGTACCCATAATTTTGGGACAAAATTTAATCAATTGGTACTAAAATTTCCAGGAGTCAATTTATCAAAATGGTAATTCTGCATGATTTTGAAATATTGAACATTGGTTTTGGGGCACATAAAATTTTGAATTGGGAAATTTTTGGGGTGTCACTGAGAACCCCTAAAATAAACCTGCTCTTTATTAATTCTGAGGTGATGAACCAATGACTTAAGGTAAAATATTAATTATAATTTTCAGCTAATTTTTAAGTACAAATATTGTCAAAAAATTTTAATAAGGATGCAAAGTTCTTTGTTTAAAAATTGGAGAACAAATATATTGATTTTTTATGGAATGATAATGGTGTACAAAAAATAAGAGGGTACAACATCACACAATATGGTACAACATCACACAATATGGTACAACATCACACAATATGGTACAACATCACACAATATGGTACAACATCACACAATATGGGGCAATTAATTCCATTTCAAGCACAAGCAGATTGTATTAAATCTACCTCATGGTTGGTTGTTTCATTGGTTGACTAACTGGTTGACTGATGGGTGTTTAACAGCATACAAGCACAAGAAAGACTATTTAGTTCCAATGCAATAGTTGTAAAGTGCCTTGCCTAGAGGCACGCCATGACAACTGACCTAGACTGGTCTGGATAGTATTCAAAACTGCAACCCAACAACTGTGAACCAACCACCATGGATCCCTCTTCCTGATAAATTTAAGAAAATCTCTCTCCACTAGCAACTGTCATCTCTTGACTGCTGCACCTGACACCACAAGGACAATTTCCAGCATTGACATCACATCATCTATGATTGCAGGGCATTCTCTAACCATTGGTAGCAGGATAATTTACCTGCCTAAATATGCCAGAGCAATCAGCTACTTTTTGATACTCCCTGTATACCTGTTCGGGGAACACCTTCAAACCCACCTGTTACTTTCAAGTCTATATTGGTTACTTTCAATTTTATGGAATGCCTTTGACTGTAATGCCATTTTGACAGTGACATATATGGAATGCCCTAGACTGTAATGCCATTTTGACAGTGACATATATGGAATGCCCTTGACTGTAATGTCATTTTGACAGTGACATATATGGAATGCCCTTGACTGTAATGCCATTTTGACAGTGACATATATGGAATGCCCTTGACTGTAATGCCATTTCGACAGTGACATATATGGAATGCCTTTGACTGTAATGCCATTTTGACAGCGATATAATCTACAGTATAACCACTGACCTAGTTTCTTACATGACAAGAATTATGCGCTCTTCATGAGATAATATAGTTTATGATTTTCCTTGACATGAAAATATTGTCTGATGAGGTGTCACATGCATGAGGTTACATAAACCTCAGATACAAAAATAAATTTATGAGTCCATTAAGAACAATACAAAGATAAGGTAATAAATACAGGTTGCAGTGAGTTTTATAGAAGAAGGACATTGGATCTTGCAAGACCTGAAGGATCAAGCATAATCTGACGTTCTTCTGCTATAAAATGAGATGTTATACAAGCACCTAGATCAAGTTACTGTACTGATTATGTGTTTGTTATATACCTTAAACAATTATTTCATATTAAAAATATAAGTTTTTTTATTCCAATCATCTACTACCATCGTGCAACAGTCGTCAGGTGACATCATCCTTGACAGCGAGGAGTCTAAAACAGTATCTGATGTGCATTTGATACAAGGTTTCAGATCAGCCTTGGGAAATATACCGTATATACTCGCGTATAACCTGGGTCCAGATGCAGACAACATCGACCCTGATCTGCCATTGCATAATGCGCCAGCAGATCAGGGTCTATGTTGCTTGTTGTACTGATTAGTCAATACAAACTGCATAGACCCAGATCTGCCGGTGCATTATGCGACGGCAGATCTTGGTCTATGCAGTTTGCAGTTGGTATTGGCTTAGACGTGTGTATATATGGTAGTCTTTGTCAGGAGTTGTATAATGATGGAAAGATAAAAAAGATATAAAAATATTCACCTCTAGAATCAGATGTTTTAATTCATCATCCGACATAAATGCTGGTTTACGACTAGCTTCTGTATATGATGTAGCTGCACCTGATTAAAAAAGATTACAAGAAAAATCAATATTAGGTCAATTTAGTATATCAGATTATATCCATATTGTAAACTACATCAGAACCCCTATACGAATTTAATGTTTCCTTCTTTTTACAAATCACACAGGATATGTATCAGATCCATAATCTTGTTCAGTGCCATAGTTCCTCATTATCACTGAATGTCTTGTGAACTTAAAATTAGGTCAATAAAACTGAATAATGGAAGGAAACCTTACATACACACTTCAATTAATGAAACTGGTAAATGTAGTGCAATTATAGAATAAGCTGGACATTAGGAATATTGGCATACTGTGAAATAAAATGATCAGGCCACCGACTGACATACTGTAAAAATCTTCAAAATTAGCTGTCAACATCTTTAAAATTATCCTCAGACCTATCTGTAGGATTTTTAAAATCAGATTCCATGGTCAAAATTCTCAAAAAAGTTGCAGTCAAATTTATATTGAAACCTGAATACTCAGTTTTGGAAGTAAAAGAGTCCTGGAGGTCATGGAAGCAGGGGACTCTCTTTACAGAAAGTTCTTTGATCCTCAAACATCATTTTCAGAATCTTCTGGCCTTATTCTAAATTTCTAAACTACTGACAAAATACAAAACATGTATGCCTTATATAGAGGACTCGATCCATTAGTGATGAGTGCATCACAAAGGGACCCACTCACTACAATTTGCTCTGCAGGACATTACACAGAGGAACTACCGTATATACTCGTGTACAGGCTAGGTCCAAATGCAAACAACATAGACCCTGATCTGCAGTCGCATAATACACCGGCAGATCAGGGTCCATGTTGATTGTTCTACTGATTAGTCCTTACAAACTGCATAGACCCAGATCTGCCGGCACATTATGCGCTGGCAGATCTGGGTCTATGCAGTTTGCAGTTGGTATCGGCTTATATAAGTGTATATATGGTAATGTGGGGAAACCAAAGAGAGGAGAAGATGGGCATTCAGGGTCCATGAGTGCTCTAAATGATATTGTGGAATGTTTGAAATCCAACTCCTTCAAGGACTCATCAATACACAAAATATCCCAAGTAAAGATATAAAGTTGATCGACAAGGGTCATAACTCTATCCAAACGGGTGTAGAGGAGACAAAAACCCACAAAAGGCACATTTAGGTTTAAGAGGCAATGTTCACACGAAATTCCATTAAAATATGTTGAATTGTTCTTGAGCTATGCCAGTTTAAAGCACTGTGAAGATATGAAGTTAACTGTCAAGGGCCCTAACTCTATCCAAAATAGAGTTGGTTCGAAAAGTACCATAAAAGACACATCTTGGTCTATGAAACAATGTTCATAACAAATTGCATCAAAATATGTTGAATGGTTCTTGAGCTGTGCCAGTTACAAGCAACATCCCATGTGAAGATACAAAATTAATTGCCAAGGGTCATAACTCTACCCAACAAAGGTTCCTCGAAGGGACTGACGCTCTACTGGCTGAAAAGCATATCCAGGAATTCAAGGTAAGACCATTTCTTCCTTTTAACTGCTTAGTGTTGAAACCATCTCTGATATTCTTCAGTGATAACAAGATTTTCAAATTAGCTGCTGTGGTGGACATACTGGACTTCAGATTGGCACCATTTACATTTGGAACTAACAAGACATCGTAAGAAGTCTTCTGGTGAAAACCCCATGCTGATATGACTTTCCATTTTGCAGGAGTAACAATAATAAGATTTTCAAGATGGCTGCCATGCACACCATTTCTATAAGATGCGCACCATTTCAATTTAGTACCAACCGGACATAAGATGTCTTCTGCTGAAAGCACAATGTTGATATGACCAGCCATCTAGGAGGAATAGTGATAAAAGGATCTGCAAGATGGTCATTGTGGTGGCCATATTAGAAGTCAGATCAGCACCATTTTCATTCACAACTAACTAGACATCATAAGAAGTCTTTCAGTGAAAACCCAATGCTGATATGATCATTCATTCAGGAGAAATGGTGATAACAAGATTTTCAAGATGGCCACTGTTGCAGGCAAATTGGATGTCTGAGCTGTACCATTTTCATTTATGACCAACTATACATCATAAGAAGTCAGTAAAAACCCGATGTTGAGATGACCATCCATTCAGGTGGAGTAGCTATAAGAAGATTTGCAAGATGGTCTCCATGAAGGGCATACTGGATGTGCAAGTGGCACCATGGCACCATTTCATTTAGGACCAACCAGACATCATCAGAAGTCATCTGATAAAACCCCATGGCAATATTACTTTTCATTCAGGAGGAGTAGCAATAATAAGATTTTCAAGATGGCTGCTGTGGCAGCCATATGGGACATCATATTGGCACCATTTTCTTTTAGGACCAACTAGACATGATAAGAAGTCTTTCAGTGAAAACCCCATTTGATACGACAATCCTGTCTGGAGGAGTAGCAAATAACAAGATTTTCAAAATGGCCACTGTGGCAGCCATACTGGACATTAGACCAGCACCATTTTCATTCAGGGCCAACTAGACAATATAAGAAGTCTTCTAGTGAAAATCTCATGTCAATATGATATTATGTTCAGGAGGAGTAGCAATAACAAGATTTTCAAGATGGCTTCTGTGGCAGCCATATTGGGCATCAGATTAACACCATTTTTATTTAGGACCAACTAGACATTTTAAGTCTTTTAGTGAAAACCCCATATTGATACTGACTATCCATTCAGGAGGAGTAGTGATAACAAGATTTTCAAGATGGCCACTGTGGCAGCCATATTGGATGTCCAAGCAGCACCATTTTCATTTAGGACCAACTAGACCATAGGAGGAATGTGTGTGTAAAATTTCATGGCGATTCTCAAATTAGTTTAGGAAGAGTATCGATAACAAACTTGCGATATAGGATGGACATGTGATGGATGTCAGACGACAGATGATGGACATCCAACCATCCCATAGGCTAAAAATGTAGTTGTCAAGACAACCAATAAAAGATACATCAAGGTCTATGAAACAAACTTCATACAAAACTGCATCAAAAAGGGGCAATGGTTCTTGAGCTATACTGATTACAAACAACATCCCATGTGAAGATATGAAGCGAAACATCAAGGGCAATAACTCTATCCTAAATGGAGTTGATGAGACAAAATGCATAAAAGATATATCTAGATCTCTGATATGATGTACAAGCCAAATTGAATCAGAATATGTTGATTGGTTCCTGGTTAGTGAAAATTTAAAATTGATGGAAAAAGGGCTGCAATTCCATCAAATTTGGACCTGAAAAAGATCAAACCTTTAAAAAGCACATCTATATGTAAGAAGCAAATCATAATAAGTAAATAAGAGACACAAGAAGAAAAAAATCACTTTAAAAAAATCACTTATTTGCAGCTTATAAAATTTGTTGCTTTCTGTAACATTATTGAAACTCTTCAGCCTGTCACTCAAGATGTGGAATTCTGAATTTGTTTGCATTGTTCCATCAGAAAAAGGACATGCATAACAACCAGGAGAATGGTGAAAACTTTGCTCATGTAAAACATACCCCCATCCCCTCATATCCTAACTCTACCCTATGAAAACTTTGCTCATATAAAACATAACCCCATCCCCACCCACATTCTACCTCTACCCTATGAAAACTTTGCTCATGTAAAACATACCCCCGTCCCTACCCACATCCTAACTCTACCCTATGAAGGAGTCAAATCTATAATAAAAGAAAACCTATAACTCTTTTGAAAATAGTCAGAGTACAATGATTTATTAATATGCATATCTTCTGATGATGTCCATAATACGTACCGTATATACTCACGTATAAGCTGGGTACAAATGCAAACAACATAGACCCTGATCTGCCAACACATAATGCGCCTGCAGATCAGGGTCTATGTTTTTTGTTCTACTGACTAGTCATTACAAACTGCATAGACCCAGATCTGCCGGTGCATTATGCGCCGGCAGATCTGGGTCAATGCAGTTTGCAGTTGGTATTAGCTTATACGTGAGTATATACGCTACTAAGTTTCACAGCAATCCACCAAAAACTGCAAGAGAAGTTGCATTCACTAAATTCTGCCTTACACTGCATACAGCTGTAAGTCAAAATTCCTACAACTAACAAATCCAGCGATTTCTTTTCTCCAACCTAGCATCGTGAGGTCACAAAAGTTCACAATAATAAAATCTAACTATGAACTTTAAGACAGAGCTGTAAAGTTATTGGGCAGACGTGGAAAGTAGCCAAGTTTCACTGCCCTATCTCAAAGGGCATTAGAGGAATAGTGCAGAAAAGAAGTACATGAATTGATCAGTGACCTTGACCTGAAAATAAAACCTTGACTGTGATACATGATACATGAAATGCCATCAAACTGAGAAGAATAAGTGTACCATGGTTCATTCCTGTACCTGTGTCAGATTGGCAACATTTTCATTTAGAACAAAGCTGAGACCATTATAAGTCTTGGTGAAAACCCTATGTCATAATAATCATCCATTCAGGGGAAGTAGTGACAGGAAGATTTTTAAGACTGCTGTCATGGCAGCCATATCTGATGCATGACTGGCACCATTTTTGTTTAGGACCAGTTAGGTATCATAAGAAGTCTATCGATCAAAACTCCATGCTGACATAGCCATCCATTTGGGAGGAGTAGAGATAACAATATTTTCAAGATAGCCACCCATAGTGGTCATATTGAGGGATAGTCATTTTCATTTAGGACCATCTAGACACCATAAGAACTCTTCTGATGAAAACCCTATGTCAAAATAACTTTCCATTTACGAGGAGTAGCTAAAACAAGATTTTCAAGATGGCCAGATATTGGACATCCGATCAGCACCATTTTAATTTAGGATCAACAAAACATTAAGAAGTCTTTTAGTGAAAAACCTATGCTGATATGACCATTCATCCACGAGAAATAGTGGTAACAAGATTTTCAAGCTGGCCACTGTGGCAGCCATATTAGACCTCAGACTGGCACTATTTTCATTTAGGACCAACTAGACATCATAAAAAGTCTTTTCGTGAAAACACCATGTCAATAAGCCTTCCCAATCAGGAGGAGTAGCGATAACAAGGTTTTCAAGCTGGCTGCTGTGGCAGCCATATTGGAGATCACATTGGCACCATTTTCATTTAGGACCAACTAGACATCATAAGAAGTTTTTAGTGAAAACCTCATTTTGATATGATCATTCATTCAGGAGGAGTCAGGATAACAATAACAAGATTTTCAAGATGGCTTATGTGGTGGACATACTGGATATCAAATCAGCACCATTTTCATTTAGGACCAACTTGACATCATAAGAGGTCTTTTAGTGAAAATCTCATGTTAATATGACCATCCATTCAGGAGTAGTAGTGATAATAAGATTTCAAGATGGCCACTGTGTGTGGGCCATATTGGATGTCAGATCAGCACCATTTTCATGTAAGACCAACTGGACATCATAAGAAGTCTTTTGGTGAAAACCCCTATGTCAATATGAGTTTCTGTTCAGGAGGACTTGTAATAACATGATTTTCAAGATGGGTGCCATGGCAGCCATATTGGGGATCAGATCAGCACCATTTTTATTTAGGACCTACTAGACATCATAAGAAGTCTTTAGTGAAAGAGCCCATGTTGATATTACCATCCATTCAGGAGAAGTAGTCATACAAAGATTTTCAAGATGGCCACTGTGGTGGCCATACTGGATGTCTGAGCAGCACCGTTTTCATTCAGGACCACCTAGACCATGGAATGAATGTGTGGATAAAGTTTCATGGTAATTCTCCAATTAGTTTAGGAGGAGTAGTGATAGCAAACTTGTGCTAATGGATGGACGGATGATGGACGAAAGACCATCCCATAAGCTCTACTGGTCAAAGCTAACAATTGCAAGAGCAAAGTGATTTCTCAATATGCATACCTTAGGTGATGGTCATAATATTTACCAATTTTCCAGTTGTGCTAACAACTGCCGGATGGATGGACAGAGAGATTGGATTGATGGAAATTTGGATACTATGTTCCCCACTTTTCTTTTAAAAGAAAATCAGGGGAGCACAAAGATTTGTCAATACACATATGATGCTAACCATACTTCGTTTCACAGCAATCCATTAAAAAAAACTACAAGTCAAACTGCAGGACTAGTTGTGCTAATGAGATTGTGACATACACTGCATAAAGCTACAACACAAAATGGGCAATAACTCTAACAAAAATTTTGGGTGCAAAGTGATTTGTGGCTATGTGCATCTTCAGGTAATGATCATAATATTTACCAAGTTACATGTCAATCCATCAAAAACTGATGGGCTAGCTGCACTAACAATATTGTGTCATTAACTGCTACAAGACTATAAGGGCAATAACTCTAACAAAAACTGTGGGAACAAAATGATATATTGATATGTGTAGCTTCAGGTCATGACCATAATATTTATCAAGTTTCATGGCAATCTATCAAAAACTGCAGGACTAGTTGCACTAACAAAGATGTGTCATACTCTGCTACAAGACAAAAAGGGCAATAACTCCAATAAAAATTGCATGAGCAAAGTGATTGTGCGATATGCACATCTTCAAATAATAGCCATAATATTCACCAAGTTTCATGTCAATTCATCACAAACTGTGGGACAAAGCTGTGCTAATGAGTGCTAGATGGAAGGATGGATGGAGTCAATTCATCACAAACTGTGGGACAAAGCTGAGCTAAAGAGTGCTAGATGGAAGGATGGATGGACAGAAGGACATGAGGATTATACATGTATGTTGCATTAAAAACTCCAGTTGTCAACATTACATACTGTATTCTGTAATTTTTCACATCCTTTAAGTTTTCATACACCTTCAATCCACAAAAATTATGACTAGTTTTTGGCGTCTAATTTATGGTTCACAAAAATTCTTATAAAAATTTGGAAAATGCTAGGTACCTAAAAAAAGAGTACGTTTTTTATCCTATAATTATTTGTAGATCTGAAAAAAATAATGTGTAGAAAAAATTAGACATTACAGTAAATTATGTTGTTAATACACAAATACAACAGTATTAATACACACAGTCCAACAACACATGGATCTGCATGAATTTGTAATAATTGTTAAAAATCAATTCTAAACTCTTACCCCTGAGGGATTTCATGTGTTGCACAGCCATTCTAAGTACCGTGAGCTTGTCCAACTTTCTATTCATAGCATTGCACATTGGAAGCATGTTAGACAGTTGCACAATATAGGCATTCATCTTGTCTCTCCGCCTTTTCTCAATTTCACTGTGATTTTGCCTGAAGAATATGCATTTAAATTAAATCATTATGCATGCATTTTTCAATAGATATATTTGTTTTAATTCCTCAAAGTTTCATCATTGTGGATTTCTTCCACCACAAAATATTTTTAACTCTACTGTCTTACCTTATATTTGAGACCCTGCTGTGACTCTAACCTTTTACCTTTCAAATTCTCCATCATGAGGAGTCTTCCATATTTATCTGTGATGCTGCACACAAGTTTATGCTACTATTTCTAAACAGAACCATTATCTACAGCCATTTCCAACTGGCTTCAGACCACAATTAGTTCCTCTTTAGACTGACCAAAATGAGGAAGAAATTCTGAAAAAAATAGTACCAAATTTGAATGCCATGTTTCACATAGCTGACTATATTTTTAAATGTTACAAGCTATGTTGATAATAAAAGGATTGAGTTCAAAGTTTACAAAATTGTACAGTTTGTTAAAATTCTCTGTTCTGCAATGAACACACAGACATGTAAAAAGGACCACATAACTGCATGTCATTCAGACACTTTTTGTTACTTCCCCTGAGTCAATTTGTTTACCATATTACTGCACAAAAATGAGCAGGTCAACCCTGGATGAAACTTACAGGATTTTATGCACTAAGGTAAGTTAGTGTGTGCATAAAGCTATAAAGATCTATCAGTTATTCTAACAAATGTACAATAATGAATGTTTATACATAAAATAAAAGGAAAATAACTGTCATCTGAAGCAAACTGATCCCTGTGACCTTGAACTCTGACCTCTGGTATGCAGTTCACTCAAAGAACTCCATATATATTTCTAGTGAGGTTTTTTTTTTTTTAAGTCTGGTAGAAATCCAATAGAAGAAATAAAAATACACCACTATATAAACTAGATTTGTGTTTGTAAAACATGTATGTCCCCACTGCAAACCCAAAAAGTCCAAGTCCCCCCAAAATTAAAAACTATAACAATTTCAAAACTTTCTATAATGGCATGAAATTTTAATCTGGTCATCTATTTATGCATACAAATGTGCATATCAAATTTAATTGGTCTACTTCACAATATGTTTGTGAATCTGTGCTAAAAAAAATTTTAAATTTTTTTTTAAGTCCAAATAGTTCAAATCTAATCAGACAATCTACTCATGGCCATGGTAAAGTTTGTAAAAGTTTGTGGCTCTATGTCTGATAGTTTTTTGCCATCAAACAAAATGGTTTTGAGATGAACAGACAGACTTACGGATGTATGGATGGACAGCAGCAAAAGAAAACGTCCCCTTCTGCTATCACAGTGAGAGCATACAAATCTAATTCAAAATGAATTACATATTCTGGAGGACTTTGAAATTGCTAAGGTAAACAGTACCATAATTCTCTGATGGTAGAACCATGTTGGATGACAAAATGAGAAAAAAAAAGTTTGGCAAACTTAACCTGAGAAAGTCTTATTCTGATGAAAGGTCCAGCCCCTACTTCTAAACAGAATTTAAAAGTTTGGTATCCTCTGCTAACCAAAGGAAAAATACTGAATCATATGTGGTCTTTTCCATAGGAAAGTAGCAAGGGGGGGGGGGGGGGGGGGGGGGGGGCTCCCAAACACCAAGGAAAATTAACAGTTACAGTTAAAAAAACAAAAACCTCAAAAAATTCCTCAGCCTATACAAATCTACAATGGTCCCTCAGTATAGGATGTCTGAGTATTAATAGTTACATCTAAAAAAAAAAAAAATGAATTCCTTTGGTCTACACAAATTTACAGTTGTCCTTCACTATAAGATATTTCAGTATTAACAGTTACCTCTAAAAAAAAATTAAAAAATTCCCTAGTCTACACAAATTTACAGTTGTCCTTCACTGTAAGATATTTCAGTATTAACAGTTACCTCTAAAAAAAAAAAAAAAATTCCCTAGTCTACACAAATTTACAGTTGCCCTCACTATAAGGTGTCTCAGTATAACATGGTCCCTCTTATAATATCAAAGTGGACATGGATCCTGTTATACTGTTACACAGTATGAATATTGTTCCTTTATTTGATACCATATTTCACCTAACAATGGTCCTAAGCTGATATAATTCTTTAAAATGTGGATTTTGCATAAAAAATACTCATCATGATGCATGCTTATGATGTACTCTGGTGTCAGGCAACCATGCCTATAACATGATACACCACTGAGCAATGTTAAAAGCTGTATTTATTCTTATATATTGAAAATTGAGAAAACAGCACTGCATTATTTTGTGACTCTCATTATGAAGAACAATTAAAAATATTTTTCAAAATTGCATACCAGGGTCAAGAGAAAAAAGGGAATCCGAATGTGGGCCCCTATCATCATGCAGACAGGATAAAATGTTTAGAAGGTCAGCATTGCACATAAAACTGGACACAGCCCCACTCATAATTAACTTTAGGGGTTAGCAAAGCTAGATGTGAAGCACATGCTCTCACTGCCCCAGTATCTCGACCAGGTGATCTGTGCCTGACCTAAAATCTGTTCTATCTCAAAAAGTTTATGAGACCCAATTGACAAACAAGATAATCATCTGAAAACAATGCATGAAATGAATACAGCATTTCCCCTGATCAGAGATCACCTTACCCAACATGAAAATAGTATATTTTTACCATTGGTCCCCTTCAAGAGAGGCCACCCTTTTTTATAAAGCCAGCTTTTCTGTGCTTATGAGGTAGCCTCATAAGAAGGGGACCCTGTACTAATTTTTGTCTGCAACACTGAGGTTTCCCACAAAGTAAATAAGCTGAACAGGAAAATCTGGGTCATTTCTGTGGTAAGACAATCTGGGTGGATTCTGTGGTAAGACAATCTGGGTGGATTCTGTGGTAAGACAATCTGGGTGGATTTTGTGGTAAGACAATCTGGGTGGATTTTGTGGTAAGACAATCTGGGTGGATTCTGTGGTAAGACAATCTGGGTGGATTCTGTGGTAAGACAATCTGGGTGGATTTTGTGGAAAGAATCTTTTTACATAGTTATGAGCTTCAAAGAACATGTTTATTATATTGATTAACAAGAGTATTGTCAACATCACATTATACACCACACCCATGTTTAATAGTAACCTATGTAGGCACTAGTAGGGCATGGTTGACTCTGGAGATTACTAACCAATTGGTCTCAATGACCTAAGCCTTTGGTCAAGGAATGTGGTCTTGAAATAAACTTACTGTGCAGAAACCATTATTTTCTTTTTAGACTTACCATGACCATGACCTCTGACCTTTAGACCTCAGAATCTACTGACTTCCTTATTACCCAAAGTGCAAGCCATTCATAAAGTTAGGTCATTCTGTAAAACCCATTTTTCTTTGAGCCACAATGACCTTGACCTTCAAACTTTTGACCCCAAATTCAATATGCATCTTCATTACCATAAGTGCAAGCCCTCCACAAACTCTGGTCATGGTAGGTGATCTAGAACTGAATTTTTCTTCTTTCAGTTAGTGACCTTGAGTTTTAACCTTTTGAGCCCAAAATCAATAGGATTCTTTTTTGCCCAACATGTAAGTCATCCCAAAACTTTGATGAAGGTACATGGTCAATAACTGAAACTTTTGTGAAGAAACCATTGCTCTTCATTTAGTCACAGTGATCTTTGACCTTTTGACCACAAAATCAATAGCCTTCTTCCTTTCCCCAAGTGCAAGCCATCCACAAGCTTGTTCAAACTCTGTGATGTACAAAAAATGTTATTGTGTGGAAACCCTCTGTCTTCTTTCAGTCACTGTGAACCTGATATTTGACGTTTTGACCCCAAAATCGATTAAATTCTTCCTTACGCCAAGTGCAATCCATCCACAAAGTTTGGTAACTGTTAATGGTGAACAACTCAAGTTATTGTGCAGAAACATAATTGGTAATAGACGGATGGATAAGATAGACATCATAACATAATATGCTCCACCTTATGGCAGGTATATACAAATTAGTTTGTGGCATACATGTGATAACCCGAAACATTAAATCTGGAATTTTCATTAAAAATCTGGAATTTTAATCAGCAAATCAGTTTTCTTCATTTATTTCTGCTGAATGTCATATTTGTTATGTTTAAATGCTCATTTGTTTTTAATTGCTTTGCTTTCATTAGCAAATACAATTAAATATTGTCTATATTTCCAATTTATAAGGTTGGTAAGACAGTACTGCATCACTGTGAACAAGAGTCCCTTGAAGGGACTGATATTCTACTGGGCAAAAAGAATTTCCAGAAATTCAAGATAAGACAATTTCTTCCTTTTAACTGTTGAATGTTGAAACCATCTCTGATATTCTTCAGCAATAACAAGATTTTAAAATTAGCCGCTGCGGTGGACATACTGGATGTCAGATTGTCCTCTTCCTATTAGAACTGTCTAGACCAAGCCTGGCATCAGTCATCATTGACTGTCAAGACTAAGCCTGGAATCAGTCATCATTAACTGTCAAAACCAAGCCTGGCATCAGTCATCATTAACTGTCAAGACCAAACCTGGCATCAGTCATCAAAAACTGTCTAGACCAAGCCTGGAATCAGTCATCATTAACTGTCAAGACCAAGCCTGGCATCAGTCATCATTAACTGTCAAGACCAAGCCTGGCATCAGTCATCATTAACTGTCTAGACCAAGCCTGGCATCAGTCATCATTCATTGTCAAGACCAAGCCTGGCATCAGTCATCATTAACTGTCAATACCAAGCCTGGCATCAGTCATCATTAACTGTCAATACCAAGCCTGGCATCAGTCATCATTAACTGTCAAGACCAAGCCTGGCATCAGTCATCAATAACTGTCTAGACCAAGCCTGGCATCAGTCATCATTAACTGTCAAGACCAAGCCTGGCATTAGTCATCATTAACTGTCAAGACCAAGCCTGGCATCAGTCATCATTAAAAAAGTTTACTGTGAAAGTATACGCTTATATTGGGAAGCTGACTGGGAATATAAAAATTACATATTAAGGAAGCTACAGATAAAACTATTAAAATTCAAGTGTATGACTCAGCAGAACAAATTAAAAAAATGAACTACCATATATACTCGAATATAATTCAGGTCCAAATGCAAACAACATAGACCCTGATCTGCTGTTGCATAATGTGCCAGCAGATCAGGGTCTATGTTGTTTGTTCTACTGATTAGTCCTTACAAACTGCATAGACCCAGATCTGCTGGCGCATTATGCAACAGCATATCTGGGTCTATGCAGTTTGCAGTTGGTATCAGCCTGTATGCGAGTATATACGGTATATTACTGAAGCAGCATTAGTGTGAAATGGCCTTAATTATTCAGGTAATTTTTAAAAAGTCTATCAAAACAAGCAAAATCACAACAGACTGGACTAAAGCTTTTGTTAGCCCATTGTTCAAAAAAGGAGATAACAGTGACACAGCTAATTATATGACCATTTCACTCGTGTGCATTTTGTGCAAAATAATATTGGAACATATAATTGTCTCAAACCCAGTCAGATACTTTGAGTCTCAAAATATCCTTTATGATCTCCAACATGAGATGCAACTGATTTAGTGGAAGACCTAGCCAAAAAGCTGTCACTGGGATATCAAACAGACATTATTCTTCTTAATTTCAGTTAGACATTGGATAAGGTAAGCCACCCTAAACACCTTTTCAAACTCCATCAACATAGTGTGCAAGGCAATACCCTAAACTGGATCAGAACCTTCCTTACTTATCGCACTCGATGTGTTGTTCTTGAAGGAATCCAGTGAGGTATAGGTAAGATATGGGGTGTCACATGGGTCTGTCTTAAAGCCTATTCTTTTCCTGTTATACATAAATGACCTGCCTGAAAATATACAATTTCAAGTCAGACTTTCTGCAGATCACAGAACAGTTTACCCGACTGTTTGTAATATAGTGCCAAATTCCAAATAGATCCGGACAATTTACAATTATGGGAAAAGGCAAGGGAAAGGGAGTTTAAGCCAGGCAAGTGCCAAGTCTTACATTTCTACATCCAACAATCCATTCGACATATACTCTGCACATTCAGGTCATAGAAGCCACTGATAGTGCCAAAATATGTCAGTGTAGTTATCAGCATCAGAACAGATCTCACTTAGAATAAGCATTTTGACAGTCTTCACAAGTGCAAATAATACCTGGGTTGCCTGAAGTGCAAATAATATATGGGTTGCCTCAGATGCAACATAAATGAAGCATGAAGGAGTCAGGAAAATGGCATAAAAAAAACTATGGTTAGGCTCCTGGTTGAGTACACATCTGTTGTTTGGAGCCCTTATATGCAACAAAACATACAATTTTTATGGTTCAACTAATGGCTGCCAGACGAGTCAAGAACATATATTCACCCAATGACAGCATTAAAGAAATGATTGCTGATCTATGTTGGGGGTCATTAGAAAACAGACAGACTGATGCACGACTTACAATATTTAACAAAATTTACTAAAGTTTAGTTGCAATACCCCTTTGATCATATCTCTAGCCAGGAGACAAACATGATACATGCAACCTCTTTCTTCTCACCAAATACACACAATTGCAATAGGTTACTATTATTCATTCTTTTTCTATTACCATGGTGCAATGAAACACAGTCCCTAAGGAAATTACTATACTTCCTGACCTGAAGCTTTTCAAGCAGGAGGTTTGTAAACTGAACTATTACAGAATTTAGATCATTAAACACTGTTTTTATGATGTTTTTATTTGTAAACCTCTTTGTTAACATTTAATAACATCAATCGTCCTATCAATACTGTACGTTCATCTTTTCTCTCATACATTTATCTTTACACTAACCAAGTTCTAATGCACACCTGGACCTATTACTCATAAGAGTGTGTTACACAATAAAGAGATGGACTGATATACTATGAGAGTAATAACAAAAGCAGGTGACTTACTGTATATACTCGTGTATAAACCGATAGCAACTGCAAACTGCATAGACCCAGATCTGCCATCACATAATGCGCTTGCAGATCTGGGTCTATGCAGTTTGTAAGGACTAATCAGTAGAACAAAAAACATAGATCCTGATCTGCCGGCACATTATGCGATGGCAGATCAGGGTCTATGTTGTTTGCATTTGGACCGAGCTTATACGCGAGTATATACGGTATTCCATGAATAAATTATGACTGTCATTGTATATTTTTTATATATTTGTTTTGCTTTGCATAGGCATTCTTTAATATCTTAAGATAGTTTCATTGACTGCTGTGCCTTTTGATGAGGATTTTCATTATAAAAGATATACTACAAAATGAATAGTCATAAAAGAACAATCAACCATTAAAACAACAGCCTTCATCAAAAGAGCAAATATAGAAAAACAAAAATTACCTACAGACATATAAAGATCTCTCATTCCTCTCTATTCTTCTATGCATCAATCAATCCAGATAGATAAAGGCATATGAAATCTTTCTCTCTCCCTCCTGTTCCTTTCTTCCTTCGATCCATCCATCTAAATAGATGTACAATGTAATCTTGTGTCCAACCCAAAATGTTCCAATTTAAAATGCAAGATTAAACTGAATATATAAATATAACTAACAATATCTGAATTTCTATTTAAACTAATACAATCAGTTTTAATGACCTCATTCACATCATTGCATCATAGATGGTCAGATAATGTACCTATTTGCTCGTGCATAGACTAAACATCCAACCACAAACAGTTGTAGATTTGCTGATCTACCTTTATATAATGCACCAGTAGATCAGAATTTAGTATATTATTCATTCTTATTGAATATTTTATGCAAAATGTATAGATCCAGACCTACCAGTGCTTTATATGCTGGCAGATCTGGGTCCTAGCTGTTTGTAGTTCGATGTATGTTATGATATATATACATTAAGTAACAAGAGTACCTTGAAGGCACTGATGCTCTACTGGGCGAAAAGAATTTCCAGGAATTCAAGATAAGACCACTTCTTCCTTTTAACTGCTGAATGTTGAAACCATCTTTGATATTCTTCAGCAATAATAAGATTTTCAAATTAGCTGCTGTGGTGGACATATTGGATTTCAGATTAGCACCATTTTAATTTAGGACCAAGTAGACATCATTAGAAGTCTTTTGGTGAAAACCCCATATCAACATGACCATCCATTCAGCGGGATTAGTGACAGCAAGATTTTCAAGGCAGCTGTCATGTCAGCCATATTGTACATACGATTGGCACCATTTTCATTTAGGACCAACTCGGTATCATAAGAAGTCTATTGGTAAAAACCCCATGTAGACATAGAAATCCATTTGAGAGGAGTAGAGATAACAATATTTTCAAGATGGTCACCATGTGGAGGATCAATTTGCATCATTTTCAATTAAGACCAACTAGACATCATAAGAACTCTTCTGATTGAAAACCCTATGTCAAAATGACTTTCCATTTAAAAGGACTAGCAATAACAAGATTTTCATATTGGACGTCAGATCAGCACCATTTTAATTTAGGATCAACAAGACATTATAAGTAATCTTCTGGTGAAAATTCCATGTTGATATGCCTTTCCATTTTGGAGGAGTAACAATAACAAGATTTTCAAGATGGCTATGATGGTGGCCATACTGGATATCAGATATCAGCAATAATAACATTTTCCAGATGGCCATCGTGGTGGCCATATTAAAGGGAGAAGTAGCTATAACATGAGTTTCAAGATGGCTGCTGTGGCAGCCATGTTGGATTTCCGAGTGGCACCATTTTCATTTAGGACGAACTAGACCATGGGATGAATTTGTGTGTAAAGTTTTATGGCAATCCTCCACATAGTTTAGGAGGAGTAGCAATAACAAATTTGTGCTAATAGACAGATGGACGACAGATGAAAGACCATTCTGGAAGCTCCTCTGGTCTATGACCAGTAGAACAAATAATTAATGGGACCAGACTGTATAAAAATATTGATAGCATTGGTTGATAATGATGGAGTCAAATAAACACTGAATGTAGGCAATATGTGCAAGTAAAAAGGATCAGACACAATTAATTTTCCCTATTTTTGTAAAGTCTCCTAATTGCATCACGTCTTTTTATTTATATTCCAGTAAATGAACCTGATGAGGAAGCTATAAAAGTTCTTCTCTTGACATTATCTTCACTTAGTTTCCATGTTTCCATAGAAACAGAATATGGAAAAGGTATCAGTATGTTGGCACCTACACATATTACTTTGTTGATTTATTAGAGCACAATAAGATTTAGGATAATAAAAAGTCACAGCTATTTAAAGATTAACTGAAAAACTATGAAGTACAATTGAGTAAATCTTTCAAAGTATTTGAGGTATCATATTTGTCCATGTATACTATATGCATACCAAACTCCAAACACTATGTAGACCCAGACCTGCTGTTGTGTAAAGTGCTGGCAGATCAAAGTCTGTTCTGTACTTCGTTCTACCTATGGTTTCAAGTGAGAAGCATAGATCCTGACCTACTAGCATATTATTATTATTATTATTCTATTACGAGTATTGCCTTCTCCCTTGGAAACTGTTCTCCTATAGCATTGTTTGGTGTGGTATGCTGCCTGAGCCAAAGACAAGGGCACTATACTCCACCAAACACTGTAGGAGGACAGTTTCCAAGGGAGAAGGTAACAAATTTAGTACATCACATGATCTCATGTGACATCATATAATGCTGGCAAGTGGCAATAGTGCCTGCTGGTACAGGTATAATTCCCATGGTTAAGTATAGCATCCCATAGTCAAGGGGAAATGCATATGGTCATAAAATTGATCCCTGTAGTCAGTCAATTGGGACTTGAGCATTGATCACGTGATACACTAATATCTGAAATTTCAGATCTGGTCTATACCCATCATGGCTGGGTGCATGTTATATTTACATGGGTATATTATATTGCAATTCTTTTCAAAGCTTCATGTGATAATTGGGAGTATTAATACATCTATTAGACAGGGGTTCCATGTCGCTGTCTCACCTGTAAAGTGTATTATGATGTTACCCACCTTCGTGTTTAAGACTCTCAAAAACTTAAACTACAATTCTTTGTTTCTGCGCTTCCCCATTTTGACCTGAACTCAGAAGTTCAAACCTCTTGGGTAAGTCCCTGAGGGTTAGAACTGCCCCAAAGGGCAAATATCAGTTGGATGTGTGCATCTGTATTTTCATGCCCGATAACTATGTACATGATTATTAAGTAGGGATCTCAATAATTTCCAAGCTATAACCCAGGGGGTAAGTCCCTTGGGTAGGGATGGATGCTGGTGTCAGTATCAGTTGCAATGCATAAATTTATTCTTTTTTTTATCTTTACGCAGTACACAGATGGTTATAGGGTGTTATTATTCAGGGACCAAGTCCATGGGGGTAGAGAAAGATCCCAGGGTATGACCCTCTGTATCTAAACCAAGTATGTCTGATATATATTGCTTTATTGTGGATTCTGTTTCCTCCCACTTCTCTCCTCGTTTCTCTGGCAAACCATAAAATACAAGGTTTTCCTTTCTTGATTGTCCCTCTTGGTGCTCTAGGTTTTCTTTGTTTGGCTGCATCCATTTTTCCAAGTTATTCACCATCCTGGAGAGTTCTTCCACTTGTCTGCATTGGGCCTAATTATATTAAGTGAGATACTCATCTTTGGCCTTTAGTTCTTCCAAAGAATTTTCAAATTGACTCAAACAATCATTCAGTTTTCTCACTTCACCTCTTATCTCTAGCATATGAGTTTTCATGCTGATGTTCTTAAGTGATTCCGTGGTGTTAGAATAATCATATAATTGATCAGAATCATATGAATGAATAGAATAAGTTCCTAGATTACTGGAGTTGACATTGAGTGGAATGAGTGCCATTTCTTGGGTAAACACGGATACACTAGCCTAGGTCCTTTGTTGAGTCTGGATATGATTTTGACTCAACTGGCTCTGCCTGGGACTGCCCACTCATGAAACCAGGGCGCCATGGGGACTTGCCATTCTGGGCTCATTGTGGTTGGGTTGCTGCCTGAAGCTGTTTCAGTTATTAGATCCCATCGCATTCGACTATGTTTTCGGGAGGTCTCCCTCTAGGTCCTGGACCTGGGTTGATTTCAACGCCATATACAAATAGGAGGAAGAAAAGCACTTTTCTATGTGCTAATGAAATTCCACCAATCTTCATCGTGGGCACTAACCATGGTCTGCAGCATGTGCGCATGTGTGTGTGTAATCACAATAAATTAATAATTCCCATAAAATATATTTAAGAGTCAACCATCATTGTCAAATCAAGATAATTTATGCAATGGGAAAATACTAAGTATACAAAAAGACACATCAATATTTATGGATATTTTACAAAGCATGAATATCAACACCGATTCCTGCATACAGTTTTTAACATAAGGAAAATGAAAGTGGGCGAGTTCTCAGGTGATTTAATTGACAAAAAGTCAGTGTCTGATACTGTATTTGCATTATCTTTGTAAATATGACAGCATTTAAGATGGGTACTGGATATTATACCAAGAGAAAGTTTTTATTAGATAAGGTTGGTTTTCACACTGGATAAATGCATTGCTTAAATACTCTATCGCTCAAGGTCATGTGTAGCGGACTCCCTCCTCAGATGTCACATAACTTCAGTTACAAAGTTGTTATGGAAAATATGCATACAGTACAAGTATGCTATTCTCGCCTAATTTTCGAGTTTTGATGATTAATAGGCTTTTTGTACTTGATATTATAGCTTTAAATATTTGAAATGCAACAGCCTGGATAAAAATGTAGAAACCTCAAAAGAAACCCTTTATTGAAGCAAAAATGGCACTAGTATTATGTCATAAATGCCAGCAAATGCAGTCAAAATAACACGATAAAGGAGCAGTGAATTCCCAAGTTTCATTGCAATCATTCAAATCTGAGACTAGTTGCATTCACAAGATTCTATTATACACCACATTCAGTTGCAAGTCAAAAAGGGCAATAACTCTTACAAAAATTGTAGGAACACAGTGTTAGTTAATGGTTACAATGAATGATTTCACTCAATATAGCATAGTAATTGAGAATCTATCAAACAGTTTAGGAAATATAAGCAAATAAAAACCTTCAACCCAAACCTGTAAACAACGAAGTCGTTTGTGTAAGAAAAGAAGGCCAGAGCCTACATTTTAAGACCACAATCAAAGCAAAACTGTAAAACGTGTTAACTTGACCAAGCTCAAAAGGCAGAATAAATTGTCTTAGCTTCATAATGAATCATCCCATTCATCATTATGATTAATTAATCATCAATCCATCAAGAGGTTTAGGAAATACAAAGAAAAAAAATTTAAAAACAAAACCTTAATGCAAATTTTATATGACTGTGACCTTCACCTCAAGGTCAACAGATCAAATGAGCATGTTGTAGAATGAATTGTCTTAGTTTCATAATGATTCATGCCAAGTATGATGAGAATCTATCAAGAACTTTATGAAATATAAACAAATGAAAAACTTTAGCCCAAATCTTAACAAAGCACTCAATATGTCACAATCACACCAGCGGAAAAGTGACTGCTGTGTCTTGCTTCACAATAATATGGGATCAACTAAAGGTAGGTCAACTTACACATGATAGAGTTTGTTTAAAAGACAGTTTAAATTCAAGTGTGTGACTGGCAAAACATTTTCACCTATATTGCTACTGTGTCCTGCTAAAATCTGAAGGGCATGCACAATTTCAGAGGAACAAAGAAAAATACCAGATAGTACTTACTGCACTAGTAGTTGTAAAATAAACAAGAGTCTCTTGAAGGGACTAAAGCCCTACTAGCCATAAAGAAAAGCTAGGAATCCATGATAATTACAATTTCTTCAATACTTTACAAGATATCTTACATACAATTTTAAGTAAGATATCTTTACAAGATTGTAAAATATATATATATATATATATATATATATATATATATATATATATATATATATATATATATATATATATATATATATATAGAGAGAGAGAGAGAGAGAGAGAGAGAGAGAGAGAGAGAGAGAGAGAGAGAGAGAGAGAGAATTAAATGGTCTTTTATACCTGGTTTATAACATCTCTCTCTCACTACCTAGTAAAAATGATCATTTAATTTTCTGTCTCTTTCTCTCTCTCTCCCTCTCACTCTCTCTTATTACAAGAAGTCTTCTGGTGAAAACCTCATGTTGATATGACTTTGTGTTCATGAGTAGTGATAACAAGAGTTTCAAGAAGACTGCCATGGTGGCAATATTGGATGTCAGATTAGCACCATTTTCATTTAGGATGAACTAGACATCATAAACATTTTTCAGTAAAAACCCAATGTTGATATGACCATTTATTCTTGAGAAGCAGTAATAGCAAGATTGTTATGATGGTCACTATGGTGGCCATACTGGGCATCTCAACAGCACCATTTTCATTTACAACCAGCTAGACATCATTAGAAGTCTTTCAGTGAAAACCCCATGTTGATAAGACCATCCAATCAGGAGTAGTAGCAATAGCAAGATTTTAAAGATGGCTGCCGTAGTGGCCATATTGGACATCAGATAGGCACCATTTTCATTTAGGACCAACCAAACATCATAAGAAGTCTTTTAGTGAAAACCCCATGTTGATATGACCATCCATTATGGAGGAGTAGTGTTTACAAAATTTTCAAGATGGCTGCCATGGCGACCTTATTGGACATCAAATCAGCATTATTTTCATTTAGGACTAACTAGACATCATAAGAAGTCTTTTAATGAAAACCCCATGGTGATATGACCATCCATTCAGGAGGAGTAGCAATAACAAGATTTTCAAGCTGGCCACTCTGGCAGCCATATTGGATGTCTGAGCAACGTCATTTTCATTTAGGACCAACTAGACCATAGAATGAATGTGTGTGTAAAGTTTCAAGGCAATCCTGCAAGTAGTTTAGGAGGAATAGCAGTAACAAACTTGTGCTAATGGACGGATGGACAGCAGACCATCTCAAAAGCTCTTCTGGTCTATGACCAGTAGAGCTAACATCCTAATTTTATTAGACAGTTTGCCACCTTAACTCTGACATCTGCACTCACTATCACCTGTTCCTTGGACATTTACATTATCAAGTCTTCCAGTAACCGATAAAAACATTATATGTTTGAATACCTGGTTCACTTGAAAAGAGCTGCACTATGTATATTTCCATTCTGGATCTTGCTCTCTTTAACTTTAGTGTTCACTCATTATCTACAATGTTTATTACAATAATTCCCATTTTTTTCTGAATTTTTTTTCTTTTCAAACTAATAATTCACATAATTTGATGCTAAACTTTTTATTTTTTAAAGTTTTTCACATCAGAAATTAAGTCCCTTTTGTCTTTAATTCAACATATATTACACTAGAGGGCATCAGTCACTTTGCACTGCAACTCTGCAGGTACTACAAACCTTGAATGTTTTGACTGCCAAATATGTTGTTTTAACATGGAAATTATTGCTGTCTGAAAGCATTTATCACCTTTGGTGACTCTGGCCATTGCTAGCACCTACAAAGACATGGACAGACATGCACTAAAGAAAAATATCAGGCAGATTTTTCAATGACAAAAAAGCACATACAGGGGGAATATAGGAGTCCAGATTTGTGGTACATAGGACAAGCAAGAGTCGCTCAACAGGACTGACACTCTACTGTCCGAAAAGAATGTCCAGGAATTTATGATAAGACGATTTCTTGTTTTTAACTGCCGAGTGTTGAAACCATCTCTGATAATCTTAGGTGATAAGATTTTCAAATTAGCCACTGTGACTAAGATTGGGACCAGTTTGATTTATAACAAACTAAACACCATTTGTAGACTTTTGGTGAAAACCCCATGCCAATATGACCATCCATTCAAGAGAATTAGTGACAAGATTTTCAATATGTTCATTGTGGCAGCCATATTTGTGGTCAGATCAGCATCATTTATATTCAGGATGAATTAGATATCTTAATTAGTCTTCTGGTGAAAACCCCATGTTGATATGACTTTCCATTTAGGAGAAGCAATAACAAGATTTTCAAGATGGATGCCATGGTGGCCATATTGGATGTCAAATCAGTACTATTTTCATTTAGTACTAACTAGACATCTTAAGAAGTCTTCTGGTGAAAACCCCATGTTGATATGACCACACATTCAGAAGCAGTAGCAACAACAAGATTTTCAAGATGGCCGGATGTCCAATTGGAACCATTTTCATTTAGGACCAACTAGACATCATAAGAAGTCTTCAGGTGAAAACCCCATGTCGATATGACTTTCCATTCAGCAGAAGCAGGGTTGCAACAAGATTTTCAAGATGGCTGCTGTGGTGGCAATATTGGAATCAGATCAGCACCATTTTCATTTATAACCAAGTAGACATCATAAGAAGTCTTTTAGTGAAACCCTCATATTGATATGACCATCCATTCAGGAGGAATATATGACCAGTAGAGCTAAATATTGCAGGAAAGCTGCAACCCCACACCCAAGGTGCAACACTGTTGCTAAGGATATTATTCAACTTAACATAAATTTGTAATCTTCATACATCTATATAACTGAATACATGAAAAATTTACCATGCTGTTGGATCTTCCTTTTCACACCCCTTTTTACACCTTTGATATAATGAACTTCATATGCCAAATGTTCATGTCCCCTGGACTTGTTATAAATGAAATTCACTGATTATAAATACTTCAAAATTATCCTGCTTGATTTTAAATGTCCGAGACCTTGTAAATTTTGTTCACATTATCATTAATCTTTATCAGGATGATCTATTAAAATTTTTTAAAAATCCAGGTTTCCTAATTAATCCCACAGATGATATTTTACTGTAAAAGTAGTCAGACAGGACAACTTGTGACCGTGCATTTCATTACAAACTGAGTTATTCTCCATGTATGTCAGATTCTAGTATTGATCAGCATGTGATTGTCATTGCAAGTTTATATATGTATTTCTGTCAGTCTGTGTGTGTTTCAAATTGTTGTACTTTTATAAAACACCACCCATAATGACACAGATCAATAATCTGCAAACTCACCTAACATACCTCTTGCTGACACCATCTGCATCAGTGTCATTGGAATCATCATCAGTGTCCTCGATGAGGTTTGTAGAACTGTAAGACAAAAAACATTTTAAAATTTAAACAAAGAATTTTTAAAGTCAAATGTTTTGGTCCTCAACAGCCAGAAAATACTAAGGTTGCTCAAAGGTGTGGTCACTATGCTTTAGTATATCCAATTAAAAAGAGAATAAAATGAATAATATCATGTACACATAGAATCTTTTTAATATGTCATCCACAATGCTATGAGTGAAAGCATACATTTTCCCACCTCAGGAGTGCAGTATCTGCTGTTTCTCAGCCACACTAGCTCAGCTGGTAGAGCCTCAGACTTGTAATCCAAGGGTCATTGGTTTGATACCCACTCAGGCTAGCCTGGGTCGACTGCCTCAGTGTCCTTGGGAAGGGCAATTAGCTCCCATTACTCAGCATGATACACCCAAATATTGTGCTGAAAGTGCTGTTACAAAATAACCACAAAGATTTTCATTCCAATTTTGAAGGACTTTTGTAAACAGGCATCATGACTCCATGAATGGGCTGTATAATGGCAATCAAATTTAAGCAAACAATGATTTGTTCCTGATGTTACATCGCTGCATGAAAGGACACAAATCATCATACGAGGGCTCTAGTCTTTGACATGAGGGTGCTACTTCATTTGCATCTATTTCTCCAAGGAATGAGTCAAATTTTACTTGGGATTCAAATGGCATCCACAACCAATCACCAAACAATGCGGGGGTTAATAACAGATTTTCACCTGAATTTACAAGTTGATTATTTTAAGTAATTGCTAATCATCAAAGTCAATCTCACAGCTAAAGATTGTTCAAATTATGGGGCAATGATTTATAAAAATATAAACAATGAAAGCCGCCAACATGTGCATGTGGCTTGGCAGTGTTGTCAGACAATTGTCATGCAGTCAATTGACCAGTGAATAATGTTGTCTATTTCCATTAAAAATGACCCCATTTTTCATTAACAATTATTCTTGCTGTAATAGGTGTCAAAGTGTTAATTAGTGGATATTTACAATGGATAATGGTACACAGAAACATAAAGCTTTGACTGTTAAAGAGGTGTTGACCATCTGAGCATACAGGACAGTAGGAGGAATCAACTGAAAATCAATCAGTTATTCGAAAAACAATAAAGTATTCTGATTCGTAGCAGAGAAAGTTCTAGCAGTATGAAATTTATACAGGCACCGTTTTTAATGACCTTGGGACATACATGTGCATACGGACTCAGGTCACAGTTACTACTTCCAGGTCATTACCCATGGACAAGTAGCCAATGGAAAATATTTAGAGTCCTGGTCATTCCCTAATGTGCTGGAAGATCACAGACTTCAAGCAAACAGTATAGTCCCTTATTTGCTGGTGCATGATTCGATGACATACCGTATAGTGGGACTTTTTCACGTATATAAAATGTTGTGATTTTGCTGCTGTGGTGTGTCTTGGGGCAAGGGAGTTTACTCTACCTGCCTCAGCACAAAATAACCTTAAAAGTGTTGCTGTGCTGTAATAAAACTGAACCAAACCAATAAAAAATAGTGGATTATAAATTTGGCTAGTTATCTTTCAATAATTGTTGATCCAAAAAGATTACGGTATTAAAGATGGTCATGTGAGACATGTAACCATGTTAAGATCAACTGTACAAAGTTAATTCAAATGATCTTTTCTGGTGTAATATTTAGAGTGTCAGTTAATAATTATTATTAGCAATAATGCTTAAAGCATAATGGTTCATTAGAATGGAATATGAGTTTATGCTACAATGCGGCACTTTGTCAATCAATGTCTTAATCAAAATTAACCATAAAAAGAAATGCATTTTGTGTTAGACTTACTTCATTTTGCTGTTTTCCTACATCCAAGGTAAACTGGCCTGGGGAAAGTACATTTTATCCCTTTGACTTATATTTCTTTTGACATTTTTCATTCTCTGACAGTTTAAAATAGTTTAGTAGACAACCTGAGTAGGCTCTAATATAGAGTTTTCACCTCCATCCTCTCAGTAAGTATCATATAACTATGTTTCTCAACAATTATTGAAAGCCATACAAGTAGATATGTGTTACTCATATAATCACCCCATCATAAGCCATACTAATGCCATATTCCCAGACAGTGTTTGGGGGGGGGGGGGGGTTTGAGACTCAAAAAGTGTGTTTTGAGGTTCCAAGGGGGGTCAGTGCGCATGACCCCCCAAAAGCGATGTCATCCAAATGAGAATAAGCTATCTTTTCAAATCGGCCTATAGCAAATTACTGGAAATTCAAATTTGAATGTTAAAAAAATACCCACTGTGCATGGGCCTCACTCATTACTGAACTCGTATGAGATCTTGATGGTTTAAGAATATATTCCAAAATGCATTCAAACTCTGATCAGAAATATGGCCTCCAGAGTGGGAACAAGCTCAGCCAATCAGACACAAGATCACCTTATTAATATGCATGGATCTCACCATAATCAAACTTGTCTGACATTTTGATGATAAAAGTCCATATTTCAAGTTTGATCAAAACTGAATCAGAAATATGACCTCCAGAGTGGTAACAAGCAATTGTTGATGGATGGACAACAGACGACACACAACACACAATGAACACAGGGCCATACCATAAGCTTGCTTGGCCTTATGGCCAGGTGAGCTACAAAACTATGGCACTTTGTGGAAAGGAAGGAAAAAAATATAATGTTTTTTTTTTTTTACTTGCTGCTAAATTTTACTATATATACTGTTGTTTTTTTTTATAGGCTTCTAAACGTTACTAAAATTTAGATGTCTAGTTTTTCGAGAAAAAGAATATACCATATCCATTTACAGGCATTATTGTTCAAGTTTACTTGTTTCCTCAGCCTTATAAAAAATTCATGTAAAGAATTAAAAATATCAAATCTTTAGTAGTCAAAATTTAATTAGTAAAATGTACAGCAGTGATAAAAAACAAGAGTCCCTTGAAGGGACTGATGCTCTACTGAGTGACAAGAATTTCCAGGAATTCAAGATAAGACCATTTCTTCCTTTCATTTGTAGAGTGTTGAAAACATCCCTGATATTCTTCAGCAATAACAAGATTTTTAAATTAGCTGCCGTAATGCACATATTGGATGTCAGATTGGCACCATTTTCATTTAGGACAAAGAAGACATCATTAGAAATCTTTTGGTGAAAACCCCATGTCATAATGATCATCCATTCGGGGGGAGTAGTGACAAAAAGGTTTTTAACACATTCATCATGGCAGCCATATTGGATGTATGACTGGCATCATTTTCATTTAGGACTTAGTGAAAACCCCATGTCAAAATGATCATCCATTCAGGGGGAGTAGTGAAAACAAGATTTTTAGACAGTTGTCATGGCAGCCATACTAGATGTATGACTGGCACCATTTTCATTTAAGACCAACTTAGTATCATAAGAAGTCTATTGGTGAAATCCCATTGTTGATATAGCCATCCATTTGGAAAGGAGTAGAGATAACAATATTTTCAAGATATGACTTTCCATTCAGGAGGAGTAGCATTAACTAGATTTTCAAGATGGCTGCTGCGGTGGCCATATTGGACAACAGATCAGCACTATTTTTATTTAAGACCAACTGGACATCCTAAGAAGTATTCTGGTGAAAACCCCATGCCAATATGACTTTCTGTTCAAGTAGAGATGTGATAAGATTTTTAAGATGGCTGCCATGGCAGCCATATTGGATGTCAGATCAGCACCATTTTTATTTAGGACCAGCTAGACATCATAAGAAGTCTTTTAGTGAAAACCCCATGCTGATATAACCAGCCATGTAGGAGCAGTAGCAATAACAAGATTTTCAAGATGGCCATCGTGGTGGCCATATTGGATGTCAGATCTATATCATTTTCATTTAGGACCAACTAGACTTCATAAGAAGTCTTTTAGTGAAAACCCCATGTTGACATGACCATCCATTTCTGGAGGAGTAGCAATAACAAGATTTTCAAAGGGCCCCTGGACGGCCATATTGGATGTCTGAGCAGCATTTAGGACCAACTAGACCATGGGATGAATGTGTGTGTAAAGATTCATGGCAATCCTCCAAGTAGTTTAGGAGGAGTAGTAATAAGAGACTTGTGCTAATGGATGGATGGATGACAGACAGATGATGGATGACAGATGATGGAGAACAGACCATCCCATAAGCTCTTTTGGTCTATGACCAGGAGAGCTAAAAACCATCGTATAGTGTTTATATTTTTCAATGTCGCTTTAGATTTACTTACCATGTGGTGAGCTTTCTTCTCTTGCTCCCAAGAGAATCCAAATCGAGGCTTTGCTGCATGCTTTTCTCAGGAGACCGAGTGCTTGCAACCTCCATCGGAGCCCCTTCAAGAAAATAGTTCAACCATTCAGGAGGCAGGACAATCAGGTCCTCTGAAAATGACAAATCTGCATACTGTAACCTGACTACCAATGACCTTGACATTTGATGATTTGGGTCATGAGAATGACTGAAAAAGAAATGACAAATCTGCATACTGTAACCTGACTACCAATGACCTTGACATTTGATGATTTGGGTCATGAGAATGACTGAAAAAGAAATGACAAATCTGCATACTGTAACCTGACTACCAATGACCTTGACATTTGATGATTTGGGTCATGAGAATGACTGAAAAAGAAATGACAAATCTGCATACTGTAACTTCGTCATATGAGCTGTAAACCGGACTACCAATGACCTTGACATTTGATGATTTGGGTCATGAGAATGACTGAAAAAGAAATGACAAATCTGCATACTGTAACTTTGTCATATGAGCTGTAAACCTGACTACCAATGACCTTGGCATTTGATGATTTGGGTCATGAGAATGACTGTCGTGCATTTTTGTGCATCTATCAGTAAAGTCTAGTTACAATCAGTCAAATAATAGCTATGCCACATTTAATTCATTAAATGTTAACTTTTTTAAGTTAATGTTAGACAGGGAATTGAAGACAGGCAATATACAAATGATAATATCATCAATGAGAATCTGATTGATTTTAATTCTGTAACGCCTGGATAATGCAAACATTCTTCTCTCAAATGTCCAGAATCACTTGAAGTACTTCTTCTGTCCCAGCAGTAAACCTTGTATAGATGGTAATTATTTTCCAGGCATTAAGTGGCAGGGTTCCACTTTCCAAACTTTGATGTTATGATCCTTGCTGTATACTTACGCATATATTTCAGGTTAACAAAATGATGCACAACAAATTTCTTGGTACTGTTAGATTCTTATGACTCTTAAAAGTACAAAAACTGCTTTATAATTATAAATAAATATAACGGCTTTATAATTATAAATAAATATAACAGCTTTATAATTATAAATAAATATAACGGCTTTATAATTATAAATAAATATAACTGCTTTATAATTATAAATAAATATAACGGCTTTATAATTATAAATAAATATAACGGCTTTATAATTATAAATAAATATAACGGCTTTATAATTATAAATAAATATAATGGCTTTATAATTATAAATAAATATAAACATTTAAATGATCCAATATTTCACCATCACTTATCTTAAAAGGATTCTGTAAATATTCTACGTCAATATGATTACCGTATATACTCGCGAATAAACCGGGTCCAAATGCAAACAACATAGACCCTGATCTACTGGCACATAAAGCGCTGGCAGATCAGGGTCTATGTCGCTTGTTCTACTGATTAGTCCTCACAAACTGCATAGACCCAGATCTGCCAGCACATTATGCGACGGCAGATCTGGGTCTAAGCAGTTTGCAGTTGGTATTGGCTTATATGTGAGTATATACAGTAAGCACTCCAGCTTAATGATTAATGTTCTTGAGAACCAATTATAACATGACAGACGAGCTGCTTCAGAAAACAAAATGATCTTTTTTCTTTCCAAAAAGTACCAAATTTCAATCAATCAAATGTTCTTTAAAAAAGAAGTAAAACATGTAAAATAAGCCATTACCATACTGAAATAACAATAATAATAATAACAATAACAATAATAATAATAATATTTTTTTTTCAGTTCATTTAGCCAAACTCTTAGCTAACCTCACATGAGACACTCAAGGACATACAACATTCTATACATGTACACAATAGGGGTGAAACGATGCACATGTGCCGTGTATCGATACGATTCACGATACACAGTCTATGATACAATACATTATCGATACACATATGAACTTAATGGTCTTTTCATCTTTAGAGGGTCTGTAAGAAGTAGATGGTGCCCTTTTATGTCTTTTGACATGTTGGTTGTACTTCCTGTAAGAAGTAGGTGGTGCCCTTTTATGTCTTTTGACTTGTTGGTTGTACTTCCAGTAAGAAGTAGGTGGTGCCCTTTTATGTGTTTTGACTTGTTGGTTGTACTCCCTGTATGCAGATTACAGACAGACATAGACTTCGCATCTATTTATATGCCATTCTCATCCATGACAAGATAAAAATAATACTTCCAAACAGACTACATGTTAGTTGTCAGCGATTTTAATTAAACCTTTTAGGCCATTTCAGGCTGCTCCATTTGATCAGATGCAGGATTCATCTTGGCCACCACGCCCTTTGTTTTGCACTGCATGAATGCTTTAAAAACATCTAATTATCAATTTCATGTCTTCACTTAAACTTGGAAGACATTAACGTGTTATCTTCAAAACAGCAGAAATAGTGCAATTTCCTCGTCCAAGGAAAATCTCATCTAAAGTGTATGTCAATGTGCTCATGTAGGCGCATTTACTGATCTTAAATTGAATATTAATTTTTGTTCTAAAATTTAATTCTAATATAGTTTAACCACAGTCTATTCAATTCTGATTATTGAATGCTATGCACCATAACTGTCATTAAGAAACTTCCAGGCAAAATTATTCATCGCTATGGACTTTTACAATTGTGGCCCGGTACTAAACTGGGTCAAGAAAAGAGCACGTCAGGTAAAATTGTCACTATATAGGGTAGTATTTTTTTTTTTTTAAACATGCATAGCTTTAATTGTGACATCACAGCATGCAACATTCAGTCCGGATTGTATGGTTCACACCTTTAGGTTGACCTCGTCCAAAAATGTCCACATACTTTAACATTGAGTTTTGCCATATGTGTTTCTCGGAGCATGTAAATAATGACTTTCCAAAGGAATATGAATGTATGAGGATCCAAATAAAGTGATTATTCGCAATTTAAAGGTAAGTGTAATCAAATTCTAAAAAACGACACTCATTACTGAAATAGTCGGTACTGAATGCGTACATGACCTCTATGACTATTACTTATAGAACAAGTCCGGGTGTGGGAGTGGGGATGAATACCAACAAAATGTATCACATTTTACTTCCTGCAGATGCAAAACAGCTGCAGCAGCCATAGGCACTCGTTTTTTTTTTGTTTGTTTTTTTTTGTTAGTGATAAAAGAAAACTATTGACAACACCCACACCCCTTTTATAAAATATTAACAAATTTACACAAGGTGACAAACTCATGCGGTTTGAAATCTGCCCCCTCGCCAATTCTGTGCTAATTTTATTTATCCCGTTGGCATGTTCAGTCACTGATTACATATATCACCATAAAAAGAGACATTCCAAACTTATTCCACATGTATGATTTAAATACTTCACAGATCATTTAATAACCAATTTTGCATGAAGTTTCTCTGTTGCTTTGTATACACTTGGATGAGTTTGGATGACAATACTTCATGTGTGTCACGCTACATTAATTTATGAGGTGGTTATTATTTACCCTGAACTTGATCAAACAATAACCACCAATCAGAATTGAATGTTACATTTCACTGCGTGACACACCAGAAGTGTAGCCTTCAAATTCGACCCAAGTAGACAGGATACGAAGCAACAGAGAAACTTCACGTAAAAGTGGCTATTAAATCATTAGTAAAGTACTTCATTATACACTGGGAACACATTTGGAAGGTCTCCTTTATGCTGAACATACTGACAGGATAAAATAATTAGAATGGAATCAGTTAGGGGGAGGGGGGCAGATTACAAATTACGTCAACTTGTGTTAATTTGTATAAGGCGAGTGGGTGCTGTCATTATTTTTTTTTACTGACAAAAATGAGTGTTTGTGCCTGCGACAGTTGTCTCAGATGAATTCTCAATATAAAGAATAAAAGGCAAAAGACTAATAATTATTCATGACTGTTGAAGATTAAAGTAACTTGTATAGGGTAAGTATCGTTTTGTATCGATTCTTTACCTCTTGTATCGATATATGTATTGATATGGCAAAAGTATCAATGCATCAATATATCGATGAATCGTTTCAATCCTAGTACACAATATTTTAAAAGAAAGAAAGAATGAACATATTAATTACAGGTTAATCTCACGCAAATAGTTCACTTAAAATTTGCAATGTTTATACATGTGCATCAGTGTAACATGTTTGTAGCTGATTTATGCATATGCATAAGAACAAAGGAGAAACTACTGGAATATTTGGTGAGAGACATAATATGTTTAGGTAGCTGAAATAGCCTGATTTTAACATGGCAGATTGTCAGCCTGTTTTTAGTTCAAGTGGTAGCTGATTCCATTCAGAAGATTGTGCATATGTAAATGACTTTTTCAATGCATGAGTTCTTGGTTTTGGTACTTTTAAACATAGGTTTCATGTGATGCTGATCTTAACGAGTACATAAAGGCAGTATTGCTGGCTTTGACAAGCATATCAGTTGGGTAAAGAGATGTTATATTATGAAGGGCTTTATAAACCATAATACATCTATGACATGAAATTCTTTTGTCAAAAGGGAGCCAGTTTAATGACATAAACACAACAGCAGATGGTGTCATTGGATCGCCATCTAGTATAATTTGAGCTGCACGCTTTTAAAGTTTGATTATATGATTAATATTAGTATGTGTGCATGAGACCCATACTGTGCAACAGTTGTCCATAATAGGTAATATGTAAGTTGAATAGAATAGTTTCCTGCATGCATTGGTAGATATTTCTTCAGTCTTTTCAGTAGTGTTAGTTAGGAGGCTATAATGTTACAGACATGATCTCTGTGATGATTCCAAGTTAGTTTATCATCAACATATACTCCTATAATGTCATGTTCTCTATATTTCTTAAAATGTCAGACTTTAATAGATACATAGGCAAAAGATTTCATGGATATCTAAAATCTGGAACCTATCTAAACTTGGAGCCAATTAGATAAATTTCTATAATTAAATAAAGGATGAATAATTATCCAATGCTTTTTCTATCATAAAACATACTGATAATATTATATGAACCTACCATGTAAATCTGGAGTTCTAAACTAATTTCATAAAATTTTCTGACCTAATTTCATTACTGTATGTACAAGTATACAATACACATCCAATTGCACAGGTATACAATACACATCCAACTGCAAGAAGTATAGACCCTGATACTATAAAGTGGGAATTTTTAGCAATTGATAAATTTTAGCGATTTAGTGGTCTCCAAGATTGCAAAAATAAATCTTACAAAAATTTACCATCTTTAATACCGTAATCTTCTTAGATCAACAATTATTAAAAGATAACTTGCCAAATTTAAAATCCACTATTTTTTATTGGTTTGGTTCAGTTTGGTGTAATACAGCACAGAAACACTTTTAAGGTTATATTGTGCTTAGGCAAGTAGAGTAAACTCCCTTGCCCAAAGACACACCACAGCAGCAAATCCTGGCTGAGCCGATCATGGTTGGAATTGAACCTGCACTCTTCTGGTTAGGAGTTCAATATTTTAGTCACTGAGCCACTGCGGCTCCTCGCTGTTTTTGAACAAAATCACAACATTTTACATTTGTGAAAAATTCCCACTATACAGTATGTCATCGAATCATGCACCAGCAAATAAGGGACTATACTGTTTGCTTGAAGACTGTGATCTTCCAGCACATTAGGGAATGACCAGGACTCTAAATATTTTCCATTGGCTACTTGTCCTGCAGAGCAAGTGACTTGGAACTTTTACTTGTCCTGCATACATTTTACTCATCATACACTGTACCTAATACTGAATCAGCTTAAAATGAAACGGCAGTCTAGAGAGAGGGGTGGACTCAGCCGATCATTATCTCCATACCATAGGGTCTCCAAAGACCCATGCCCAGTGCCCAGTGCCCAGTGTCTGGTACCCAGTGACTGGTCACCGGTCAAGGACTTGTCAGACGACTCAGATCTGTATGAAGACCCTTCCCCAGACCTGACAGACTTAGATCTGAGCCCTCCCTTACAGGGTGGGGGGGCTCGATCCCATCACCTACAACTGGCCTGGTGACTGAAAGGGTGCTGCTTCCCCCTTATGGGGGTGTGACTCACTTTCAGCCCATACCAAGCTGTGGGTCAGTAGTAGTTGCTGCTTCCCACATGGGGGTGGGGGCGCGACTCACTCTGTCCTTCACGACAAGAGGGTGCTGCTCTTCCATGAGGGCACAACTCACTTTCTGTGGTAGTGGTTAAGAATGGGTGCTGCTCCTCCCTCTTTGGGAGGGTGCGACTTGCTCTCTGCCCTCATGGAATAGGGACGGTGCTGCTCCTCCCTCTCGAGAGGGTGCAAGTCAATCACCACCTGTTTATAACCTCAATTTGGAGGGGGCCCACTAACCCAATAATTTTCTATATTTCACACTTAAGTATATAATGAAAGGAATTACTAGAAATTAAGCAGATTTAATAAGATACTACAGTGTATGTTGATACTTAAAATAAAGCAAATGGGGAAAGTACATAAGGCAAAAGGTATTAAGGGCATTATGGTGGAACACCTAAGGTCTACTGAAATATCTATCTAGGCGGAAATAAACATACAATAGGGCAGGGGAGAGAGAGATATGCACAATGCAACAAAGATGCCTACAAAATTTTATTAAAAATTTGCTTTAACATTACTGAAGTCAAGAACTTGAAAATGCATGGAAAAACTTTGTATATTTTTTACATAACATGCATGTTCTATCTTGACACTGAGATTCCAATGTTAGGTGTGGAAAAAACTTGTGTTTAATCTATCTGCAACTACAAAGCATTGAATAATATCAATCTGTCCTAATTCCATCCGTCTGAATTTAAAAAGAAAATATCTTTCATAAGATGATGCCCTAAAAGCACTTGCTTTTACATTCAAAATCTTTCCTCAAAAGCACTTATCTAGCTGACTGAGACAAGATTACTTTGCTGCATAAAAAACCTGATTTCTACATAATGAATTGAAAAGGAATCAACACGATTTTCAAGTCAACACAGTGGAAAGGAATCAAACAGGTTGGAAAAATTGGATAATTACACTGATCCATCACAATTCCAATGGAATTATATGAAATCATTTATGAAACAAAACTTTCCTGTTGAGTTGCCATTTGTGGCACAGATCATCAATTGTGGGGTTTATTACTACTTTTCTGTTGCCATAGTAATTATGATAAATGTGCAAGTCAAGGTCAGAAAGTAAATTCATCTCTGTTTCTTTTTATGTTTCACTTATGGATGTTTTGAACAACATATTGAGGGTGCTTCTGGAAAACAGATAAAAAAAAAAAACAGAATAGAAAAAAAATCAAAAAGAACCAAACTGAGAGGAAACAAATATCAATCATGCATACTTCATGCAAAATCTCATATCGCTGCCTCTTAATGAATCCCCAAAATTATATGAAATACAGAATCATGAACTGCTGGTTACTGTATGTTCCATATTAGGCCTGTGTACAACAAATAACAATCTGAACCAAATTAAGTCCATACCAAATATTTTGGTATACTCAAATTTGTTTCCATACACCGTAGGTCATCTCAACTATTTACATATAATAAGTTTCTTTTGAACCAACAGAGCATCTACACTTTTACAACAGCAAGCAATCAAAAAACAGAATTAGGTCCATACAAAATTTTTGTTACTACCTCATTAGCTGGTCCCAAGATAGTCCATGCCAAACTGACCGGTCTGGACCAAATTAGCTGGTCCCAAGATAGTCCATGCCAAACTGACCGGTCTGGACCAAATTTGTTTATATATCTGGTGAACCATGGTAGCTCAGATGGTTAAGCATTAGACTCGTAATCAAAGGGTTGCAGGTTCAATACCGTCCCAGGTCAGCCCAAGTCTGCTGCCTGTGTGTGCCCTTGGAAAAGGCTTTTAGCTTCCATTTCCTCGACATGATATAGCCAATAATGTTTTACAAGTGCTGTTAAAACCAACCAACCAAGCAACCAAGCAACCAAGCAACCATTTACATATTTAATTTGGTCTACACCAAACATCTAGAAACCCTTGTATATGCCAAACATGTCCAACAGTAACAATATTTTGACTGAAAGCAAAATGCTCCAGTCAGACATTCGAAGTTTTGAATTTAAATCTTATTCTTTTTTCTTATATTTAACTTCACAGCTGTAAAAATTAAATAATTTCAAACCCTGTATCTGACAAAATAATAATGGGATGGCAAATCTTTATATGACAGGTGTCAGACTGACTATAGTGTCATTTCTAATTGCTCTCTAATTATGGCTTCGTACTTCCACCAACAAAGCAGATTAAGGTATACAATGCTAAGTCCAAGTGATGCCATCTATATTGCTATGCATGCAGTCAAGCATTAAATAGAATCTTCATTTTAAAATGTCAGCATTGCTGTAACAATAAATACAGTTGCAGCTTTGTTTCAAATAAAAATATTTATATAACACACGGAACGATAGGAAAGTAAAGATCAATCAAGCAAACAAAGCAACTGAGTTTTGTTAATTGGTTGTTCAACAGTAAAAATGTCGAATCAAATAAGTTTGATAGTGCAAGTCACCACTGATAAAGTATTTAACAATTAATAAGATCATAGGAAAAACACAGCACTATTAATTTTGCCAAAGTTATCATATATCTTAAATATACACACCAAGCATTAACCATCATGCATAAGAGAAAGAGAGGTGACTGGGACGAAAATTTTAATCCGAAGTCAAGAAGTTTCAGCAGCAAATGGTTGAACCAGTTCTTATGGCTGAGATACAACAAAACATTGAATATGAAATTGTACAAATTATGTCAAAAGCACAAAAAACAACTTTTTCAGTCCAGGTGTTTCAAATACTTGAAAGTCAGCTCTTGTTGACCATGCAGGATGTAATGAACATAAACATTCCTCAAAAGCTGAAACTGACACAAAAAGCAACTCTCTTGTTACTATATCCAACAAAGTGTCAGAAAATGCAGATGAAGTTATGACGATATTTTGAAATACCTATCAAAACACGTACCTTTTCTATGTCAAGCGCTAAACCATTTATGGTATTGGACACCAGAAACTCAACATTTTAGACAGAAAACATTTCACACAGATGCTGCACAGAACTATGGCATTTGATGCAAAAAAATGAGAAAAATTTAAGAACAAAATAAAATACCTAATAGAGGTGCATGGTATTACTAGTATTCCATTTTGCCATGGTATTTTATTTGGTGGTACATACCACAGTACTTTTTCACCGTACCAGTACTTTGGTAGTTTCTGCCAGTAAGGAATGTACAGAAATTCCAGAGTCATTTTGCCACAAATTTTATTGATGTTAAAAGCATGTTTTCATTTCTCAGGACAAAATAATTCCAAAAATTTACAAAATAGTTCTAATTGTCACAAATTAACTTAGAATATTACAAATATAATTATATTTATGAACCTTTAATCACATGTTTGAAATGCTTCACATATGACAAGATGGTGGTCAAATGGGATGTTGTGAAAGATATTTGGGCCAAATCCAACTTTTGGAAAACTTTCAGATGAAAAACAAGAAAGAAAAAAAAGTCATTTATTTATTTATTAGCATATGTTAATGTGTTAAGTACATGTATTCCTTTGTAGGACCATGAATCATCCTAAGATTTTCAGGAGAGCCAGTGTTTTCTGTTTTGCATTTTATGTAATTTCTCAAATCCACCAAATATTTTCTTGTTTGTTGAGTCAGTGTGTTTTATGTTTACTGGTCCTCTCTGATAAATACCTTGCCTGGGCGTTGGCATCCCACTCAAAGTTTCCCTGCCTAATAAATCAATAGTGCAGCTAGTAAATTGTAGGCTTCAGTGTCAACACTTCCTATTTTTATCAACAAGCTCTCTAATGTCAGCACAATGTCTTTCAAACTTAATCATCCCACTACAGTTAGTGTTTAGATGACAACTTATACAACAATTTACACATAGTAAATTCATCTACTATAAGGTACGGACCATTTTATTTTCGAGGGGGAGGGGTTACGATTTTCTTTCGAGCCGAGATATTTCATTTTCTTTTATCTCAAGATAATTATATTTTTTTCAAATGATGTAATAAATATAATAAGGTGTTATTTTGCTATAAATCAGAGCAAGATATTTTTTCCAGCTATTTGAGAGCCGGCATTTTTTTAAAACAATCTCAGGCCCCAGACATCGAAAATCAAAATGTTGGTTCCCAATATGATTGCAGTATAGTGTGTTGCAGTATACCGTGGTACATATCGTGGTATGTTCAGAAAAACCGTGATAGAAACTCTAATACCTAATATATACAAATAACTGTATCTATACTATAAATATATATATATAGTTTAGATCAAGATATTTTGGTTTGTTTTAACTTTTCTTCCTTTTTTTTATGCAAAAAACGTCAACATCTAACTGCTGTGGATACAGCGATCTCAACTTCCATCTTTTTCAGTCAAAATATGGATATGACAGTTTACAGTTTAACATTAGTAATTTTTTAGTTTCATTATGGCTTAAAATTACTGAACAGTTGCTATAAACTTTAATATGATCATGCTAGTCACACACACACACACACATTGCTCTGTCACATAGCTCCAACCCCCACCCAAATTCAAAAATGTCCAACATCATATCAAAAATTTTCCTGACCTCTGGTCCATACATATTATGTACACAAGTACCATATTTTGGTCTGGACGTTTTTTATATGTAAATGTGGCCATCAACGATCTGGTACAACCATCTGAAAACTTTTTCTACATAACTAAAACCTCCTCACTCTGGATACGTCTCTTCCTAGTCCCATCATTCTGATGGACATGTGGCCCGTATTAACCAACATGTCTAAATAATAGTTGAGGAAATCTGTTCCAAGAAAACTTTCTTGGATGCAAACTAAATTAATACAGTAAAATCTAGATAAATAAGAGAATATGTGTTTTTGAAATTTGTGAAGATCATATGCACATATATTGATATGTACATATTAACAGTTAAATGAATCACAATAGAATTACATAATTTGTAAAGTTAACGCTTATCTGCTACTTTTCACAGCATATTAGGCACCAAAAAAAAATATGTTTCCTATTGCACTGGTTTTAAAATTAGGATACGCAGGTTTTTTGTGTTTTTTTTTTTTTGGGGGGGGGGGGTAACATTATATATAAATCAAATAATATTTCAAACACTTCAAAGTACTGGGAAAAGGGTTGGCCAACAGGAAACATGAAGATGATTGACTGATCATTGAAAAGAAAAAAATAGCAAGAAGTTAGTAACACAACAAGTTAAAGCTCTCTCTCATTATAACACGGTAGTTCGGGTCAACTTCAGTATCAACTGAACTGCGGTTATAGCAAGAATGATCAAAAATGGAGATTGGTTTCTGCTTCTTGTTTTGCGTAAGATTTCTGCTTGTTGTTTTATCTGCAAAGCTTTGTGCAAACTTGAATGCAAAATCATGCACATGGCCAGGCACAGCAATGGCACAAATGCCCGCATCCACATGCTTTGTCTCTCTCTCACAATGACTCCTCTATTTTCATCTTTGCATCTGGTATTTGCCTGATAAGTTGCAAGGATTCTGTTTTGTGGTGTTTAGTATGCAGGCTTTGTTTGTGCATGTGTATGATCAGCTGATTTTATGCTTCTCAATGCTCAAACTATTGAACCCTACATATTTTTCTTCTATCAAGTCTTAGATGTAACACTAACATTATGGAATCATTTCATGAGAATTTTGATTTTCACCATAAATCAAGACCAAAAGGCCAACATCAAAGACTTCAAAGCCCCATTCACTGAACAACAACTTTTCTATTTTGTTAAGAAGTCACTAACCAGTTCAAATGAAAGAAACAAAAGTATTTAAAAATAACTTTTCATTATACCAATATACATGTATCCAGTAATTTAAAGCAATAATGACATTTGGCTCACATGGAAAGAACATATTAAGAAAACAGGAGTCCCTCTAAGGGACTGATGCTCTACTGAATTAAAAGAATTTCCAGGAGTTCAAGATAAGACTACATCTTCGTTCTAACTGCTGAGTGTTGAAACCATCTCTGACATTTTTCAGCTATAACAAGATTTTAAAATTAGACAATATGGCACCATACTGGACATAACAATCAGCACCATTTTCATCTAGGACCAACTAAACATCATTAGAAGTCTTTTGGTGAAAACCCCATGTGAATATAACCATCCATTCAGGAGTAGTGATAACAAGATTTTCAAGACTGCTGCCATAGTGTCCATGTTATATATCAGATCTGCATCATTTCATTTAGGCCCAACTAAACACCATAAGAAGTCTTCTGATGAAAAGCCCATGTCGATAAGACTTTCCGGTTAGGACAAGAAGTGATAAGATTTTCAAGATGGCTGCCAAGGTGGCCAATTGGATGTCACATCAGAACCAATTTCATCTAAAACCAAGTTGACATCATAAGAAGTATTCTCATGAAAACCCATACTACTATGACCTTTTGTTTAGGAAGAGTACCAATAAAAAGATTTTCAAGATAGCAGTCATGGTGGCCATATTGGATGTCAGACTGGCCCCATTTTTATTTAGAATCACAAGAAGTCTTTTGGTGAAAACCCAATGTCGATATGACCATCCATCTAGAAGGAGTAGTGATAACAAGATTTTCAAGATGGCCACTGTGGCAGTCATACTGGAGGTCAGATTGGCACAATTTCCATTTAAGTCCAACAAAACAGCATAACAACTCTTCTGGTGGAACCACATGTCGATATGACTTTCCACTCAGGAGAAGTAGCAATAACAAGATTTTTAAGATGGCTGCTGTGATGGCCATACTGGATGTCAGATCTACACCATTTTCATTTATGACCAACTAGACATCATTAGAAATCTTGTAGTAAAATAATTGCTGATATGACTTCCCATTCAGGAGGAATTGAAATAACAAATAAAAAGTTTATCAAGATATCCACTGTGACCAAGATAAAGAATTCTTCTGCTGAAAACCCCATGTTAATATGACTCTCCAGTCAGAAGAAAACCCCATGTTAATATGACTCTCCAGTCGGAAGAAAACCCCATGTTAATATGACTCTCCAGTCAGAAGAAGTAGCTGTAACAAGATTTTCAAGATGACTGCCATAGCAGTTATACCGGACATCAAATCGGCACCATTTTCACTTAGGACTAACTAGACATCATAGGAAGTCTGCCAGTAAAAACCCTATGCTGATATGACCATCCATTCAGAAGGAGAAAAAATAAAAAGATTTTCAAGATGGCCAATGATGTGACAATATTGGATGTCCCAGCAGCACCATTTACTGAGTGCCTGAACTGTGTATCGTAAGTCTGATAAGCTGAGTACTAAATAGCTAAACCGTGTATCATATATCTGATATAGCTGAAAAGTCTGATATAGCTGATTGCTGAGTGACTGAACTCTGTATCATAAGTCTGATATAGCTGAGTGGCCGAACCTTGTATTGTAAGTCTGATATAGCTGAGTGGCCGAACCTTGTATCTTAAGTCTGATATAGCTGAGTACTGAGTGGGTGAACCATGTATCATAAGTCTGATATAGCTGAGTACTGAGTGGGTGAACCATGTATCATAAGTCTGATATAGCTGAGTACTGAGTGGGTGAACCATGTATCATAAGTCTGATATAGCTGAGTACTGAGTGGGTGAACCATGTATCATAAATCTGATATAGTTGAGTACTGAGTGGGTGAACCATGTATCATAAATCTGATATAGTTGAGTACTGATTGTGGGTGAACCATGTATCATAAGTCTCATTAAGTCTGATATAGCTGAGTGCTGAGTGGCTGAACCATGTATCATAAGTGTGATATAGCTGAGCAGCTGAACCATGTATCATAAGTGTGATATAGCTGAGTGACTGAATTAACCCTGTATCAGAAGTGTGATATAGCTGAGTGACTGAATTAACCCTGTATCAGAAATGTGATATAGTTGAGTGGTTGAACCATGTATCATAAGTCTGATATAGCTGAGTGACTGAATTAACCCTGTATCAGAAGTGTGATAGAACTGAGTGACTGAATTATCCCCGTATCAGAAGTGTGATATAGCTGAGTGACTGAATTAACCTGCATCAGAAGTGTGATATAGCTGAGTGGTTAAACCATGTATCATAAGTCTGACATAGCTGAGTGGCTGAATTAACGCTGTATCAGAAGTGTGATATAGTTGAGCAGCTGAATTAACCCTGTATCAGAAGTGTGATATAGCTGAATGGTTGAACCATATATCATAAGTCTGATATGGCTGAGTGGTTGAACCATGTATCATAAGTCTGATATAGATGAGTGGTTGAACCGTGTATCATAAGTCTTATATAGCTGAGTGGTTGAACCATGTATCATAAGTCTGATATGGCTGAGTGGTTGAACCATGTATCATAAGTCTGATATGGCTCAGTGGTTGAATCGTGTATCATAAGTCTGATATAGCTGAGTGGCTTAATTAACCCTGTATCAGAAGTCTGATATAGCTGAGTGGCTGAATTAACCCTGTATCAGAAGTCTGATATAGCCAAGTGACTGAATTAACCCCGTATCAGAAGCCTGATATAGCTGAGTGGCTGAACTGTGTATCAAAAATCTGATATAGCTGAGTGGCTGAATTAACCCTGTATCAGAAGTCTTATATAGCTGAGTGGTTGAACCATGTATCATAAGTCTGATATGGCTGAGTGGTTGAACCGTGTATCATAAGTCTGATATAGCTGAGTGGTTGAACCATGTATCATAAGTCTGATACAGTTGAGTGGTTGAACCATGTATCATAAGTCTGATATGGCTGAGTGGTTGAACCGTGTATCATAAGTCTGATATAGCTGAGTGGTTGAACCATGTATCATAAGTCTGATACAGCTGAGTGGCTGAATTAACCCTGTATCAGAAGTCTGATATAGCTGAGTGGTTGAACTGTGTATCATAAGTCTGATATAGCTGAGTGGTTGAACTGTGTATCGTAAGTCTGATAATATAGCTGAGTGGCTGAACCGTATATCATAAGTCTGATACAGCTGAGTGGTTGAACTATGTACATGTATCATAAGTCTGATACAGCTGAGTGGTTGAACCATGTATCATAAGTCTGATATGGCTGAGTGGTTGAACCATGTATCATAAATCTGATATAGCTGAGTGGTAAAAGCACTATTGATTTGTCCTTTTTCTGATATGACATGTTTTAAAGTTTAAAAAAATCCTTCTCCTCTAACATTTTTCAGTCATTTATCATACATGACTCACATCGATAATGCCTGTTTGGCTTAACATCTTGCACCATTTTTTTAAAAAAAGTATACACTGGTGAGCTAACCAGTTATTTTCAATAATATAATGAATCTTCAATACATATTTTTCAAATGATAGAAACCCATCTGTTTTCTTGGAAATGTGTCATATACAGTTGCTATAAATAGACCATAATGACAGTGTTATGTAAGAACATGCGGGTCTACTATGGACAAGAATACTCTTGTGCTATTTGCGGGTCTACTATGGACAAGCATACTCTTGTGCTGTTTGTGGGTCTACTATGGACAAGCATACTCTTGTGCTGTTTTTACACACCAACCTTCCTTTCCAGAATATTCTCTCTTATTTATATGATGTGTGGGATTAAAGAGGTAATAAAAACAACAAACAAGTTTTTATTGCTTTATTATTAATTTTTTTAAATGTGCGAAAAAAGCATAATCCATATACAGGCAAGTGTAAGACGTAATTCAGCGAAAAATAGCATAATTATTACACCAAAAGCATAATGGTTGGCAGGGTATGCAGAAGTCTGATAGATAGCTGAATACCGAGTGACTGAATTGTGCATTCATAAGTCTGATATAGCTGTGCATCAGAGTTCTGCTGTTTCATTTTGTGGATTACTGTACCAGCATATCTAAGGCAAAAACTGACCATTCATGTTACAAGTTTTATTACTGAATATGCAACAGTTTCAAGAAAATGGAGCTTCATGCAGCGATTTAAAAACTTGTGCCAACCTTGACAACAATGTTAACCTTGAAATCAATGCCATACGAGACAAGTGAAATCTATGTCTGCTAATACTTTGCAGATAAGACAAAAATAACCCATCACAAATAATCAGAATAGGTTATGCATAAAAAAGAAATGCCTTTTCTGCCTCAACATTTTGGTCACATTGGCATCCAGCATTCATTTCTGAGCATTTTGTCATTTGTTTAATGCTGTCACATGACCTACCATATATACTTGTGTATTATCCGTGTCCAAATGCAAACAACATAGACCCTGATCTGCCGTCACATAATGCACCGACAGATCAGGGTCTATGTTGTTTGTTCTACTGATTAGTCCTTACAAACTGCATAGACCCAGATCTGTCTGCGCATTATGCGTCGGCAGATCTGGAACTATGCAGTTTGCAGTTGGTATCGGTTTATACGCGAGTACATATGGCAAATAATTTTTGTCAATTAACAAATAGCATTTCAATATGATTATCAGCTCTTCATATAATTGCTCTTCATAAAGACTGTGTATGTATGTATGTATGTATGTATGTATGTATGTATGTATGTATGTATGTATGTATGTATGTATGTATGTATGTACATAAAGACTGTGTCTCCTAGATATGATCATATTAGATTCTAACAGCTTCTGTCATACAATATTGTTCATGTACTCTTCAATATACACCAATATCTGCTGTAACTGGGGGTGTTGTTCTACAGCCAATTCCTTGTTTTCACCTCTTTTTTTACCGTATATACTCGCGTATAAGTTGGGTCCAAATGCAAACAACATAGACCCTAATCTGCCGTCGCATAATGCGCCGGTAGATCAGGGTCTATGTTGTTTGTTCTAATGATTAGTCCTTACAAAACTGCATAGAGCCAGATCTGCTGGCACATTATGCGATGAGAGATCTGGGTCTATGCAGTTTGCAGTTGGTATAAGCTTATATGCCAGTATATATGGTAGGACTCAAATTTTATGATCCACAATGTACAGGATATAAAGTCTAAGATATCACTAGAAATCGATATCTCCAGAGCTATAATGAACTTGAAACAGACTAGAAGATTATTATACTGAGTTTTAAAAAAAAACTACATACAACCAATCATTAATGACTTAGCCGTTTATGTGATGAAACCCTTACTGAAGATTTAAAATTACATGTCAGGTTAGAAAAAAAAACTTCAATAAACCTTTCAAATTGGGTTGCAATCCTTAACTTCATGTATTTTTACCTAGAACAGGGGAGAAAAAAAACAACTACAATTTTGAGTAAACAACAAATATATATTTTTCAACTGAGAAAGATGTGATAACTTTTAAGTACCTTATTTCCCCATACCCCACTGTTACAACTTTATTAGAAGAGAGAGCTTTCTCTGATGACAAATCCATCCCTCACTTTTCAAAAAATTTACAAGGTGGTCTGCCCTGGTGTTATTCTAGGATAAATACTGAAGGCACAATACAATTTCTTTGACAACATTTGACAAATTTTGTGCAAGTGAAGGATGGTCTTGTCATTAGATAAGACCCCTATAAAAGGAGGTTGGGTTTATTGGAAAGTACAGCCTTATCACAGAAGATTTATGGTATTATTTAACTCTATTATCAGTGAGCTATGTATGTATGTATGTACCTGTATGTATGTATGTATGCATGCATGCATGCATGGATGCATGTATGTATGTATCTATGTATGTATGTATGTATGTATGTATGTATGTATGTATGTATGTATGTATGTATGTATGTATGTATGTATGTATGTATGTGTATGTATCTATGTATGTATGTATGTATGTATGTATGTATGTATGTATGTATGTATGTATGTATGTATGTATGTATGTATGTGTATGTATCTATGTATGTATGTATGTATGTATGTATGTATGTATGTATGTATGTATGTATGTATGTGTATGTATCTATGTATGTATGTATGTATGTATGTATGTATGTATGTATGTATGTATGTATGTGTATGTATCTATGTATGTATGTATGTATGTATGTATGTATGTATGTATGTATGTATGTATGTATGTGTATGTATCTATGTATGTATGTATGTATGTATGTATGTATGTATGTATGTATGTATGTATGTGTATGTATGTATGTATGTATGTATGTATGTATGTATGTATGTATGTATGTATATATGTATGTATGTATGTATGTATGTATGTATGTATGTATGTATGTATGTATGTATGTATGTGAATGTGTGTATGTATGTATGTTTAATGGCACATCAGTATAACAATAGCTATATGGTGCCAATTAAAAGTAAAGTTCTAAAAATGTAAATATAAAGCATTGCAAACAAAATTTAAGGATGATAAACCTTTCCAAATAAACGTAAACATGGAGCACTAAAAAATAAAAGATATAACATAAAGATGTTAACATTCTGTAAAATGTATATAACAAATTACAGTAAAAAAATATAAAATGAGCAACTGACTTATCCAGATATTGTTTTTATAGTGTTTACACACTAAGATTGGTGTATATTTTTAAGTCGGTGATGATTTCATTTATAGGATGGATTAAAGTGAGTAGAATACAGTAATCTTGTTTCGAACATAAATTTGGGAGAGAACAACATATATCCGTAATTAGGATTTTGTTATACAGTGCACATAAAACAATCTTGATAATGCAATAATAATAATAATAATAATAATAATAATAATAATAATAATAATAACAACTGGTGCATGGTATTTGCTCAAAAACCAATTTTAAAAGGTGAACCTGTGTACAGTGGTCACATGTGTGCAACAGCCAGTTTTGCCTTTTCCCTTGAGTGTCCGCTAGTGACAGATTTGACTGTACATGACAAATTTTAGTATGGCTGTAATTTCTGTGGTAAAAATGGAGGCTTTATCTGATAACCAGTTCAAGATTGTACCAGTATGAATTACAACAGACTGTACCACAGATTGTACCAGTATGAATTACAACAGCGGCTCCAACCTTATCTCAATCTTTTGAACCATCTGCATACAGGGCCATATGGCCATGATAGGAGACTCTAATTTCATTGAACTTATTCTGAAAAAGGAGAGGATTTGTTAAGGATTTTTAGAATTGGGAGAGATCAAATATTATTGGGAGGGGGGTTGATAACCAAGGTGTTGTGATTTGGGAACAGAATTTTGCAGTCATTACAACTCTAATTTTTGCTGCTTCTAGGTGAGGACAAATTCTATGCCAAAAGGAGGAATGAAATTTAGGTCTTGAACATACAAGGTTTGATATTTGGGCCAAAAGACTACATCAAATGAAGGATTTTTAAGGATCAGAAGATACTTTGGCAGCATAATGAAGAGCCAGTTTCATTTGTTGGAGATAATGTGATGGTTCATTTGCCTCAACATAGAGGCTTTCTGAAGAGGAAGATCTAAATTCTCCCAGTCAAAGTCCAATTAGTCCCTGATTGCATATCATATGAAGCATCTGCAGGTCTGAGTTACAAGCTGATCCATACAAAATCGAGTCATAGCTGAGTCAGATTTTACTCGAGACCTGTATAACTGAAACAAGACATTCCAGACTGAAGCCCAATCTGTGTTTGCCACGAGTTGTATTAAATCCAGGGCTTTTTTACATTTGTCCTTGAGGTGTCTAATAAATGGAAGGAAAGTAAGTTGATGGTAAAAAGCAAGTCCTAAGGTAATGCTATAATAGATAATATTGGAACTTTTAAATATGTTCATCATATTTGTTTCAGAATATATAGTACATGTAATATTATTTCCATTATGGAAAATTAAGAAATATTATCCATGTCATTGTTTCTGGTGTGTGATGGACATATGCTACTTTAAGTAAAAAAAATTGGAAGGTTGACTTGAAGGCAGACTAATCTGTGAAAATTAATTACCATCATATCAATTATCTTGCTTTGTATAGAGTGAGGCCCAGTGAATCAATGATTAGTATGCTTGGCACACAAACGGCAGGATGTGACTTCAAATCCCCCTGAATAAAGTTTTAATAAGAAGTAGAATTCGAAGAAATCTGAAAGCACAATAAACAGAAGAAAGTAAGCCATGTACAGAATCATAACATTGTACATGTACAGAATCATAACATTGTACATGTACAGAATCATAACATTGTACATGTACAGAATCATAACATTGTACATGTACAAAATCATAACATTGTACAAATTATGCTTTTAGAACCTATGTGACAGAAAACAGTCACTTCATGAACTGAATTTATGGATTCTAAATAACAAGCGAAGCCAGTTAATATTTTGTCCCCCAACTACCTTGGTGAGGTCATGAAAGGTATACAATGATGAAACAGTGACCTTGGTGAGGTCATGAAAGGTATACAATGATGAAACAGTGACCTTGGTGACAAAGCTGTAGAGTTACTAGGCAGACATGGAAAGTAAGAAAGTTTAATGACTAAAGGATCATTGGCACAAGGGCACAGCCTCAAATGAACCCTGATAATTGCTGACTACGTTACGTACTGATCCGATATATAGCAAGAGTTATCAATAATTAGAATGCATGCATGTGTGTCAGGGGATGGGGGGAATATATAAAATGCCAGTTAAACACATAGTATTAATTTTACTTTGTGTAAATTAAATATATTGCTTTACTTTCCAGTATTTATGTATTTAATTTTGTCAGATAATAAAGTTTCAAAATGAAAATAAAATTATAATAATAAGCTTCATGTTGTCTTCTTTCAAGCCAATGTTATTGTCATACATTTGACAGTCCAATTCAAGTACTTACATTTAATTTTGATCACGGGGTTCATAGCAGCACTGTGTTATATAAGGAACCATGTTATAATGAGTGGCATTATAATGAGGGAAATCTGTATATGAATCACTGCAGTTGACGAGGATAGATAACACATCATCATCTAGAACATTCCGAGCAGAAGAGTGGCTGGGCATCACTGTGTCCTTCAGAGGAAGTCACATAGCAGCACTCTGTGCTATTTCCCATACTTGTTCATCATGGTGAGCAGGGGCTCTATGTGTTCTAGAAGTTCCAGGATGAAAAGACTGCTTGTCTTTCCTGGGTGATGCTATGCCTCCAGCCTTTGTGGTAGATGCCACCTGATGAGGTGATGGCGGAACACAAGATGTGCATCACCTCTACTCTGGGTCCGATTCAATCTCCTTTCCTAGTCTGGACCGGCTGGGCAGACTCCCAATCCCTATTTCTGTACCATGAGGCCTCTGAGTGATAACCAGTGTAAAGTTGGTGACCGGTACAAGATGACTGGTGGCCGGTAAGAGCTGACTGGTCATCACCAGAATGAAGTGACCAATGACCGGTCAAAATACATCGACTGGACATTTTGATTAACTGACCGGTGACTGGCACCTGGTGACCAGTCACCAGTCAGTGACTAGTCAAACGAAATAGGTATGTCAGAGCCTAATCCGTCTTTGTCACTCATCAAGGTGTGGTGCTGCTCCTCCCATTCGGGAGGTCACGACACGCTTCCCCAGAAGTGTTGGGTGGGGTGCAGCTCCTCCCTCTTGGTAGAGTGCCACACGCTATCCTGAGACAAGTGGTTCACTTCATTCCTCACGGAAGACAGCATCATGCTACTGTGAACATGAGGGGTGTTCGACTTCTCCTCCATTTCGAGGGGAGGTGATCTACTCCTCAAACGTTCACTCTCTCCTACAGGAGGGGCCTTATCTGTCTCTGAAGAGACTGGTCCCACTGGCTCCTGGGACCCGGGAGTCTTCTGAGGTGAAGAAGTAATCTTTTTACAATGGGTTTTTTATGGCTCTGTAAGAGAAAAATTTGCACCTTCAGATGATGAGGGGGATTGACATTTCCTCCTCCCTCCATATGTACATCTGTAATTGGCTAGATTCCAGACTTCATTAGTCCATATTGTGCAAAAAGTACAACAATTCTTATGTGTGCACTTGAATATGTGAGGCAGTCTGGGTGAGTGTCCCAAGGACCCTTCTTGTGGCCACACTTTCCCACAGACTGTCCCAACAATGTTCTCTGAAATAAAAGTTATCTGAAAGAGAACAATAATAATGACAATATGTATTATTTCACACATGAAACTCACCTGTTTGTATGTACTGTGTGCTGTATACACCCCAGTGTATTTGCACAAGGTAAACAGTGATTCACTCATGAGGAATTTCCTGTCTTTTTTTAAATAAAATTCAGTTGTTAAACCTTTATTGTTTTCTAGAAGCAATGCAGACACACACAATAACAATGTGACGCAAGTCATGCGAATCATATTAAAATACGATGGTGAAATAGAAAAAACACAGAATTGTTGTCTGATTATTAATTTAGCTAAATTAATTACAAATTCCTATTAATTGAGGTAGGGAATTTGTTGCGTTATAACTTAACACACAAAACTTACCCATAACCAATTCTATTTTGAAAATAAGAGGTGTGTACCCTAACCCCTAAAGGGTGGGATAGAACATGGTAACCTAAGAGGTCCCTTAATGAAGCAATTCTGAAAGGAAGTTGGGGTTATCAGCATGTTAAATTATATATGGAGAGGATACATGTAACACCGGGATAATATTTGTTGAAGGAAGACCGCAATTTGGTGAAGCACCAGCAACATTAGAAATTTTCTCTGGTCACAGATTTGACACACGTCCATTAACATGGCGTCCTTGAAAATGATGTCTGTTCTGCGCATGGGCATGCGAGGTGCACAAGTGGACAATGTGTTATTGACAATTCTCCACTTTGTGGGAGGATGTATTCACATCGAACGGATGATGTTTTTCAACATGAAAAAGGAAAAGCTACGCAATAGCAAGGGTAAGATATTGCTGCTATATAATGATAATGATCACAGGCACTTGGGTTGTGGATTTATTAATTTCTGCAATAAATATCAACTTTTCCAGTATTATATTCTCTGAATCAGTCGTTACTGAGTCAGACTATGGAACTGTTTGCTACATTTTCCTTGTCCAATAAAAATTGTTTCTTGAACAGTGGATAGTTATTTTAGAGGACAAGAAAATTGTAGAAAAATGTGCTGTCACAAAGTCTTGACTCTGCAATAACTGATTCAAAGCACATAATGCTAGAAAAGTGAATATTTATTGCAGAAATGAATAAATCCACAATGCTAGTGTCAGTGATAATGACGTGTGTTTGAATTTCTTGAACGAACAAGAAACAATAAAGATATTTGTTACCCATGTTTTTTTCTTGATGACCTTACTTTTAACCTGGTGAGTGCCATTGACACCAACTTTTTCCATTCCTGGAATGAACATTTGAGTTATGAACCCCAATTACAAGGTTATAATGAGGGAGAACTGTAATTTGACAACACTTAATGAAATGGGATCCATGACCATACAGTACTTGCTGTATAACATGAACCATATTATAATGAATGGCCCTGTAATGAGGGAGTGCAGTACTTCAATAGCTCCAACATAAATCACAAGAATACTCAAGCATTACTCAAATGACTCAATGACTTTCTTAGACTATAGCCCCAACATAAATCACAAGAATACTCAAGAATTACTCAAATGACTCAATGACTTGCTTAGACTAAAGCCCCAACATAAATCACAAGAATACTCAAGAATTACTCAAATGACTCAATGACTTGCTTAGACTAAAGCCCCAACATAAATCACAAGAATACTCAAGAATTACTCAAATGACTCAATGACTTGCTTAGACTATAGCCTTTTCCTGCCTGTGACCTTGATAACTCAAAAGAATTAAAATCCTGCATACAAATTCTGGTCCCACAACACTCTGAATTTTGAAAGTTTTTACTATATGTACTTGCATATGAAAATAGTTTCAAATATGACATTTCTTGTAGTTGATTAAATAATCCTAATTCTGAATCAAGATAATAATTCTATGATGCATTCTTAGCTACATCCTAGATTGGAGTGCGGATTAGACTCATGCAATGCATTAGTGCATATTTAATATTACAGGAGATACAATATATATCGTATATACTCACTTTAAAGTCAAGAACAACTGCAAACTGTACTGACCCAGATCTGTTGTCATATAATGCACTAGCAGATATGGGTCTATGCAGTTTGTTAGGAGTAATCAGTAGAACAAACAACACATACCCTGATCTGCCAGCGCATTATGCTATGGCAGATCAGGGTCAATGTTGTTTTGCAGTTGGACTTGACATATAAGTGAGTATAAATGGTAAAACAAATTAATGTGTCAGTGCGGCTGTTAAGCTTTGGTGTATGCATCTTGGAAACATCATATATTGTAATCTTAAACAAGTTTATGATATGGAAATGATATGCCATTTTAAATTGCTTTTAATCAATGCAAAAATTAAAGGCACCTTAAAAATGTAAGCAAACAACAACAGGTGAATTTTACATTCCACCAATATTTAATTGCACAGGGAAAATAAATATCACTCAAGACACAGTGAAGAAAACACTATGTACAAAAGTAACAAACTGAATACCTACCAATATTGACTTATTTTACAGGGTTTGATTTTTATATCTGAATGTATCTATCCCAAGAACAAATGTTTCTTTTTTTTAAAGTACTTGTCCAACTTCAAAACTACTTATATTGCAAACATTTTTATTTAAAAGGAATATTGAGAGTTAACACAAATTACAGTTTAAATTTTTTTCGAATTTCTTTTGTTTTCGAAACTGTTATAGGGCATTTACTTTACACATACAAGTTACATGTATACAGCCTATAAGCTTTTATAAACTTGCATTTCAATCGAATGTAGTGGGTTCTGGGAGTCCCAAACCCTGGTACTTCTATTTGTTGGACATATCAGGATACAGCTGGTACGCCAGTTTAAAATGTCACTTATCCAAGGGACAAGTACCTTGAAAAACTATGTCTTTTGACAGAACTACTGTACTTGCAATTGTCAAGTGAACATGGCAACAAGTGTCACTCAAAGAGACTGATGCTCCACTGTCTGAAAAGAATTTCCAGTAATTTAAGATAAGACCATTTCTTCTTTTAACTGTTGAGTGCTGAAACGAGCTCTAATATTTTTGAGTGATAAGATTTTCAAATAAGCCACTGTGGCAGCCATATTGGACATAAGATCAGTGCCATTTTCATTTAGAACAAGCTGGATGTCATTAGAAGACTTTTGGTGAAAACCCTATGCCAATATGGCCATCCATTCTGGAGAAATAGCAACAAGATTTGGAAAATGTTCATTGTGGCAGCCATATTGGATTGGCACCATTTTCATTTAGGACCAACTAGATATCATAAGAAGTCTTTTGGTGAAACCCTTATGTTGATATGACCATCCATTCAGTAGAATTAGTGACAACATTTTCAGTATGTTCATTGTGACAGACATATTTGAGGTTAGATCAGCACCATTTTCATTCAGGACCATCTAAACATCAGAATTAGTCTTCAGGCAAAAAACCCATGTTGCTATGACTTTACATTTATGAGTATCAGCAATAACAAGATTTTCAAGATAACTGCCATTGTGGCCATACTAGATGTCAGATCGGCACCATGTTCATTTAGTACCAAGTAGACATCATAAGAAGTCTTCTGGTGAAAACCCAATGTCAATATGACTTTCCATATAGGAGGAATATCGACAAGATTTTCATATTTTGATATTGGATATCAGCTCAGCACAATTTTTATTTAAGACCAACTAGATACCATAAGAAGTCTTCCAGTGAAGACCCCATGCTGATATGACTTTACGTTCAGGAGAAGCAACAATAACATTGTCAAACTGGCTGTTGTGGTGGTTATATTGGTTGCCAGATTGGCACCTTTTTCATTTAGGACCAACTAGACATCATAAGAAGTCTTTTAGTGAAAACCCCATGTTGATATGACTATCCAATCAGGTGGAGTAGCCATAACAATATTTTCAAGATGGCTTCTGTGGTGGCTATATTTGATATCTGGGCAGAACCATTTTCCTTGAGGAGTAGACATCACAACAATTCTTCTAGTGAAAACCCCATGTTGATATGACTTTCCATTCAGAAGAAGTAGCAAAAACAAGATTTTCAAGATGGCTGCCTTGGAGGCTATATTGGATGTCAGATCATCACCATTTTCATTTTGGACTAACTAGACATCATAAAAAGTCTTTTAGTGAAAACCCTATGGTGATATGACCGTCCAATCAGGAGGAGTAGCAATAACAGGATTTTCAAGATGGCTGCTGTAGTGGCCATATTGGATGTCTGGGGCAGCACCATTTTCATTGAGGACCAACTTGACCTTGGGATGAATTTGTATGTAAAGTTTCATGGCAATCCTCTAACATACACGTGAACCTCCTGCATGGGAGGGTTCTTCTCCCGAGATTAGGGGTGTCTTCCATCCCTTCCGTCACTCACTGAAATCTCCCGTGTATGCAATATTATTAGAAAAAAATTAAATTTTTACCATTTTTTCACATTTGGTTCCAGTATAATACATATTTACAGTAATACTGCCTGTGATCACGTGACTGTGAACTAGCTTAAGCAGGGCAAAGTTGCTAATTTCCCTCTTTGATCCTGTTGGTAGAGTCCAGTAGGCTGGCTTCATTGTTTGAAGTTTGCCGAGGTGGATTATACTATGTGTCAGCAGAAGTAATTCCAAAAGGATTAAAGACGTTAATTGATTATAGTTTGGTTACAAAAGAGCCCAATTAGCATAAAATAATAAACATTACTTTGATTCTCTCCACAAGGTATGTTCTGCTTCAGGGCTTAAAGTTGTCCAAATGGATTAGAGTCTATACTGTGTATGATCAAAAGTAATTTTGAGAGAATTAAAGATGTTAATTGATTATGGTTGGATTACTCAAGAGCTCAAGTGGCATCAAACTGGGGTGGCTTGACTTAGGTGTTTAAAGTTTATCAAAATGTCTCAGCATGCGTTATCTCTTAGAGCCAAAACACCAAAATCCAAGCAACAGAAATATCACACGAAATTCAGTGATGGATGGAAACGGGAATTTCAGTGGTTGCAATCAAGTTCAAAGGGACATGAACATTCTGCTCTTCCTGTAAAGTTGATTTTAAAATCTGTTATAGTGGCAAGAATGACATTACGTGTCATGCAGAAACCCCATCTCATAAAAGCATATTAATCACAACAACAAATATGCCATCACTGAAATCCATGTTATTGGGATCTGTATTAAATGCAAAGTTGCACGTGCCGAGACACTATTTGCCAGCTCTATAGCCAAACATAATCTCCCGTTTCTGCTAGGAGATCATTTTTCAGATTTAGTTAAGATAATATTCCCGGACTTGGAAATCGCACAAAAGTTTTCATGCATATGGACAAAAACTATTCACTTTGTGAACCAAGCTTTGGGTCTTCATTGGGATGAGAAAGTCAGACATGTGCTGCAATGAAAAATTCACCATTCTCATTGACGAGTCTGATTTTTGACTAGGATGTAAACAGGATAACAACAAGATTCCTTGGAATACCAACCTGTAACATTGGATCAGCAGAACTCGTCTTTGCATGCTTGGATAAAATATTCATGCAAGCATTACTAAGTTTAACTATTTTATTGTTCATAAGAAATCATAACCACAATTGTATAATAATAATAATAATAATAATATGGATACAGTACAAGATTTAATCCATAATGCCTGGGATGAATGAGGTCTTTGTCTTCGTCTATAATACTAGTAAGTGATAATAATGTTTTGGACTTGATTGTTATTGGTAAAGGATGTTGATAGTGATGATAATGATGACAACAAAGGTGGCTGCAAATTAGTCTTAAAGTCACAAATGGTGTGATGGTATAATGTATGCATCAGTGCTTCATGTAGACAATCTTACTGACATTAAAACAACATTTGATGCTTGGGAATGCAATAAATACTTACTAATCTGATTAGGTAGGTAGGTTGTCTTATCTCCAATGATCAATATTGATAATTGTCAGCTATTGATGGTTGAACAACGAAACAATGTTATAGGTCTGCGCTGCTAATTGGAAATTAAAAGCAGTGATGGGCACCTTTAAAGGATCATTTCGCTCCAGTGGTTGTTTTTTTTTAAAAACTGTTTCAATAAAATTCCAAAAGAATTATATTGATAGAAGAGTAATTTTGGTATTTAAACCTTATGAAACCACTGCAACAGATTGTATCCATGGCAAGTAAATTTCAACATTCTGCTGTTTTGCATTCTGTATTGCAGTGGTGAAGGTGTCTGAGAGTTTCATGATATTAACCCAGAGTGAGGCACTGCACTGGAAGGTGAAATTCAGGACTACATTCTGACTTCCAAAGAAGAACTTCCCAAATCTGACCCAGACAGTACCAGTCTTGAGCAGTTTTGTCAGACAGTTGGGATTCTAAATCTACCCACAAGCAGGAAACAATTTAAACTTCTTGGTGGACTAGGTAGAGTTGTATTGACATTGCCACATTTCAATGCAGACACTGAAAAGACATTTTCCATTCTGAGAAAAATTCAGGATGACTCTAGAGGAAACCTGGATCCAGTGACAGTACATAATCTTATTAAGATTAACAATGATGAGGACTGCCACCAATATAATCCAGGCAATGATCTCATAAGAAATGCTAAAAATGCTTGTGGTACATATAAGGAGAGTGTGAATGGCAACAAGGTAATGTAAAAGAACTGATCTGAATATTTTAATATTTAAAAAAATGTAAATTTGTTCAATAGTTGTAATATTTGTCCATATGCATGCTAAAAATCGGGTCAATGAAAATCCTCTCTCTTTTGAGGTCAAACTCCAGACTAAATTTTGCAAATCTCATGATCTGTTTCAAGCTGATATCTCTTTTCTATCACATGTATGCTCTAAGTAGTTTAAGAGGAGTAGTGATAACAAACTTGGGGGCCCCGGGTGGCCGAGTGGTCTAAGGCGCTCGCCTTTACTGATCACTGCCATCTCACCTCTGTCTGCGTGGGTTCGAGTCTTGGGTTCGGCCAATGTAGTTATGTGAGAAAGCTTGCCAGTAGCTTCCCGTGGGTTGGTGGTTCTTACCGGGATTTTCCCAGGTACTTCCTCCACCAGATATACTGGCCACCATGTATAGCCTATCATGTGCTGAAAAATGGCGTTAAACCCACAAAAACGAAACGAAACGATAACAAACTTGTGCTAACGGATAGACAGACATCGGACAATTGAAGACGGACAATGGACAACAGGCTATCCCATAAGCTCTTTTGGTCTAGGACCATTAGAGCTAAAAAAACAAAAAAACATACTGACCAATGCACAACAAAAAGTCTGACAAGACATGGCAGACAATTGGCCATACAATTAACTCACTTGGCCTTACAACCAGGCAAGCTAAAATGAGGTTAACAAATTGCTTTTGAAGCAACAGACTGCAATGTTATAGGCTCTTTGTATTACATCTGTAAATCAATACAGAGAATGCATGACCAAGCTAAGTTTGAAACAGATCGGTCATTATTTTAAAAGAAGAACTGGTAATAGCTTTAAAGCCAGCTTGCTATGGCTATTATATAGCTGCAAGGGAGGATAAATCAAACAAGCTCATATAATTAATTTCTGAGCATATCAGACAAAGGCACTGACTGCTTGACAAATGAACTCCAAGAAAGTAATTAATGACAGAGGTTTTCTGTGATGACTAAGTATGCATAAAATGGGAGCCACAGTAGCTTAGTTGGTAGAGCATAGGATTCATAACCCAAGGATCATGGGTTTGATACCTGCCCAGTGTGTCCCTGGGAAATGCCCTTAGCTCCAATTTCCTCGGCATGATAGTAAAAATAAAAGTGCTTGAAGTGCTGTAAAAACCAACCAGCCAACCAAAGTAAAACTTTAGCAGCAAGGTAAAATCATGATTTTACTATATCTTACTTGCTGTAAAAGTTTCTTTCTCACTAGTTTTGAAAAGAAAGAAGAATGCTATTTTGAAAACAAAATAACAGCAGTGTTGAAAGGAATCAAAATAAAGGAAGTCGCCAGACTGTTGATGCTAAGACCAATGCCAACATGGTAACAAAATCCTTGTTTGGGAGGCCAAGCAAATAATTTCATGATTTGTGGTGGAGCCAACCAAGCGTATCAATCAAAATCTAAGTGGCGAGGCCAACACAAACAAGGAAGAAAAGTGTAAAAAAGTTGTTGAGTAGGCCAACCAAAACATACAAGCTGAGTGGTTTTTGTGGAAGCCAACCCAAACAAGGGAACTAATAAGCTGTTGTGAAGGCTTCACCAAACAGGAAGCAGCTAAATGGATGATAGAGGTCAACCTAAACAAGGAAGCTAAATGGATGACAGAGGAGACCAACCCAAACAAGGAAACTAATAAATCGTTGTGAAGGCTACACCAGACAGGAAGCTAAATGGTTGATAGAGGAGACTGCAAGAAGCACCAGTATGGCTCATGTTTCCTGCTGCGAAAAAGCTTAAGTGTGAATTGGGTCAATTATGTAACTGTGGTCCAAAACATTCTTTTAAAGATCTTGCTATGTTGAAGTTTCACAGTAAACTTGATTAAAATCAAACAAAAAATGTGAATGATATAGCTTTTGCGAGCAATTAAATATTCTAAATTGATCGAAGGCCATAATTCAGAAAAATATGGTCATAATCTGCTGATGATTTTAATCAATTTAAAAACTTGACAAAGCTCTACAGCAAGATCTGTTTAAATCAATTAAAAAAGTATGAATGCAGTGTTCAGAAACCATCGGATTTTCTATTCTAGGTAGATAAAGGCAATAACCGAAAAATGTTAAAAATCTGTTTTTCATCAAAGTCAGATATTAACTGTGTTAACATAAATATCAATAGTTCAATAGTTAAACTTTTATTATTTTTGAGAAGACCACATTTCTCTATGATATTCTGTAATAAAAAAAGAATGATATCCTAAAGTACCGTAAATGGTACATTATCTACCCGTCATGTGGTAAATAGTATTATTATACTTTTTGTATGTAAAACCCTCTTTCATTAGTTGAATACTCAGGTACTAAAAGATGTAGTACCCATTAAACATTTAACTTGTGTACTATGTCACTGTCACTAAGCGATGCTGCCTATCAGTACTAAATGATATGTTCTGCCTTATTAATATGTGTCTTCCTTGTCTTAAAAAAAGTCATCCACAAACTTTGGTCTAGGTAAAAGACAACTCAAGTTAGTTTGTGGAGACCATTTGTCTTCTTTTGTATCTTGGTAACCTTGACCTTTGACTTATTTACCCCAAACTTGATATGCGCCTTTCTTGTCATTAATGCAAGCCATCTACGTAGTTTGGTAATGGTTTGTGACATAGGATTTGAGTTATTTTATGGAAACTATTTTCTTTCTTGGAGTCCCTCTGACCTAGACCTATGACAGGTGTCTTCCTTCTCTTAAATCCAAGCCATCTACTAAGTTTACTCACAGCATCTGCTACAGAACTTCTGTAGTTTTGTGGAGATAGTTTTTCCTACCCTGTGATCATGGCCCCAAAAGGCAATAGGCATCTTTTTTGTCTCAAATGCAAGCCATCCACAAAGTTTGGTCAAGGTAGGTGACAAAGAACTTTGGATGTCATGCAGAAACCATTTTTCTTCCTAGAATCACTGTGATCTTGACCTTTGGCATTTTGACCCCCAAACCAATGGGCACCTTTCTTATCTCAAATGAAATCCATTTAAAAAGTTTTTGTAATGGTATCTGGTATACAAGTCAAGTTATTGTGTGGAAGCAGTTTTCCTTCTTTCAATACATCAGACCTTTCTTTTCTTTCTTGACACTTGACCTTCTTCCTTGGCCCAGATGGAATCTACTGACAAAGTTTGGTAATGGTTTATGGTGGAGAGCTTGAGTTATTGTGCTGAAAATGCAATAGAGAAGAGATGGATGGAGGGATGGACAGACAGACAGACAGACAACATCATCACATGATATGGTCTGCCTTACATTGGGCATGAAAAAAGGAATAAATAATCTGACACTGACCAAGGAACACGTATGGTCAGAATTTATTTTCAAAAAATAATATTGATGAAAGACTAATAAATCACTAAATTTAATTTCAAACTGTTACACAACATCCTTGCATGAAGATTTGATTTATTTGAGTCGGAAATAAAATTCTACAAATTGTATTACAGGCATATACAAAGGAATAAATAATTTAACACTGACCATGAAATACATATGTGGTCTAGAATTTATTTTCGGACAAGAGTCCCTCGAAGGGACTGATGCTCCACTGGCTGAAAAGAATTTCCAGGAATCCAAAATAATACCATTTCATCATTTTAATTGCTGAGTGTTGAACCATCTACGATGCTCTTGAGCAATAACAAGATTTTCAAATTGGCCATTGTGGGGACCATATTGGATTTTAATCAGCACCAATTTCATCTAGGACCAACAAGAAATCAATAAAAGTCTCTAGGACCATCCATTCAGAAGGAGTAGCAATAACAAGATTTTCAAGATGGCAGCTGTAGCAGCCATATTGGGTGTAAGATTGGCACCATTTTCCAACTAGATATCAAAAGAAGTTTTTTGGGGGAAAATCACATGTCAATATGAGGAGTAGCAATCCAAGATTTCAAGATGACCACCTAGAGGGCCATATTGGATGTTAGATCATCATCATTTTCATTTATGACCAATCAGACATTATACAAAGTCTTCTGGTGAAAACCCCATGTTGATATGACCATCCATTCAGGTGGAGTAGCCATAACAAGATATTCAAGATGGCCACTGTGGTGGCCATATTGGATGTCCAGGTGGCACCATTTTCATTTAGGGTCAACTAAACATCATAAGAACCCTTCAGATGAAAACCCCATGCCAATATGACTTCCTGTTCAAGAGGAGACATGATAAGAGTTTCAAGATGGTGGCCATATTGGAGATCAGACTGGCATCTTTTTGATTCAGGACAAACCAGACATCATAAGAAATCTTTCAGTAAAATCCCCATGTTGATAAGACCATCCAATCAGGAGGTCAAAGAGGAGATCTTCCAGGCGATCCATAAGTACATAATTAGACATAAGAGATTTGTTTAATCACTACTTATGTCTTCACTCTATGCTGTTTTATCTCCTATACATATTTTGTTATTATAAATATATACCACCTGAACTGAAGTTAAAAGTCTTTATTAACCCCCTCCCCCCATCAATGCCAACATCTTCATATTTTTTTGTTCTTTTTTTTTTTGCTGATTTGCAAGTATACAGTAACATGTTTCTGCTGTACATGCTTATAAGTTACTGTCTGACATCATTACAATACTGTCTGTATAATTTTCTTTTACTACCTCCTTAGCATGTTTCAATGTTTGCAATTATGCCTTCATTAATCACATCAGCCACATTATAAAAGTAAATATTATTAATGAGGAGGGAGCTTGAAATAAGTTTATGCTTGTTGCTTAATCCTCTATATCTCTTGTTTGATTTACATACTTTCCATGATGACTTAATCCTCTATATCTCTTGTTTGATTTACATACTTTCCATGATGACTTAATCCTCTATATCTCTTGTTTGATTTACATACTTTCCATGATGACTCAATCCTCTATATCTCTTGTTTGATTTATCTACTTTCCATGATGACTCAATCCTCTATATCTCTTGTTTGATTTACATACTTTCCATGATGACTCAATCCTCTATATCTCTTGTTTGATTTACATACTTTCCATGATGACTTAATCCTCTATATCTCTTGTTTGATTTACATACTTTCCATGATGACTCAATCCTCTATATCTCTTGTTTGATTTATCTACTTTCCATGATGACTCAATCCTCTATATCTCTTGTTTGATTTATCTACTTTCCATGATGACTTAATCCTCTATATCTCTTGTTTGATTTACATACTTTCCATGATGACTCAATCCTCTATATCTCTTGTTTGATTTACATACTTTCCATGATGACTCAATCCTCTATATCTCTTGTTTGATTTATCTACTTTCCATGATGACTCAATCCTCTATATCTCTTGTTTGATTTACATACTTTCCATGATGACTCAATCCTCTATATCTCTTCTTTGATTTATCTACTTTCCATGATGACTCAATCCTCTATATCTCTTGTTTGATTTATCTACTTTCCATGATGACTCAATCCTCTATATCTCTTGTTTGATTTATCTACTTTCCATGATGACTCAATCCTCTATATCTCTTGTTTGATTTATCTACTTTCCATGATGACTCAATCCTCTATATCTCTTGTTTGATTTACATACTTTCCATGATGACTTAATCCTCTATATCTCTTGTTTGATTTATCTACTTTCCATGATGACTCAATCCTCTATATCTCTTGTTTGATTTACATACTTTCCATGATGACTCAATCCTCTATATCTCTTGTTTGATTTATCTACTTTCCATGATGACTCAATCCTCTATATCTCTTGTTTGATTTATCTACTTTCCATGATGACTCAATCCTCTATATCTCTTGTTTGATTTATCTACTTTCCATGATGACTCAATCCTCTATATCTCTTGTTTGATTTACATACTTTCCATGATGACTCAATCCTCTATATCTCTTGTTTGATTTACATACTTTCCATGATGACTCAATCCTCTATATCTCTTGTTTGATTTACATACTTTCCATGATGACTCAATCCTCTATATCTCTTGTTTGATTTACATACTTTCCATGATGACTCAATCCTCTATATCTCTTGTTTGATTTATCTACTTTCCATGATGACTTAATCCTCTATATCTCTTGTTTGATTTACATACTTTCCATGATGACTCAATCCTCTATATCTCTTGTTTGATTTACATACTTTCCATGATGACTCAATCCTCTATATCTCTTGTTTGATTTATCTACTTTCCATGATGACTCAATCCTCTATATCTCTTGTTTGATTTACATACTTTCCATGATGACTCAATCCTCTATATCTCTTGTTTGATTTATCTACTTTCCATGATGACTCAATCCTCTATATCTCTTGTTTGATTTATCTACTTTCCATGATGACTCAATCCTCTATATCTCTTGTTTGATTTATCTACTTTCCATGATGACTCAATCCTCTATATCTCTTGTTTGATTTACATACTTTCCATGATGACTCAATCCTCTATATCTCTTGTTTGATTTACATACTTTCCATGATGACTCAATCCTCTATATCTCTTGTTTGATTTACATACTTTCCATGATGACTCAATCCTCTATATCTCTTGTTTGATTTACATACTTTCCATGATGACTCAATCCTCTATATCTCTTGTTTGATTTATCTACTTTCCATGATGACTCAATCCTCTATATCTCTTGTTTGATTTATCTACTTTCCATGATGACTCAATCCTCTATATCTCTTGTTTGATTTATCTACTTTCCATGATGACTCAATCCTCTATATCTCTTGTTTGATTTATCTACTTTCCATGATGACTTCTGTAAATAAATACTGTTTAAACCAATCAGGAGAAGCAGTGAAACAAGAGTTTCAAGATGGCTGCCATGGCAGTCATACTGGACATCACATTAATTGGCACTGTTTTCATTTAGGACCAACTAGGCATCACAAGAAGTCTTTTAGTGAAACTCCATGTCTGAGCAGCACCATTTCCATTTAGGACCAACCAGACCCTTGGATGAATGTGTGTGCAGTTTCATGGCAATCCTCCAAGTAGTTTAGAAGGAGTAGTGATAACAAACTTTTGCTAACAGATGGACTGATATTGGACAACAGGCCATCCCATAAGCTCTTCTGGTCTATGACCAGTGAAGATAAAAACACGTGTCTGTTTACTCAGAAACTCTTTACAAAAGTGATGCTCTAGCTCCTCTGTTGGGTGCAGCTATTCACACACATATCAATTCAGTATCAGTGATTCCTGTAAGGTCTTATCTAATAATTATCATATGAATCAACTGGCCCTTAAAAGGGGTTGCTAAATTTTAGTTTGGCAGGAAAAGAAGACCCTATCACTCCTTTCATAAATTTCCTTATGCAAGCATATACCTAGTTATAACCCTGTAATGTGTGGATCTAAGATGAAGTTTTACAGGGGAACCCTGCTATAATGTGCTTCATAATAAAACAAATTAGAATGTAACAAAGTCCCATGTAACAAAGTCCAATCGTGACTCCAGATTTTGTCTTAAATGTGCCTTATTCCCTCACAGTACTCGAAAAAACAAAACAGCAGCAAAGAAACCTAATTGCTTATTATAGATCACAATGTTCTAACACAGCAATGGTTAATTTTCATCAAGCATGGGTGGAGCTATCTTAATCCTGATTGTTATATACAAAAATTGGCAGGTAGTAAAATCATTACTATACATTTGACTGGCATTTGGTTTATTAAATACACCCCCCAACCCCCACACTGCCCGACACTCGTACATACATTCACCAAATTGACAATCATTCTTTCTATACGTCTATTCAGTACCCAAACTGCTGCATTATAGGGGGGTTAATTCTTCTGTACATAAATGCTTTAGTGATGGTTGATCAAGGACCATAACTTTAAAAAATTCAGGGCAGATGTGCCCATCATTTAGCTCACCCGAATCCTTTACCGGATGGAGCTTCACAGGATAGTGCACAACAACAATGGTGTCACTGCTAGAAAAGTGATAGCTATGTGTCTTGCCGTCTGCTATGCAAAGCTCAACAACAAATATACATGTTTCTGTGAAATCAAATGTCTTAAATTTCACCTTAAGTTGATGTTTAAAATGAAATCCAACACACAACATTAGAAACAATAATAATCAAATGAAACAGCTGATTCATTAAAGGAATCATTACCGAGTCTGGGAGACCTTCATAAAATGTTGTGTCATCTCAAGTTTACAATTTACCCTACAGAGTAAGCAGATTCCTCTCATTAGTTTCAGCAGAAACCCACAAAATAAAATATCGAAATATGATGAGACAAATAATATTTTTGCAAGCAAATCTGTAATATTCCGTATATACGCACTTAAAAGTCAAGTTAAAAATGCATGACCACGATAATCCTAACATTTTGTGCCAAAATTTCTGTTCCATTGCTAGTTCTTAGTTCAAACAAGTCAAGTTTAGAAATTTTATGATGCATACTAAATGTGCATAACATGAATGTCTTTTTGTAAAGTGGATCAATATACAGTGTAACAGACTGACATAATATGTGAGAAGCAGCCAATATTTTACACCAAAGGACCAGATGATCGGTATAGTGGATCACATTATGACACTTGTTGACATAAGCAAAAGGAAATGGGCGAAGCTTGAGAATTTCACTGACCCATAATACAAACCATATAAAAACAGGCAAGAAAGTGGTAACACACTAGTAACAAGAGGCCCAAGTGTGCCTGAGATCACTCACCTAACTGACATCTGCCTAATAGTAAAATGCAAGAGCAGTTGACCAAGAAATCTGGGCCAGTATGATGCTTACTGCTGAAATTTCCCCAATGCTGTTGATAGCATAAAATATAATGAAAACAAATGTTTCAAGGTTTTCTAGTATTTTTTTTCTTAATATATATTGAATGGCACATCAGCATCATTTGCCCTGCATCGAAAGGCTTCTAATTTGCCAGGTTTCTTTGTGCCAAAGTTGGTCAAAAGCATTCTTTTCAAAAATAAAGCGGTGTAAAAGTTTCTCTATGTTTATTAATGGCAGCCATATTTGTATATTTTATGGAAGAGTGGCATCGTTGGTACATTGAAAGCCCTTCAAACCAGAATGCTTTCTGTAAAATTTTTAAAATCTCTGTTGAGTGCTTTTTCAAAGAAGTTGTTCAACGGATTTCTGTATTTTTAGTAATGGCAGCCATACATGTACAGTAGTATTTGATGGCAAATCTACATCATTTGTAAAAATTTGCAAGTCCTTAATACCCGAATGTTTTCTGTCAAATTCAGTAAAAATCTGCTAAGCAGTTTCTGAGAAGAAGCTGATAAAAAAAATTTCTATTTTAAGTAACAATGGCCATATTTGAAGGTTGAATTGTATCATTGGTATAAGATTTAAAGGTCTTCATGCCAGGATGCTTTCTGTCACGTTTGCTGAAATTCTACTCAGTAGTTTTGGAGAAGTCATTTAAATATTTTTTCTATTTTTAGTAACTGTAAGCCATATTTTGATGGTGGATTGGCATCATTTGTACAAATCTTAAAGGCCTTTATGTGCCAAGTTGAAAAAAGTGATTGTTGACAGATGACAGAGTTTTTTAATACTATTTATAACAGAGTTTATATTTCATGGCAAATTGGCATCATTTGTACAACTCTGAAAGGTGTTCATACCAGGATGCTTGCTGTCAAATTTGATCAAATTCTAATTAGTTCTTTAGGAGAAAAAGTCGTTAAAGGTTTTTGCATTTTTAGTAATGGTGGCCATATCTGATGATAGGTCAGCATCATTCTGAAAGGTCTTTAATCCCATGATGCTACATGTATGTGCCCTATCTGATTGAAATTGGTCCGGTGCTTTTTGAGATGTTGAAAATAGCAATTGTTGATGGGCATCAGATGGAAACTGGTTGCCAGATATCGCACGATGGACAAAGGGCCATGCCATACGCTCACTTGCCCTTATGACCAGGTGAGCTATAAATGCTGGTCTGTTGTGAGATCTGGCAACAAACTGGAAAGAAACTCGCAACACATCAGTATTGCTATGGTGATACTATGGTGATACAATGTACACTGGTATCACTCTGGCAACAGTAAAAAATTTCATAAGGGTGTATTAGACTGAAACAAGTGTCCTATTAGATTTTAAGGGCAATTTGATGCGAGCATAATTTGCATATCCTTACTGGGTGTGGTTTTGAGGTGGACTTTGAAATGGAAATGAAGTAGTAACAGGGATGGTATTGTCAAGGCTTTTGAACATGCATTGGTCATAGAAGTGAATTTATCGTGGATTTGGAGTGGAAATGCAGTGGTCATAGTTGTTGCAGGCAGTGCACTATGTGAAATAGAAGTGCAGTGTTCATTATTATTACTAAGGAATGGTCTGCAGTTTTCAACATAAGCTGGAAATGAACTGGCCACAGAAGTGGTTTGCAATGTCCCTTGTGGAGTCAAAATACAGTGCACTTAAGAGTGGTTTCTAATGTATTTTGTGGACTGGAAATGCAGTGGAGTGGACATAGGAGTGGTTTGCAGTGTACTTGGTGCAGTAGAAATACAGTGGATATAGGAGTGGTCTGAAGCATACTTTGTGGAATGGAAATGCTGTGGTTATAGTAGTGGTTTGCAATGTACTTTGTGAGGTGGACACACAATTGCAATAGGAGTGTTTTGGAGATTTCTGTGTGAAATAGAAATCCAATTACCATAATTTGGAACAGAATTCCAAAGGAAATTAGAGAACATGCACATATAAATACATTTCATTATAATCTAAATCACTGCATGAAAAGTGGAACCTGTTTGATTTGACAAATTCATTTCAACTTCAAGTATCAATTCTCAAACCTTCCACTTTGCTGCATTAGTATTTTTATACTGTATATACCTAGTTGGAGCATCTTCTTAAACATTCTCTGTTTATTAACTTCATATTTAAATTTAGCTAACTATTACTTACTTATGCATGCCTTTTTGTTTTTGTTCAGTATGAACTTGTCTAGTATTTTTCCTCTATAGAGAATTAAGAATTATATTTGCTTTTCATTATTCTGTATACAATATGTCTGTAATATGCATGTAAATATGCAAATAACAAAGCACCACATCAAAGGTTAGTTCTTGGAAAAAATTGTGAAAGGCTTAATACCAGGATGTTGTCTTTTGAATTTGGAAAAATTCTGTTCTGCTGCTTTTAAGCTATCTCTAATTTGTTTAAATTCTGCTGAGTTGTTTTTCAGAAATTGTTCAAAAGGTTTTTATTTTTGTTACAGTGGCCATGTTTAATTGGCAATTCACAACATTTGTAAACAAGAGACCCTTGAAGGGACTGATACTCTACTGGGTGAAAAGAATTTCCAGGAATCCAAGATTAGAATATTTCTTCCTTTTAACTATCAAGTGCTGAAACCATCTCTGATATTCTCCAGTGATAACAAACTTTTCAAATTAGCTGCTATGGTGCACATACTGGTTGCCAGATTGGCACCATTTTCATTTAGGACAAAGCAGACATCATTAGTAGTATTTTGGTGAATTCATGTCCTAATGATCATTCGTTCAGGGTAGTAGTCATAACAAGAATTTTAAGACAGCCATCAGAATAATAATTTGAAATCAACCACTGCTTGATTATTACTTGTTAATCAATTAATTTTAATATGAAATAGAGTAAACACTGATACAAATAAATATTAATAAAATGCACAAGGCAAATAAATGTTTATGTGTGAGTGAAATATTTATAACTTCACACATCAAATAGACACTAAATGAATATGCATTGTATCATATATTTCACCGATAACAAAGTTACAAACTTCAAAAAAAAAAGTTCCTCTGATTTTCCATGCAAATGTTCAGGAACTCCCACCAGAATTTATGACCTGGTGCATGGTTCTGAAAGTCAGCCCATAATTTTTCAAGTTGATGAGCCAGTCACCCTGCAGGCACAAAAAAACAATCTGAAGCACTGATTGAGCGATAACAAGACTGAAGGCCAGATTTTCCCCTTAAATTCTGCAAAGCAGTTTTGAAAAAGAAATCCTTTAGAGGTTTTCCTATTTTTAGTAACAGCAGCCTTTTTTGATACATGAATTGGCATCATTGGTACCATCTTGATAGGTCTTGATACCAGAATTTCTGTACAAATTTTCAGAATTTTGGGGAAAAGTCATTAAATGCTGCCTTGACATGGCCATAATTTGTAAATAATCAAAAGACCCTGATGCAAGGGTGCTCTCTGTCAAATTCAGTCAAATTCTGTTGATTGGTTTTTGAGAAAAAGTGAATACAAGTTTTTTTTTTCCTTCTCTTTCCAGCAATGGCCCCCATATTTGGTTACCAACTGGCATCAATTGTAAACAGTATAATGTATTGGACCAATACATTATATGCCCAGCCTATGTTGAATAGTTCTGTATGTAGGCACTTGCACAACATACCTGATCTGGATAGCACTGACTAACAAGTGTACTGTGAATGGTACATTATATGCCCACCCCATGTTTAATAGTCCACTGTGGTGACAGTAGTATAGGGCATAACTGACTCTACAAATTACTGATCAAAAGGTCTCAATGTCCTAGGCCTTTGGTCATGATATGCAGTCTTTAATTAAACTTAATGTGCATACACCATTATTTTCTTATTAGACTTACTATGACCATGACCTATGACCTTTAGATCCCAAGATTTATAGGTTTCTTACACTAAGTACAAGACATCCATAAAGTTTAAACATGGAGCTTACACTAAAACAAACTTTATTGTGCAAAAACCCTTTTTCCTGGCATCACAATGACCCTGATCTTGGACCTTTTGACTCTAAAATCAATAGGCCTCTTCCTGACCTAAGTGCAAGCCCTCCATAAACTTTGGTCAAGGTACATGGTCTAGAACTGAAGTTATTATGCAAAAAACATTTTTCTTCTTTTAGTAACATTAATGTTGAACTTTTACCTTTTGGCCCAAACTTAATAGGTTTCTTTCTTACCCAAAGTGTAAGCCATCCACAAACCCTGATGAAGTTACATGGTCGAGAAATGAACTTTTCTGCAGAAACCATTTTTCATTTTTCAGCCACACTGACTCCCTGCAGGGTCGGGAATGTGGACTAGGCCTAATGCACCATCGCATATGTCGTAAAGAGGTGACTAATGGAGACAGGAACTGTGGTGGTGCAGTGGTTAGCATTCAGAACTCGTAACCGAAATGGTGCGGGTTTTGAATCCTAGCATCATATCTCCGAATCAGCTACAATAGCGCGTCCTTGGGCAAGGCACTTTACTCCAATTGCCTCAGCACTCACCTACTTGTGTTACTTTGATGTAAAACACGAGTCAACAAACTAACCTTGGCTTTTGCCCTTCTGACAGCAAAATCAATTGGCTTCTTTCTTATCCCAAGTGCAAGCCATCCACAAAGTCTGGTCCAGAACTGTCATGTAGAACTAATGTTATTGTGAGGAAACCATTTTTCTTCTTTCAGTCACAATGACCTTGACTTTTGCCTCTTTGATTCTAAAATCAATAGGCTTCTTCAAAACCCTAAATGCAAGGAATTTCCAAAGTTTGGTAATAGTAAATGATGGGGAACTCAAGCCATTGTGTGGAAACGAAATAGGAAACCAACAGACAGATGGATGGATGGACCTCATAACATTATAAGGTCCACCTTATGGAGGGGTATAAAAAAACAGTGGTCTCTATTTGGATTATTTACACCTTAACCTTAAAAGCAGTCTAACCCAACATCTGTAGCTTATTTCCTCCCCATATCAGCAAGCCATCCCAAAAGTTGGGTGTGTAATTAACATTATTTTACAGGAACTATTTCCCATGTTTGTATCACTGTGACCTTGACACTTGACCTTTTGATTCCAAAATAAAAAGTCTTCTTCCTTACATCCACCATGTGTGGTTGAGGTACATGGTCTAAAACTAAATGTATTGTGCAGAGACCATTTATTGCATCAGTGACCTTGACATTTGACCTTCTGACCCCAAAATGAATAGTCTTTTTTCTTAACCCAAGTCCAAGTCATCTACAAAGCATAGTGATAGTATGTGGTCTAGAAATAAAGTTTTGTGCAGAAACCAGTTTTCTTCTTTAAGTCACAGTGATATTGATTTTTGACCTTGGTTTCTTCATTACCCTAAGTGCAAGCCAACAATAAAGTTTGGTTCAGGTATATGCTGTAGACCTAGACCTTTGACCTTTAGACTACAAAATCAATAGGCTTCTTCGTTATCTCAAGTGCAAGCCATCCACAAAGTTTGGTCCAGATTTTTAATGTAGAAATTGTGTTATTGCGCAGAAACCAGTGTTCTTCTTTTAGAGATAGTAACCTTGACCTTTGACCTTTTGTCTGCAAAAGCAATAGGCTTCTTCTTTACCCAATGTGTAAGCCATCCACAAGTTTGGTCCAGGTTTGTGATGTAGAAATTAGGTTATTGAGCAGAAACCATTTTTATTCTTTCAGTCATTGTGACCTTGAGTTTTGACCCCAAACAGAGAGGCTTCTTCCTTAACCAAAGTGCAAGCCATCCACAATTTGGTAACTGTTCATGGTGAAGAACTTGAGTTATTGTGCAGAAACCATTTTTCTTCTTATCACTTTACATAAGCCTGCACAGTTTCAACTTCTTTTTTCAAAATCCTAAATTATCAAATTAACCGTTTCAAGGTTTATCTAGTTTTTGTATCTTCATCCATATTTGATAGCACATCAGCATCAGCTGTCCAATATGGAAAGGCATCCATGCCAATACTGCTTTTGATCAAACTGGTCAAATTCTGTTCAGCTGATTTTTTTAAGATATAGTTGTGTAAATGTTTTTCCCCTTTCAGTAATAGCAGCCATATTTGATGGCAGAATGGCATCATTTCTATAAGATCTTCAAGCTAGACACTTTTGGTCAAATTTAAACAAATCCTGTTAAGCTGTTTTAAAAAGTTATTAAAGGTTTTTCTGTGTTTAGTAACAATTGCAATATTTGAAGGCAGATTGGTGTCATCTGTACAATCTTAAAAGTCCATCATGCTTTCTTTAAAAATTCTGTAAATTTATGTTGAGTGGTTTTTGAGACGATAATTGTGATGATATCTGATTGTGAATTGGCATAATTTGTACAAATCTGAAAGCCCTTTGGTCAAATTCTTCTGATCTGTTTCTGCAAAGAAGCCATCTAAAGTGTATATATACACTTTAGATGGCTTCTGACCATCAGTTTCTGTGAAGAAGCCATCTAAAGTGTGCATATATATATATATATATATATATATATATATATATATATATATATATATATATATATATATATCGGCTTATACGCAAGTATATATGGTAGTTTGTTTGCAGTTGGACCCGACTTCCAAGCAAGTATATATTTTAAGTGTAAGCTATTCACAGCACGGCTCACATTTGAGCAAATACAAGTATGCATCCTCTGACACTTAAAATTACCATATCTACTGAGGCAGCTGTTAACAGTTGGGCCAGCTTACATTTTTTTCAAATATAATTTTTAATGCACTGTAAGTTTTGGGAAACTTGTTCTGTGAGCATCTTCCATAGGTTTAGCTTATTTGTTCAACTAGCGAAATTATCCCTGTTGTGACTCAAAATCTCTAATATATTTGAATGAATATTGCAAGATGTCTATTGAAAAGATATGCTTATTGGGTGAGAAAACATCTTGCTTTCCTGTTCAGCAAACATACATCAGACACACTAACACCTATTGCATTACTGTATAAACTCTTCAAGCCATACTACTAGAAGCACTTCAAAAGTGTTTAAGTCCAAATGTTATTGTATTTCATCACTTTGAGAAAGAAAATAAGTGAAGGGAACAATTGCTGCATTGCTTGAGCACTATATATAAGCAGGGCCACTTATGGCAATGAAAATGGTAATACAACAATTCCAAAGACATTGACTACAATGAACAGCAGAATATTTGCTCTCAGAAACATGTAGAAAAGCATGAAAAAAACTTTTTACATTCACAAAGTGATCTACAATTTGAAATAATTCCTGTTAGGAAACCATTCTTCATGAATGGCAGTGGCATCTTCACTTCCTGTTATGTTTGCATAAGTAAGAGTAAGACCCACACTTCATGCCAACCTTTTACTTGTTTCCTTGTGTCTCTGGATTTATTTGTACAAAGAAAAGTGAAAAACAAGCTCCAAATACAAAATAAAGGTATCTATGACATTTTAATCAATTTTTGGTATGTAGTTTTTTGGGGAGTAAAACTTATTTTATTTAGGCAATACCTACCTGCCACTATTGCATAGCTTTGACTTTTTCATGACAAAAAACCTTGTTCATTTCCCAGAGAGTGGAGAACTGTCAATAAGGCATCGCCCACTCATGTACCTTGCATGCCCATGTGCAGAACAGTCATCTTTTTCATAGATGACAACTACACCTGGACATCTGAGTAGGGTGGTAGCAGTGATATTTGCAATAGCCACAGGTAAGTATTGCATAATTAAAATTAGTCCCCCCCAAAAAAAAAAAACTACATTTTAATAGCAGCAATATCTTACCCATCACTATTGCATAGCTGAATTTGTCAACTGGGTGGGTAGGCTGACATGTTAAACTGATCAAAAACAGAAAAAATGGAATATACTCACCATCTGAGGGAGAGATCCACTTTACAGAATTTTAGCGTCTCTCTGGGCCACATGTTGTGCTGCAACAATGGATCCCAGAGAAAACATGCCTGCACTTTGTTGTGCTTATGAGCAGAGGTAGAAGGAGGAGAAAGTTGTATGGGATGTGCTACAATAAAGAATGATTAAGGAAGGTCCATGAGGCAGCGATGGCTTGAACATCATGGGCTTTTAGTTTCATAAAAGATAGGTCTCTGTCAGTAAGGGACTGATGAGCTCTTTTGATTGTGGTGACAATCCACGGTGAGATAGTGGAAGCCAAAATATCAACGGAACTCTTAAGAGGAATGAAAAGATGTTTCCTACCCTTCCTTTTCCATTTGGAGGCATTAAGATAGAAATGTAGTTCCCAAACTGGGCATAAAAGTCTATCTTAATCATCCCCAGCACAGATTCAACTGAGACTGGGGATTTCTATAGGTAGTGGAGCTACCGAAGGTAACTGATATTTTGCTAAAAAAATCCCGGTTGACAAAGGAGAGAAACGGATTCGTAATTCCCATTAAACCAGAGACAGCCAGTGTCAATAAACAAGGCATGAAGCTTGCGCCGTCTTCTCGCAGACACCAAGGCGAGTAAAAGCACAGTCTTGACTATGAGGTCCTGAAAGGAGGCCTCACTCAATGGTTCATAGGCAGTTTTGGTTAAAGACCATAAGACACATGATTGATTCCATCTGGGCATAAGAGAGCAGGAGACAGGTCTCTGCAGCTCAAAATACTTTATGAGATCAGCAATGTGCGAATCCGAATTGCCTTGCCCTAAGAGAATTTAAGTGTGTTGGAAATGGCAGCTCTATAGCTCTTAATAATCTATACTGAACATCTTTTGTTCTCAAAAAGGAACACAAGGCAATCAGCAACAAAAGTTACAGAGGGCCAGATAGGATCAATGTGTTTCCTGCTGCACCAATCAAAGAAGATTCTCCACCTGGCATCCTTTAAACGGCATATAAAAATAAAAGATAAAGGTAAAACAAGCCACCCAAGTGGACCTCATATCACTCATATACTACATAAACCCGATTAGTGAAATGGTAAAATGTTAAGTTAAGTAAACTTAACAGGTAACCATTGCATTAAGCAGGTTTAGGTAGTATTGTAAAAACACAATCTATGCAAACTATTTCCCATACTTATTATCATGTCCATTTTACCTATTCTACTACAGTCTGATTAAAATTCTTTGCAAAGATAAAGGCATAAATAATATCTATAGCCTCTGATCCATAATCGAGGTCATCCAGGATCTTTAAAAGTTAAGTTTATAAGCAATGCTTTAAGTTGTGTCTACAAAGTAACATGGTAACATGTCTAATGCACGAACTGAAATTATAATTCACAGGTTGTCTTTTTTTTTGGCCGTGGGTTTCTTTATTCTTGGAAATTAAATCTGGAAGTGTTTCAGGAGGAAGTCATATTGGGATATTTTTTTTAAATTAAAAGCTGGAAATAAAAATAAAAATTCCAAATAATTTGTGAGTAAATATTGAATATAAGTAACATATGCACAATACATGTGATAACATATAAAACATATAAATGACAAATGTTTCAGGTACTTGCAAACAAATATCTATAACTGTGTAAAGAAATTATGAAATTGCACATAGTTAATGTTAGACAGAAATTGTACATTTTCTCTATCAATATTTATATTTTCTACTTTTTCTTCTGTTGTAAATAGCTAATTATTCATGTTAATCCCCAAGGGGTTTAATTTTCCCAATTGTTATCAAATTATTCTATTATATTATATTCATCTTGTACTCTAAAATTTATATTTTACTTGTTTTCAAAATTTTTGAATGGGAAAGAACTCTGTAACCCTTGATTCACATAGTAAATATCAAGGATTACTTCCCCTACTTTGCTTTAATTTTGACAGAGAACTGGTATTTTAAAAGCAAAAAGAAGAGACTTTACTGACCAAAAAGAACTTCTGGGAAATTCAGGATAAGACCATTTTTACTTTGAACTGCTTAGTGCTGAAAGTAGGCCAATGAAGTAGCAACTTCTCGAAACCTTATGGGCTTTTAGTTTCATAATAGAAAGGTCTCTATTGGTAAGGGACTTGTATGCTCTTTTGATCATAGTGTCAATCCACCAAGAAATGGTGGAAGCTGAAATATCAACACAGCCCTTAATAGGAAAGAAATGGCATTTTCTACCCTTCCTTTTCCCTATTGAGGCATTGAGATAGAAAAGCCTATCTTGATCATCTCCAGCACAGATTCGACTGAGACTGGGGATCTCTATAGGTAGTGGAGCTACCGAAGGTAACTGATTTTAGCTAAAAGTCCCAGTTGGCAAATGAGAGAAACAGATTCATAACTGCCATTAAACCGGAGACAACCAGTTTCAATAGACAAGACATGAAGCTCGAGTAAAAACACAGTCTTGAGTGTAAGGTCCTGGAAGGAAGCCTCAATCAATGGTTCATAGGGAGTTTTGGTTAAAGACCACAAAACACAAGACAGATTTCATCTTGGCATAAGAGAGGGGGAGACGGGTCTCTGCAGCTCAAAATACTTAATGAAAGTGGCAAGGTGCAAATCTGAACCAACTGCCATGCCCTGAGAGAATTTAAGTGTGTTGGAAATGACAGCTGTATAACCCTTGATAGTGAAGCAAGTCACAGAAACAAATATCCATATACAACAATGAAAAACACTTTATTTAGTGTTTAGATAATTAATTAAGCGAAGAAATATGTAATTCCTGCTACCGGTATGTTAGGTGGAGTCTCTGCTCTGTTAATACAAACGACTTACCCATAACCAGTTGTAAATTTGATATTGAGAATGAGTGTACCTAACCCCTTGGGGGTGGGATACAGTGTCGTAACCTAAGTGGTCCTTTCAAGAACAATATTCTGAAAAATGGGGGTTACCGGCATATGAAATTAATTATGGAGAGAGGAATAAATGTAATGCCGCGATATAACAATTTTTGGAAGGAAAGACTGCAATGTGGTAAAACAGTAGCAACAAGCAATTTTTCTCTGGTCACAACTTTGACACATGTCCATTAACATGACGTCCTTGAAAAGATTACTGTTCTGCACATGGGCATGCGAGGTGCATGAGTGGACTGTGTCCTATGGACAATTCTCCACTCTATGGTGAGGATATATTCACATCAAAAGAACAAGGTTTCTTTGTCATGAACAAAAGGGTAAGCTACACAATAATGATGGATTATTATTACAGCTATAAAAATAAGATTTTCAAATTAGCTGCTGTTGATGTCAGATTGGCATCATTTTCATTTAGAACCAATGAGACATGATTTAGGACCAACAGGACATCACAAGAAGTCTTCTGGTGTGAACCCCTAATTGATACGACTTTCCAATTTGGAGAAGTAACAATAACAAGATTGTCAAGATGGTTGCCATGGTGGCCATATTGGATATCAGATTGGCACCATTTCCATTTAGGATCAACCAGACCATGGGATGAATGTATGTGTAAAGTTTCATGACAATCCTACAAGTAGTTTAGTAGGAGTAGCCACAACAAAATTGTACTAACGGACAGACGGAAGACAGACTATGCCCTAAGCTCTTCTGGTCTATGAACAGTAGAGTTAACAATTGTTTAAATTGCATACAATTTGCGAACTATTTCAAACTGCAGTGAATTTCATTAATATTTGCAGATCTGGCTCATAATAAAACTCTCTGGACAGCTTATTGATTTGAGTCTATTTACTAAGTTTATCTCAAAACTGGACCAAAAATACAGTCTCGAGAGTGGTAACAAATTTAGGAAATCAGATGCAAGATTGCCTCATTAACGTCTGGATCTCGCTCAAAGTCATTTGATTCATCTTGATCATATCAGCCCATATTACAAGTTTTATCAAAATTTGATCAGAAATATGGCCTCCAGAGTGGTAACAAGCTCAGCCAATCAAATGCAAGATCACCGCATTAATATGCATTTGATCTCACTTAATATCAAATTCATCCAAGAGCTTGATATAAGCATATATTCCAAGTTTGATCAAAACAGATCAGAAATATGGCCTCCAGAATGGAAGAAGCTGAGCGAATTAGACACAAAATCACCTCATTATTATGCATGTTCCTCACTCATTATCGAACTTGTCCAAGTTTGATCAAAATCAGATCAGAAATATGGACCCCAGAGTGTAACAGGCTCAGTCAATCTGATTCAAGATAACTTCATTAATATGCATGGATCTCCCTCATTATTGAACTTCCTGAAAGCCTGATGATATAAGCATACATTCTACATGTAAGTTTAATCAAGATCAGATTAGAAATATGGCCTCCAGAGTATTAACAAGCTCAGCCAATCAGATGCAAGATCACCTCAATAATATGCATATATATTTCATTCATATTAGAACTCCACCAAGATAATGATGAAGTACACCTGTATTCTAAATTGAGAATGGGGAGAAGAAAAAAACATATTCCAAAAAAAAGCATGACCTCCTGAGCAAATGTTGATGGACTAAGACAGTTCTTTGAAATGTTATGTCTTTTCAACGCGTTTTTCAAACCTTAGACCATTAATTAAGTGTCTAAAATATTTACATAGATATGCAAGTCAATTGAAGCCAGTAAATTGTGAAATTTAGTTCACAATGTCCTAATTTTAGATTCATGGAACACTGCTATGAAAACATATCACCTCATTACAAAAGTTTCATAATCATATCATAAAAATAGTGCCACAGACACTGACTCTAAATATCCGATGCAAACCAGACTTGATGAAGTGTAAAATAAGGTCACAGTGATCTGTTTCTGATAAAAAGTACAATGGTGTTGTAATTCTTGATATGAATCTTTTCGACAGGTTTCACAACCTTACCATGAAAAGACTTTAGCTGTCTGAGAAATTATTTAAATGCATCAACTAACCAGCTGAGCTAAAAAAAAAATAAAAAAATAAAACACCTCATTACAAAAGTAGATGCTTGCGTCATTACCCTTTTTGAAAACTAAGGAAAAGCCCCTCAAAAATTATATGTTGTCATAATAAGATGAACATTAAATGATCAAACCATTACCTGGAAGTTTTCTTTTTAAACTTTCTTATTCATTCCATTTACATAAAAATTGGGTACACTAAACATGTTACATTCTGCAGCTGATTTTTTTATAGCAGTCTTAAAAATGAAAATTATAATTTTCCTTTCTTAATTACCATATTTACTTGCGTATGATCCGGCTCCAAATGCATAAAACATAGACCCTGATATGCCGTCACATAATGCGCCAGCAGATCAGGGTCTATGTTGTTTGTTCTACTGATTTGTCCTTACAAACTCCATAGACCCAGATGTGCTGATGCATTATGCAATGGCAGATCTGAGTTTATGCAGTTTGCAGTTGATATCGGACTATACGCAGGTTCATACAGTAAAAGGATGTTTTACATACCTGCACTGTTCATGTTGAATCAAGAACAGCTTCCTCTTTACAAGAAGTTAAACCTTAAAATTAATCAGTATTTGTATTGACTTTTCCAGTCATCCCACAAGAGTACATCACTTCAACTCTGCCTGCATTAACATTTTTGCCATTTCTTCATTTGTGTTTGTTTGTGTATGACAATTTCCACACACTCTGCTCCATGAACTAAACATAATTTAGATACTGTCTCAGCATTTCAATTATCTACTTCAGATAATGTTTTCCACTTTTCGTCATCTAATAATTTCTTTCTATGTGTCGTAACATCACTGTTCTTTCCTGTATCATCTTAATTTTATCCAATATGCACAGCAGTACCTGTGTTTTGAACTGATTCAAATTTCTTCTACACTGAGATGCGAGGAATGACACATTATCACTGATATATCCAAGATCTGATTCTACCACAAAACTGCTAGCTATGTGATTTGGTGGGTGGAACACATAAGTAGATTGAAGCATCTGTGATAATTAAACATCCCTGATCCTATTATAGATTTATTATGGGATTTAAACCAATGAGAAACTCTATCCATTGTCACTTGTAATTATCTGTGGAAATTATTAACAGTCAATCTAATGTTTAAATGATACTTCTCAATGCTGGGAGAGGAACTAGAGTGACCAACTGTGCTCAGGTAGTATCTGACAAGACCTTCGAATGGGTGATAGTGTGGTTTGAAACGGTGCAAGAGGAAACAATTTTCAGACAGGAAATTCTGGATTTCTGTAAGAAAAACTCAAGCTGGCTGAAAATTCATAATAAAAGACAAAGCTTATGTCAGCTGGCCAATTCTTGATGATAAGACTGCAGCCATAGAAATGGATTATTGTGGCTGATGCAAAATGGGTAGATCAATAGAACTGGATGTCACTCATGAAAATATTTTCATGTGTAAATCAATAGAACTGGATGTCACTCATGAAAACATTTTATGTGTAAATCAATAAAACTGGGTGTCACCCATGAAATATTTTCATGTGTAAATCAATAGAACTGGGTGTCACCCATGAAAATATTTTCATGTGTAAATCAATAGAACTGGATGTCACTCATGAAAATATTTTCATGTGTAAATCAACAGAACTGGGTGTCACCCATGAAAATATTTTCATGTGTAAATCAATAGAACTGGATGTCACTCATGAAAATATTTTATGTGTAAATCAATAAAACTGGGTAACACTCATGAAAATATTTTCATGTGTAAATCAATAGAACTGGGTGTCACTCATGAAAATATTTTCATGTGTAAATCAATAGAACTGGGTACTCATGAAAATATTTTCATGTGTAAATCAATAGAACTGGGTGTCACTCATGAAAATATTTTCATGTGTAAATCAATAGAACTGGGTGTCACTCATGAAAATATTTTCATGTGTAGATCAATAGAACTGGGTGTCACTCATGAAAATAGTTTCATGTGTAAATCAATAGAACTGGAGGTCACCCATGAAAATATTTTCATGTGTAAATCAATTGAACTGGAGGTAACTCATGAAAATATTTTCATGTGTAAATCAATAGAACTGGATGTCACTCATGAAAATATTTTCATGTGTAAATCAATAGAACTGGATGTCACTCATGAAAATATTTTCATGTGTAAATCAATAGAACTGGATGTCACCCATGAAAATATTTTCATGTGTAAATCAATAGAACTGGATGTCACTCATGAAAATATTTTCATGTGTAAATCAATAGAACTGGGTGTCACTCATGAAAATATTTTCATGTGTAGATCAATAGAACTGGGTGTCACTCATGAAAATATTTTCATGTGTAAATCAATAGAACTGGAGGTCACTCATGAAAATATTTTCATGTGTAAATCAATTGAACTGGATGTCACCCATGAAAATATTTTAATGTGTAAATCAATAGAACTGGAGGTCACCCATGAAAATATTTTCATGTGTAAATCAATAGAACTGGATGTCACTCATGAAAATATTTTCATTTGTAAATCAGTAGAACTGGGTGTCACCCATGAAAATATTGTCATGTGTAAATCAATAGAACTGGGTGTCACTCATGAAAATATTTTCAGTCTATTCTAATAATTTTTGTTTTACTGGGGGAGGGGTCTGTGTAAGTGTAGGGTTGAGGTAATCATTTTTTTATCCACTTGTCCTGGACAAGTGACTTTTTAAAAATTACACGTCCTGCAGAATTGCTCACTTGTCCATGGATTTTAAGTAACAGAAAACACAGACAAACTGTAACAAAATCTCCTCCTAAAGATCTGGATGGAAATTCAAAAAAATTTCTAGCTATGTTGCGCTTGGTGTAACCATCTGCAAGATGGATGTCATCCTTGGCTCCCAGACCTAGGGTACTGTACCTAGGAGGGGGTCTCAGATCAGATTTACAAAAAATTTAATTAATTATGAATATTTTCTGACCAAACTTTATACATGTATATGCAGTCATAGCAAGAAGAGGCGGCATACATATACCGTATTTACTCGTGTATAAGCTTATACCAACTGCAAATTGCATAGACCCAGATCTGCCATCATATAATGTGCCAGCAGATCTGGGTCTATGCAGTTTGTAAGGACTAATCAGTAGAACAAACAACACGGATCCTGATCTGCCGGTGCATTATGCGCCGGAAGATCAGGGTCTATGTTGTTTGCATTTGGACCCGACTTATACGCAAGTATATATGGTATGTAATGGATTTTGCACTATGACCCCTTGATCAATGCAGGTAAGTAGAAGAGGTATAGTAGGGGGGTTTGGAATACATACAAGAAAGCATGGGGATTTGTACAATGACAAATCCCTGCAGTTGCTCTAAAATTCAAACACCTTAATTTTATAAAAAAAACTGGATGAATTTACATAAATATTCTATCCCTTTTCTCTACTTCCTGCAATAACAGTTAAAAGCTAATTTGGTAAAGATAAATAATAAATCAAGTTCTGTATATCGCTTTCAAAATCTCATGAAAAATTTAATTTTTATAGGATATATAAACCTAAGCTTTTTCTAGCAATATATTTACTGAATACATTATCAATAATAATTACACTGAAATTTTTATAACAGCTGGTAATAAAACAAACATACATCTGTTGATTAATGACTGCCAACACAAAAGCAAAAGTCACTCAAAGGGCCTGACACTCTACTGACTGAAAAGAATTTCCAGGAATTCAAGATAAAACCATTTCTTTCTTTTAACTCCTGAGCGTTGAAACCATCTCAGATATTGCTCTTTTTGAACAATAACAAAAGATTTTCAAATTAGCTGCTGTGGTGGCCATATTGGATTTAAGATTAGAACCATTTTCTTTTATGACCAAGAAGACATCATAAAAAGTCTTCTTGTGAAAACCCCATATAAATATGATTTTCTGTTTAAGTGGAGTAGTGATAACAACATACATGTGATTCTACCGGCAGTAGGCCAAAAATACCGTTTTAAAGGCCGTCTACCGCACATACCATTTAGTAGTCGAAATCTACTGCTTTTGAAAATTTCAAGGAAAATTTTTTTTTATAAAAAAACCCCGGTATTTTTATGCGTTCTATTAACACATTATATAAACCAGCCAGAACCAGTCTACTGGGAACAAGAAATGTTCCGAATGTGCTACAACCGGTGCGATTATGCGTGGTTGAGTAGTCGGATTTCAATTGTTAAAGAACAGCTAGCATGTGTACACAACAAGCGGCTAATTGATTACCTTATTGTTGTAATTTGGAGAGTTTAAGGCCAAATGCGGGATGTTGTTTGAGGTGTTATAAGTAATAAAAGGATCAAAGGTAATCCATGATGACCATGAGTCTTTGATTAAATCCCAGCCGACCTGTCGTGGAAGGAAGATAAAATAGAGAGACCAACCAAAAATTATCTCGGCAGAAACACTTCAGTAAGTATTTTGATTTGTTGTCTTTTAATTGTTCCTGTATTGTTCATGATGGTTTAAGATGAATATTTAAGGGCAGCTTGTATATTTTGTTTTCAATTAATGTCAAAATGCCGAAACGTCCGCTTTCTCCTAATGCTAAGAAGCCACCAGCTAAGAAATACTACAATAAGTTTAACAACGCTTGGATACCAGAACTTAAGTGTGTGCAGGCAAGTAGCAAAGGTCCGAAGTTTGCAAATTGTGTGTTTTATGCAAACTGAATTTTAAGATAGTATATGGAGGAAAAAATGATAAAAATGTATTACTTAATATTTAATTTTAAAGTTGGGATAAATTATTAAAATCATGTGTTTTTTTAACGTTTTATTTCAAGTCTAAATCTAATTTGTTTAAAATTAATTACAGTGGTGAAACTTGCCAAAGATTTTTGGACCTAAGCCTAGAAGAGAAACAAGCCCTTGAGGATGAGGCTCAGGAATACATATTAAGTCCAAGCCAGGAACTTCCTCCTCTGGCGAAATGAGCTTGGAGCAGTATTGGAGATCAGTCAGCAGCCTCAGAAACCCAGCAACAGGAAAACTTAAGTTAGAACTTCTTTCCAGACTGAGTGTAGTTATCCTATCATTGCCACATTCCAATGCTGACACAGAGAGGACATTCTCCATTCTTTGGAAAATCCAGAGTGATTCAAGCCTGCTAAGTGTGAAGGTTGACAATCACAGTGAATGTCACCAGTGGTCACCAGACAGTGATCTTGTGAAGGAAACTAAAAATGCCTGTGGATTTTATACAAAATCATTGCCGTGAACTGTGAGATGTAGAACTCTTCCTTTTTCATTTAATTGACAATATACTGGCTCATATTAACTAACTATTATTGTAACATTTTCCATCAGATTCTGAATCGGATTCATGTTCAAAATTTGTGTTTTATTATAATATGAAGAGAATACATATTATGTGAAAAAACGCACTTGTTTTGTTTTTAATCCCCTTAAAACACGTAAAATTTATGCCGATAAAAAATATACCTTTTTAGAAGCCCATCTACTGATCAAAATTTGTAAATCTACTGGTTTGAAATCCTGGTTCTGTCACATGTATGTAACAAGATTTTCAAAATAGCAGCCATAGTGGTCATACTGGATGACATTTCAGCACTAATTTCATTTAGGACCAACTAGACATCACAAGAAGTCTTTTGGTTAAAACAAGTTTTCAAGATGGCCATTGCGGTGACCATTCTGGAGGTTAGATTGACGCCATTTTCATTTGGGACCAACTAGACATCATAAGAAGTCTTAGAGTGAAAACCCCATGTTGATATGACTCTCTGTTCAGAAGGAGTAGCAATAACAAGATTTTCAAGATGGCTGCTATGGTGGCCATATTGGAAGTCAGATCAGTACCATTTTCATTTAGAACCAAGTACACATCATAAGAAAACTTTTAGTGAAAACCTCACGTTGATATGACTTGAGTAGCAATAACAAGATTTTCAAGATAGGTACTGTCTGAGAGGCACCAATTTCATTTAAGACCAACTAGACATCATATAAAGTCTTCTGATGAAAATCCCATGTCAATATGACCATCTATTCTGGTGGGAATTCAATAACAATATTTTCAAGATGGCCAATGTGACAGTCATATTTGATGTCCGAACAGCACCTTTTTCACCAAAAAAACAATCATAAGAAGTCTTCTCATAAAAACTCCATATCGATATGACCTTCTGTTCAGGAGAAGTAGTGATAATAAGATTTTCAAGATGGCTACTGTGGCAGCCATACTGGATGTCAGATTGACACCATCTAGACCAACTAGACATCGTAAGAAGTCTTTAAGTTAAAACCTCATTTTGATATGACCATCCATTCAGGAGTAGCAATAACAAGATTTTCAAGATGGTCACTGTGGCACCCATATTGGATATCCAGGTGGCACCATTTTCAGCCATTGTGATAAATGTGTGTGTAAAGTTTCATGGTAATCCTCCAAGGAGCTTAGGAGGAGTAATGATAACAAACTTTTAATAAGGAACAGACAGATGACAGACGATTTGCAAATTATTTCAAACAAAATCTAACAAAATTAGTAAAGATTTATACAGCCTCATTTTGAAATACGATTTGTAAAATCCTTATTTAGGGGAGCAATTGAATCTCCGAGATTTGCACGATAAGCTCCAAGAGAACTCAGACATCATCCAATCATTCAGACTTTCAAAAATTATGTATGATAGCATAAAAAAATGCTGACTGGTGACAACTGAAACTTTACTAGCCATCGGACTATTAAAATTATGAAGACTTCTAGTCTGACAGGAAATTTACTAGCCTTGGGCTAGTGGACTACCGCTAATTTTCAAGCCCTGCATTTTCTACTGTGTATATGGCCACATTTCAAAGTCTACATTGTACATCCCTGAACATTTGCCTGTGTGTCTACAGCAACATTTTCAAGTCTACACTGTACATCCCTGCAGCAAAAACTTCTTATGTTTGCACTATATATTATCCACAAAAAAAATTAAAATATCCAGAAATTTCCAAGCACTTCTTTGCAGGTGTCTTGAAGTTCAGTTTCCTTCACTGTGGCTACTTTATTGATGACTCGTATTCTGACCTGTTAATGTTAAATACACTACTACTACTACTAATAATAATAACATATAAACAAATGATGCTAATACAACATCACTGCTGGGGCCTTATCCAATGCACTTGTTCGGTCATTATG